>OY728141.1:1421286465-1422536465 GCA_963277665.1 Viscum album | reverse complement strand
ATACATCCTTTTGTACTAGGTATGGGATATATTATTATCTTGTTATGCCATTGGGGCTCACAAACACTCCATTGATTCTCTTGGAATTGATGAACTGAGTGTTTCATCCATACATGGAATATTATCTGATGGTCTTCATGGACACCATCTTGGTGTATTCTCACAATCGACGCGCTAATGCCAACCATCTTGAGATCGTTTTGAATACATTGTAAGAGTATCTGTCATATTCAAAGCTCACAAATTTCCACTTCTGTATGGATCGAATTCACTTCCTAGGTCATGTCATCTCGACGACAGGAGTATCAATGGACCCAGTGAAAGTGAGACTAGTAGTTAACTTGGAGTAACCTAAGAATATATTTAACGTATGCAGTTTAATTTGGATGGATGGTCACAAAAGGGATTTCATATAGTACTTCTCAGGCTTAGCAGTGCTGATTAAGGGCTTGAAATAGAAAGGCATGAATTATAAATGTTCATATTCTTCTGAGATGGATTTTCAAGAAATAAAATGGAGATTAATGTCAACACTGATATTAATTTTTCAAGATATGAGCAGGAGTTACACTTTATACTATAATGCATCACGTTTTAGGGCGGGAGAAGTACTTCAGCAGGGGGAATGTGTAATTGCATACGAGTCTTAGTTGTTGAGGCCAAATGAGAGGAAATATCCAACACATTATCACACATAAGATGCAGTTGTTCCTGACATGTGATGGTAAATACATTACTTATTTGTTGAGGGTTTTTTGGTGTAAACAGACCACAAAAGTCTCAAGTACATCTTTACTCAGTGTGATCTAAATCTGGAGCAGTGAATGTGGGTTGAATTCCTTCAATATTTCAACTTCGATCTTGTCTACATGCCTGGAAAAGGAAATGCAGTGGTTTATGCACTGGGTTAAAAGACTCATATGCATGTAGTGAGGGGGATAGTAGTGAGTGGAAGCTTATGGATTTGTTCTCTAAGATTCAGATGGACGTGCACGACATTTAGGGACATACAAGACTTTCCTCTATAGTTGTGACTTATACCCTCCTAGATAGGGTGAGGATTAGACAAAAATCCTATTCTGAGCTCCTAGTCCTACAGGAGAGTGTAGTATGTTAAAATCCACCTCCTGGATAGCTGGTAAGTGATGATGAGATCTTACGAATCCATAGACGTGTTAGGGATTCAGTTGACATACATGTGGAGTTGATTTTGGAGATTCAAACATTATCATGGGATGTAAATCTAGGAGTTACCATGATGTATCGTGAGATGTTCTGTTAATACAGGTGTCCAGGAATGAAGTGATAGGTGGATTATTTTTTTATGAGGTGTTTCGCCTACCAACAGGTGAATGAAGAATGTTAGTGTCCATTTGGGATTTGACCACAGTTACCTACTCCTAATTGGAAATGGGATTATGTCTTGATGGATTTCCTGACTAGGTTACTGAGATCACCTAGATGTAATGATTCTATGTGGTTTGGGGATGATAGACTTATTAATGTTACTCACTTCTTGTTGATCAAGGAGACCTTCAGTGTTGATGAGATTGGGAAGATGTAAATTCGTGAGGTTTTATGAATTTATGGGCTCCCATGTTATATCATCTCAGATAGGGATTCTTACATTACATCTTTTTTCTGGCAGTGTTTTCAGTGGGTTCAAGGTACATTGGTGTGTCTAAGCACATCATAAAACCCTCAAACTGATGTCCAGTCAGAGCATACGATACATGGTCGGGAAGTCATGCTGCTAGCATGCATCATAAACATTAGGGGCTCTTGGGAGACGAATATTCCCTAGGATTAATTTTCCTACAATAATAGTGTTTAGGAAACTATAGAGATGGATCCTTATGAGGCTTTATATGGTAGGCCAGGCCGGTCATCCATATTCTTAATAGAGGTGGGTGAGATAGAATTACTGGGACCACATCTTTTGTAGGAGACTTTTGAGCATGTCCAACTGATTCATAAATGGATGGATGTTGTGTAGTATTGTCCGAAATATTATGTTGATAATCATAGATGACCTCTGGAGTTCGTGTTTGGGGATCTTGTTTTCTTTCATGTTGCACAGAAATTGGAACACAAAATTATTATGAGATAGGGTAATCATTCACAGAGATATGTTATGTCATTCAATATTATTTTGAGAGTTGGGCAAGTTTCCTGTTGAATGACGTTACATCAGAGGTACATGGATATGCATGATTTCTTCATCTTTTCTCATTTGGGACATACGACAACCCTTCATTTTATTACACAATTTAATATAATTTACTAAATAAAAATCCCTTGATAAAACATTAAAGATAGAGAGGTATAGTGTCTTTGGGGCTTAAAATCATTACATAGCAACATCAAACATGAAATACAACATCATTATTGAAAACATCCTTTACATGACCACTACAATCCGTCGTACTTATCATTACATGGGATAACCTGAGGAAATGCATAAGAAAAGGGTGATATGTAAAGCCCATAAAGAGAATAGACATGGAATAACATGAGGAAAAAAATACATGTTAAAGAATACACATATAAATATATCATAAGAGAATCATAAACATAAAGTCTTGATAAATCATGATAACCAAAATATGGAAATGTGGCAGCAACAATTAACATGTAATTAGTAGGAGCTAATGCTCATTTCATATAGAGCATTATTAAACCCTCATTGCACATGAAGTATGATTAAACCCTCATTGAACAAGAATTAACATGTGTAAAAACCCATTTCACATGAAGTATAATGATACTATACTTTACCCAATTAATTGGAGCACTATCATGGTAGACCCTTCTTAAACATTTCATTTCATGTATAATTGTGCCACATGAATCATAAAACATTGAATCATTCTACATAATCATTTATTCTATGATAAACGAATGTGGAAAACATACCTGAAACTATTTAAACAATAAGTAAATGTGCATAATGTTGAATACCCTTGATAGAGAAATGGGCATGATATTCACTATAAAATGACTCTAGATTGGAAAAATGTTGTGCAATTTCAGCAACATAATGGCGTGACTTAAGGATGTATATAAATGGTTGATGAGGGAGAAAGTGGTCTCTCATAATATTTATATGACATAGATAGTAAGTTGTTAATGTATATACAAGTCCCAACAAATGTAATGGAATTTATATTCATGATACAAAATAATTGCAAGAATGTAAATGAGGAGAGAGAAATTCCTTTTGAAATTTCAGAGTCATAACAGGTGTATATGGGAGGCATTAAATGAGAGAGAAATGGGTCTTCCATAATTCAAACATAATGGGGGTAGTGTGGGGGAGGTGCAAAACCATACCCCTTACATTTATAATTGAAATTAAAAGGGAAAAACAACTTAAAGAAAATTGGACAAAAATGAGAAAGGATGAAAAACTGTTACCCGGAAATGTGCTTCCAAAGGCTTGAGAGAGGCTTTGAGATGATTATTGGGAGCTTGGGGAGCCTTGGTAGGATTCTATAGTGAGTTAATGGAAGAGGTTAGATGAAATCCATAGGATTTTAGTGAGGAGAAAGTGGGATCATTGGTGGGTTTATATATGTAAGGAGAGGGAATTGTTTATTATTTAGGGTTGGAACAGCTCACATTAAACTAAACTAAACCACAAACCAGACCATGGTTATTCCCATGGTATTTTCCAAAGGGGAGTGGGAGAAAATAATTTATATGTCCAAAGTCCGAAATTCTAAAAATAATAGGGTTACGTATGTGGAGGTGAGTCACACAGTCATGGAAAACAATTTCAAAAGACAAAATGTTTTATATGTTATGGATGTTTCATTAAGGCATCATAAAATTAATCAAAAAAATATAAAATAACATTATATAATGGATAAAACATATATTGGCTGAATATATCATTTATAGTATTTTATTACATCACTATTAGGTCATTATTATATCATAAAACACATTATATATTTAAACGGTATTTAATTATTGCCCAAAAATTCTACTGTCTCAGAAAATTATGAAAAAATAACCATTGGATAATTTTCATATCCTGATACAAAAAATAATATTCATTTTATCTAAATAAATTCCCAAATATTATAATATTCATATTTAAAATAAAAACTGACATTTATCGAAAATTCATGGGTTTTGACAAAAATGGCTTTCAAACCTTAATAAAAATTAAAATTTGATTTCTAAAATTATATGATCATTAATATATAATAAAAAATAATTTAATACTAATAATAATAATAATAATATTTTATTAAAAAATTACTTAATTCACATATCCATTAATTCATCAAAATAGTTTTCTTAATTTAATATTAATTAAAAATACTATTTATAATTTAAATAAATACAATGTAATAATAATAAAATGAATATACCTTCTGTATTACCTTAAAAATACTATAAATAATCATAGTTCTATATATTTGTTACATGATCCCATAAAACATCCGCATATGCCCTAAGGGTAAGGTGTGTGATGGTGAAAGACTCTTGGGGTGGCTCAGATAACATTACAAGCATAGTGATTTCAATCATCTTCCACTTCTCCAATAGACGGTTCTATTCAAGCTTATACTATTGAAGCTTGGTTTGGGATTGGTCAAGAGCGAAGCACACTGACGCTAACTCTTTCCCGAGCTTCGAAAAATGAGCTTCGTGTAGATTAATTCTACTGGTTGTGTCCATCGCTTCCATTGTCTGTGTAAATAGGATTGTTAAAGCCCTATATTTATAGAAATCATGTGATCGCTATTCAATGACCATATTAGCAGTGGTCACAATTCAAAAACATATAACCAAGGAAGTGCATATGTTTTAAAAAACCATTCGACATAATAATACATTTTAAAAATAAACAAATGAAATTTCTTTTAATGAATGTTTCGGTCATTACAATCTTCATCTCTTAAGAAATTTAGCCGTATAATTTTCTTTTTACCATAGTAAAACAGATAGGGGAAACTCTACTTCATAATTTCCTCTGTTTCCCATGTCGCTTCTTCAAACAAGTGGTTTCTCCACAACACCTTTACAAGGGTAATTGTCTTATTTCATTGAACTTTTTCTCTACAATCTAAGATCTTCACTGCTTTCTCCTATTAAGAAATGTCATCCTCTAACTATACCACCTCTAAATAGAGTACATGTGAATGGTATGGTATGTACATATTTAAGAGGGATACATGAAAGAAAACATGTACTTTGTCGACAGTATGTGGAAGTTCTCATGGATAGGCCACAACCCCTACACGATAAAGAATCTCGAAGGGGCCGATGTACCTCGGAATTAACATGAATTTCTATCCAAAACTAATTACATTCTTCCATGGATATATGCATAGAAATACCATGTCTCCAAAACTAAACTCAAGGCCTCATTGATAGTTATCTGCATAACTCTTTTGTTGACTCTAGGATACCATGATATGATGTTGACTAGTTTTCACATTCTCCACCATTTCGTCAACCATTTCTAGTCCAATCATCTTACCCTCACCGACCTCATCCCAACATGCTGGTTTTCTGTACCTCTTCCCATATAGGGCTTCATATCATGCCATTTAGATTCTCAAGTGGAAAATGTTATTATAAATGATATCAAACAGAAGAAGATATTGATCCCACCCTCCTTTAATGTTCATTGAGCATGCTCTCATCATGTCCTCAAGTGTTTGGATAGTCTGATCAGATTGCCCATCAGTTTGAAGATAATATGTTGTACTAAAGTTCAGTTCTGTATTCAGATAATGTGGAATAATCTTCTAAAACCCAAAGGTGAATCTTGGATCTTGATCAAACACAATAGATAGTGGTACTTCAGGCATCTTTACTATTTCCCTGATATATATCCATGCTAGTTGATCTAATTAGAAATCCACCTGAATAACAATGATGTGTGAAACCTTTGTAAGACAATCCACAATAACCCAAATTGCATTATTTCTTTTTATTGTTCAAATGTTTGGTGAAAACATCCATAGTGATGTTCTCGAATTTCTATTCTGGTATGGGCAATGGTTTCATCATCCCCATAGACTTTTTCCTCCCTGCCTTCACTTGTTGACACACCAGACACATTTATGTATATTCAGCGATATCCATCTTCATATTATCCATCCAATAATTCTCTCAGATATCTCCGTACATATTTGTGATTCCTAGGTGAATAATGAAATTTAAACAATGTGTATCATACAAAAGTTCCTTTTTTTGCTCCAGATGTGATGGAACACATAGTTTTTTCAAAATCTCACAATTCATTCTTCATTAACATTAAACTCAAAGGATTTCCTTTTTCAGATAGCTTCCACCTTTTCCTAAATTCCAATATCATTCTTTTTAGCATCCATTAACCATTCCAAAACTGATGGTTGAGCATTCATTTGTTAAAGGATTGGTGATGTTCCCTTTTATATGATTCACATATCCATCATCATCAAATCTTTGAATATGGGACCCTTTTCAATTCTCATAAATGATAGAATTGATGTGTCCTTTCTACATAGGGAATCCACCACCTTGTTCTCTTTCACAGGGTGGTAATGGATTGATAATTCATAGTCTTTGATCATCTCTAACCATCTTTGTTGGCGCATGTTCAACTCATTCTATGTGAATATATACTTGAAGCTTTTTTGGTCCGTATATATTTCACACTTCTCCCCAAAGAGATAATGCTGACTAATTTTAAAAGTGAAATTTAGTGTAGCCAACTCATGGTCATGTGTTGGATAGTTATGTTCATGAACATTCAATTTCCTTGAATCAGAGGTAACAAATTTGACATTTTTCATCAACTCACATCATAGTCCCATCTTCGAAGCATCACTAAATACCACAAAAAGTTCTCCACTTGTGGGTAAAGTGAGCATGGGCGCAGTGATAAGCTTCCTTTTCAACTCATTGAAGTTTTCTTCACATTCATCACTCCAAGAAAACTTTACTCCCTTCTGAGTTAGCTTGTTAAGAGGGTTGTACAATCATGGGAAATTTCTCACAAATCATCGATAATATCTAGCTAACCCCAGGAATATACGGATAACCATTACCGATGTTGGCCTTGGCCATTCCTCAATTGCAGCTGTCATTGAGGGATCCATGAATATCAAATTTCATGTGTTGATATGGCCCAAGAATGAGAACTCCTTTTACTATAATTCACACTTGTTGTTCTTTTCATAGAGCTTCTCCTTCCACAAGGTCTCTAGTATAGTTCTTAGATTCTCCTCAAGATCCTCCTGGGTTTTGGAGTATATTAGAATATCATCAATAAAGACTACCAAAAATTTGTTGAGGTAATCTCTAAAGACTATATTCATCAAGTCCATGAAGATTTCTTGAGCATCAGTGAGTCTGAAAGGCATTACTATGAATTCATAGTGCATGTACCTTGTATGAAAATAAGTCTTTGGGATATCTTCCTTCTTCACCCTTACTTGAAAATATCCCCACCACAAATATACATTTGAAAAGTATTTTTCTCCACGTATCTAATCAAAAAAGTCATCAATTCGTGGGAGAGGATACTTGTTCTTTATCGTGATTTGGTTATGCTCAAGATAAACGATGCAAAGGTTCATTGACCCATCCTTCTTCTATATGAAGAATACAGGTGAACCCCATGGTGATGCACTTGGGAGTATAAATCCTATATCCAAATTCATATATAGGTTTTTTGTCAGCTCTTCATGGTCCACAACAGAAATTATATATGGAGTCTTGGTTATTGGTAACACACCACGTATAAGTTCAATTGAGAATTCAATATCTCTTCTAGGAGGAAGACTAGGAAATTTCTCGGGAAACACTTCAGTGAATTCTCTCACAATAGGCATGACTTCAAGGATGTATGTTTCCTTGGACTCAATCATTTGAGATATCTATGCGTGCTGATAGGGCAGTAATAACCATGCATGAGATGATGGTGCTAAAAAGATTCATCCTCTTCATTGCACTTGTACAGAATCAGGGGTCGATTCTACACATGGAGAGTGATTTCCCTCTTATTGAAATTTATGTTGTATCGATATAAGGAAAGCCAATCCTTGCTAAGAATTGCATCAAATTCAACTAGAGAGAGCATGATGAGGTCCTCTGAGAATTTGAATCAACAAATTATAATAGGGGAGGAGTTATATTCATGGGATGAAATGATTATCCCATTTTCCATACTAACCAACATCTTTACATTGATGATTTGTGTTGGAGTTGGGATTGTTCTACTAAACATTTTGGATATAAAATAATGCGTATAACCTGTATAAAAAATTATGTTCACTATTCATGAATGAATAACTAGCGTACCTATCACAATATCATTTTGAGGTTCATTTTGGTGGCAGTTATGGAAAAATCCCACCCTTGCAGCCTTCGAGGTTGTTGGTTGCCTCCAAAAACCCTTGGCTTAGGGAACTAATTTGCAAGATGACCTGGTTATTTGTAGTTGTTGCAATGAAAAACATGTTGGGAGTCGAACAGAGCATTCCTCTCCACTGTCACAAAAATGGGGTTTCATGCCAACAATTAACAGCTAGCTTCCCATCTCTCCAACACCAAATGCATTTCCTCATCCCCTTTAGGCAATTTATGGGGTGCTTCTTTCCGCACCTTTGGAAATAGGGGTGCTGGATCCTCATAGAACCATTGGTTTTATACATCAGTATACCAATAAGGAAGTATACTTTATTCTTTTTATCCCCATGATACCCCTTAGATTCTACGATCGTTATTTCATCCTTGAGGGCACATCAGACAATTTCCACATAGGTGTCGAAGTCACGGATCGCCAATGCTTTCCGCAGGCTAGGATTCAGCCCACTAAAGAAGCTGACATCCTTACATTCGGGGGTAACGACAAAGCCAGAAGTTTATCGTTCAATCATTTAGAAGTTTTCCTCATACGCTCTGAAAAATTCATCATCTTTTTTCTTGGGGCCAATGAAGTCCCTTTCTATCTTAAGCCAAAGGGTGCAGGGAAAACATCTTCCAGAAATACTTCTATTCCAATGCCTCGATCTCCTCCCCAGGCATCATTTTTTTTATCAATGTCCACCATTGATAAGCTTCACCCTCCACACGATAAGCATCTAGAAGAACCATCTATTATTTAGAACATTGAATAATGGAGAAAATCTTTTCAATGGATTGGATCCATTGTTCAGCGATTGAGGGATCAGATGATGTATTAAAAGTAGGAGGCCTTTATCTCATGAATATCTCGATAGAGAATTATCCTTTCTTGGGGGGGGGGGGTTGAACGTTCCACATGAACCATGTTTCTATTCAATTCATGAGTTTACTGAGAGACAAGGGTGACAAAGTTTGCGATTACCGCTCCCATTGGATTTGGCATCTCATTAGTACAGTCATCACATTGATCTTCACATCGATTGTTAGCCAGAGTCCTCCTATTACTAACCATTTTAGGGAAAAGAAAGAATGTTAGGGGTAACACATAAAGGGTAATCCAAAGATTAAAACTGATGACTTATAAATAACTTTTAGTTCTTTAACTTATGAATCTATTGGCTTTAATCTATGTAATACTTGATCAACTTTCTAACATGTATTCTTTGGGAATTTTTTTATTCCCTTAATAATGTTTCATACTAAGCTTGTTAATTTCCAAATAATATCCATTGGTAGTGTTGTAACCCAGAGTGCAGCAAGGCATGTTGTTGTGCACTAGTTCCCGTTCGAGTGAATCTCAAAGTGGGGTTTTTGGGTTTTACCCCATGGATATATCTATGCTAGAGCCGCCAATACCTACTCGTATCCAGACAGAGATTTATTTGATTGACAAACCACTTACTCAATACTCACCAAAACATATGGATGTTTTTATTATACTTAGTATTGTCTCTATGACTTCAGTAGGGTTTTCTAGTCATAATCAAAAATTTAACTATACATATCCACTGATACCAAATATGACAAACCTTCTTTTTATTACACATTTAAACATAATTTACTACATAAACTTTACTTGATACAACATTAATGATAGAGAGGTATAGTGTATTTGGGGATTAGGATCATTATATAACAATATTAAACATTAAATACAACATCATTATTGAGAACTTCTAATACATGACCACTACATTCCCTCATACTTAGAATTGCATTGGATAACCTCAGGACATGCATAAGAAAAGGGTGAGATATAAAGCACAGTAAGGGAATACACATGGAATATCATGTGGAATACAATACATTTTAGACAATAGGCATATCAGTAGTGCACAAGAGAAGTTTAAACATAAAGGCATGAAAAATCATGATAACCTTAACATGGAAATGTGGCAACAACACTTAATATTGAATTAGCATGAGCCAAGGCTCATTCAACATTGAGCTTGAGTAAACCTTCATTTCCCATGTAGAACAATTAAAACCATATTTCACTTGAATTATAAAAAATAAAAACCCATTTCACATGATGTATCATGATACTATACTTACCCAATGCATTGGAGCTCTATCAGGGCGCACCCTTCATAAAAATTTCATTTAATGCGTAAGTGTGCCACATGGGTCATATAACATTGAATCGTTCAACATAATCATTTATTACACGATAAATGAATGAGGAATAAATACATGAATCTATTTAAATAATACGTAAATCATCATAAAGTTGAATACCCTTGATAGAGAAATGGGCATGGTATTCACAACACAATGACTTTGGCTTGGAAAAACACGGTGCAATTTTTGCAGTATAACGAAGCGACTTAAGGACTTATAAAAATGATTTATGAGAGAGAAAGTGGTTACTCATAATATTTAAATGACATGGAAAGTGAGGGGGTCATATAGATACATTTCCCAATATATGTAATGGAATTTTGATTCATTATATAAAAGAATTGCTTGAATTAAATGTGGGGAGAGAAATTCATGTCGGAATTTTGGCATAGTACCAGGTGTACATGGGAGGATATTAATGAGAGAGAAAGGGTTATCCAATCATTTAAAGATAAATAGTGATGTATAGGGAGGTATGAAACCATACCCCAACATTTATAATTGAAATTAAAAGGGAATAAAAACTTAATGAAAAATGGAAAAAATAAGAAATGATGAAAAACCCTTTCTGGGATATGTGCTTCCAAAGGCTTGAGAGAGGCTTGAGAGATGATTCCTGAGAGATTTGGGCACCTTGTAAGGATTATATGAAGACTATGTAAGAGGTTGGACTAACTCAAAAGGAATTTAGTGACGAGAAAGGTAGGTCTTTTGTGGTTTTATTTTGGTAAGGAGAGGGAATTGTTTATTATTTAGGGTTGGGACACCTCACATAATACTAAACAAAACCACATACCAGCCCATGGTTTTTTTCCAAAGGGGAGTGGAAAAAAATAATGTATAAGTCCATATTCCTATGTTATTAATGTAATATGGTTTCTTTTGTGGATGTGAGTCAGACACTCAAGGAAAACAATTTAAAAATACAAATTATTTTATAAGTCATGGAGTGTCCACTAAGGCATCATATAATTAATTAATCAAATCTAAAATCACATAATTTTGAGGATAAAAAATATATTGTCCAAAAATAGCGTTTATCATATTTTATTACATCTCTATTGGGACATTATGATGTAATAAAACACATTATATATTTAAACGTATTTAATTTTTACCGAAAAAATTGGGTGTTTCAATAAATTATGAAAAAATCACCGTTGGATAATTTCGACGTCCTGATTTTTGAAATAATATTCATTTTATCAAAATACTTTTCTAAATATGTGAATTTTCAATTTAAAAAAAAACCCGACATTTATAAAAAATTAATGGGTTTTGATTAAAATGGCTTTCAAACATTAATAAAAATTACAATGGAATTCAAAAAATTATACAATCATTTATATTAAATAAAAAATAATTTAATTATAACAATAGAATTATATTAAAATATTATTTAATTAAAAAATCCATTAATGCATAAAACTATATTTCTTAGTTGAATATTAACTAAAAATACAATTTGTACTTTAAAAACAATTAACAAAGTAACAATAATAAAATGAAAGAACATTCTATATTATATACAAAATAATGTAAATAATCATAGTGCTAGAGATTTTTTACATAACCCCTTATATAAGCCTCATAAGACCTAAGGGTAAGGTGCGCGATGGTGACAAACTCTTGGGGTGGCTCGGATAACATTATATCCGTAATGATTTCTATCAACTTACACTTCTCTTGTAGACGGTTCCGTTTGAGCTTAACCTGTTGAAGCTCTTATAGGTCTTGCTCAAGAGCTACGCCCAATGATGCCACCTCTTTTCGGAGCTCTAAAAAATGTTCTTCATATTGAGGAATTCTACTGAATGAGGCCATCACATCCTTTGTCTGAGTATATTGGATTGTTAAAGCCCAATATTTACACTAATCATGTAATCACTATTCAATGGACATATTAGCAATGATCAAAATTCAAAATCATAAAAACAAAAAAGTGTATATGTTTTACATAACCATTTTAAATAATAAGACATTTCAAAAAAAACCAATAGGATTTTCCATTAATTAATGTTTGGGTCATTACATGGTGTTACGTTTTGTACCCATCTCGTACCTTTATGCTTGAGGAAGTGGATTGGAAGGAAATTTGAACATTGAGGAGTATCCCATTCGTATTGTGGATCATTGAAAAAAGGTTCTATGTGGCCAGTCTATTGCTTTGGTGTAGGTGGTATGTCATCATGGATGAGTGAAGAACGATACCTGGGAGAGGGAGGCTGACATTCAATCATAATGGTTGATGATATTCTCGGATGTTCCTTCACCATCCTTAGATGAGAAATTTGGGAACAAATTGATTTAAGGGGGGAAGTTTTTACAAACCTGGTTCATCCTTTTTTGTATGGATCCTTCCTTTTCTGTTTATACATAAGAAAATGTGCTAAAAGAGGTCATGGTTTGGCTATAGGAATGTTACATGATGTGACTGTGAACTACCTATTGTTTACATTTAGGAACACACTATGTATATTCAGCTACACACCATGAAATCCCGGTACCCATCCATGTAATAGTTTTTCCATAAACAATATGGTCACAGTGTGTAGTCCAAAGTATACACCGTATACATTTGTTTTATCTATTAAAATGGGTAGTAACCTTTTTTTCAAATGGATAGATCCTTTGTTTATGTTCACTAACAGTAGCGCCAATGGAAATTTTTCCTCCTATTTGTCTATCTAAATTCTAGATTGATCATCGTCAGAAGAATAGGAACCCAATCGGTAATCTCTCGATTCCACTTGAGCCATTAATTGTGATTATTTATTTATAATATGTTATTTAAGGTAAAGGGTTTATTTTCTTTTTATAGATCTACTTCATTCATGATTGAATTAGAGGACAACGTTAGATGAAGTGAGTCATACTATGATGAGGTAGGTGGTCTTTTTCCTTTTTCTCATTGTCCAGTTGTTTATATATGATGAAGTGTCTTGCTCCCATTTTTAGGTGTTGCTTAAACTGAATATTTACAAATTTTTACCTAATTTTGATTAGGTAATTAATTAAAATATTATAAGGCTTGTTTGAGATTATCATTCTAGATTAAGGGACACCCCATGGGTGTGTTTTCCCTTGGATGATCAACATTTAGCCGTTTGGCCTAGGGTTCCTATGGTAATTCCTTTGAATTTACATTATTGGTTATTTAGAATTGAATTGTTTAATTGAATGATTTTCCCAAGTGAGTAATGTTGTTGTTAGCTGTGTAATAGTATATGTTTAATATGTTGTTTTTAGTCTGAAATTTTTATACATGGGGCTTGGCCTTGATACATGTTGAAATGCTTATATACAAATTTTTAACCCTAGAACATTATGAAATGATTATATACTGGGTTTCGACTACGGTTTACTATTTAAATTATTAATATGATATTTTGGATTTAGATTGGTGTTATTTTATACCATTGATAATTATTTTTTGTTAAACACACAATGAGAGATTTTTGAATTCCACTTTAGGATGTCCATACTGGAATCAATTTTAAATTGAAAAAAAATTGAAATGACTAATGAATCGTCTTCCATGGTAAATGACATGCTTGTATTCAATTTTCACTATCAGTTAATTTCTTAGTTTTCTGTGACATCTTTCATGCTTACTTTTGAGTGCCTAATGTTTATTGATTTCACTATTTTACACTGCCTCTTATATATATTCCATGATATATTGTAATAGACCATGGGAGGTTGCCTATTTGGATTTTGTCTCAAAGCTAGTTTGGGTAAGGCTTTTGGGCCAAAATAGATTATATGATTATAGATGTTGATCAAGGAATGCTACCTACTATAGGTACATGATGTTCTACTTCAGAGTCGAAGAGTATGAAACTTAGAAGAGTCATGAAACGCTTCATAGTCCATTTCTCATTTTTTTTATTTTTAGACATATATTTTGTATTACTAAAATGTACATATTGGACGATTTCGTAGAACATGTGACACGCTGCTTCATATTTTGTATGGAATGATACTTGGTTATTTATCTTATCAGTCTTTCCTATATAATTTAGTTTTATGTTGTTTAATACTTCATCTACTATATATTATTATTATTTTGTGTTACACTCTGCCAATGAAGGCATAATGTCCCCACTATTACACTCTAGGCCATTTCTACTAGTCGGCAGCGTCACGTGTTTGGGGAAATGCGCTTGAGGCTATGTGGCCAACTAGGTATGAGTAACTAGTTGTGTGGCACACAGATTCAGGATTTTACAATGCATGTATGAATATTATTAATGGATTGAAGGGATAATCTAATAGTTTTTGGTCTTTCTAATCAAGTTTTATGTTATTTATCCTTTAATGATGTTACATAAAACATATGTATCTATCTGGATTTCCAATGCCACTTCACAATTCTATCCTTTGGGATTTGAATTCAAATTATTAGTACTAATGTAATTAACCAAATCACATTCTTTTGGATACTAAGGTTGGAGTCTTTATAGATATACTATGAGTTAAATAAAAAAAATAACAATGGAGTCTCTCAATTAAACATTAATAACATAGGATAATGATAATTTTAAATATTCTTATGTATTGAATAATGGAAATGAATATTACTTAAATAATTACTTAATTCATTTATCTTTATTGAAATATTATCTTCTATCATTTTTTAAGTAAATGATTTTTTATTAGAGTATTCTTATTTAAAAGTTCTCTCTCCACATTATAATTATAGTTAATGAAATTTTACTGGTGAGGTTTTTTATATAATAAATACATTATGGGAGTTTCAACTAATTATATAAACAACCAAAAAATGATAATAATATATCTAATCAATTTATGGCATAAAAATTCCATGTTAAATTAATAACCCCTCGCATCTTATTATTTTTTATATATAATGCTTATAAAAATGATATCATATCTAATGAATAATAATACCTGGAAACATTATTCTTCTTCATTGTATTTTTCATATAGAGGATGAAATCCAACTAAAATTATTCAATTTAAATAGTAAGAATAACAATGAAATTTATAGCATAGTTAACTAAAAATTGGACCTTATGAATATATAGAGATGGAAACAGAATGAATGAATCATACCCTAGACATATAATGGATGATACTCACATAGGTTCTGATGGATATAAACATATACAAAAAATGTGTGCTCTCCTACCAAATTCATAAATATAATTCTATGCTCCTTTATATAAATATTCACACATTCACCCACTATTATTCAATCATTATCCTTGATTTTTTTTCACTTATTCTTTTGGAAATCATCTTCCTTCCAATTATCATCCACATCTAATGAAACATATAGATCCATGTCCTTGGTATCAAAAACAATAACTTTATAGACTATTCATAGAACTAATGATTTAGATACAAGATTATAATGAGTAATATTTTTTCGCTTTTCAATTTTGTTTTCAAAATACACCATATTATTAATCTATGTAAAAATTGTTGGATGATCCTAGTGCGAACACCCATTCTTTCAAGTTGGATCAATGAAATGTTCATAAATTTTACCTTAATTCAATGTCTGCTTATCAACACATTAAACAATTCAAATTTTATTCTTACTTACAACTGATAGTTTTCTAATTGAAAAAAGATGATCTATTACATTATCTTTTATTGCCTTAATTTTATTTGAAATCAAATCAACGTCTATTAGATATACCTTCATAGAAATAAACTGAACATAAAAATCATTGTCTTTCATAGAATAATGAAAATATATTTATCCCATTATTTTTAATAATGGTTTTTAAATTACATTTTTTTAGAATTTGATAATTAAAAAACCCCAGGATGATAAGATAATGGTATATTTATAACATTAATCACCTTCTACATTGATCCATAAAAATTTACTATCAACCTATGAGATAATAAATTCAATACATGTCGATGCCATAATATTTTTATTTAGAATTCTCATTCGAGGATCAACACATAGAATACTACACGAAAAATTTATTATGAGTTTAATAATATAGTAATTATGGAATGAAAATATAAAATCTATATATATCACAAAAATAAATATTGTTGAAGGATCATTAATTATGTGTAAATAAAAAAACAATAAATAAATTAGATAAAAATGGATTAATTTACCATCATGGTATACACTATGTTCTTACAAGATATTATTAATTTGAAAAATGAGTTAATTCTTGAGGAGGATTAATATTCCCAAATATTTAAAGATTATTTAAGCCCTATTAATCATTTATATGTCCCTAAAATTCGGACATTGAAGGGAATTTCTCTAAAACCATAAAAGGAAAAAAATCATGATACTTTGAAGATTATAAAAACATGAAATGACTTATTGGAATATTGTGTTGGATATTGAGAATCCTAAAGACCATCAGGTCACTTATGTTTCTATTAAACTCTAGAATACAATCCAAATTCATTTAGTGTGTGTCATATTGTAAAACGTCATTGGAATAATATATTATCAAATAGGGTATTAACCCCTCCAAAAATTGTATGGGAATGTGTAAAATTTTTACACATTTAATTAGAACATTGGTGGAACCGTAAAAGGTAACAGATTAAAGGGTATACTCAATATAAAAACACAACTACTAATTTATTTTAATGATTAGTCAGAGGAGTATACTCCTCCAAATCCTTTTTCGACTATTTTTAGAAATACGCATTTTAGTTAAGTGGTAAAATTGCATATATCCCTATTCAAACCAACCCACCAGATTTCAAAAATAATATTAAAGAAGGAAATAATCAAAAGATCCCAAATTTAGAATTCAAAAACACCCATTCAAGAATCTTATCACCACATAATATCCTCGGGTCATGATAACTGAATCCATGAGACACTTTAAGACATGCCCCATGATAGTATAAATTACCAAAATCACCTCCCTTCTCAGAAAGTAGGAAAGACTAGCATCATCCCAAAAAAAACATCACGTGAACATCATAAAAGGATCAATCAATTGTGTTGTTGTCATATCTAAAAAAATAAACCTCATATGACTAGTTTTATTAGTGAACTGCCCACTATAATGCATCATCTCCACCATTAAAACCCCATCATCGGCACTAAAAACACTATCATTGTTAATATAAAATATCATAACAGAACCACACAGAATCATTGATAACAATCACCAATTAGTAAACCAAAGAAAAAAAAACATGGATCCAAAATCATTATCGAGGATAGATAACATGAGCCATATTAAATGAGGAGTAAAAAAAAGGAAGCATAACAATGCCACATTGGGAGAACTATATAAGAATTTTTATTCATTATTTGTGCATCTTTCTATTATAAATAATCTCTTTATTGAGTAGATGACAAAATATTTCAATATATAAGATAACATTCACTAATTAATATAATATTGAAAAAATATTATATTGGACTGATGTTTACAAGGCATCAATGATGTTTTACCTATCTAGATGTCAAGATAATTTAATATACATTAATCCACCTAAACCAAATTCTTAAAAAAATTATAATCTAATGAATGATTTTTAATATTTATCATGTTGTAACATTATGTATACCAAATGATAATTAATTTTGTAAATATATGTATACTGATTATTTTTATTGGAAACCCACGTCACATTATGGAAATATAATATAGATAAAATTAACTAGAAGTAAAATTAATGGTTTTAGAGATATGGTGATGTTGAGAATATGAATTATAGTTAAAACATGTCATTTTCGAATCATTATTTATCTTAAAAATTCAAACAAATTAATCTACTTAATAAATATAAAGAGTTCATAATTCTCTTATAGGAATGAATTGAAAGGATATAAGAACATCAATGATTGTTATAACAAATTGGTGTTAATGAAATTATGTTTTGGTTCTAAATGTCTTGATTATAGGATGATTTAATTTCCATATTTCCATGATTTGAAAATGCATTCATTTTATAGTGGTACACCATGGTGAATAAAGGATGATGATGTTATAATATTTGATGTGGGCTGCTAGGAATGATCACAACAAGTTTAGAGGATGTTCTGGATGTTGAATATTACATTAACCCAAGTTTTAAGGGGGAGATAATGAGAAATGATACTATTTTTAATGGGACATTTTTATAGAAACACCTAATGGTGATGATTTACAAGATGTTTTCATAGAGAATAGGAGTAAAAAATTTAATCTATAATACTATGTCATGTTCTATATAGAAAATATTATTATGGATACGATAAGGATAAAATTTATATAGAATATTGATGATAAAATAAAGGAAAATTATAAAATCATGGAATATATTTTATGGTAAATTTGGACCACTAAAACAATACCATAGAAGATCATGGGCATCTCATAGTTTTTTTGATGATAATGTAGTTTGAATATTTATATAACTTTTTATTTTGAAAACATGAGAGATATTTAGGGGATATATAAATAGAGATTTATGAGAGTTTTTCAATGAACTTTAACTTTTTAAGGTATAAAATAAGATTGATAATAACACAAATGAATATATTCATCTAGGGTTGGTTGGGATATTTATTAATTTATTAATTTATTAATTTTATTGAAAATTCGGAAAATAAAAGTCTTTAGATGATGAAAAATAGTGGGACACATTTGAATGATCGTGACTTGTGATACTAAATTAAAGATATGGTGAAATAAGAATAAATTAATATTTTTATCATTATGACCTATATTTGGGGAGAATTATAATCAAAATATTACTAAAATTAGTAAATTGAAACTTTTTTCACATATTTAATATGAATATATCTTTGGAAAAATTTTTATTATAACATTATATGGAGAGACAAGAATTGGTTTTGATCTGTAGTATTAGTTATAAACAAAAACAAAAATATAGAAATTACAATAGTTTTTTAGTCTTTTTTAGTACATTGTGACATTATCATTTTTCCCTTTCATATATACAATTTATTTATATAATTAATAATTTTCATTTTCATTTGATTTATCTTTAATTATATAGTTTTTATTCCTTTTTTTCCCTAAATAAACTTTGTTTTTAAAAAACATGGAATATGATCGAATTAAAGATAATAAATGAAAAAAGTATTTTCCATTTTACCCCTCTCATGGTATATATGACATTGTTTTCATGAAGGGATATAAATACTATAAGGTCCATTCATTCTGAGTTTCATTACAATATAGATCAAAATGTGAATCTCTCTAGGCATATAAATTATTTTTCATGAATTTTTTGAATCAATCCTTGGTTGTATAAATTATCAAATATGGAAGGATAATATGAGATAATATTTATGATATCTAGGCTTAGATGATTATTTTGAAAATAGAGAGGGAATATAAAGAATTAATTTCATGAACATATACTCAATTGATTCATATAAAAAATGCCAGAATTCAAATGCAATGTCTCAAAACATACAAATCATTCTCTCTCAAATAAGAGATACAAGAAGGTTTTATATTTTGTACCAAATAAAAAATGTGTTAAACTACATAATATTTATTAATTTCAAATAAAATAATTTATATTATTTCATTGAGTTTGGTATATAAACATATTATTAAGATATATTAAGCTAATAAAACAAACATATTTAATTACATTATATGAATAAGAATTCAATTAAAAAATAATCAAAAATATAATATAACAAAATGTATTTTGTTTTGTATGATTTATTTATAGAAATAATAAAATTTACAAAAGTCAAAAAAATTTACATAACTCTTCATGAGTAAACCCCATTTTAAACGTACCAAATATAGTACCCATCCTTGTACCTAGAGGAATGAAAAAATACGAAAGGGGTGAGCAAAATTTCACTATATGGTAAAATATTCATAATGGTTATATCATTAACATGAAAAAACATGATAAAGTAAAAAATTTATAATTAAAATAACATGAAATTTTAAGTGAAAATCATAAAATATTATTAATTATTAATGGTTTTATAATATGAACATGAGAACAAATAATGGTCTCCAAATCATGGATTAAAATAATTTAATAGAAATAAAAAATAACATGATATCGTAACATAAGAAATAAAAATATTTTTAAAACCCAGAACATCAAAAACCATTGGCACAATTTGGAAATAAGGATCAATTTATAGAAGCTCCCTAAACATTAGAATAAGAATGCATTGTTAGAATACTAAATAATTCCTAATCAGTAGGGTGTTAAAAAATGAAAATATCACCTATAAATAAATTTGTAACAAATCCATGTATATAAACCCATTTTATTATTAACAAAACCAATTATGTTTACCCTTTATATTGTGATAAATTCCAACAATTTATATGCTTCATGTCTCATGAGAGGTAAAACCCTACCCAATG
Source organism: Viscum album (assembly GCA_963277665.1). Lineage (NCBI taxonomy): Eukaryota > Viridiplantae > Streptophyta > Magnoliopsida > Santalales > Viscaceae > Viscum > Viscum album. The sequence goes on along the minus strand of OY728141.1, from coordinate 1,422,515,598 downwards.
AATTAAATAGACATATAAGACCACACCCATCATTATATACACATAAAAGGTCCAATCAAATTTAATTCAATCTTCATATCGAAATTAATCCATATGAATTAAAAGGGTTAATAATTTTTTAAAATGGTATCACATAAAATGATGTTTCAAAAAAATATGATCAATTGATACACAAACTATGAAAAAAATATATTTAAAAAAATCACATAAAGGGTTGTTTATGAACCACCACAAAATTTTAGTTGAATATATTTAGAAGGGATGAAAAAACATGAAAAATATTATTTACAACAAAAAATAATTGATAATATCATCAAAAAGTCATAATTTTAGAGTCACTATTGAAAACCATTTTTTAGATGAAGTGAAAATTTATTAAAATATTAATTTACAAAATAAATTAAATAATCTTGAAAAAAATAAAATCATGGGGAAGAGGGGAAAATATATTATAATGGAAAATAACATCCTTTCAAATAGTTTAAAACATCATCTTTGAAAACCCAAATTGTAAAAATAATAGTGTCAACATTACATTAAAATTAATAATTAGGAATATTAATAATATTGGAGATTAAATTTTATTTTTACTCTATACATGGTATTAGATAAGATTTGAATGTTTTATAATTAATTATATGGAGGAAAAATCTATGAAATGATATGGTAATTATTATTTAAAAAATTTTGTTTTTAGGAAAAAAAATAGATTCATAAATGAAAAAATACATCAATGTTAAAAAAAATTACTATAATATAGAATGAATATATAATATTGAATAATTATAGTGTATAATAAATCAGTAATAAAATATTATAGTCATGTACGAGTGATTATGAAGGAAGTAAATTATGTGAGTCTTGTAAACACCTTTACTTCATTCTATTTGTTAGAAATCACTCGATCCCACTGTATAAAAAATAGAAAACTTAATAACATATTTAATCACATTATTCATATCAATAATATATTAAAATAATTTTTTATAATAATTTATTAAAATAAAAAAAATTGTTTTACAATTTTTTATCATCAGGTGTCATTAGAAATGATATTTTTTTAATCGCATTATTAGTTGAAGTATGGATTATTTTTATAGAATCAATGTTCCTCATTATAATACCATTAATGGTACTGAATTTTTGTTTTATAATTATTTATTGAGTTATAATTTTACTACATAAGTATTTTAGTTATAATTCATGATGTCGAGGTAGGTAGTGAGATTGTCTCAGAAATTTTCATGTATAATGGGGTTTTATCACAACTGTAGGTATTATATTACCATTATCATTAAATAAAAAAATCATTATTTAAATAATATTTTATAATAAAACATATAATTAGGTTTAACTAGTTATCCATGGTATAAAATTCAATGTGAAAAAATAATTACCTCACTTTCATGGATGTGGTAACCCACACATATGAATGGGTGAGAAATTCATTTAAATTCAATATATGGGATGCGTGAGTTTTTTTTATATTTTATAAATATTTATCATAATTTATTTATCATATATTATAACTAAATACCCCCTTTTAACATTCCCTATAAGATATTTATGAAATCAGATAATGTATCTAATTGATGTGGTATTATCTACAAAAGAAAAAGGACATTTTCATTTTTTGTATAGTTTTCAGGGTATAAAAATGATATTGAATGAGTATAATAACATCAAAATATATTATTTATTATTATTTCTAACTGAAGTTAATTTATATATTGGGTTTTATGTGGTTGAATAATATAATAAATAGGGGTTCTTAGTTAAGAACATTTCCTCTCCCGTTTGTTATTTTACATTTGGTATCAACTTAATGAAACATATGATTTTTTTAGGAAGAATGAATCAATTGTTTGTGAAGGCAGTTTATGATATAGTATTTAAGAGTTTTTTAGATCTAATTCTTTTTAGATTGTATTGAAAAATAGTATAAGTAATCCAATAATATAAGTTAATAAAATGACACTTCAATAAATACACATCATTCATTCAATAAATGGATGGTACTGTTAAAGGATTAAATACTCAACTATGAAAAATAATGATTTTTGGGTGATCTATGTTCAATAAATAATCTACTACTAAATTTCACGCATATTTTAATCAAGTTTCAAGCCATTTACAACTTCATAGTTTTTATATTTTACCATTATTGTCTTTACCATGGAAACTAGAATTTACACGATTAATTTATAAATTTTTAATATTTGAATTTGAAATTAATACTAAATATTTATGTAATTACCAATTTTTAATCTCTATATAACCAAATTATATTTCTAAAAAATAAAATATTATTTTTTTAATTAAAACATTATATACATTGAAAAATATTTTTGTTGAATTTTTTTATTTCAAAAGTTATGTGTTATTAGTGTTATTTATCATTTATTACCAATTGAATTACTATTAATATATTTATATATAGTTTTAACAATTATTAATGATACATTTTGTAGAAGATATAATTAAAATAGATTATATAAGTAATTCTTAATTTTAACAATAGTTTTATTTTAAAATAAATGTTTTTCCATTATATTCGAGAGAATACAATATTACAACAACCATCATATGTTTTGGATATAAGTTCATTTTGGGTGTTTTATTCTGGTTTCTAGGTAAATTATTATTCATTTTGGTTTATTTGTCTTTTTCATATTTGTTATTTCCTTCATGGTGGTTGATTTTTCGTGGAGGAATTTTCCAGATGGGAGTTTTGCTCTTATTTATTCCGATGTTTTTCCATTTTTTCCCTTGGATTGATTTTATGTGGTTTCGCCTAAAATTATTGTTTTGGAAAATTACTATTTTTAGAGATGTCTTGAATTATACCATTTAATGTGATTTATTAGAGAGTAAGGGTGATGATCCTTTCTTAACATGATGAAGCCTATATTGTCCATTAAAGGTGGGGACTATGAACTGAATAGTATACATATCTACATCATCATGTTTGGTATAGATATTTTTTAAAAGGAAGTGGTGGTATCCATGGGTATGTATTGATGTATATTTGTTAGAAGGGTTCCTGAAGATCAATATTTGTCTCTTAGATAATTTTACTTCCTTGCGGCTTGGGACGCGAAATTCTAATTCCTAGAAAAACCACATTTTTGTATGATTTGTAGTTTTTTTCCTCCTCTGAAACCTGGATTTGGGTTTTATAGATGACATAGTTGAGGAATTAATTTGATAATTTTTCATTAGATTCTGGGGTTGTTAATGAGTGTTTATATGTGTAATGTTGGATTTTTATGTTTTTGTAGATTCATGGGTGAGTTTTGTTTTTTTACGGAGACCCTGAAACTCATAATCTGTTGTCAACATACCAATGGACGATATCCTTTTATAGATGTCATGAACTAGTCTAGGGTCCTACATGGAATTTTATTAGAGAATAAGAGGTATATGTGGGTTTTTTTGGTGCATGATTATTGAGGACCATTGCCACCGCCAAACTCAATTTTCATTTTTAATCTCATTATAGAATTTTCTATTAGTGTTTCTAGATGTAACGAGAGTTTTTTCTTCTATGTTGGTGGTGGTCAATGATTCTCATCATAAGTTTTAATATGACACTTTTTGGTAGTTTCATGGTTCTAGAAGGGCTCGATACTAAAGATATGCTATTAGGCTCAATTTATATAGGTCATCTAATTCTTAGAAGTTAATTTAGCAACATTATAATCCAAATCCCCCTAGCTATGGTGGGTGTGAAATTCATTAATCCATAAGGATTGTGGGTATTTTAAAATTAGTCTATATTAATTTAATTCAAGTGCCATATGTAGCCACTTTTTCTATAGGTTTAGGATTCAATTTCATTAGGTTTTGTATTGATTTTTTATTGATTTATCAACTACAACCTATTCTTTTTAAATCCAATTATTTTGTGTAGGACTAATTATATCTGAACATGATATCACAGTTATCATACTTATGGTGTGTGAATTACCACATGTCTTGTAAATTTTACATGTAATTAATATGTGATTAGAATTTTTTATTCTTTATTTTGTTCTAGTTTTTGAGGTTTGGGAGTCTATTACTAGCTTCATCTTCTTTTTTTGGGTATAATTCATCTGTATAATATTCAGAATAAAGTCAACTTGTCAAATTTTTTTAAATGTAATCTCATAATTATCTGTTTTTATAATATTATTTTTATTCCTATAAATAAAATGGGTATTTTACTATTATTTATTCTAATTTATTCCAAAAATAACCTATTTTTAAAATATAATTTTTAATGTTGAGAAAAATTAATTTTCATACTAGAAAAACTAATACGTAAAAAACATTTCATTAGAGAAGTTTTATTTTCAATAATAAAATGGTGTTTGTTTTATTATTACATTTAAAAATCATTTGGTGTTGGTTTCTTCAGATTGATACAAAAAACATAATTATTTAATATAATGATAATATTTAATAAGTTAATTTTCTTAAAGAATCATTTTTTGTTTTAGATTACTAAAATTTATATTATAAGATATTCAACATGATTTAAAGATATATATTTACTAAGATATTGGTTCCTTACATTATAACCCTTTAATATAATTCATCATTTAAATTTTATTACTGGTAAGAAAACAACTATTGTTACTTTTGTGTTATTATACTTACAACTTCCCACATATCTTATTAAAAAATATATTAATATTAATGAATATTGACAATATGGGTGAACTTATTTCATTACACAATATATCTTTAATCCATGATCACCACAAGTTGTTCTTTCTATGACATATTATTCTCTAATTTCATGGTTATTATGTTCAGTACATGTCAATATTCGAATATGTACTTTTGAGATATTAATAGATAGAACACATCATGTATTTGGGAGAGGTCGAGAGTTTGTGAAAAATGATAATCTACCACCCTGACATGATCCAAGATCATTAAGAGACCTTTTTATCTAGGTAAAACGTTTCTATTATTCAAAAATATCAAAATCATTCTTCCATGGAGATATCGATTTGAATACCTTATCAAAATCATCAAACTATAGTTCTCACAATAAATTAATGTAATAACCATTATTTAAATTTTATGTCGCTTTCTTATGTTCTATAATGTTTTGAACTTTTAGTTTTATTTAATAGATATGGATAAGACTTATTATATTCCTCAATACCAATTTCTCCTTTTTTGTTGGAATCCTAAATCCCTACCCATAAAAATTTCTATGTGGTTCCATTTGAATTCTAAAATGAATAATCTTGTCATATGATAATTCTACTAGGTGGTGGTGTTGATCCCAACATCCATGGAATTAGATCGAATACGATTTCCATATTTCCTCTAGAGTTTTAATGGTCATTCCAGACTAACCATCTCTCTGAGGTTGATTAGTAGTTTGGAAACTCAACTCAATTAATAATTTGGAAAAAATAATTCTACAAAACCTCTATATAAATTTCATATCTTGAATAGATGTAAGAAGTGTGGAACTCAAGGATACCTTTCCCATGACTTATTTTACAAAAAAAATCAATATTCTTACATAGTTCACCCAGAATATATTCCCTTCATGATATCTCATAAGCTATAATCATATTTACAACTTGGGTAATGGAAACATATATCAGGGGAGAGCTCAAACACTTATAAACGGAAAACATATCATTGTGTAATCAAGGGTTAGATCATAAGTATATTATAATACAATATATGATGAGAAATATCTTATTAATGAAAATGGAACAATTAGAGTTATCCATTGTCCATGATAGAAGAATATGTATGAGGAAACATATACCAGGGAAAAGGAGTTCAAAACCATTAAAATAAAAACATAATATGTGCATCATAATAATTGTAATATGGAATGGATATGTGACATTACCTTAAGATATATAATACAAATTATATTTGGGAAAAAATTATATTACATTATCATATGGCGATAATATTAATGAAATCCAAAAATTTAGTCTCTGATCATCTCTAAAAGGTTCACCCTTTTGTTCTATAGCATATCCAAAAATTCCCACGTTTTGTTTCTGAGAATATCAAATAATACTAACTATCTGTAATATAATGTTATATAAAAGAGTAACAGATTAATTATATGATGATATAATACCTTAACCATAAATCATCAATAAATACATCTTCCATAAAATACCAATAATTTCTACATATCGTGAAAACTCATTTGTATAAATTGGGTTTCATTCATTTCAATATAAATAACAAATGAAAAAAATGTTCTCCGCAACATTGTCAAAGGGTGTCAATAAAATAAATTTTAATAAAAAAATTCTGATATTAAAAAATCACTAACACCAAAATAATATCTTGTAATAACATTTAGAGCGTGATTCATGAAATATAATTATTATGGAAATAAAGCCTTTAATGATAAAGAGAAAAATGGTAGTTAAAACATTAAAGTGAATTTAAAAAATATTATTAACATTTTCATAAATTGAAGAGATTTATAGCTTTTAAAAAGGGAAATTTTAAAGGGTGAATTTATAAATAATTAAAAAAAATATTATAATTAGTGATCATTAATAGTTCCTTAAAAACATTTGTTGTTTGAAAAAAGTTATTTTGATTTCATGATAAAACAGATAAATATGAATGGATGGATAACCATTTAAACATTTTTAAATACCATTATCGAAAATCCACATTATAAAATTATTTATTGAAATAAAATAATATAAGAGAAGGAAAAATTGGGGACTCCCCATGTTTAAACATAATTGACATTCCCAAAAAATTGTAGAATATTTGTGGAATAAAGAAATTTGGACAATGAGGGAAAACCATTGTTAAAGAAGAATGGAATTATTTTCAATATTAATTTACTACTAAGAATGAAATTCATCATGTTTAATATTTTAATTAATAATGTCACATTCCAAAGAGATAGTGGTCATTATATTAATATCATATAATAAAATAATATTCTCTTGTATAACCATAGTCAAAAAGAAATTATCATGAATCATGGAAATATGTTTTATCAAGATAAAAACCTAACCAATCATGATTCATTTTATACAAGCACATAAAAACATAGAGAGTATAATAAGTTTTTTTAAATAAATTACAAATAAAAATTTTCCTAAACATTATATTTTATATGGCCCTTTATTATAAATAGTTATTTATTTTTATTATAATTTCTTCTTATATCAGTTAAATGTGGTTGTTTAGTTATTTTCATTACAACCATTTTGGGTTTTTGGATGTGTCAAAGTTGTATTAAAATAAAATTATTATCTAAACAATTTTATATGTATAATTATTTTATATTTCATTTAAATAAAATATATGTAGTTCTCTAAGATTCCAAAATGGACTAAAATGAAGAAGGCTATTTTGATGTCTTTATTTAATGCGATTAAGTTTACTGTAACTATTAATTATTATTATTACTCTTAGGTTATCATGTATAATAATTTTATAATGTGATTGGTGTCATAAATATAATTTATATATCTTATTTAGATTTCAAAAATCGTCACTCTTAGGTAATAAAGTAAAAAAAATGAGATATGTCATTCTGTGCAGGTAGTATTCCACACTTATAAAATTTATGTTATTATTTTTCAAATAATGGGAGGGTGAATAATAACTGAATAATTATCATTTAAAATTTAAAATTTTTCTCAATGATAATATATTTTCATTAAATAAATATATTCAATCTTCTATGTAATGAGATATTAAAAAAATATAACTCATCGTTCGTGGAGGCAGTAGTCTGCAAGAACACATAACAATAATTTCATATTTGAAATGGATTGAGAGGGAGGTGGAAAATGATATTATATTAGTATCATAATATTTTAAATAGTAATAATTAAAATTTTATAATAAATTCATTGATATAAAATGATTAAGAGGGTAGAAGTATAATGAAACTAAGAGGGATCGGATGAGAGCATTACCTCCATCTTTTAATGATCCTCAGGGGTAGCACATTGATGCCCCTTGGATTGGTATATTGGTTTTAATAAGGATTCTAGGTCATTAGGATATGGTTTAGGATACAATTTCTATGTTTTAATGTGATAAATATTTTTAATGGGTATGGAAATGTTGTGGGAGTGATTTTCTCTTATATATGGTGTAAAATTGTATTTTTGTAAGTACCCATTACCTATCAATGATGTTGTGAAACGAATCAAGAGTTAGTAGATCCAAAATCAATAAATTTTGATTTACCATGTAAGAAAATGTCAATCAATCCTATACCACACCTTTTCATACATTTTTATACATTTTTCATATAATTTAGCATTATGTTTTTTTTACCTTTTTTGGCAAGGTAACTACTTTTTAACAAACAAAATTATTTTTTACTAAAAATATAAAATAAACCTTCTTTAAAAAAATGGTGGTTATGAAAAAATATATAAACTATATTATTTAAAATTCAATTTCTAAATTATATAAAATTATCTATAAAATTGAATCTATCTAAATATATAAAAAAGTGTAGAAAATTGTTTTCACAATTTAGTGTTCATAATTATATTTAGCATTTATTAAAAATTTAGTGACTATTAATATATTTATATCTATGTTTAAATATTATAATAGATTCATTTTATTAATTTATTAATTTATTTAATTAGATAAATTTTTTTGAATGTTAAAGTGTGTTTAAAAAAATGGTTTTAATAATATTATGGTAATTAACATTAATCCCAGGTATCTTATTTTTATTATCAATAATAAAATGAGAATTTTTATTTAATTTTTATCCATTGATTCTAAAATTAAAATTTATTTCACAAAATAAAATTTTTATGAGTGAGAAAAATATTAATTTTTAAAATTACTGCACATTATTCCTAAAAACCATTTTTTATAAAATCAAGTATTTTTAAAGAAAAAATGACCTTTATTTTATTATACCATTTATATAATTTTGTATGGTGGTAATTTCAAATTGATACCACCAATATATGGTTATAATATAATATCCATATTTAATAATTTTATTTCATTAATGTATTATGGTTTTTATTTTGTATTATGTTTCTTACAAGACAGGGTACATAAAATTATTTATGGGAAAATATTTAATAAAATTGTTGGTCATTAAATTCTACCCCCCCCCAATAAAATTAAATACTAAAAATTTTATTACAAGAAAGAAAATAAATAAGTGTACATTACTATCAATATATCCTCATGTTCCCACATAGATTTATCAAACTTATAATTCCTCTATTGATCATTGAGTTGATGACTAGTATAGTGCGAAAATATATTTTCCATACGATCCAAAATTTTTATGGATTATAACTCATATGATAGATCAGTTTCTGATTACACAAATTCATTATTTTATTATATTAATAGTTTGGTATGCACTTCCTAAAAATGGATACATGATATAGATCATGTACATGGTGAATAAGTGGAGGGAGTGATAATTGATCTGTTAAAACCTAGACTTTGTCAATGATCTCAAAGGGACTGATATACATTAGGATCATCTTCCTATTCATCCCAAATATCATGCCCCGATTCTAAGGAGTCATCCGGAGGAACACCTTGTAACCAATATCAAACTATAGATCTCATCAACGATTATCCATACATCATTTTAATCGAACTTTTTCTATTTTAAAATGTTTTTTATGATTTTAACCGTCTACATAATTTCATAGACAAGGATTGGGTTTATTAGGTCCCTCCATCAATCTTTATCCTTGAATTGTGTAGACCTACATCTATTCTCATATAGTTGATCAAATGTTTTCATCTAAATGATTGAATGGAAACTGTTTCTAAATATGAATTTCATCTGTAGAATGTATTAATCCATATATACTTGGAAATCCATTGACAAAGATCTTAGTATATCCATAAAAATGTTAATTTTACTCTCTTGTAGACTATTTTTCAATATGTGAATAGTAATTTTGAATCTCTTCTCTTTATAAAAAATTTGATGAATACATTTTTTGGACCTCAAGACAAACCTTGAATATCATTCAAATTATATAAAGAGTAATACTCCAGGTAGACGTACCAACTCTCACATATATATATTAGGGGGGGGGGGTTTCAAGAGATAGATCTCCTATGATTATAATGAAATGCTATGACTTATTGTGGATATTTTCTATAATCCAAATAGTACTATGGACTTTAGATGTCTTATGGTAACCTAATAAAAAATACATGGAAACATCATCCCATTTCTATAATAGTTTTTTTAATGGACACATCATCACATTAAACATATGTCTTTCATCCTAAATTTGATGGTACAGAAATCATATAGAAACATATTTTATCATACCCATCTTCATGTTATATAACATTAATTTTTTACTTATTTATTTATACATCATTTTTCTTCCAAAATGAATATAGAAGGATTATATATTTGCATCTTCTAAAAGTTCATTCTTCGTTTTTGGTTTTGATTGGACACAGATATGGGTTACAATCCTTATGACTTCATCATTATTAATGTTGAACTCTAAAATACTCACTACATATTTTGTATCCCATTTTCATTCATTTATCCTTATTTTATATTCACTTGAATGGATAGTTGATCAGCTATTTTTGAATGATAGGATATCTTAGTTTCTATAATGACTACAATGTTCATCCTTTTAAAATCCATTTGAATTGTATTTTTTCAGTCTTCAAGATGGATAGGGTTTCTGGATCATTTCAACTCATATTATCAACAACATTATTTGACTTCCCATATGTAAATGTATTGAGTATTCATAATATTTAATCAATTAAAAACAACTCCATTGGACCATATTCAACACCTTTTTTTGAATGTATTTTTCATGATCTTATGGTTAGTATATAAATATATATATACCAATTTTCAACAAATATATACATCATCAAAATTTGAAATGAAAAAATCACTACTGCTGGCTTAAAATCACTCATCTAATAATTTTTATCCTATGTATATAATCATCATGATTTTTTAAAATTACCATATAGTTCAATATAATGATATATCACAAGGCATTAACGGGGTCATAACACTATATTATAATACCTTCTACTCTATAGTGTAATGTATGTGCATGTGATTTGACCAATCACTTATTTAGTTTTAGGAATATTTTATCACATTCAATTGTCTAATGGAACTTCATTCCCTACCATGTCAATCTTGTTAGTGGATTTGATAACCAAAAGAATATTTTCTCAATTATTCTATGTTAACCTAATAACCCATAAAAACTATAGATATTTGTTGTTGTGTTCTGTTATGTAAATTTCTCAATAATTTCCACCGTTTATGGTTTTTCTTATATTCCATCCCTTTTGATTACATGACCTATAAATAACACATTCTACAGTTAGATTTTACAGTCACACTAATTTTCATATATTTTATCCTTTCATAATGTTTTCAACACAATCTATAAATTATCTTCATGATCGTCAACTCTATTTCAATATAAATGAATATTTTCTAAAAATAAAATTGATCATTTATAATGTTATTCTATAAACACTATATTCATTATATCTATCAAGATGTTGGGATCATCTGTAATTCTAAAGGAAATCACTATAATTCGTAGTGTCTACACCTCAGATGGGACATTATAAGGGAAATATCATCCCTTTTATCCCTTATCTAATGATGTCTCCATCAAAATTAAAACATTGAGATGCATTGAGCTCCTATGAGTTAGTCAAACAAATGATCTATATGGGGGGTGAGGATACTTGTTCTTAATCATGATTTTATTAATCATGCAATAATTATTACATATTCCCATTGATCGATCCAATTTTTTAAAAAATTCTATAGGTTCACCTCAGGGAAATGAACTATAACACTAAAAAACCATATGTATATTCTATTATAGTTATTTCAGCTCAAAGAGGTTCTTCCTGTGAGAACTATATAAAATAGGAATAGATTTAGGTGTGATTTTAATTGAAAACTAAACCTAATTCTCAGAAGTAAGACTATGAATTTCTTCAAGAAATATATCAGTATATTCTCATATATTAATTATATCCTAAATTTAGAATTACAACATAATCATATAAACTAGAAGTTAATAATTATTGGTTATCATGACCCATTTAAATTATATTTCATCTAAAGGGAGTTTATGATCATCCATATGTTAATATTTGGGTATAGTATGATTTAGGACATGAATTACGATTTATTTATCTAAAGACATGATTTCTGTTTTAGTCATGTAAATCCACACCATTCACAAATTATTACCTATTTAAAAAATGAAATAAGAATGTGATTTTCCATAATTATTTCACTCAATAATTCTATTTTATAACAGTTATATATCTTAGACACAATCAATATTTCACTAGGTGTTTAATTGATATTTTAATATCATACTCTGTAGGTGGGGAATTACTATTCCATGAAAACATGCATCACACAATGTAATGAAATGATCCAGAATCAAATATGGTATTCACATATCAAAAGTAGAGCATTATTATTCATCAAATCACTTAATTTTCATGATACACCTCATTAATAGTGAGAAAATACATTCTTCTATTCCCCCTTGGTTTTGGAGGTTCCTAGGGCCTATTATCTACATTATATCTAAGGGTTGGAACTTTTTTTTAATACTTCTAAAACTCCAAATATTTGAATAATTGTAGTGTAGGAGGTATATTAGTTTTCAGATTATTTTCCTATTTTTAATTTATTGGACTCTTAATTCCATTGTAAATATCACTATAATTATGTACAGTATTCCCGTACATAAAACACATTTTTTTTCTTTTCATGTAGTTACTCAAGTGATTCCTCCCATGTTTTTTACATGTAAGAAATTTAAATTTATTTCCCATGGGTGATGTATCATCAGAGCTTCCATGACACACTATTTATTTTTTCTCCTTCTCGAATAATGAGACTGTTCAGTTTCTATCACCACCATCATCACACATGGATAAAACAATTCATATATTCCAAAGTCTCTTATGGATAATTACTTAATATGAGTTGGATTTAATATCATTATGAAATGATTTATTTTAGTGTCTTGATTAAGGAAAAATCCATAGGTACTCTCTATGAACATTGTAAATTTTGAATCATATGATATAATGGATTCATCATTATTTTGTTTCAAATAAATGAATTATCTCTCCAAATTCATGTGAAATGTATGATAAAAACTATTAGTGACGTTTTTTAATCAAATATTGTCCTTATATAGCTTATACATCCTATAATTTTATTATATTCATTATAAGAGTACAACATTGGATAACTTTAGAATCCAAATAATGAATGACTAGAACTACCATTTCATATTCTATGAAATAGATAATGGAATATATTTTTAACATAATATTGACCCTTAAGTCATTAATAGGTTGATTAATATAGTTTCCAGAGAAGGGAGGGTGTTAAAATACGAAATAATTGAATAAAAGATGATCCTTCCTTAGTTAATTCTAGATCCCAACATGGATTAAATTGTTATTCATTTATTGTGGGTGTTTATATGTAATTTCTATAATTTTTTATAATACTAATCGTATCCCTTGTATCTTATAATTATTGAAATAATTTCATTTGTAGCACCCCAAGAATTTAAAATAAGAAAATCATGTTCCATCGCATATGTGACACGCATCACCAAGGTTTGATGATAATATAACACCACAAGACATTAAATTATATTTTACTTTTAAATAAATACAATCTATTCTATATCTTGTGATGTACACAACACCCTTAATAAATGAAATGTAATACTCTATTAAAATATTATTATCAAAAAATAACCATTATAACATAGCTGTTAAGAAAGGAGGCATGAATAATACTATCTAAATAATGAAATTTTTATGTTTTAGAAATATATAAACCAAATAGAATGTATATCTATATATTATAAATAAAATATGAACCATTTTAAGGGAAAAGAAGTATTTTCTGAAAAACAATATTATTTCTAAAATATAGTTTAATCGTACTTTGAAAACATAAATTATATTTAATATTTTAAAAAATAGAAACATTATTTTAAAAAATAAAATTTATTTTAAAAATCTTCATACATAAGTTATCTTTGGGTGAGTTTATTTATTTTTCTGAAAAGTTTCATTTTTATGAATGGTAAAAAAATCAATTTTCCTTGAAAAAATGAATTTTTATTTAAATTATTTGTAAAATTAAATTTTAAGAGAAATTAGTTTTAATGTGGAATTAATTATATATTATTTTAAAAAAATATATATAGGTAATTTTATGAAATTTTATATTGAATTTTGATATTAAAACATTCAATACTTATGAGGGATTTCTCATTGGAAACAAGTTTTTTAATTTTGCCAAAAAAATAAATTTTAAAATAATATATACCCCTTATATGAATTTTATTTTAAAAAATTTGGGCCTAATTTTTTAATTATAATAATTTCTATTATATAAAAAAATTAATTTTGGACTATAATGAATAGAAAAAAACCGTAAAATATAATTATCACGGTTATGGTAAAAATAGGTTTTCTTCATGGTTAAACAAAGACAATAAGGGTTAAAATGACCTAAAAACTTGTAGACATATTCATTCATGTCCATATTTACACCTTATCCTGTAAAATAATTAAATCTATGGTCATTCTGTCGTTTTTTCATGGTAATGACATTATTAGTTTGGATTATTTTGATAAATTTCCTCATAATTTTCAATTGGTTTCTCTTCCCCCCCTCCCCCCTTATAAAATATAAGTCACTCTTGTCACTTATTCACACCAATAAAGACATTTATATCAATAAAAAACTATTAAAATATGTCCACAAATTCTTTATATATATTATAATGATGATGGTCCACCAAAAGTCCATCCCTAAAATCATTAATAAGACATCAAAAGGTGGTTTATATTTGAGATGGTAATTATCATAACAAAGCTATTTCATTTTCATTCATCTTTTTAAACATTAAATTATTTTGGGAAACATACATTATTATAATAAGAATACCTCCCATATACATATATTTTATTATTTTGATGAAATAAAATTTACCCATATCCAATTCCATCATATTTGTAAAGAAATCATCAACTGTGTGTACATCAGACTACAACATCATGAACCGATGTAGTTCATTTACCATCCCCTCCATTAAAGGATGTAATGATATATTTGATACATGTATATTTTTATTAATTATATTAGTGAACTACTATACTTTTAATATCACATATACCATATTATGTTTAATTCCATTTCCAACAATATAATGGTGCTCGTCTATATGTCAAACTATAGCCTCGTGACGTGATGTGAATATTTTTTCAATTAATCATTTCATGAAATGTAATTATGGTAAAATTAATGAAAATATTTGATAAATTTAATATGATATAATTTTATTAAAATTAATATATCACCCACTTACCCTTTTAGTCAATAAATGAATGATATTGTTTCTTGTGTATACAAACATCCTATTTTGTCGCAAAAGAGGTGAGGTCACTTTTACATGTAAAAAATTCATAAATTGTTCTAGAAATGAATTTAATAAATAAAAATGATATTTTATCATTATTATCATTCTATATATGATATATATATATATATATTATTCACATGAATTTTAACTTTAATGAAAAAACACACGAGAGATAATAAGGTAACTAACACCTAAAACAATTAAAATATTTAAATATTATTAATTGGTGGTAAAATGTTTTATTAGGATCATATATTAGATAATAAATTTTCATATAGTTTGGATTTAAATAAAAATAATGCTTAAAACAATTATAAATTAGGTAAAAACATAAATGATTGAAATGATATCTGGGGTATGGGTTTCTCGACTCACATTTACTTTCATTTCACATACGCCATATTTTCGAATCATTCAATTGTGTGGTGTATATACTTACCCTTTTTAAGTGTTATATTATTAATCCATTTATATCTATAGTATTTAATGTTTCATTTTACTTTATTTCTTATCTAAGGTTTACGATTAAAATTTTTCGTACGTTATAATGGTTTATTTCAAAATCATATCATTATTCTGGATTATTTATTTTTAATTTTTCCTTAGGGGGATTATTTGATGTTAAAATCGATAAATTTAATCTTCCTAAATTCATTCATTAAAATTTAATGTAATTGTACCAATTTTTCACAATTGTGTATTTAATAATATTTAGAAAAATGATTTAAGAATGTTCTAACCTTATTTCTCTCTTATGTAAAAATAAATTTTCATCAAAATCCTCATTTTTTAAAAGTGTTTTCAAAAATGAATTTATCTTTTTAAAAATTATTTATTAATTAAATTCTAATAATTTTTTAAATAATTTATTGAAAGTAATCCTCATTTCACGTTTATAATAATCCTAGTGTTCTTTTTTCCAAAAAGTGGAAGGAATATCTATCTTAACGTGTACGACATAAAAAAAGTTCATGTCTTCCTGAACATTCACTTTTTTATATCATACATTTTAATTTTGGAAGGTTATTTTCAAGGAAAATTATTTTCAAAATATTTTGAGTAATTATAGTTTAAAAATATATATTTTAAATTTAAAAGTTTTATATTCCTCAGAAATGTTTTTAATGAAATTATTATATTATTTTTTGTCCTAAGAACTCCAACCATTTTTGTAATTATGATTTATGAGAGATATGTTGAATTTATATCATATTTATTATATAGTTTAATGGTTTATGATTATTTCAATTGAGGATGTGCTGTTTTATTACCATTCACTATAATACTCTGAATGGTATTTTATGATGTTTTTTTATTGGGGTAAGTATTAACATTTTCTATATTTGTTTTCAATTTAAATTATTATATTTAAATTGTTTCACCGCATTAATAAAATGAATTAATTGGACCTATTAAGTGATGGGTGGAGAAAAATTATTAATGTCCCCTTGATGAATCAGTTAGTCTCAATAGACAATCTTTATTTAGTTTTAGATGAATCATTACACATTTATTTAGATTTCATGGCACAAAAATTCAAAAAAATGATTTAGATGTCAATAAATATTCATTCCATTATTTTGAATTCACCTATGGATATTTATTTTCATTTTTCAATTATTTATAAAATCCATGGTTAATTTTTCAATCACATGGGATTATTTATATATAATATTTGATCATTATTTCATTTCACCATATTATGATTATGTTATTGACTAAATGGAATGTGTTTCAACGATTGTCAAATCTATATTGTTTATGCCTTATTTCATAATATATTCCACTGCACTCTTATACTTAATGAGTTTCTAATCTCACGATTATTGTTTTACATTCCCAATGTTATATAGATAACTCTTTTAAATGAGTTTCAAGGTTTATAACATTTTTTTAATGTTTTATTTTTTGATAATAATGTAAAATATGTATCTAGTTTATATCTACTTCAACATAAATTATAACATTAGTAGAACTTTGGGATGTGATTCCTTTTATATTATGAAAATCTAATAATGTATGAACCTATGCCAAACTATTCAGGTCAGGGTCTCTAATTATGGTATAAGATAAATTTTAGCAGGGACCATGAAAAATAGATTTAGGCCAAAATTGAATAGGGAACATTATCCTAAAATTGACATTGATAATATATATATATATATATATAATAACATATTAATGTTTTGGTAAGATAGATAGTAAATGTATTTCCTTAGAAAATACATCTTTGTCTAGATATTACACATGGATCTGGTTGTTGAACATATGTAACTATTTGTAATGAATATGAAAAGGTAACATTGGGCTCGACCCGATCATCACCTGGTGCATGAAAAATGGTCATACTATGCCCCTAGTTTTACAATATTAGGGGAAATACATCGGATAAATAACATTTTCATTACAAACCATTATAATATGTTTAAATTAAATATGTCCCCAAATAAACCATGTTTGTGATTATGAGATTATATATGCATCAACTTTTAAATTTTTGTTAAGTGTTTCATTAGTTTTGGGATTATACATGATGATCGATAATGTTATGTTCTAAATTTTTGTAATACCTTTCATAGAAATGGAACATAACAGAAGGAATGATAACTATATCAAGGCATGTACACCATGATGGGATATGCCCCATGCGAATGATAATGACACTAGATCTAGAGTTAGAGCTGGAACTGCTCATAGTATAATCATATTTGGGAAGTTGGTCAGGTTATATATAATAACCTTTCTTGTATTGAGCATCCTACTAATGAACTAAGTGGTGTAACAATGTTAGAACACTTCATGCATCAAAAACCATCATAAGTAAATAAGAAATAAATCATATCTGTATACGATCAATGGATAATTTTTATAGAGAAGTTATTTATATGTATGTGTTGTAATAAAAGTGAGTGGCGTGTAAAGGAAATTTATTTTCACTATGTGGATGACGATAAATTGAGTTCGTTAAATGAAAAAACTATGAATGAGGAGGAAATAAAAAGGATGGAGGGAATTATTTTAAGGCACTCTTCTTATAAATTTTATCTATAATGAGAAATGAGAAGATATTAAGAGTCAATTATTAATTCCAAGGCAAAAGGAACAGGAAAATGTTTTCATTTAATAAGAAACATTTATAATGTCAGTAAGGAATTATTAGGTCTATGTATATTATCCAAAGATTATGATTCACTATTTCAGTGATTGGATTAATATAGTCCATCAAAGATCACTAGTCTTCCTAACGTTCACTTCATATGAGGTTATAATATCCTATTCTATCACGGAAGAAAAATAATTCTCCACATCCTTTGGATTTAACGGTAAGAAATAGATTAATAGTGTGAAATAGGAAAAATTGATAATGGAAATATATGAAGGAATTTCAAACATGTGATACTTATCTAAGGAACCACATTGATTCATGCATAAAAGGAAAATGATTTTTGCATCATTTTGGGACCAAAATGCCACTATTATCGTGATAAAAGTTTAAAGAAAAAAAATATTATTCAATTATTACACTATGGGGATATTGGAAACTATAGAACTAAATTTACCTTTTTTAAGGGAATATACCAAAAATATGAAAATGGATCATAGTCAATATTATATTATTACAACATGTTGAGTGGAATGAATAATGTTTTTATGGTTGAATTTGATGATTATTTTATTATAGTTTCTTGATCAAAGATATACTTGTTATAATAATTCTGAAATGTATAAGGTTTGTAATATATTACTATTTAATTAATTATTTGAATGAATTTGATGACTTTTACAAATGACTTGGAAATAGGATTTATTTGAAAGTTAAACTTCATAGAAAACACAAGATTGATCGAATATGAAAGGAATGATGTTCCCAATTTTGAGATATTATTGATAGAGATATGTTTATATGATATTATTGGTGACCCAATTTTTTTTATTATATAATGGTTTATGTTATCATTATTGGAACTTACAACATCTTTTGATTTTTGGAATGTATTTTAAAACCTGAGATTTTATTATATAAAGAATACATGATTTAATTTTGGTATTACAATGATCAAGTTATTAAAATATTTAAAGTGTGATTGTATGAGACACATTATATTTCCTAGGGAATATAATGCAGATACAGTGACATTCAATATAAATCATCTTAGACATGTTTTGGAATAGAATTAAGGTTAGAAATTTATAAAATGGATTAAGTTGATCCCTGGGTGTTATTGTATAAATGTTTCAAACCATTTTGTTTTTTTAATGATGCAATAATGTTCATAAGAAATTTCCATTCATTTATGTATATTTAAATTGGTTGTTTTGAAAACTTATCATCAATTTTTAAAACCTAAACAAGTATTCATGGGTAGAATTTAGTCACAAAGGGATTGGAGTTGAAGATATAAAATAATTGGTTGATTTATATGGAAATAGTAAGAATTTAAACCCTCTTTCCATTACACTTGCAGTGTCTAAGTCATCCTAGTCGAGCACCCCAACCTCGAAGGCCATGAGGAGCTTAGATTACCTAGCGATAACCTTATGCATGGTCTCTAAATGTTTTCTAAAAATCATGTGGGGTGTGCATTTTTTGAGTTATAGTATTACTGTATGGACTTTGTATGTTTTAAAAATTGTCATTACTATCCTAGGTACATGTGTGACTCTTCATCATTAGACATAATCGTAATCACTATTGGCGTACAGTTTAACTTACAATTCACCTTAACCATGTGGGAGTAAACAAGACACCGCCTACCATTTATCTACCCCTACTACCCACCTTCGTAGTGGTATTTGGATACCCAACTACCCTAGGATTGTGGGGACAAAAAATTAATGTTGTATGAGCTCATTTAAATGCGATTAATCATCCAGAGGAAACACATCTTAAAAGGAGGAGATCATGAAATCCATTCTATTATTTTTTATGGATTTATCATGTGGTAGGTTGAGTTTTTTCTCTTTTTTCATCCATTGTATTGAAAATTTCTTATATTATGGGTTTTTTCTATTATTTATTCGATGTGTATCTAATTCCCTTCATGTTATGGGTATGTGGAGAATATAGGATTGTTGTTAATTAATTTTCATATTTTATGGTGTTGATTCATCTTCCTCCTTTAATTTCCCTAGGAATACCCTTCTTAATCCTAATAGAAACTCTTTATGGGACAATGAATTGGGTTTCGTGGGAAATACATGTAATTAACATCAAGTAAACTAGTGATCATTGGGTTCACCTTTTGTCTTTGATGTGGATATTTTTATCAAAGTTAATAGAAACCAATTTCCAAAACTGTAAATTGATCTCTGATAAATTCATCCACACTCACTGGAAAAAGGGGGATCAATTATAATTGAAACCCAAAGATGTAATTTATTTTGAAAAACACAGCCCAATAAGTAAATTGATTATTGAAAATCTTCAAAAACACTCACATACCTGATGAATTTCACCCATTAATGATTAAAAATCAAATTCCATGTTTTTTTGTATTAATGTGAATCATTAATAAATTTTATGAATTGACTATTAAATCATTCAAAAAAACCCTTATGGATCAAAAATCATTGATTTTAAATCTATAAAACATCATTTAATTAACTACTACCCAAGAAATAGGTCATGATATCTCTCCCTTTGGATTGAACCCATACTTATGCAATAATAGTAGTAAGAGTTGGTAATTCAATTTGGGTCACTGAAAGTAACACATCAGCAAGAACAAAACTAAATTATGGAATTTCTATCCGGGATAAAAGTTAAATGTTGTTTTCATTTATGTTTGTATTAACTATGTGAAAATAAAAATTATAAATTTTGAAAAATATTTGTTTTTAACCCCATTTCAATTTTAGTTTAATTTTTATTTTCCCCTTTTATGTTTGGTGTTCTATTTTGGGATATGCATGATCATATGTGTTTGAGTAGTTGGGTCACTCATTCCAATAGCTCTGAGTCATTGGAAACACTTTTGTTTGACCCTGAAATTGAATGAACATTTTAATGGTGACATGTGACACATAATAGAGAACAAAACCAATCCAGTCCCATATAAAATATCGATGATGGAGAACAAGATACTATCGAATGAGTTGGATAATATTTTCCACTTGATTGAAATTGAAACCAATAGCTCACTATTGATGGTGAACCAAACCCAATTCAGGTGGCCAAATTTAATGAGATTGTGCCACATAATAATCAAAGACAACCAGATCACTTTATATAGGGATATGGCTATCATAAACCTCAATAATACCTACTACGAAAGAGGCTACCATACATTCCTCTAAATCAAAGACCATACATTTCTTAGGAGAAGTAGTATAATCCCCAGACTATTGAATAACAAATGCCTATGTATCATACCCTTAGGGAGTATGGGATACTATCAATTCGTGCGAGAGATACGGGAATTGTTATAGCACCATTTTAGGCCTAGAACATTGAAATTAAACCAGCCATTAAGGATCATATTCAAAATATAGTTCAATTTGGAGGGTCACCATGTGATGAACCAAATACCCATCATTCACATTTACTGGACATATTTGATACATTCTGTTACCATGGAGTATTAGAGGATGCAATTCAACTCCTGTTGCTGGGGAAGCAGTTATTTTAGAAACTGAAGCTAAATCTGGAAGCATGGAGGATAGTCAAATCCAAAGCATTTCGTGTTCAGGTGCAGTGAAAGGTTTTGAAACTGCAGATAATTCTGTGGGAGAAAATGCATTTGTCACAAAAAAATCAGAATCTAATGAATAAATATTTCCTGCGAGCAAGGGAGACATTGATCTTGAAAAGCCACTTAATTTGGATGAGTTCAATTCAGCAACAGAGAAGGAGGGTCTTGGGTTGGAAAGGCTAAAGTTGGAGCTATAGGCGCGGGGGTTAAAATGTGGGGGGACTCTGCAGGAGCGTGCCTCGAGGCTTTTCCATCTCAAAACTATGCCTCCCGAATTGCTTCCCAAGAAGTTACTTGCCAAGAAATGATTTCATCTTTAACAGTTGTATGTATGTTTATACCTGAATTTATTCCCAAGAAGTCACCTTTTAGTAGAATATTTCTAACGATCTAGAAAAGAAAATGGAAGAAAGAGAAGAAGTAAATTGTGTGCTTTAATCTTGCTTATGTTGAAACCCAACATTAAGCTACAAATCCAAATATTGGAATAACGATATTCCTTAGAATTCCATCCTAATATGGGAAGAATTGGCCCATGCTTTTTTGACTAAATGTTTTCCTCCTTCCAATGATATTGATGTTGTAGTATGAAATCCACAATTCTCAGCAGTACGAGTCAGAGTCATTCGATGAATCATGGGAGCACATCAATTATATTTTGAGGAAATTTCCTCATCAGGGGATTCTATTGTGGATGGATTTCTAAACATTTTATGGAGGTATCATCATGGAAACTAAATTAGTGGTGGAGGCAGCTACTATAGGAACAATGCTGTGAAAATATAAAAATGAAATTATCGATCTCCAAGAAGACTTGTCGGAAAATACCTTCCAATGGAATTATGAGAAGGGAAGTCATAAGTGGGTTGTTTATAGTTTTGATTCCACCACAATGCTTATTTCCCAACTTGATTTTGTTTCAATGAAAATTGTAACTTTGAATCTGAAAACTATATCTCAAATTCAAGTGGTGAATTATCCATCATACAGTGAATGTGGTGATACCCTCATCATGGGTGAAGGATTGGGTTCAAGTGTCGGACCATCAAAAAGTTATGTAGGATATGTTTCTCAAAATCATGGACCAAACATATACCCTTAATCCAATAACCATGTGTGGAAAGATAATATGATCATGTGATGGGGACAACAACAGAAAAATCCTCATCCACAACCCAAGAGACCGCCCTATTATGGTTATTAGAAAAATAAAAATCAATATATAATACAACAACAAGGGAATAAATATCAATTGGGATCATATCAGTAGTAATGGTATCAAAACACTTCTCCAGAACATCCTCTTTGAAAGACACAACCTCCGAATGATATTCAATAATAACCTAAGTAGTGTAGCCAACAAAGCAATAAGAGATAATGTTTATGTTCATTATAATGGTGGACACATTATTTCAGAGTCATGATGGAACCATTTGAAGCCTCGAGAATCAAATTTGATATCTTTCCAATCTAATCATGTCATAGATACCCGACACACTATCAGGTAAAACAAATAAAAGCTATGTGAGGAGGCTAATGTTGTCACCTTAAGAAGTAGGAATGAACATCCTTAGAAAGTGAATACAAGGCAAGGTGAATCTCAAAATCAAGAAAATCCCACACCCACTTTAGATAATTATATTAAAGTCTATGATCCACCATCATCGCATGAATTTTCATAATGGAATTATTCTATGCCTGATAAAGGACAAAAAGTGGTCAAGCCCTCAGAATAGATATTACTATTCCTAGAATGCATGAAGTAGATGAAATTAGAATAGATATTCCAAAAATTTATAGAGGTATTCATGAATGACCATATTAACATTCCATTCATAGAATCATTAACTAAAATGATTAAATATAATAAGTTCATAATGGAAAACCACTCAAACAAAAGAATGATGGAGGATTGGGGGACCATTACTCTAACTAGTAAATGATCAGTAGTGGATCAACACACTATTCCTATAAATATTCATGATCCTATAAGTTTTAAAATCACATTCCAAATTGAATATTGTGAGTTTGGATGTTCTCCATAGGACATGGGGGGTAGTTTCAATTTCAGGCCGTTTTGAGTTTCTAAATATCTGGTGATGAACGATCTAAAATTGACTCATATGGAATTATGTCTTGGTGATCAACCCATTAAGTATCCAAAGGTATTTCATAATGATGTGTTGGTAAATTTAGGGAAGTTTCTTATTACGTATTATTTTATCATAATTGATATGGAGGAATACAAAGACTCACCAATAATTTTGAGAAGAATTTTCTTCACTTAAATCTTTTGATATATGTTCCCCATGTTGATTGATTTTCAAATAAGGGGATGAAAGAGAATCTTAAAACATTATCAAATATGTCAAGAAATCATCATTTGTCGAAAATGTGGATTTTTTTCTTCAACTATATTTGTAGATTATATTTATTGCATAGTGGGTGACATGGGATGTTTCTCTACTTTATATGAATTCGTTTTAGAAGATATCAATCCCAAATATAAACCATACGAGCTATAATAAATTTCAATCTAGGTTTTTCATTATTGGCTGTAAGATGTGGTACCAGATATTTTAGAGAGGGGAAAAGTAGAACCTATAGTGCCTTCATTTAATAAATCCACATGGACTGAATCGAAACCTCTACCATTTTCATTAAAATATGGTTACATGGGTGAAAAGAACACACATTTTGTATTTATAGACGTTTTTCTCATATATGGTCAAGAGATTTACATTAAAAACATTTAAAAAGAAGTTAATAATCAATTGGTTGGATGGTTGTTGACCTTAAAGGATTTATACCAACCATTTTTACACACAATGTCCTACATGAGGAAGGTACCAAGACCTTTAAACAACCACAATGATTGTCAAATCCCCAAATGAATGAGTTTTTAGTGAAATAATTAATCAATATTTTGGATACAATTGTTATATACCCAATTTCTAATGACCCATGGGTGATTCCCTTTCACAAAGTGCCCAAAAAGGTGGGGATGAATATCATTTCTAGTGAAAGGATTGATCATATCCCGATAAAAACGGGTTACGGGATGGAGGGTATTTGTGGAATATCAAAATATCCATGACAATAAATAAAAGGATCACCTTCCACTTACATTTATGGATCAAATGTTGGAACACTTTATGGGGAACAAATTCTATTGCTTTTCAGATGGTAACTTGCGGTATAACCAGAATTCAATTACCCGAGATGATCAGGAGAAAATCACCTTCATGTGTCCTAATAAAACCATTGCATATCATTATATGTATTTTAGTATCCATAATGCTTTATCCACCTTCCCATGATGCATGTGGGATATCTTTCATGACATGGTTGTGTGGACTTTATAGTTATTCATGGAATATTTCTTAATCTATGGAAAATCATTCAACATATGTTTGAAAACTTTGTAATTAGTTTTGGAGTGGTGAAAAGACACTAATATTGTATTGAATATGGACAAATTACAATTTATGTTTCATAATGGCATCATCTTTTTCCATCAAATCACTATTATGGGAAATTATGTACACCTCCTAATGATTAATGTTATATCACAACTATACATTTCAATGTTTTTTCAGATAAATGTAGATATTCTTAGACATGAGGGTTTTCATAAATGGTTATTTCCTGATTTCTAAAATATATCCCAACCATTAACCAATATACATTCAAAGGATTCTATATTTTAATTATATGAAACATGCATTACACCCTATCATCTTTTTAAGAAGATACTGGTGGAATCTCCCATCATGATAGCTCGATACTGGGATGAAATTTTTTAAATTATGTGTGAAGCAAGAGACTATGTTGTGGGAGAAGTTCCTTGATAGTATATGGATCTCATCCTCAGGCCTGTATATTATGAAATATGATCCATAAATGAAACCTAAATAAACTATGCTACCACTAATATGGATATGATGGGAGTATTTTTGTCATTAAACATATTCTTCTCATATATAGTGCTATCAAAATTCATCGTTTATGCTAACCACACAACACTCTAATATTTTTTAAACAAGAATGATGAAAATACATGACTCATTTTATGGGTGATTCTCCTCTAGGAGTGTGACATTGAGATTTTTGATAATAAATAGAGTGAAAAACTAGTTCCTGATCATCTCCACCACATGAAATTTCCTCATGTTTTAAAAGAATATTATAGTGAAATCTGGGAAGACTTATTGAATGAACACATTTTTTCAGTTGGAGCCACACTTCATCTATGGTTTGATGAAATCATGTCTTATTTAATTATGGGATCACTCCACCCTGATCTAATATTCCACAAAATGAAACACATTTTTTCATATGTGAAGAGATATTTTTGGGAGGGATCGCCACTGTTCGGATCATGTGGACACGGGTTAATACTCAGTAATGTACCTTGGAATGAATTCATTGGAATTCATGAGTATTTTCACTCCTCCTCATCATGGGGGTATCACAGGATCGACTTCAAAATAGAAAATATTATGCAACATGAATTTTTCTAGCACACCATGCATTAATATTCTTATAACTTTGTAATACAATGTGAAAAATTTCAGCAGACTAGTAACATTGGGCATAAAGATAATGTTCTATGACACCCCTTCATAAGGGTTGATATATTCAACATATGGGGTATTTAATTCATGGTATTCCCCCCCCCCCCCAATAATATGGGAATACATGCATTTAGGAATGTGTGGACTATGTATCTCAATGGGTTGAAGTTTACAACTCAATGCAAAAAACACCAAAGGTAGTTGTTGACTTTTTGAAAAAAAATGATTTAGCATTATTGGTGTTCCCCGAGTTCTTATCATTGATAGGGGAACACCTTTTGATAATTATTTAATGAGGAATGTGCTCATGAAAGATGTGGTGATGTATAACACAGTGATGCCCTACACTCCTCAATTAAAAGGTCATATAGAGGTCTCCAATTGTGAATATAGAAAATAAGGGAAAAGACTGTGGGAGACGACAGAAAATATTAGTCCAATAATCATGATTATGACTTATGGGAATATATGACCTCTTTAAAGATGTTGTTGGGAATGTCCCTGTTTCGTTTGGTCTATGGAAAACCATGTCACCATCCATTAGAGCTTGAGCGTAAAGCATACTAGGTTTCTAAATGATTATATTATGATTTAAATACCATGAAAGAGAAATAGAAATTCCAACTAGTGGAGCTTGATGAAATATAGTGGGAAGAATATAGAAATTCCAAGTATTACAAAGTGATGACAATGGTTGTTCAGGAACACATGATTTTACAAAAATCATTCTAGCCTAGTGATCATGTATTATTGTTTAAGTCTATATTAAGATTTTATATAATAAATTTTAATCTTCAATGATCAAGAACTTTCAAAGTGATCAAAGTATTCCACCATGGTGGGTGGATGTTTCTGTAGAAGGAGATCAATCAATTAAGGTGATTGAGAAATGTCTAAAGACTTATTTTAAAATGGAGGATTTAGTGGGAATAGTCTCCACCATGAGATTCAGTTATCAAGAGGCTCAAGTATATCGATATTGAGTCATTAAATATTGTACTAACCGATATTTAAATTGTAATTTCCGAAAAATATAAAAATATATTTTTGTGCTTATGGGTCTATAGTAGTGTGTTTTTCATTTTTTGTGTGTTTTGTTCATATGATACATGTAATGTGATAGATATATTAATTAATTTTTATTATGAATAAGACATATATCCTATGGGAATATAAAATCATCTTTTGATAATGGGGGAACAATTGATTTCATTTTAAAATGGATGCATTTAATCCCAATGAGGGACCTTTTCAAAAATTCATTTCCAAACGGAGACATATGAAAAGTTGGTGCATGGTCTAACAAACCAACTACACAAACAGTTGGCAATAGAAACCCATTTGAGTAGAATCTTGAATGTTTCCTTAATGGTTTTTCATATCTGTCTCTACTCTAGGAACCCAAGCAGATGGAAGAAATCAATCTAGTGCCATACGCATAGTTTCTGCCTAGTTTCTTTAATTGTGGGATAAAACCATGTTCCTTTTTTTAACCAGTACTTTTTAGAACATAATGAAATCCCCCATTCTAACCCTTAAATCATGTGATTCCCTCCCCTCACCATTTTCAGTGCCTCCATCTCCCTCTCATTCAACCACCAACCCTTTATCCTTCCTCCTTCATTCATATCTATGGCTAAGGTATGTTTTATTCTCTCCTCAACATCCTCTTATCTCTTCTTCTTCTTCTTCTTTCTTTCTCCTCTTTACTCTCCCTAAGGTTTGGGTAGCATGATTTATCCATACCACCATAGTAAAATTTCGTTTTTCCATTAATTTTTTTCGATTCAACCTTCTTCACCTTCATTTTTTCTAAACTCTTCCTCCACAAACTTGCACAACCATGATTTTCACAAAATACTGCAATTTCACACTATGGATTTAATTGATTTTGGATTATACATAGGTTGGTGTATGTTTTAAATATTATTTATTCAGTTTTATATCTCTTATTTTTTTAAAGTGTGAAATATCTTTTTTTGTACTTCACTATCTATATGATAACCCCCCCCAACCATTATGTCCTCATCCAAAAGAGCCAGTGCATTAGGATCTGACAACCCCCTTTTTCCCCAAATGAAATTTAAAATGAATGATGAAAATAATAGATATCAGGTATTAGTAACTTGTGAGGACAATAAACACCATTTATTCAAAATAGTTTATATTGAGAATGTAGGTATGTCGGATAACATTAAGTGGCTAATTGCACACATGCACCTCATAGTAGCACTTGTTATGTACCAACCCACATTTAAGGAACTTTTTTGGAATTCAATCCCCCCTTATAGTGTCGTTATGGATATGATGATGATGAATAGGGATTCTTGAGGGAGGAAAAAGGTGATTTGACATTCCACCTAATAAACTGTCATTTTAATTTTAGGATGGATAAATTTTCTATATTTCTTGGTATTTGTGATGATATCTATGGTCAATGTGTATACATTGTTAAAGAATATCGGGAATGGGATCTTGTGGCTTGTAGATATATTTTTTCCACCATTTCCATGCCTAGTGATCCATATATCATATAGAAAAAAAAGGATTCTAGAATTTTAAACCCCATCCACAATATTTCACATCATATCATCACCACATGTTTCACATCGATGTCTGATAGTGATGGAAATGCTTAAATCAGAAATTATTTTATTCAACACTACATGATTAATATCATCCTAGTCATCCTTTACAAGATACTTAAACAATATATTCTCAATTGGTTCCCCAAACTGATGTGGGACATATTTGGAAGGTTGTTCATCATCCTTCTAATGGAGCGCCTTGATATTCACTATGATAAGATAAATTTCAATGAACCACGACTAACCCATCATTTTAAAATTAATATGGTATGTTGAATGAAAATGATAAAGTATGATAGAAACTATTATCGATTCATAGGATAGTGTGTGGAAGATGATGATGTGTCCTATACCACCCCACACACAACCTCCCACCACTCTGACCGCCATACGGAGGAGTCCCAACCCCCACTCCTCCCAACCCACCACTCATCCAACCAATATAGATCCACTATAGTTTCACACATATCCACCCAACCCAAACCATCATGGCACCCCATATAAAAACTCATACCTTTTTGGAAGTGGCTTCAAGTCTCATGTGTTATGTTTGATTGCCATCATGATTCAACTCGATGATAGGTTGTAGGAATCAACATGGGAGGTCTTCCCAAACCTAATATTTACAAGCTCGTTCAAAGATATCCACCTTCTTATTAAATTTATGGAGATGCCCTATTTCATCGAAATCTAGCTTGGGGATCATCTCTATCATGAGGTCCATTAGAATAACCTCCCACTGAAGGGATGTCCTCAATCAAACTCCATTGGATTCATCATGGGATGAGGCCGCTCGTGCATAGTTCTACAATCCATATGATCCCTCCATATGGTTATATAATTTTCTTATGTGTTCCTTCATCTTTTTCTGCTTAGTCTTCTGGGGAAATTCTTATAAAAAAACTATCAATGTGTAAGTTTTTTTATTTAACATTAATGTTGTGATTCCGTGATTCTATATAATTCCACCTACTACAAATATTGTTATAGTTCTTCACACTTCCTAGTTTGTTTATTAAGACAGCAGGAGGATAACTATTTATCTCTTGAAGAAAAATTTCAGCTAGGTGTGCTCTCTCACACCTATTGATTACATCTCATTGCCTATTTTTCAGGGGATTTCATCTACTGTTAATTCCATTATGATACTATGAATCATTTATCCCTACCCGTTCATGTATTTTCACTCCCTGCCCTTCTCCACCTCACCGCATTGACAGGGGACCATTCTCGGTTTTAATTATGGGGGAGGGTGCCCATATATGTCACACCATTTGTTCATTACTTATCATTACCCAGGATGCCATTTTTTTAATGTGGTTTTATAAAGGATTGCTATAGGTTCCAAACATATATATAAATAAGTTAAAAATTAATCTTGGAGAAATATTTTTGGATTCCCTCTTATGTCTGAATTGATAAGCTCGTTTTTTTAAATGAAAAAACATTCTTCCACTTGAGGAGAAAACTTTTTCTATTCCTTAAAAAAACATCTTGTTTAAAAATGAACATTGTGATAGAGTAGTTTGAATTATGGATCCCATTTAAATGGAAATAAATTTTTACATAATGGGATGTGTGGTGTGAATATTGTTGATGTCATGCTAATGGCTACTACATTGTATTAATTTCATGAACTCTTGACTATATCCCAAAATTCATAATGATTAGACATGAAAAATTAGGCCCTTTTTTATGCTTTTATCTCACCCCAATGAAATCAATTCGATATATGAAGTGGTATGCCCAAAATTTTATATGACCATTCATTATTTATCAAAAACTACAAGTAATTGATTTTGTGTCATATATAAATTTTATAGCTTGTAATTTATTGATAATGAAATCTGGCCCAACCAATACAAGATTATGAGGCATTGGAAATAGAGATTGGAAAATTATTTGAATCTAGAAAGAAAAATTTTAGCCTTAAACAATAATGATTCATGAATGTATAAGTGGATGTTTTGAATTACTATCTCTTTGCGGGATAACATCAAATATGGGTTAGTCATGAAGAATTACTATAGTAATTTTAATAATAATTCACCACAAATATGTATTCATTAATTGATATAACCTTTGAGATTTTTAATTGTATCTTTAGTGAATCATTTGAGATGATTTTCTATGTGTTTGTTTTAGGAAAAACAATAGATCATGAGTGGGGTAGTATAATGGACTAAGGTTAATAATGACTTTACATTCATTTAATCATATTTAAATTGGTTTTTTCGATAAATTGTGATGATATTTACAACTTAATCATGTTTTTACAGTTAAAAATTATCCACAAGAGTAAAGGAATTGATGATATAGCATAACATGGTATTTCTAATTGAAATTAGATATATTTGAATCCTTTTTTCATGGTTTGTGCTTCTACTAAGTCGTCAAATACATGTACCTAAACCACAAAGTCCGTGCAGAGCCTGGAGTACCAGGAGAGAACCTTTCTCATGGTCTCTAGATGGTTTTTCAAAACCATGAAGACCCTCTAGGAAACCATGTGGGGAATTCAAGTTCTGAGGTAGAGACGTACAACATGACCTCCACACATTTTAAAAACCATGTGGTCTTGCCCAGGTAACTATGAACCACATCATCATTAGACACACATATAACTATAGCTAGTTCATGGTTTAACTAACCAAGAACCTTTACCTTACAGGAGTCAATATTAAACTATCTATCTTCTATTATCCCCCCCAATCGATTGACATAAGATTTAGACACCTAAATACCATAGGATAGTGGGGGATGACCAATTAAAGATTCATGGACTCATTTTACGGGCGGGTCCATCATCCAAAGGACACACATCATGGTAGGATGACAACTTCTAACCCATTATAGGCAATTTTTTGGAGGATATATCATGTGATCAATTGGTGTTTTTCCCATTCAACATCAACTAAAATGAATATTTTAGGTATTCAGAGTTTTTTATCATTAACTTGATATCTATTTAATTCTCTTCAAGTGTTTTGCCTATGGATAATGTAGGTTAGTTGTTAATTAATATTTCAGTTTTTTGTGTTAATATATAGTCCTCTCATAATTTCCCCTAGAATATCATTTTTAATCCTACTTAGAACTCTATATTAGACATGGAATGGAGTTTGTATGGAACTCCTAGAAATTTAAAACATGTAAACATGTGATCATTGTGTACACTTTTCATCTTCTAATGGGATATTTTCAACAATATTAATTTACAACAATTTCCATTCCCTGAATTTGATCTCTAATAATATAATCGAACCCATCAAATTAAGGGGGTTCTATTACTTTTGAAACCTAGATATGTGATATAATATGATCAACATAACTCAATAGGAAAAATGATTCTTCATAACCATCAATATACCCACATCACGGATGCTTTTCCCCCATTACTCGTTAAAAATCATTTTCGGTGTTTTTCAGTTTTGATGTTAATAATTATGGAATTTGAAGAAATAATCACTCAAAAATTTGTAAAAACTCTCATTGATCACAAAAAAGTGATTTTACATTTATAAAACTTCTTATATTTTTCAATGATTCATGAAATAGATCACACTAACTCCCTATGTGGATAAACCCCTACTTATGCTATACTAGTAGAATGAGTGTGTAATTCAATTTAGGCAACTAAAAGTAACACATCAAATGGAAAGACCTCAACTAAAAAAATGAGTAATATATTATTATTCTTTAATGAATCTTATGATATGTTATTGTTAAATATTGTGGTTTAGGCATAAAAATACATCTTAGATATTAATTTATTATAGTATAAAATGAAGTGAAAAATAATCAAAGCATAAAAAAATTGAAATTGTTCCTTTAAAATATAAGTATATAAATTATGTTAATTTAATTATATTCATAGATATTAAAATAAATACTCAACATTAGGAAAATTATATTGAATCCAAAAATTCATCTTAATACCTTCATTTCAATTGTAAAATATTATTTTCATCCACCAAATTTTTAGGGTTTTGTGGTTAGTAAATTTTCAATATCAGTAAATTTCTTGAGGTCAATGATGACAATCAATCTCTACTAATTTTATGGATTTAGTAATCCCTTCCATGTATATATTTTCATTTCCCACCAATTATCTCCTAAATGGAAACAATGTGATGTGTCATTTTGAATGAAATTCATATTACTTTTCTCTTTGTTGGGCGCTGAAAATTCAACATTTAAGAAAAAGAGAATTTCATCAAACTCACAAATGAATAGAAATAAAATTTATAAAAATATTTAAGAAGAAGGATACACGAGATTGATTTCATGAAGGAAATTTTTTCTCCTGAACCACCACTCCACATTGTCTTCATCCATTCTCATGAAGTGTCATGGGAAAAAAATAGTTCACTGGAGGAGGTGGTGCGGCCAGTCCCCATGAAAAAAACAACATTCATTTACAGATTCGAGTGATGATTTCTTCCACCATGATTGGCCATACCCCCAATAAAAATATTTCTCATGATTGGGTGGTACAAACTAAACTAAAAAATAATGGAAAGTCATTATTATGTCTAGGTGATGATATATGTCCCAACAAATGAAAACCCCCTCATTGAACCACCACTCCTAACTAAATAATTCTTTAGTGGTCCTGGTCATTCACCTTGTTCTATAGAAAAAGAAGGCCTACGACCCACCATGGATGACTGACCATTCTGATATCTTATCCCCCAAATTTCTAAAAAAACAGCCTATGGGGGGAAGAATGAAGTAGGAAACAATACAAAAATGATGATAGCCCATGGAGATGATTGATGCAGATACACACAAAGCAGGGAAACCATGAATAATCAAGAGATATCCATTGATTACCTATTCGTGAAACATATACCACATTGTAGTAAAGGGGAAATAACAAATCTTCTAGATAGAAGAAAACTAAAAACCCCTTTGTGGACAAGATTCCATGTGGAATAAATGGATGGCCCCTTTGTAGACTAGAATCTTGCATAGAAAAATGTATGAAGGTGGAACCCTACATCGTGTAGAACAATACTATAATGGAGAAACTCAGCCCTGTGTAGTAACACTCAATGCTGATGGAACCTGGCCCCATGTAGCCACATGCTACAAGGGAGGAACCCAGATTCATGTAGCACAAAGCTACATGGACAGTACCCCCACCCACTAAGAAACATGTTATGCATAGGGAACCCTATCCCACCTAAGAAACTGATATGTGAAATGGGGCATCACAGGGCATTCTAATCTCCACCTCTCATCACTGCCTTCCATCATATCATTGTTCCCCATATCTGAACCTCCATAAACCCATCAAATAAAAATAGAATGATTCCTCTTCCAAATCCCCTAGATATATATGATCATGTAATTGGGTATATCAACATGTCCTTTTAGGTCTACATACTCGCAGTAAGAGGAGTCGTGTGTTTAAACTCCACAACATGGAGGACCCTCGAAATGACTTCCATTCTACTTCCCCATGGTAAAAATGGATCATAACCTGATGTGATCATATGAACCTCCATATTTTGAGTGGTGAGGAAAAGGATCCCTCTTTCATTTCCCTTAAATAGGTAATGGTATCCCCCCACTTAAATCCATTTTTGGTTATCCCAATGGGAGTAATTCCTTGGTCTTTTTTTTGGATGGTGATACATTTTCTTTCGTCTCAAATCGGGTTGTAGATAAATAGACCACTATATGTAACTATAAAATTTACCAAAATTAATGAGAGAATGGTCACAATCAACACAAAATCACTCTCTCTTTATGATGCAGCAACTTGTCCAATATCAGATAGAGTGGATTCCATTGATCATTTTATATGCTACAGTCTCTTATTTATCAAACTGAGCCTGACTCAGTTGGTCATAGAGGTCAATGATGATCAGGACATCCACATGGTTTAAAACCTCAAATAGGACTCATATTCGGTATAAGTCCCAACCAAACAAAAATTCATGGGCCTTCTCTGTATATTAAATCCCGAACATTAATAAAAATCTGATGTTTCAATGAGTAATGCCAAATAAAGTTACAACATAGATGGGCAACATTCTGAGTGTAAGACCCAATAATACCCCCCTTAAATGGGGATATACCATGTGTATGCCCAAAGTATACCAAATTACATGGGTATTTCTTCCCAACTATCTATGATATGTAGAAATCCTATGAATGTTCAAAACCCATCACTCAAATTCAAAAAAATATTATCCAATCCACATTTCCTAGTACAGTCATATCCACCTTGAAGACCACATCTATTATGTGTCAATCAGACCACCACAACATAAGTCCTATGAAGTACTTGAGTAGGAACCTTTCACTGATATATCCATGTCTCATGATGTTAAAATTCATTTTTGGTTCTTCTCAGGTGACCTTAAAAAGAGATGTCCCCATTTAGTGGCACCAGACTATCTAGGTTCTGATTCCTTTCAGAAGGATATGCTGTAATAACATTATGTGGGATTGATCCCAAAACCAAACCAAATTTTATCATCTTTGATGATTGAAAATTTTTGTTTTCCTCACCCATAGGATTAAAACTATTATCTTCAGAATGAAAAAAGAAGGAATCCATGATCAGTTCATAAAAGGGTATAATTAATTGAGAAACATGGATACAAAAAATTGATTATGAGCACATGGATATTAATGATTAATCATTAAATTATTTTAATCCATATTATAAACAGATAGTAATTAATAAAGGGTTTGTGAACATGTCATAAATCATCGAGGGAGTATTAGAAAATTCAATAGTTCCCCCAAAAGGGTGTGATAAGCCTAACTTTTCATCCACCTGAACAACGCGTGTTATTAAGTTTCATTGTGAATGAAACCAAAAGAATTACTTCCTATAGAAATTAGGTCCATGAGTCATAAATATTATAGATATTGGGTGTTTCCCACCCCACAAACAATGAAAATTTGAGAATGTTCAAAGATGTTGTGCCCAATGTCTGTTATTGCACACTATTAAACCACTACTAATCAATCATCGAGCATGAGTGATTTACATCAGAAACAAAATGGTGATCCTGATGTGAATCCTGAAACAAGGTGGTGGTGTTTCCCCATGTAATCCCCTTTTAAGTTCCAAAATTAATAGGTGAAAATAAATAACAACAATTATGCATGTGGTCATGAGATGCTATTATGGTGATGTTTTTTCATCTATAATTGTCAAATATGTTATATGAACTCTCCTAAAATGCATTATCATCCCACTAGTTTTCACTAACATGATAATCAATCACTGCATCAGACATGTCCTCAACCAAATAGAGGACTCCATCACCCACCCACTGTCTACAAAATTGGGTATCAAATGAACTAGTTAGTTAGTACCACTAAAATGGTACTCTCCCAATGTTGGAGGTATCTATGGAGGCCCCCATTACATGAATACCTACCAAAAATTCACCAAAAATGGATGATGGTATAGAACTATATGGATCTATTAGACATCTTCAAGAATTTCAGAAGCATGTACCCAATATTTGATAATTATTTCCACCCTTAACATTGTGTAGCTGATGAAGTCATCGCCAATGCTTTCATCCCAATATCACAGGGGTCCCCCTAAGGTCCCCTGACAGAAATGAACACTACCAACACAGGGTCACCCAATGTCCTCACCAAGAAGATGATATCCCCCCATGAGACCCCATCGAAAGAAAAATGTCCCAGATATATAGGGATCCCCACAAATTGATATGATTAGACAATCATGAACTTTCCATCATCATTTTTCCCACTATAGAAGCTCGCCTTGAAAATACGAAATCACACTATAGGAATACATATATTCTGTGTTTTTATCTTGAATCATATCAATCATATATGATGAAAATTTACAATAATAAAAAAAATCATACTATTGATCGCAAAACCCTCCTTGAAAATAGGGTGGAAAACTACAAGAAGTTATATATCCCTGCCAACATATGTGAAGCCCTTCAGCCAAATAGAGTGGAAACAAACTATGAGAAGATGAAAATCAAACTAAAAAAACCACCACTATCATCCAAATAGTTTGGAAAATAATAGGTAAACGCATATCTCTACCAATGTATATGAAGGATTTCATTCAACTATTATTGATAAATAGAAGATAAAAATAATTTCTCACAAATAAGAAGCATGCCAGTCAAATATGGTGACAACCAAATACTAGCAGAAGAAGAATCATATATATGTATATCAATCCAATCAGTAAAATACTATAGAAACCAATGAAAAGTTGAAAATTTATTTTCATTCACATCATGACTACCATGTATCTATGGCAGTCATTGGAGATAGTAACTTGTGTATCATAGTCTCAAAGTCGGGGCATAATCCAATATCCACCCCTCATAAGGGAACTTCCAATGCTTACAATCCTAATATGAAGTACTAGTGTAGAGACCCAAATCGTGACAAACATGGACATTAAATTAATTTTGTGGAATACTTAATACATAACAAAAACAGAGGCCCAAAGACCGTATTCGTTTAGTGTCTTTGGAAACTCAAAACATATTCTTCTAATCATGGTGAAAGATCTTCGACATCTCCCATAAAGATATTCCCATTTTTTTTCTTACTTAAAACCTTTCTTTATCTCTTGGGGAAAAAACATTAAAAGGGGTGATCTCAAATGGTCAGTAAGGGTATCCATGGAGAAAATAAAACAATCCATATTCATTTGAACATAAAAATATGAACAGAATGTTTAAACATCAAAATCTCGAGAAGTGAAATAAATCATAGTAGTACGTATGGCATAGATCCTAGAGGAACATCAATCATGATAAAATAGCATGGGAATAAACCATGAAATTTTGTAAAATCATTAATAACATGATATGATTTCCATAGTAGCCAAGGCATTGTTTCTAAGACCATCATAGTGGACAAAGTCCATTACTTAACGTAGATCACTTGCTGTTCCATCCCTATATTACTGAACCAGATATTACTTACCATTCCAGTCATGTCTATCTCATGAGATATAAATCATTACCCAATTCATTGGAGGTAAATATAGGTCACACCGATCTCATATTGAAATCATTATTACATGTTCCACTAAATAATCATAAATCATTCAATATAAACCAATGAATAAAATGGGTTTCATAAACATCATCCCATCATAACAGAATCCATTAAAAAAATGGATATCATTTCATCAAAAGAAAAATCAAACCATGTAAATAATAGAGTCATTTCACTGGAAACATAAATATACTAAATAATGTCATCATGTATGGAAAATATTTTTGATATAACACATGAAATGAATTCATGTGTAAAATATCCTGTCTTCTTCAAAGTCATTTTATTTTCACAAAACGCCATGTTATTTTAAAAGAAAATTATTTTATTTTAAATAATAATGAAATCTTGTAGAGGAATCTTCATGAAAATAAGGCGCTATGAAACTGTAAAAATGCATTCATGTCGTATAAGTAAAAAAAATTATTCTAATACTTTTGTTGGAAAAGCCATAAAGTACCTAGTATGGTAAACAAAAGAAAGATTCATTTAATACCATGTGGTAAAAGTAAAAAAAGGGTAAAAATGACATTAAACATAAATGGAAGAATAGTAAAAATTTTATGAAATCATTTTTTGAAAACATGTACATAGATGGTAAACATAACATATGTAAATACTTAAGAATAAACAATCTCGGATAGGAACGAGATTGGAATAATTATCTCTTACCATAGGTCCAATTTCTTCAGTATGCGTCTGAGACTCATGTATAGTGGGTTCAAACATTTTATTTACTTCTAAACAAATGATAATAATATTTTTGATATCATATATGATTAACTTTTGACTTTATATTACATGTTCAATTGTCAATTCCATGTTAAATTAGTGTTTTGGGTAAAATCGTTTCGTTTATCATACATGTTTTGACTTGGAATTATTTATATGATTACTTAGACCACTATTACATACTTACAGAATTTAAAACATTATTTATATATAATATATATTTCGAATATAATTATATATAATATAATGATAAAGAGAATGAAATACACCATTAATGTAGATGGTAGGGTGTACAAACGCATGAACACTGTTTTCATTTCCTTATTAAATTGAATGGAAGTAAGTAAATAAAATATACATAAATATAGTATCCTTATTATGTCATATCTTTAATTATTATTTATTATATATACTTTATAATTATTCTGTAATGGTTAACATGGAGAATGAATTTCATCGGGTCGTGGAAACGGTAATCCATACGTACACACGAGCGATGATATCATTCCCATAATTATTGAATGGATTTGGAGTGGATGAAAAAATACATAAGAATCAGTATAATTTTATAATAATCATATATATTTATTAATTCAACCATTATACCCATCCATGAATGGTGGTCTTGGAAAAATTGATTACACAATGGCTTTGAGAATGTAAGCCGTAGATATGCACACACGGTGATTTCATTTTTCATAGGATTGATAAAAGGTGAAATAGGGTTGTTTAAAATTTATATTAACATATTATCATATTAGTTATACTTCTGTTATTACTTTATAATGAAACAACTAAAAAATAGGATGTGTAATAAGAAATAAACTTGAATGAATCTGTAGAAGATATTACCTCTTCCTCGACATGCCTCTATTAAACATCCTCTTAGGGCACTAGATTTGGCCTTTTGAGAAGACCTGAACCTCTATAATATAACTATAGAGTTTGAGAAGTGGAATCTGTTGGGTTTGGACGAGCATGAAGACATAAAATGGAGTGAAAAGAATAGAGGAATTTTCCCTTTTATGAGAGAGGAGAGGGGCACTTTTAGAAACGTCACAAATATTAAGTTATAATAAATTCAGACACCTACTAAACCCCTCCAAAATGGCTAACATTAGAATATTACAGAAGAGAGGGTTGTAATATCATCATAAAATAAAATTTAGATATGTTGGTAATTTATTTTAAACCATATCAATTTCATTTATCCTTATTTAATCTATTTAATTTTATTTTTGGTAATAAAATTATAAATTATAAATTGTTATAAATACATACATATGTGTTGTGAATTGTCCAAAATTGGGTAATTTTTGATAGTTTCGACCAAAAAAATTCAATTTATAATTTTTAAATATCTTGGTGATTTTTAAAAAATTTAATAATATGTTATTTTTATAAAATATCAATGGTATCAACTTTAACGAAATTAATTAATTTGAATATAAATAAAATCCACACAGAAGATATGTTCAAAAAAATATTTAATTGATTTATAACATTCTATATTTATCTATAAAATTAGTGGATCACAATAATTAGTGCATATAATATTTAATTTAATATTTTTAAAACAATTTATTTGATATTTTTAATAGTTAAATAATTACGACAAATTTTTTTTATAATTATTTAATAATAATATTATTGCATAAAAATTAAAAATATAATACTATGATGAAGATATGTCTAATATCTTTCATAATAATAGTATTAGTCTTCATTATCTTCTAGAACTCCCATCTTCAAAAATGATATTTTTATTAAATTATGAAGGTGAAAACTTTGACATCATTTAAAATAAAATAATATAATTGTCATAATCTCTTTTATAAGGCTCCAAATGGTCAACAATAACACCATTGGATGAATATGGTATATATATACATGAACAATATGTTGTTTTCCAGGATTCTGACCTTTTATGGGTATTATTATTTGAATAAAAATTATATTATTGATTTTTCATAAAATAAATAATTTCTGCATCATTAATGTATATGCTATATAGGTAATTAAATATTTCTAAAAAATTAAAAATAAATTACCATAATAAAAAAAATTAGCTTTCAAATGATTATTTATAATCTAATTTATATTTTGTATAACCTTATATTAAATATACTTTAATTATTAAAGTTTGAGTGAGACATATTTCACATTTTTAAATAAAATAAATTAAAGGTCTTAATAAAATCAAATTGGGTTCCAATAGATTTCATCTCGACCCAAGTATTCTTTAGGGAGAAATATAAATAACTAATGATATCAAGACATGTGTTAGGATAATTTTATAATATTATTTTTACCCTTAATTACCCGATTTACCTTTAACTGTTGGTAAATAAAATTTACCATAGTTACTATTCATAATGCCTAAAAATAAAAGTATTATATTAACATAATTTAAACCTACTAATTCAAAATATGGAATTAATTTTTCCAAATTCAAGACATAGATGTTGCAGTTTTTAATTTAAATATAATCCCGTTGTTGAGAAAATGAGTTTTAAATGTAAAAACATTGCAAAAGATTGAAATGATTTTACCAATGCATTGAATGTAAAATTAATGAAAATGACTTGAATTATATTAAATGGTAAAAATATAATCTATTTATAATTTAAAACTATTCAATAATATATTTTGACCATATAAATTATTTTTATGAAAAAATTTGTTTTCAATTCAATTTTATAGTATTTTTACTATTCATCAAAATAAGAAACTTATCAGAAAAAATTATAAAATTTATCCAAAGTAAATTTTTATATCCTGATTCAAAAAAAGAAGTTTAATTTTTCAAATTGAACATATTAACATTTCAAAAACTAGATTTACAGTGGGTGCGCCATCAAAAGGAGGAAAAATTCATTTTTTTAAAAATACTTATTTTACCCGAAAAATTTATTTCGTTCTCATAAAATGTTCTAGAATATGTGTAGGATGAATGATAATGTTATAAAATTCAAAATACAGTAAATACTATTCATAACGGCTAGTCCATAATAATATTATAATAATATATCATTGTTTAGTGAAACTCGGTATTGCGTACAACATACGCTATTGAGGAAGATTTCTCTTGCGTGAAACAGAAGCTAAGAATAGTTTTTGCATATTCTACAAGATAATACCATGTTGAGTATACCACAATATAATCTTGGTGTAGCATACAACAAAATACATCAATGAAATTGAAAAGTTTATTTCCCATAAAATATATGGGTGTTACATTCAATAACCTTTAAAAATAATTTCGACCTCCAAATTCATTGGGGTTATAAATCGTTTACTAATTGAAAGTTTCTTTCATAGAAACCCACATTGTAAAAAGGAATAATAAAACTTTATTTTAAAAAATGAACGTTAGAATCATAACGGATACCCAAAGTAACTCATCACAAGGTTTCCACATAGAAGAATATATGTGAAAATATTGATATGGAAGTGAAATCTAAACATCATGTTCTGATGGAGAGTGGTAGAGAACAAGGCTATGAAAAATACAACAATCACAATTACATAAATTATTGATGATCTAAGGTACCATAGAATTCTTCAGATATGAGGGTACAAGGACCAAGTTTTTGATTTTCAAGATCCTTTCCATAAATTTGAAAATTTTGAATTAAAAGTAATACTTACTTGATTTCAATACAATCTCAATGTTGGTCATTCAATGAAAAATTTACACTTAAAATCATAATGAAATGAAGTTGAATTTTTCATTCGTGAAGTGTTAGGAGATCATGTGATAGAATG
Organism: Viscum album; assembly: GCA_963277665.1. Lineage (NCBI taxonomy): Eukaryota > Viridiplantae > Streptophyta > Magnoliopsida > Santalales > Viscaceae > Viscum > Viscum album. Next base: position 1,422,472,738 of record OY728141.1, on the reverse strand, counting down.
ATGGGTCACTGTAGTTGTCTCAGACAAAAGGTTAGAAAAAGTTATTAAATATACATTAGTACATATACGGTGATATTAATCATATATGGTTCAAAAAATGGACTTATACTTCATCTATCAAACCATTTAATAAAATAAAACAAATTTATACAAACCAAGGACCTCCTGTAGGCCAGTGGTATGCTATAAAGGCCTTTCACACTTTGGTTGTGGGTTTAATTCCTGCAACTTTGTCTGATGCAACAGGTTGTTGCATATCCTATAGGTTGTTATTTTTATAAAACTATACTATTATAACATTCCAAATATAATATTGAAAAAAATTTACATCCTTAAAAAATACTATCTGATGTCTTACTTAATTCATTCAAATCTTTAGGATTATCCAAAATACATCTGTCCAATCTCATCTTATAAAGAAAAATATTACTTGTGAGGTCATCTACCAATCATGTGAATACAATCATTTATCCCCCATAAATCAAAATATTTATCTTGTTAGTCACATTACAAACATGTGAATAACTTAATCATGTATTCTCTTGAAACATTAATTACCATAGAACCACATTGAAAACATTAATACTATCAAAAGTTAACTATTTCCAAATCCCAATATCCCAAAATTTCTATATACTCAAACCATGTTGTCAAATTGTCCTTAGAACAGTCATGAGCTCATTAATACTGTCAAACATATTATTTTCTCCTTATCCATTCATTATGGGAATATCATATACTTTAAAAATTATTTCAACAACATTTCATGGTAACCGGTACCATATAATTATTGAAAACCAATACATAGATATTCAAATATTAAATGATACTATAAATGAGATTCCACAACACTATTTCATAATCATGTTACATAAACACTTAATCATTCCACCACATCGTTGTCATATTCAAAATCACAAATATTTATATCATGTGACTTCCTTTTTTTCCTTTTTTTAAGATGTTGTTTATTTTGATCATCGTTAAGACTCGGATTAGGGCATTGGTTAGCATAATGTCCCATTTCCTTGCACTTGAAGCATTGAAGTCTTGATGCAGCATTCTCTATAGTATTTTCTCTATTAATATATGTAGCTACCTTTTTCCCATTACATAGACACTAAGCTAATATATCACCTTCTTTTCCACACATAAAACATTTTCTAGTCCCTGTAATATGACCTCCACCATGATTCTTTGAACACTTTGAGCATAAAGAAACATTCTTCTTCTTTTCACCATTGTTTTGAGATTTTTCCTTGAACTCCATCTTTCGTTTCATGTCAAAACCATGTGAGGGATTTGTAACACCAACGTCATGTTCTACCTTGATGGAAAAATTCACAATTTCATCATAGTTACTGATGACATTTATAGCTAATCCCCTTAAAATACTTGGTTTTATGCCGCTGAATAATTGATACACTTTACATTCAAGTTGGATGATAAAGCCAGATGCATACCTTGAAAGCCTTGTAAAATTATCCTCATATATACCAATATATTCATCATCATTTATCTTTAGATCATGGAAATCATTTTCCATTATTGGTCTATGAATACTAGGGATATACTTATTGAAAAAAAAAGTTCTTGAACTCGTCCCATTCCATGGATTCAATTTCATTACGGCGCCTTGTATTCTTAATTAGAGTCCACCACTGGTCTTATTCACCTTCTAAATGGTAAACAACCGAAATAAATTTTTCATGTTCTGAAAATCGAAGTATGTAAAATATATTTTCAATGGTACTGATCCATTTTTCAGCAATAAGTGGATTAGAAGACCCATTTAAAGAAGGTGGGCGTTGCCTCATGAATTAATCAATGCAATATTATTCCCTTCTCGCTCATTTGGATGCCCAGAATGATTCATAGATTTGTTCAGTATAGAAATAAGATTTTTTAGTCCATATCCCTTAACATTGGTTTGTTCGGGAGGGAAATCATTACATTGATCAACATGGTTCCTTTGGGTTCCAGCCATCGTCTAAAATCCAAAAAGAATAGTGTGGGAGGCAAAAATCATGATAGGAAAAAAAACATAATAAATGGGGAGTACATTCAATATCTAACATCTTAGTTTTAATTATAAGATAATTACCATAATTCTAGGACTATGAACTATACTTATACTTAACCTTAGGGACATCCTTAGACATACCTAAGAAATATATCTAAGGATCTCACTAATGTTTTTACATCCTGGTTTCCAAAGGATACCTAATCCTTTGATATGATACCAACTATAGGGACCCAAATCTTGACGTAAATTGAAATTAAATTACTTTTGTGGAATACTTAATACATAAGAAAATAAGACACCCAAAGAATGTGTTATTTTAGTGTATTTGGAAACTCAGAACATATTCTTCTTTTCATGGTGAAAGTTACTCAACATCTCCCATAAAGATCTTCCCATATTGTTTTCTTACCCAAAACCTTAATTTATTTCCTAGGGAAAAGAAAATATAAAAAGGGGTGAGTTCAAATGCTCAATAAGGTTGTTCATGGAGAATAAAAAACAATCCATATACATTTGAACATATAAACACGAACATAATTATTAAACATCAAAATCTCGAGCCGTGAAATAAATCTTAGCAGTACGTATGGAATAGATCTTAATGATACATAAATCATGATAAAATATCATGGGAATAAAACATGGAATTGTGTTAAATCATTAATCACATGATATCATTTCCATTATAGCCAAGGAATTGCTTCAAAGACCATCATAGTGGACAAAGTCCGTTACTGAACCTGGTTTACTTGTCGTTCCAACCCTATATTATTGAGCTGGATTTTACTTACCATTCCATCCATGTATATATCATGAGATATAAATCATTACTAAATGAATTAGAGGGATATATAGGTCCCAACCATCTCATGCTGAAGTCTTTCTTACATGTTCCAGAAAACAATCTAAAATCATTCATCATATCCCAAAGAATAAAATGTGTTTCATAAACATCATCCCATCGTAACATAATACATATAAATCAAATGGAGATCATTTCATAAAAAGAAAAATTAAACCATGTAAATAATAGAGACATTATTCTTGAAACATAAACATACTAAATAATGTCATCTTGGATGGAAAATAGTTTTCATAAAACACTTGTAATGAATTCTTGGGGAAAATATAATTTCTTCTTGAAAATCATTTTCTTTTCAAAAAATGCCACACAATTACAAAAGAAAATAATTTTATTGAAAATAATAATAAAATCATATAAAAAAATCTTCATTAAAATAAGGCATTATAAATCCATAAAAATCTGTTCATGTCGTATAAGTAATAAAAACGTTCATCTGGTACTTTTGTAGGAAAAGTTCTAAAGTACCTAGTGTAACGCCCCGACCCAAGCTACCCAGAGTTGGTGCATTACTTCGTAACATTGGCATGATCACAAAAGATCAAGTCTCGAAATACCGATTAGTTTAGTAGCCTTGGAAACACTAGATACATTCATAAGTCTTTCATTACATCAAAAAGTAAACAAACTACAATAACATGGTCTTCATAGTCCACAATCATATCCCTTTCTGACTACCCCTGTAGGTCATTCATAAAATACTTCTTCACATCCTGGAAAAATATTAAAACATTGAAAGAGGTGAGCTCAGATGCTCAGTAAGGTTAACAATATAGCGGAAGCTTTCATAAATAAACATTAACATTTAAGGCAATGTATAACTAAAACAAAAGCCTTTTAAACTTGAACTTCAACATAATATGGCAAAAGTAAAATGAGATAATGCCATTTACTTCTTCACATGGATATTCTACTGGTCGAATAATCACATGCAATATCAATAACCACTTTCATAATGATGGAATGCATAATGCCAGACTATCATAACCACGTAGTCAAGGCCTCGTGCCAAGACCACAAATAAGATTTTGTCAAGGCCTCATGCCAATACACTAGTATGTCTCATGAGACCTGCCGATGCATCGAGGAGCTATAGCGGGCTCTACCCGTCACTTATTAAGTCCAATGAATTCCTCATATGAATAGGTTTAAACATATCATAAACCATAACATAATCGTATCACATAAAACATGCATAAAGGAAACATAACAGTTCCATATTTCAATCACAAGATATAAATACAACACATTGATATAATAAAAACGCTTTCAAAACCATTTTCAATACCAAAATAAAAGAAAGTTAAAACTTTGTATTTATTTTTCATTAAAAAAATGATGGCTTGTAGAGGAAGCCGAAACTCAAATAATGGTCACGGCGGTGGAGAAGTCGTTGTCGCCACATAAGTACGGAATGAAAAACATTCCCTTTTTGTCGTTTAGTAAAACTCTTCGTATTAAAAAGATTCCTTTTGAATAAACGTAAAAGTCAAAGGGGTTTATACACCGTATAAAAGAAAGTTGTGTATAAAACCAAATATGCCTCAATGAAAGGGGATTGAGAAGAAGTCCTTAAAAAGATCATTTTTTTAAATAAAGTACATCTATAATGTGTATTCATTATAAGTACACATAAATAATGTACAAATACAAGATAGGACATAAAAATATCATGACATAATTTGAAAGTAGGAGATTAACCCAAAGAATAGAAATTGGGTTAAAAAGTTCCCTTACCTCATGTCTGACATGACTCAACCGTTCTTTAACCTCCTGAATAATAAACTAGAGTTAATATCTACCTTATTAAGAACCATTTTCAATTTCATTACCCTTTTTATATCACTTATTACAATGTTATGAACGTTATGTAATTATTTAAGTTAATAACGGTCGTTTTGTCGATCTTTGGTACTTGTGTCAACAATAACCTTCTTATAATTACAAGTTGTTCATGTGGTGAAATATCCATTATATCCAGAATTATATTCATGATGTAGATATCATATATATCATATATATCAAGTATATACATTCATTCATAATATTACGTAACATTTAGAGGTAAGAAATGAAATGCATCGTTCATGGAGACGGTAAGCCGTACGTACGCATGAACACTACTTTCATTTCTATTTCGTATTTAATGTAATGAAATCATAATTATATAAAGGTATAATAAAGTTCCAGTATAATATCATATATAATATCATTTACTCCATCCTTTATACATCCCACATATGGCATTAACGATTCAAATCACATTGAGGGGGCGGTAGTCCGCACTTCCTAAAATGAAATTATCGCATTTTACCCATAATGGAAATCATAAAGTTTGCCATAAATGAAAAATAAAGAAGAATAAGTAAAACATAAACATATTATATATCATATATAAAAATTGTGACATCTTAATGGCCACCTTTGAAGGTGTTATATGAGTGTGGAACAATCATCGTTTCGTGAGGCAGAAATTCTCCATCCACAGAAACTGTATGTTCTTTAACCATTAGATGTAGGTGTGTGTAAGTGTAGCTCGAATCCTTCTTATAACAACATCAAAGTATATTTATGATACTGGTGTTGTTACAAAATAAATGAATAAAAAGAGTTTAGGGGGTTGGAGAAGAAAAACAAAACAAAACAACATTAGAAAAGACATTACCTCAAAATTGGGTAACTCTTTTTGATTTGAGCCAAAGGCTTCCTTGGGAAGAGTTCTTCCCAATGTAAGGCTTCTAGGAGTAAGATGGTGAAGTTGGGAGAGTATTTCGGCAGAGTTTGGCCGAGCCAAATGGCTTGAAAGTGTAAATGAGGTGGGAGAGGTGGGGGCCTTTTATAAGTGGGGAGGAGGGGCACTTTTGGAAATATTGAAATGTTATATTATTTCACAATGCTTTTCGGATTCTAAAGGTCCCACAATTATATAATTAGAGGCTAAGGTGATAAGGTTTCGAAATATCCTCATCCAATAGGCTTTGGAAAAGTTTAAGCCTTGGATTTTGCATTATCTTCTCATTTTATTTAAATCGTTAAATAATGTGGTCATCGCTGCATCACAATGATGTCATATATAATTTAATTTATATAATGTCTAAAAATAATAATAAAACTACTATGATGTAGGAAATCTTTTTATCTTTCTAATTAATATTTATAGTCAAAATTTGGACTTTTGTAAGTCCACTTAAAAATTGTTTTAGTAAAACAACTCATGTTTGTATCAATTTAATTTTAACATTAAATAAATATATATTATTGTCATTTTCCAACTAAATTGGCTCCATGGGGTCCCCAAGTTTACCGATGGGTTGTCTTGGTCGGCCATGACTCATACAAGAGGATTAGGACAAGTTTCATGCTCATCTCATATTATTAAAACATTATTTGTACCTTAAACTACACTAATTACCTCTAATCGCGATTAAGAACTTAAAAGTTACTATTCTTCAAAAAATTATTTTGATCTCATTGAACCACATTTTACTTCATAATGACAACCATGTATGTCGGATTTTTGAAAATCAAATCACAGAAGTGGTAATATTTCATTTAAACGAAAAATCAGTAATTTAACTAACACTTAGTGGTTTCACTATTCATCAAAAATTGAAGTTTTTCAGAACAATGCCAAAATTTCACCCTAAGATATAATTGATATTATGAATTCAAAAATGATGTCTATTTTACAAAATTCCAAATGTATAAGTTGCATTAATTAATTTTATAATTAATTCCTACTGTCACAACAAATAGCGTGTTTTTAAGAAACAATTTATATCAAAAGATTGGCAATTGTTTATGTCCAATTTCAATGTTAAATTAATTCTAATGACCACCATTGGATAAAATGGTAAAAATATATTCTAATTATACCTTAAAACCACTAAATAGTATAATTTATCACAATAAATTATTTTGATTAAAAAAGTTGTTTTAAAGTATTTTTCACTATTCATAATAATTAGAAGCTCTCAGAAAAATACCAAAAATTCAACATAGGATAATTTCGATATTCCGAATCCAAAAATGAAGTCCATTTTGAAATATAAAATTTCTATATTTTTAAAAAGTGTTTATTACTATTCATAACGTCTACGTTGATTAGTCGCGGTGTTTTAGAACTCGAAGTTGAGTACAATGCAAGCTATTGCATTTTTGAATGAGAAGCGTATCGTGGAAGCTCTGGGTGTTACATTCTCCCCTCCTTCAATAAATTGCGTCCTCCCAATTTGAAATTTTTATTTGAAAATAAAAGGTTGAAAAGAGAAAATACCTTTGAGGAAAACCCACATCGGAAATAAGGTTAATAAATATATAACATTAAAAGAAAGCAAGATAAGTACAAAGGTCACCCGATATAGCCCATTCTAGGATTCTATGAAAATATGGATATGGAGGAGAAACAAACCATCAAGGTCTGATGGAGAGTTATATAAAACAGGATTAGGAGAAAGTTTAACAACAAGAAAATCACAAACTTGTGATTGGTTAAACGGTCATTGAATCCCCAGTTGGAAAAGTTAACCGACAACATTTTTGTTTTATGTTACCTTTTATAATGTTGAGGAATTTATTTAGGAGATTTACTAAGAACGTAAGGGAATATACATACTTGTTACGTATACTTTCATTCGTTAATAAATTTTTACCACAAACCCAACTTTTACTCCAAATGGTAACGGAACTCAAAAATATTCTATTTACCCTAATTGCATAAGCTTCCAAATGTTAACACATACCATTTAGATTAGTAAAATTATTTTGTAATAACCAGGGACTTCCTGTAGTCTAGTGGTAGGAAATAAAGGCTTGTCTCACTATGGTTGTGGGTTCGATTTCTACAGCTTTGTCCGACGCGACGGGTTATTCCCCACCCTGCAGGTTGTACTTTTCCTAAAACTATAGTATCATAATATTCCAAAAATAATGTTCATAAATTTTTTAACCTTAAACATTACTTATCCAAAGATCAACTTAATCCACTCCAACCTTTATAGTTATCCAAAATACCTCTGTCCAGACTTTCTCTAAAAGGTCTCTAAATTCCAAAATCAATTGTAACATCAGATTCCCCAAACAAAGAAAAGTTTCTCTTATTGTCACATACTAAAAATATGATTACCTTAATCATATTAAAACCTTACTGAAATCAACAAGTACTGCAGTACAATCCATATATATATATCACATTATTCTTATAACCAGAATATAATCCTTGAGTCCAAAAACACCAATACATTAATTATTCTGCTTCAACTGTAGTCACAGCATAAGATTGGCCTTGATCCCTTGGCCTTTTCTGAGGTAAGTTTCCCTGACGCTTAGGACATTCATTTGCATAATGCCCTGTTTCCCTACAATTGTAGCATTCAACTTTGATAGCCTCTTTATTTTCCTTGCAATCACGAGCCTGGTGACCCTTTTCTCCACATTTATATCAAACTCCCATTTTTTTTAGGCAAGTACCAGGGTGATTCTTCCCACAATTATCTCATAATGGAAAATCCTTCTTTCCCTTTTTCCCTTTATCCGTCTCTTGTTCCACCGTTCTCTTCTTCTCTTGCTTTACATTGTTGTCATAAGACTTAGAGATTTCCTTTTCTGTCTTGATAGCACAGGAGACAATATCTTCGTATGTTGAGAACGATTGTGATACTAAAGCTCAACGGAGAAATGGTTTCAACCCATCAATGAAACGATCAATCTTACCTCTTGGATTACGTATATAATCTGCAGCATACCTCGCTAACCTTGTAAAGTTAGCCTCATGCATTGCGACATTCTCATCCTCCTTCTGCCTCAAACTCAGAAATTGCCTTTCCATATCTGCTCGATTGTCACGAGGAAAATATTTTTCTAAGAAAAGCTCATTGAACTCCCTCCATTCCATATTCGATACATCATCATCTTCCTTTGTGTTTTGAATCAGCGACCACCACTGATCGGCATCTCCAGTGAGGCGGTAAACTGCCATGACAACCTTCTCCCTTTCGCTACTCTCCAAGGCATGGAATATTTTCACTAAGGAATTTATCCATTGCTCGGCTAATAAAGGATTTGTACTCCCATTGAACGTTGGTGGTTGTTGCCTCATGAATCGATCTAACATTGATCCTCCACGCTGTGGATCAGGGTGCTCCATACGGGTAAGGTTATTATTCATAACTTGACTGAGTTGTCCCAGTATGGTAATAAGTTCATCAGCACCAGTTGCATCTCCAGATCCACAATAATTATCTTGAGCATGAGGGAAATCCCTACATGGAGTGCGTGCATTGATACAGTTTCCATTTCTTCCACTAGGCGCCATTTCTAAAAAATGGAATAAACTAGATTAGTTTATGAATCAAAATACATAATTCCATACTTTTAAAATACTTAACATTAATTGAACTATTTATGGATATAATCCATAATCATAAAAAGGTTTTATTTGAGGAAGTATATACTCATAACCGTTCATAGTGGTTTGTAAAGAAAATGGGAATTATATTAAGAATATCCCCTGGGAGTGTCGTAACCAAGAGTGCAGCAAGGCCCGTTGTCGTCTACCAGTTCCCGTTTGAGTCTAGCTCAAAGCGGTGTTTTCGGGTTTTACCCCTAGGTACATCTGTGCCAGAGCCGCCTCTACTTGCTCGTATCCAGATAGGGATGTATTGCTCGGAAAACTCACAAAATCTCTACAATAACAAAATTCTAGGAAGTTCTTCTATACTAATCCTCAAAGTCTATCTTCGGGCTATGTGCTCTAATCAGAGTTTATCTAAATCTAGCTTCCAAGGTTAGTACTAAACTGCCTTTGATACCAACTGTAACGCCCTGACCCCAGCTACCCAGAGTTGGTGCATTACTTCGTAACATTGGCATGATCACAAAAGATCAAGTCTCGAAAGACCGATTAGTTTAGTAGCCTTGGAAACACTAGATACATTCATAAGTCTTTCATTACATCAAAAAGTAAACAAACTACAATAACATGGTCTTCATAGTCCACAATCATATCCCTTTCTGACTACCCCTGTAGGTCATTCATAAAATACTTCTTCACATCCTGGAAAAATATTAAAACATTGAAAGGGGTGAGATCAGATGCTCAGTAAGGTTAACAATATAGCGGAAGCTTTCATAAATAAACATTAACATTTAAGGCAATGTATAACTAATACAAAATCCTTTTAAACTTGAACTTCAACATAATATGGCAAAAGTAAAATGAGATAATGCCATTTACTTCTTCACATGGATATTCTATTAGTCGAATAATCACATGCAATATCAATAACCACTTTCATAATGATGGAATTCATAATGCCAGACTATCATAACCATGTAGTCAAGGCCTCGTGCCAAGACCACAAATAAGATTTTTCCAAGGCCTCGTGCCAAGACACTAGTTTGTCTCATGAGACCTGCCGATGCATCGAGGAGCTATAGCGGGCTGCACCCGTCACTTATTAAGTCCAATGCATTCCTCATTTGAATAGATTTAAACATATCATAAACCATAACATAATCGTATCACATAAAAAATGCATAAAGGACACATAACAGTTCCACATTTCAATCACAAGATATAAATACAACACATTGATATAATAAAAACTCTTTCAAAACCATTTTCAATACCAAAATAAAAGAAATTTAAAACTTTGTATTTATTTTTCATTAAAAAAATGATGGCTTGTAGAGGAAGCCGAAACCCAAATAATGGTCACGGCGGTGGAGAAGTCGTTGTCGCCGCATAAGTACGGAAAGAAAAACATTCCCTTTTTGTCGTTTAGTAAAACGCTTCGTATAAAAAAGATTCCTTTTGAATAAACGTAAAAGTCAAAGGGTTTTATACACCGTATAAAAGAAAGTTGTGTATAAAACCAAATATGCCTCAATGAAAGGGGATTGAGACGAAGTCCTTAAAAAGATCATTTTTTTAAATAAAGTACATATATAATGTGTATTAACTATAAGTACACATAAATAATGTACAAATACAAGATAAGACATAAAAATATCATGACATAATTTGAAAGTTGGAGATTAACCCAAAGAATAGAAATTGGGTTAAGAAGTTCCCTTACCTCATGTCCGACTTGACTCAACCGTTCTTTAACCTCCTGAATAATAAACTAGAGTTAATATCTACCTTATTAAGAACCATTTTCAATATCATTATCCTTTTTATATCACTTATTACAATGTTATGAACGTTATGTAATTATTTAAGTTAATAACGGTCGTTTTGTCGATCTTTAGTACTTGTGTCAACAATAACCTTCTTATAATTACAAGTTGTTCATGTGGTGAAATATACATTATATCCAGAATTATATTCATGATGTAGATATCATATATATCATATATATCCAGTATATACATTCATTCATAATATTACGTAACATTTAGAGGTAAGAAATGAAATGCACCATTCATGGAGACGGTAAGCCGTACGTACGCATGAACGCTACTTTCATTTCTATTTCGTATTTAATGTAATGAAATCATAATTATATAAAGGTATAATATAGTTCCAGTATAATATCATATATAATATCATTTACTCCATCCTTTATACATCCCACATATGGCATTAACGATTCAAATCACTTTGAGGGGGTGGTAGTCCGCACTTCCTAAAATGAAATTATCGCGTTTTACCCATAATGGAAATCATAAAGTATGACATAAATGAGAAATACAGAAGCATAATTAAAACATAAACATATTATATATCATATATAAAAATAGTTACATATTAATGGCCACCTTTGAAGGTGTTATATGAGTGTTGAACAATCATCGTTTCGTGAGGCAGAAATTCGCCATCCACAGAAACCGTATGTTCTTTAACCATTAGATGTAGGTGTGTGTAAGTGTAGCTCGAATAATTCTTATAAAAACATCATAGTATATTGAGGATACTGGTGTTGTTACAAAATAAATGAATAAAAAGAGTTTAGGGGGTTGGAGAAGAAAAACAGAACAAAACAACATTAGAGAAGACATTACCTCAAAATCGGGTAACTCTTTTTGATTTGAGCCAAAGGCTTCCTTGGGAAGATTTCTACCCAATTTAAGGCTTCTAGGAGTAAGAGGGGGAAGTTGGGAGAGTATTTGGGTAGAGTTTGGCCGAGCCAAATGGCTTGAAAGTGTAAATGAGGTGGGAGAGGTGGGGGCCTTTTATAAGTGGAGAGGAGGGGCACTTTTGGAAAGATTGAAATGTTATATTATTTCACAATGCTTTTCGGATTATAAAGGTCACACACTTATATAATTAGAGGCTAAGGTGATAAGTTTTCGAAATCTCCTCATCCAATAGGCTTTGGACAAGTGTAAGCCTTGGATTTTTCATTATCTTCTCGTTTTATTTAAATCGTTAAATAATGAGGTCATCGCTGCATCACAATGATGTCATAAATAATTTAATTTATTTAATGCCTAAAAATTATAAAAAAAATACTATGACGTAGGAAATCTTTTTATCTTTCTAATTAATATTTATAGTCAAAATTTGGACTTCTGTAACCCCACATAAAAATTGTTTTAGTAAAACAACTCATGTTTGTATCAATTTAATTTTAACATTAAATATATATATATTAATGTCATTTTCCAACTATAGTGGCTCCATGGGGTCCCCAAGATGACCCATGGGTTGTCTTGGTCGTAAATGACTCATCCAATAGGAGTAGGACAAGTGTCATGCTCATCTCATATTATTAAAACATTATTTGTACCTTAAACTACACTAATTACCTCTAATCACAATTAAGAACTTAAAAGATACTATTCACCAAAAAATTATTTTGATTTCATTGAACGACATTTTACTTCTTAATGACAACCATGTCTGTCGGATTTTTGAAAATCAAATCACAGAAGTGGTAATATTTCATTTAAACGAAAAATCAGTAATTTAACTAACACTTAGTGGTTTCACTATTCATCAAAAATTGATGTTTTTCAGAACAATGCCAAAATTTCACCCTAAGCTATAATTGATATTCCGAATTCAAAAATGATGTCTATTTTACAAAATTCCAAACGTATAAGTTGCATTAATTAATTTTATAATTAATTTCCGCTGTCACAATAAATAGCGTGTTTTTAAGAAACAATTTATATCAAAAGATTGGCAATTGTTTATGTCCAATTTCAATGTTAAATTAATTCTAATGACCACCATTGGATAAAATGGTAAAAATATATTCTAATTATACCTTAAAACCACTAAATAGTATAATTTATCACAATAAATTATTTTGATTAAAAATGTTGTTTTAAAGTATTTTTCACTATTCATAAAAATTAGAAGTTCTGAGAAAAATACCAAAAATTCAACATAGGCTAATTTCGATATTCCAAATCCAAAAATGAAGTCCATTTGAAATATAAAATTTCTATAATTTTAAAATGTGGTTATTACTATTCATAACGGCTACTTTGATTAGTCGCGGTGTTTTAGAACTTGAAGTTGCGTACAATGCAAACTATTGCATTATTGAATGAGAAGCGTATCGTGGAAGCTCGGGGTGTTACACCTAGTATGGTAAAAAAAGAATGATTCCTTCCATACCATGTGGTAAAAGTAAAAAAAGGGTAAAGATGACTTTTAACATACATGGAAGAATATTAAACTTTTAATGAAAACATTTTAGAAAACATGGACATGGATGATAAACATAACCCCAGTAAATACTTATAAATAAACAATCCCGGATAAGAACGAGAATGGAATAATTATCCCTTACCTTTGGTCAAATTTCTTCAATATCTCTCTGAGACTCCTATATATTTGGATTAAAAATATTATTAACTTGTAATAAAACCATATTAATATTTATGAAATCAGATATGATTCACTTACGACTTCATATTAACCGGTCATTTGTCCATACCATGTTAAAGTATTGTTTTGGGTAAAATCATTTCATTTATCGTACGTTTTTTGACTTGTAATTATACAAATTATTACATAGACAATGATTAATTACTTCCAGAATGTAAAACCTGATTAATATATAATATATATTTCAAATATAATTATATATAATAGATCGATAAATGAAATGAAATACATCGTTAATGGAGATGGTAGGACGTAAGTACGCATGAACATTATTTTAATTTCCTTATTAAATTGAATGGAAGAAAGTAAATAACATATAAATAAATCCATTATAATTATTATTTCATATATTTTTTGATTATTTTTTATATATACTTTATAATCATTCTGTAATGGTTTACATGGAGAGTGAATCACATCGCGTCGTGGAGATGGTAATCAGTATGTACTCACAAGTGATGATATCGTTCCAATAATTACTGAATAGAATTGGAGTGGATGATATAATATATAAGAATCAGTATGATTTTATAATAATCATTTATAGTTATTACATCCACCATTATACCCATCCATGTAAGGTGGTGGTGGAAAAACAGAATTCACCACAGCGTAGAGATGGTAAGTCGTACGTACGCACGCACAATGATTTCATTGTGTGTTGGATGGATAGAAGGTGAAATAGGATCGTTTCGTATTTAAATTTAAATATCTATATATTATTTATACTGATGTTATTACTTTATAATGAAACAACTAAATAGGAGTATGTAGAAGGAGAACGAAACATGAAAGAATCACAAGAAGAGATTACCTCTTCCTCGATGTGCCTCTTTTAAACATCCTCATAGGGAACAAGAGTTTTCATTTTGAGAAATACCTAACCTATATAATCTCACTAGAGAGGTTGGTAGGAGTAATTTTCAGAGTTTGGATGAGCTATAAGGAATAAAATGTAGTGAAGAGAAGAGGGAGGAGGTTCACTTTTATAAGAGAGGAGAAAGGCACTTATGGAAACCTCACAAATATTAATTTATAATAATTTCAAACCCCACATAAAATCCCCCAAAATCAATCAAATTATAAGATAATATGATATATGGTTTTAATCTCATCATCCAATAAAATTAAGACTTGTTTGAAATTTATTTTAAACCTTATCAATTTTATTTATCCATATTTAATATATTTAATTTTATTTGTCGTAATAATATTCAATATTTTAAATTGTTATAAATACTTACTTATGTGTTGTTAATTGTTCATAATTGGATACTTTTTGACATTTTAGACCATATAAATTTGATTTTATAATTTTTAAATATCTTTGTGATTTTAAAAAAATTAATAATTGTTTTTTTATAAAATATCCCTTGTGTCAATTTTGATGCTATTCATTTATTTGAATTTAAATAAAATCCACACTGTAGATATGTTCGAAAAAATATATTTACTAAATTCATAACATGTCATATTTTTCTATATTATTAATTGAGATCATTAATTAGTTAATATAATATTTATTTTAAAATTTTTAAAACCAATTATTTGATATTTTTCTTAATAAAATAATTACTCCAACATTTTTATATAATTATTTAATATACATATTTTTTCATAAAAATTAAAAATAAATTACTATGAAGAGGATAAATATATAATAACTCATAATAATTCTTTTAGTCTAATAATCTTTTAAAAGACCCAACTTCTAAAATGATATGTTTATTAAATTATGAAGGTGACAACTTTGACATCATTTAAAATAAAATAATATAAGTGTCATAATCACTTTTATATGGCTCCATAGGAGACAAAATTAGACCATTGGTTGATTATTGTCTATATATGCACGACCAATATGAATTGGGTAGTTGTTTGGGTCATTTAAGGGTATTATTTTTTGAATACAAACTATATTTTTATTTTTTCGCTAAATAAATAATTTCTGCATCATTAAGGTATAAGCTATTTAGGTAATTAATTATATCTTAAAAATTAAAATTAAATTATGATAAAAAATAAAATATTTTATCTTCCAAATGAGTATTTATAATAGAATTTATATCCGGTATATCCAGATATTAAAAATACATTAATTATTAAAAATTGAGTGAGACATATTTCACTTTCATTAAATAAAATAAATTAATTGTCTTAATCACATCCATGTGGGTTCTAATAGATTCCATTTCGACCCAAGTATGATTTAGGGGTGAATTTAATCAACTAATGATTCATTAAAAGTTCTAGGTTAATTTTATAATATTATTTATACCCTTAATTAACTGATTTACCTTTAATTGTCGTAAATAAAATATAACATAGTTACTATTCATAATGCCTAAAAATAAAATTATAATATTAACATAATTTGTACCTACTTATTGCAAATATGGAATCCATTTTTATATATTCAAGACACATAAAATTCAATATTTATTTTAAAATTAAAACCCTTGTTGAGAAAATGATTTTTAAAAATTAAAACATTGCAAAAGATTGAAATACTTTTACCTAGGAATTAAATGTAAAATTATTGATAATGACTTCAATTATATTAAATGGTAAAAATATATTATATTTATACTTTAAAACAATTAAAATATATATTTTATAAATATAAATTTTTTTTATGAAAAAATATTGTTTCAATTAAAATTTGGCGTATTTTTACTATTCATCAAAATAAGAAATTTATTAGAAAAATTTCACAAAATTTTTCCAAAGAAAATTTTTATATCCTGATTCGAAGGAAGAAGTTCAATTTGTAAAATTGAACTTATAAACATGTAAAAAATTAGATTTACAGTGGGTGCGCCATCAAAAGGCGTCTAAACTGTATTTTTTAAAAAATATTAATTTTACCTGAAAATTATATTTTGTTCTCATAAGATGTTCTTGAATATGTGTAAGATGAATGATAATGTAATAAAAATCCAAATTTTGTTAATACTATTAATAATGTCTAGTTCATAAAGAAATTATAATAATATATCATTTTTTAGTGAAACTCGATATTGCGTACAACACACGCTATTGAGGAAGGTTTCTCTTGCATACAACACAAGCCAAAAATAATGTCTGCATATACTACAAGCTAATACAGTGTTGCGTATAACGCAAGAAAATCATGGTGTATCCTACAACACAAGACCTCAATGAAATTAAAAAGTATATTTCTCAAAAAATCTCACGGTGTTACAACTAGAATAGGCACATATAACTTATTATCCACTAACAAGGACATATATTCATTTTTTTGTAAAAGAAATCTCTCCACACATCTGAATAATGATGTATGATAAGTCCTCAATTCTTGACCATATCCTATAGACTTGACAAGATGTAATAATGTCTTAGGAAGTAAAAAATGATTTGGTTCCACAACCTTGCATCCCAACGGGGTTACTCTTCCATACAATGAGGGGGTCACTGAAGAGAATTCACATATCCTTTCTCCCATCCATGAGGGGCATTAGAATTATCCCATAATAAATTGACTATCAGATTTTTCCCAAATACATGTTTCAACTAGAGCACACTGGTCATCTTCAGTGGCTTCTTTATGGTTGGAATATTTCCCAGAAAAAGTCATGAAATATTATTAGTGTATATTAGTTTCACCATGGGATCCATTAAAATTATATCCTTTACATAAAGGAATTCATCTAATAAAGAATACCCAGTCACTTGCAAAATAGATCCCACAAATAAATCATGCCAAAGAAAACTGGAAAATGAAGAGAAGAATATTAACTGTTCCATGTTGGAAGAGGATGTTTTTGATGCCATCGAAAACCAATCCTTGATTTCTCATGTCCATATAAATCTTTTACAAAATTATGGAATTGTTATTAGATGTTAATAAGGCCCACCCCATAACAATGTTTCTAGTAACTCTGATGGTCCCCCCCAGATAACAAACCATGAATTTTTTTTTCATGTACACGAACTAATTTATTATGAGAGCTGATCAAATGATGAGAATCAAAGTATCAATCCACATTTTTAGAAGATCAAATAGAAAGAAGTTACTACCCTTTTTGATGTCTTCCATGAATGTCCTCCCCTTGGTATACACTGTTTAAAATTTCCCTACTTTCGGATATCAAATTATGTTGTTAGTAATTTCCATGATAGAAAGAACTGTGAAGGTCCTTCTTATAGTGACTTATTATTTCATAATGTCCTCCCATTTCTGTTTTCCACCCTAATGGTCCTCTCCATGGTATACATATAAAAAATTCTCCCTATAGTCAGACATCAAGATATCATGGTTTTCTTCACAATGATTAAATGGATTGTGATGGTCCTCCCCCTAATGACATCTTATTTTATAAATATTGTCCTCCCCAGGATATACACTATATAAATTCTCCTTACATACATACATCTAGATATGATGGTAGTTCTCACCCTGATAGAACAAACTACAAATTTCCTCCTCGAAGTAACATTCCATGTTAGCAATGAGGTCCTCTCCCTACCAAGTGAAATACATGGAAGCCATCATATGCTAAGGATCTTGAAAAGATAGGTCTATAGATGTTACATTCTCTATCACTAACAATATATATCATTTCTCATGTATGAGATTTCCTATGGAAACACTCATCCTCTAAGACACCATTGGATTGTTCACATACCAATGAGACCCTTACTAGACCCGCTACAATTGAAAAAAAATAGTCAAGAAGAATCCATGTTGGGAAGATCAGGTAGAGGGGTATCAGGAAAAAGAACAGAAGTATGTTTTTCCATGAGAATAGAATTGGCTAGGGATGAGATACAAATTAATTTTTGGCCCCCATCTACTTATTAGTTTTACATTCAAATTTAATTATCTATAGAATGTATACAAAATATAAATCATAATCTATAGTAAACCCTCTACATATTCAGATAAGAATTATTTGTATACAATGGGTATGAATACCATGTCAAACTATTGGGAGATATTCATCTTCATATTGACTGGGAACGCCTTTTGGCTATGCATTGAACACGATTAGAGAAGTGATGGAATGATCTCCAACTGACATTCCTCAACAAAATTTATATGATGTGTTATCTAATTGTCAATGTCATTCCTGGTGTTAAACTATTAGAATGGGGGGGCATGGATATTTATGTTTAAATGAACGCCTCAGTCATCCTACCCCACTAGAAATTATGTTATGGAAAGTCATTATGAGAAGGTGGATATTAATAAAAATCTCTACATAATAATGATGGAAAATTGAATAGGAATTCGACATGAATATGTTTCAAATGTTTTACGATAGAAAAGATAAATCCAACGAAAAATACCAACCTAGGTAATTGAAAACATTTACCCGGCTTATCACCTATGGGAATTCAATCCCCAAGAACTAATAAGGTCCTAAAAAATAATTCACCTACAGACTAGGGATTATATCTATCTTATACTCGAACAATGATAAATAAGTTCAACGGAGTTGAAAAAACATCAGCAATTACAACAATATGGGATCGACCCTAGCCATTAGGGATGGGGGCATTCCTAACAAAACATTACCCCATATGACCAAAATAATCAATCCAAGGCAAAAAAAAGAAAATTGGACAAACCCCAACCCACATTGCAGGGAGTTGTATTACCAGAACCAGGCCCTCAACTGAAATCAATCCTTTCCCACATAGGTAGGATGTAAAAATGGTTTTTTTCTATTTTCTCCCCATATTGAAACTCATTTATCCTAGAGTGGGGATTACAACTAGGATTCATATAAGTTATCACAGAGTTATTCTTTTCCAGGGATCCCGAAGAGGGTCCTAGAAAGGATGGGAGAGGTCTAGAAAATCATGCAAACAAACCACCTATCATTTAGCAGCAGATATGATTCACACAAAGCATTACATATTGTTTACTATTGTGGATGTCTGTCATATATATGAAACTTTAAATGATGGGAATGTAGATTATTAAGGAGATGATGGTTTCATATAGGATATATTTTACACTAATAATCAATTTGTACATATCCAGAAACATATAATTAACATAAATTTGGGTGGTTCCTCAATAAATACACCACTGCCTCCTTAAAAAATAACAACTTCTTTGAAGAATAAAATAATGGTTGTATGAAAACCACCTCTCCATCTTGATTTAGAGGGGTTCTGTTTGCTTGATTAAAGATTCACTCAGCCAGAGGATGCAATGAATTAGTTGAGGCAAATCAATGTATATTTTCTCTA
Source organism: Viscum album (assembly GCA_963277665.1). Taxonomy (NCBI): domain Eukaryota; kingdom Viridiplantae; phylum Streptophyta; class Magnoliopsida; order Santalales; family Viscaceae; genus Viscum; species Viscum album. The sequence continues at coordinate 1,422,452,779 of OY728141.1, read as the reverse complement.
ATGAATAATTCATATCAAATATTCTACCTATTAAAATAGACAATATACATTTGAAAAAATTGTACCTCATCTACAATATTTTTCCCTCGCAATTGATGTAACGCCAGAACATATTCTCAGCATGATTCCTGAACAATATGTCTACCAGCACTCGATCATGGATGGGTACTAAGATGTCATACTATTAAGGACACATCATTAATGGGTTCGGTAAAACCATCAATAGATGTCCTAGACCAGATATACACCTCAAATAATGGAAGATTCGTCATGTAAAAACCCAACCCTCTATGCACCTTTCCAATCGCAGGTTCAGAAAAAAATACTCATCAATGCATTATTAGCATCGTATTGTAATTGGTAGATCAATTGGAATCCATGGAGGTTTAGTATGCACTACTGCATCCAGAATGGGATCCTTACCCCGATATGGTGAACGACTTCCTACCACCACCAAATTATTGGAGTCCAATGTTTCAAATATTTAATGGATCAATTGACCTGGATAAACATCTAAACAATATGTATCACATTCTGATCTCGTGATGGGAACTCTTGAGAAATAAGAATCATTGAAACTCAAATAAATCTTATTAACCCTACAAGGGGTAGGCATTATATGGTAGACTAGTTTTTTAACTCGGTCGATCACGATATTGGAAGACCTCCATCAGTAGTTCATCTTCAAATTCAACTTGATGGTACAATATGCAACAATCATTGACCTATAAAAGTGAAAACAATGAGAAAATGATAGATTCCCAAATTCCTTTTTAGTTGGAAATGGTTGACTCACTCTCTAAAACGACCACTTCCCTATGAGGATATCCTCTCCCTCTATTTGGATAACCTCTGTAAAGATCTACAAACACAACTCATCCTAATAAAATATATTGTTGGGTTTTGATATTCCTCTTCCATTTCCAAAATAATGAAAATATCCATACGAAAAACTATTCCCAATTCTCAGATAACACAACCAGTCCTCTAGAAAATATCAGGAATGGAAAAGGGACATCCTTCATGCTTATTCCATCCCCCACACCTACTCATGTTCTGAATCATACATCATATTATTGAATACCTCTTAGGTATCAATATAATCCCCCTCCATGATATGATGAGTGGAGGGGACCTAATAAAATTAATTGAAGGAGTAAAGAATGGAATATTACTCCTTCCAATTATTATTAAGTATGTGTGTTTCTTATAGCCTCTATGGAAAACGATTTAATATGCCTAATGGAGCCAAAAAGGGTCGACCATGTAGGTCTAGTTGGATCATAGAGATATTTTCACTTTCATTTGATACTTGGACACACTATTTTGGAATTACTAATCATCAGAGACCTTATATATGAAATAGTATATTCATGGAAGTTAAAACTGGGAAGGCCACCAACACAAGTGACCGGTATTTCTGCCACTACCATCTAGGAAAGAGGTGATTGGAAAAAAAATTTAGAGGAATGGAATTATATTTGAGTTTAATGAAAAAAATGATAATCAATCTAACTCTTGATATTCTCAATGAAAAGTTGAAAAAAATCAATATTTCCTCAATATAAATCCATTACAACACATCTGACATCATCAACCCCAAAAACCTATAGATTACATCTTTTAACAAAGTGGCATGGATATAAAGACAAGAAAAAATTGAATATGGAAGAGCTGATGTCAAGAACAATATTGGATTTAACCCTCTCCGACATTATTTCCCCAAATATGAAGAAATGAGAAACCTCCCCACCAAATGACATCACTAGAGATAGTTAGTCAGACATATTCTTCATCAAATGAGGTGTTGATCTTCAATTCCATTAATTTCATACATTTAACAGATCCATTATACAATGATGAGTCCCAAAATGGAATAGACTATCCTAAACCCAATTGGGGTACTAGAATAATAGGTAACTGGAGATGACGACACTGGGAAAGGTGAATCCATAGAAAAATCCATGCTTCTAGACAATCACTAGCACAGACTATCATTATTATATAAACTCATGGAAGATACCTTCAAGGGGTCTGATAGAAACAAGAAAATCCCCCAAAAACTAAATAAATTGATGTGACATGATCACTCTAGATTATTAATAGGATGATATACAAGTTTCAGATCACCCTCAGTGGTAAGGAATACCTTCTTGAATAAACATACTAGTGACGGGACCACCTCCAGCTCCTATATTAAAGTTTGATCTATCTATGTCAAATAATCAATCCCCTAATTCACCTTTAAATGAAAATCCACACACTGAAAATAACCAAATCTTAGAACAGATGTATTATGTCCTGAAACATTCAGCCTTGGTACAAGCCCAAATTTCAATATTGGAATCCCTAAGATCATCTTATTTCCTCATAGAAACACTCAAAGAGGCTCTGTTAGTCCACCACGAGTTTTATGTCAAAGTGGATGATGATGTGGTTGACCAAAAAAGACCGATTTTTAAAATTCCAAATTGTTATACCCTTCAAAAATAATGATGATTAATTTTTTATACAGGGGATCGTTAGGTTATTTTATGTTTCTATCAGAATAATTGGTTTCGATGTACAAAAAAATTTCATTAAAAATGGATCTGAAGTTAATCCCATTATAGCATGAACCCTTCACCAGCTTGGATGAGATGAGGATATCCTACTTCCTTACATCATAACGATGCATGGATATGAAATAAGTGAGATGATTCCATTAGGAAAAATTAAGCTCAAGTATCAATTTATAAACATCATATATGACTCATAATTTTTTATTGTTCAGCAAAACATGACCTTCAATTTCATTCTAGGAAGTCCCTCATTGCTTCAACATGTAGAAATTAACTCAGTGTACCATCAATGCCTCAAATTCTATATAAATGGAAAAATTCGAATGAAACATGCTGATAATGACTCATTCAAATCCAACGAGTCACATTATATCGATCCATGATTCTATTAGGGGATAGGGAAATGACCCCTAGTTGATAGTTTATATTGATTCATCACCACAAATATTATAGAAATTAACCCCAAACAACAACTATAAATATATCTGTGAGGAATATCTGTTACCCATTAATCAAATTGGTTATTTAAACCCAAATTCAAGTGATTATTCATCAATATCCCTTATATTTATCTTTAAAAATGAGTCCAGTATTGTGGAAATGTTCACTGAATCCCCAAACAGTAGAGAAATACTAGACGAAAGAACATTCAGTTCATCGCCAATGCTCTAGGAAATGCATGCATCAAAAGTTGAGATGAAAGTGGTTGTATCATCACTCAATGTGGAAGAAAACACCCCTCTTCTATCTATCTTTCCATAATCTATAGAGCTCCAAAGAGATCCAATGATTTCAGTTGGGTAAGAGGAAGTATTTTCTTCTTTTTTATAAAGAGATATTGATTCATATCTTAAATATGGAGAACATATCTCAAAGACATGATTAACTAATAGAACAAGAGAAAGAATGTGAATAGTTGGAAGAAGAATATGATGACATCCTTAGTGATGCCCTTTGATCATTGGAGGAGGTAATATCTACACCCATTTACGAGATCAAAGAAATATATCATGGTACAAAAGAAGATATATGACCCACCTCAATTTTATATACCAATCCCTTTGAATAATAAATGGTTTATACCTCCTTCCTGAATCGACATTGAGATGTTTTCACATGGAACTACCTAGAAATATTGGGACTCGATCTCAATGTATCCACTCACCACAAATGTCTGTTAAGGGACCAATGTGGCTATAAAAAGGATGTCGGAAGGACGCAACCCACACATACATCCATGGTTGAGGCTAAAGTTGACATGATAATAATATAAAACCTCATTTGGGTGGTCCAATATCCCAAATGGATAGCCAATATCATCCCCATCATGAAGAAGAACTGGTAGATTAGGGTCTACATTGATTTCATGGATTTCCACCGATATTGATCGAAGGATTATTTTCCAGTCCATATCAATGAACTATTAATCGATGATACATCCAAATATGAAGAACACACTTACATGGATAGTTATTTGGGAAGCTATAAAATCTAAATGGGCAAGGAAAATGATGATCCCATCTCCATTAAGATCCCAATAAACTATTTATTTATCTGGTAAATCCATTTTTCATGAAGAATGTTGTCTATATATACCAATGTTCCATGCATCACATCTTCAAACTGTTATTGGGAATGATCATTGAATTATAAATTAATTAAATTGTGTTTAAACATTGAAAATTCTCAGACCACAGGATAGAACTCGAAAACATATTCCAAAAATTGAGATATAAAAGCCTGAAAATGAACAACTTAAAATGTGCTTTTGGCATTACCACTAGGAAATTTCTCATCTTTTCATATGCGATCTTGGAATTGATGTTGACCCAAATAATTAAAAGTCTATCCATGGAATGTTACCTCCTCACAACCTAATATATTTGAGTATAATTTATATAAAATAAGGCAATATCTAACAATTAATAGTGAACCATACGTGAAAATGTTTTCCTTTCACAATATCAATAAAAAATTGGGTTACATATCAATTGAATGATGATAATTAGGAGGCATTCACCAATATCAAAAAATATATTTTATTCCAATCGGTGTTGATTTCTCCTATCAAATAAGGGCCACTTATTTGTATGAGAAAGCATTAGAGTGATCATTGGGTTCTTTCCTCAAACAAAGGAATGACATCATTAGTGATAAAAAGTTATCACCTTAGTAGATCCATGATCGATGATGAGAATAATCATTAAAATATCGAGAAAATTTGTCTGACACTAATCATTGAAGTCTAGAAGTCGAGCCACTACCTAAAGCATCAAAAGGTCTATTTGGTCTCTATTAGAAACCCCCTATAATACATTCTATGTTGTCCTAGGTTGAAAATACTTATTTCCTGGTGGGTGGACATCTATTAATAGTTTGACATTCATTTCATTCTTAATAAAGTGATCAATGAACATGTGTTAGTAGAATTTCTAGTGGGGCACCCCTCAGTACAAATAAAATAATTGTACAATGAAGAACCCGATGAATATGTTTTATGTGTTCCAGAGGGCCCCTATTATGGGAGATCTATTTTGATGGTTCATCTAGAAGCCCTAAAAATGGGCATAAAAGACTTCAAGCTCCAAAAATCGGGGGTGGGATTCATGCCCATATCTCCAGCAAAGGCAGTCCTACCTTAATCTTTCCTGCCATCATAAGGGAGAATGAACAATAAAGTGGAATATCATGTTCTCATTGAAGGGCTATATCATTAACTTAATGTGAATGTGAAACCAATTATGATAAAGGGATATTCTGTAGTGGTAATCAAATATTTTAATGATGATTATGATATCAAAAAAGAATAAATATTCCCCCCACTAAGAGACATCTAAATAGTTCATGATGAATTCACATTAAAGACAAAATTAAATCAAATTAAATTATCAAAAAATACAAATGTCGACACACAATTGAATGAATCCACAACTCTAACTATCCTAGATTGGGGTGAAACAACCATTATCATTGTGCACCACTTTATTTTCTCCCCATTCTTTAAATCCAACAAGGAATAAATTTATGAGATTATCCTCCTACCTAAACCATACGGTCCTACTACTAGATAGATGCCACCCATTATATAAAAATTCCAAAATGGATACCTTCTTTCAGATAATGGTAGAAGAGATAATATTCAAAGATGAGATATGAACAAAATTATTTGTGATGGAATTAACCAAAAAAACATTTCTATATGTGGAGTCTTGATGTGTTCATTATCAGCTTAATTGGTGGAGACGCGAATGATTCTATTCTGAAATTAATTCACACAAGACCCTATGGATATCACAAGTTGGGATGCACAATTTCCTACCAAATTCAATGGATTGGGTACTACTGGCCAATATTTACACATGACTGCTCTATAATCACCAAAAGTTTTCATTCCATTCAGGTTCATAACAACCTCGTTCTCAACCCCCTGAGTGTTGTCCTAAAACCTAATACTTGTAGGAATTTTCTATTTGGAAAACCTAAATTGAATGTCCAAATCCTCCCACCACATCCAATAGGTTAAATATATTTTTACTATAATCTACTTCTTCTCCAAGTAGGCCAAAAAATGAACCTCCAAGAATATGGGGTAAGAATCATTATCATCTTCATAAAATCAAAAATCACCACAATATTTGGTGTCCCTTATACAATAATAACTGACAAAAACATCAATTTCTAGTCTTCATAATTGAGGATTCTATATTAGGAGTATGACATCAAGTCCAACCATTTTTCCTATTACCATGAAGTAGGTAACATAATGACATAAGCCATAAATAAGACCCTATACAATATACTCCTGAAGATAGTAGATAAGGATTCAAATTATTAGTCAAAAAAGATCCAACATTCCTAATGGGAACACCAGACCATGATATGCACATCCACATTGGAGACCCCATACTCATTAGTGTATGAGACAAAAGATTTCCTGCCCATTAAGGTTCAATTTCCCTCACTCCGTATTCCAAACTGTGATCAATTATCCATGAAATATAATTTCTCTAAATTAATAGATAAATGAGAGTGATTGGATGAGAAAATATTTCAGATATTTCATTGTTTGTAATTCTACCAAAAAAAATCCGGGGAGACATTAAAAAAGGAGTCACCTTTACTCTTTCCCCAAAGGAGAGATGGTGTTGGTCCTCATGACTCTGATGATAACAAAAAAGAAACCATTGAGGTTGGAACTGAAATGGGAGGGGGCTTAGGTCATACATATGGTTTAGACCAATAAATCTTATTCCTTTATTTAAATGGATATAAATCCTACCATAGATCCCACTAATAGAAGGTTCTTGATGAAGTATTTCCTGTAATCTCATCTTGTTCTCATGAAAATAAAATGTATGATAAATCATTATGATCTAACGATAGTAAGTTGCATGATAAATATTCATAGTTTTATGATGTTAAAATACATAACACATATCTTCATTACTATATGACCTTAATCTAAAAAATGATTTCCATGAAGTAAGACTTTAAAGTAAGTGAGAAACTATTGGGAATGAGTGGTGTGGCATTGGGTCTCCATAGACATCACTCATGTCATATTTTTCAATCCTTGGTGGCATAAATTCCCATTATGGGAAGCATCCTACCCTAATTGTGAAAAATATGACCTTAAAATTGAAAATAATCCATGAATCATGAATCAAAACTATATATGAGCCTCCATAGGAATATTTATGTGGTGTGTCCACATTCATGGTCATTGTTCCCATTGTTTTGTTATGCCAACATGCCATGCATATCCATTTTAATGTGATTAACACTTTTTTTAAATCTGTATGACTATAAACAAAAATTTATCGACTATATCGAATTATAATAAACTATAAAGTACAAGGTCCCCTCTATAATACATTAAAATGTGTAATTGGTCATTATTTTTTGACTATAAAGTTGAACAACACAGTTTTCCATGTATGAAAAAAAATGTATGACATCATAGTCTTCACTTAATGACATTAAAATACATGAAAATCGCCACGTTAATCAATGATTTGCTACACATGAGCTAGATCCATTTGTGAGAAAAAATAATTTCCACTATTCCCATATGAGATTCAGATCCATGTTAGGAGTCTCTTTCTCAAAATATGTGTGTGGTTTGATTCCTATCTCTAAATGATTATTAGTGATGTCCAGACCCAATGTTCTATACCCAAACACATAAAATTTGATAAAATTCCCCCCATATGTATATGGAGAAGACCTACATGGAGAATTCCCATCTAGAACTACATGTGGCTTGATTCCTATCAACCCAAAATATGTAGTGATTTCTAGAAATCTTGTGTTAGGTTTAATTGAATAGTTCCACCATTCATAAGAGGATTTTATTACAAGCCTTTGACTTAGACGACCCTTTTCACTATGGGGTTATGTTTCTCACTAGTCAATGAAATCAAACATTCCATCATTATAAAACACAATCCTCATAATAGTATGATGTTAAACTGCATAGTACACAATCTATTTATGATGAAAATAAACATCACCAAACCAATGTCATATCTATATGACGTTAAAATAAAAAACACCATAATGTTCCCACATGTGAGTATATTTCTACCATCATAATTTATCCACCACACCATATTTAAAAACTAGGAGCTTCCTAATTCATGCCTACACAGGATAAGTAGTGAATCTGGGATTCTATATCTTGGTCCATCCACCCAAAGAGTAAAAAATGACCCCTATTTATGTATTGGTCAAATATAAAAAGGGATATTTTCATCAAAGAATTTTGTGGGTTAATTATCATTATCTGGGAAACATAGTGACACCCATACCTAATTTCCTGCGACATATCACGAAATAGAAAAAATAGAACACCCCCAATATAAAAATCAATCAGTGTAGGGGCTCCAATGATAGTCTATTGACATGTCTATTTCTTAAAAAATCCCTCCTTATTCAAAAGCGAGATATATGTGGGGAATATAATTAAGAACTATGTATATCTTGATTCTTTCCCATGTAGGACATGCAGTGATACCCAGATCTCTAGTTCTGGGTCCAGCTGCAACATTCCCCCTTTTCACATTGGGTCTCCCTAATCCTCACCACATGATGATAAATTGAACTGTGTCCCAAAACTACGTGTGGCTTGATTCTATCCCACATAATATATATATTTACTCCCAGATCTCCAATCATTGGTCCAACCATAATAAGCAGTCCATAAATGGGGAAATCCCCCCCCCCCTCTATGTGTGGATCAAACCAGCAAAGAATGTTCCAATTAAGAAAAATGTATGGATTTATTCCTATCATTTCATGATACATAATGATGTATGGATATCTAATTATAGGTCCTTCCATAATAAATGGTAAAAATTTACCTCCTCCCTATTTATGGGTCTGATCTTCATATAGGGTTTTTTAGAACTATGTGTCTTGATTCAAATTTTGACGAGATATGTACCGATTCTCAGATTCCTCATCCTAGTTCATCTTCCAAAAATGAGAAATCCCTTCTTCGTTTGTTAAATATTCTCTATGAGGTAGAATAAACCTTATAAACCCTTTGTTTCTCACACCAAGCACAACTCACATGGGATAGAGAGTTTTGAAGGGGGTTCACCACATTATAAAGGCACATAAATTATCATCAGATGGTCATAGTCAAATGAACATAAATGGCACAATAGTTATTTCTTCTTCCTTCTGGTGATCCTATGTCCTTAAATCATGATGTTAAACTACATTGTACCTTAATAAAAACAAGTGGATTTATTCTCTTTTTATAATATATTCAAGGATGATTATACCTTAGGTTCTCTACATATCCATAGGTAAAAATAACGGGTCCAAATCATGTGTAAAAATAAATATCGTTGAAGGAGATCTCAAATTTGGGATCCTAATTCCGGAATCTATCGAGGGAAAAGAAATGACCCCCTAAATTTGAGTTAGAGTTTTGTAGGTAATTTCACACTCTATGGCTAATCATGGTCATAATGTTTCTTATGTACCCGAGAACATTAATCTAATAATCCGACATCATGAACCGAGTGATTTATTATCTTCACAATCATCCTCTGACCATCAGAGATAGTAGGGGTCAGTGTTCTATGGAAAACATTATTTTACTTAGTATAATATTCCCCATTTGGATATGCAAATGTTTCCAAAAAATTGGCTTGTCAACTAAGGGAAAAGTTGTCCCCCCCCCCCAATAGGCTTCTTCTATCTCTATAATCTCCAACATCATTTTTCCGCATAAAATTTCCCCTGATCCAAGATTCCACAGATCCACGGTTTACACATTCTACTACCTCACATTTGATTAATTTCTGGACTTCCTGACTAGATGAACCTCATATTACTCATCTTTTCTAGGACATATTGTTCTAGCTGTATGGATTAAGACTATAAGACCTCAAGAAGTCCACATAGCATGATGATAAACATCATGGTTGGTGTCCAAGTTGCATGACACTAAACTATGTAATTCTCAGTATCTATTTTTGGATTTATTCTCATTTGGATGAGATATGTAGTGATTCTTGGATCCCCATTACCGGGTCAAACCATGAGATTTAAATGCCTCCTTGTTTAAGTATATGTGTCAGCCCTGCAAAAGATATTTTTAACATTAAAAATGCATAATACAAAGATCTATTTATGGCTTGATTTTTTCCCTAACAGGATACATATTTATTTCGGGGTCTTTAATCCTAGGTCTAACCACACAAAATGATAAAATTTCCATTTATCAGTGCATGGGTCAAAAAAACATGGGGAGCTTTATATGAACTATTTATGGCCTAATTCTCCCTTTCATGGGCATCATATTGAACCCTGATTCTATATCATGGTTCAGACACACATAAAAATCAACAATATCCAACATGAGAGCTAGATCTGCATAATAGAGTCTAATATGAACCACACCCCGTTTTCAAAATTGTATCTCAAGTAATCCTCCCTTTTACCACACAATAGTTTGTTCATCACATGGGTGAACCTTCTCAAAACTATGTATGTCTTGATTTTTACCCTTATAGGTCACGTAGTTGTGCTCGGATCTCCAATACAGGGTCCAACAATAATGAAAATATCCCTTCCCAGTGCATGAGTTATACTTGCATGGGTAACATTCTCATACATATGTAAGGGAAATGATATTACCCATTCCTAGGATTTTTTGACATGAATTGAACCATGAATTTTTATGTATTTTCCTTTCAAAAACCAATAATTATTTCTAAGAAGGACAAAAACATCATAAACATCCACAACCATCAGAAATGAATGGTCAGTGTTCTAAGGACAACAATGTTTTTCTATGTACTATATTCCCTAGTTGGATCGACATAAGAGTCCCATAAAAATACTATTGAATAAAAGACAATTCATCCACAAGAGAGGATTTTCCAATCCTTATACACCCCAATTATGTTTACATCCCACACCACTCCTCAAATTCAGAAAAATCACTGATTACCACTAACAACCTTCCCCGCTTCATGCCTAAAGAAGATAGAACATTCTTGGATAGATTACCATGATAATGGAAAATTATTTATCCCTCGGTCAAAGCTAAGTTAACATAAACCATATACCTTGAACATCCCCTCCATAAGGCATTTAAGAACACGGTCCATTTCCTAGTTGAATGATATTAGACAAAACCATGCTTTATCCCTCACTTTCACAATCCAAATCCATGATGGATTGGTTTCTCATTCATGTCTAGTTCCTATAGAGATGTTGTCACATTATTAGACATCATTCCATCGATAAAAAAATCTTTGTGGCCTTATAAGATCCATATTCTGAAAAATTAACAACGTTTGGAAATGGAGGTTTAGTGTCCATAGGACACATTTTTTTGACTATGAACAATATGTCATAGTTGTATATTAATTAGTTTCCAACAAAATAATCCTACCAACCAAATGAAAAATCATCCTTGGGTTAAGATTATCCTAATTATGTACAAAATGAAAATTTCATTATAGAAACTATTCTTATGGTTACCCCCCACATAATTTCCCCACATCATGTCTATGATTCAGATATAGCAAAACCATGGTCAATAAAAATACATCATTCATGTATGAATAAAATTGAGAAATTATCAGTTGGTAAGCAATATTAAGAACCTCACCCCATAATTCACCATCAGTTTTTTCCATCCTAAAATATCATTCATATTATTCTGGTATGGAAGAATGTAAACATACCATTAATGGAGACACAAAACTGGCTTGGTGGAAAACACACAAACGTAACCCTAGACATAATTCATGTTCTATCATTCTAAACCAACATTTTTACATTTTAGGAAATAATAAAGGATTTAAAAAACTGAAAAAAGAATAAATATTGTGTTGTAGAAACCTCAAAAATGATTTCTTAAAAAAGTAATGTTATATCCACTAATCCCACACCATAATGGAATTAGGAAAAAAAGAGGGATATGAATGAAAAAGAACAATTTTTTTGCATATTTCCATTTTTCCAAAGAAAATTTAAAAAATACTCGCACTGATTCCCTTAGCTCTGGACGAAATTTGAGTATTACATGATCACATAAATTTTGTTATCTATGATTGTGTTTGAAAATGATATCCAATGGTGATTATATTTCAATGTTTTACTAGTTATAATTGATGTATTTCTAGGAAAAGACAAAAGATATGCATTGGAGGGAAAATTATTTTTATATAACTCAATAATAATGGGGGAGCTTATAATAACTAGAATATCTCTATATGAAAAATATTCTTTGATTATAGATCTTTTAGAGAATATTCACTATGTTAGAGGAGTGTCTGGTTGAAATCTTATATGACTCATTAGAGATCAGACAGATTTCTAGACACAACATATGCCTGAGCTCGTAGTGCCTCAACCTTCTATTCCATATCCAATCCTTCCATTTACACCTCCTCTAATGCCCATTTCCATTTGTAAACTTCTTCCTTGATGTTATCTGATTTTTTATTGATCGTCTCTATTTACAAGATGTGCCACTCTACCTATTGACAGAGATTCTCTAATGTGATCCTCTACTATATGATTTTTCCTTGTCACCTTGTGGCCTTCCCACCAAGCAAAAAAAATTCATTAATAAGGATATTTAATAATGTGTAATTTTGGTTCAGGGACTACGTAGTTGGAAAGTGATAGTGGATAAATTTTGTTCTGTCCTAGGTAGAAATAACCTTTTTAATGAGGCCATATATGGCATGATAGTTAAACCCCCCATAACCCAAAAATGAAAACAAGAAGCATAATTTTTGAAATGTGGATACTATTTTCACATAAGGGGGAATGAGAAATTAGCTTCCAAATATTATTCCATATTTTACGATGGCCAGCAGGATGGTCATCCAAAGCCTCAAGGTCCACCTCATAAACACTCTCTGATGGAAGGACATATTCAATATGAAGAAACACATGAAAGGGTATTGATTAAACAACCACAACCTGACTTCATACCTCAAGAGTTTGTTTTTTGTTGTATTAGCTGGTGGAAAGACTAGAGCATTGGATGCAGCCTTATAAACAAGTGGTTGTAATTCTAAAATCAGATGATTGAAAAAATTAACACCAAAATACAGAAGAAAAAAGGAATTTTTCGAATGATGGAGAACAGAACTCAATAAAATGGGACATCTATATACCATTCCAGAATTATTTCCTCATCAACTGAGATAATATTTGTTGCATCCTTAGTTTTCGAGTTTACATTGGAACCTCTTAGAGGCACATGTGGTGCAGAATCGTGCTCAACTGAGTGAGATATATCAAGAAGGTGTCTCACTGATAATGTACTCATAGGAATATTTATCATGGAATAAGGGACAATAGATGATTCCAGTTCTCCTGGGGACTGAATCACACTCTCCTCAATGGATGTGCTCCCCCAAGGGAATATGATCAATATGCATAGAAAGAACATCAACATATGATGAAATCCTTATTTTTGAGGACAAAGTCATTTGTGTGGGAACAATCAAACCCCAATGGATTGGCATATCCATGATGTACTCAGTTTTATGTGGATCCCCACATAGTTCAGCTATCACCACTAGAGTCATCACATTCATCTCCCCAAGGGAATGATCAATTAGCTCTTCCCAACCTCTGACCACTAATGGATCAACTACTATTGGGAAAGAGGTTGTTCAATCACGGAGATATTTTCCCTAGGGCATGGGGTCCCTCCCAATAGACTCTATTGGAATGGGATCCCTATCATCTTAAGTAATATATTTATGTGGCATCCATGATATCTCATCAGAATATGGGTCTATAGGCCCTTGGTAAAATTCTACTTGATTAGTCTCTGAGGTAACCCAAATTCATTATCAATATGATTAGTCAAAAAATTCATACACATAACATTAAAAAATTTAAATAAATTAAACAGTCACCTATAATTCATCACATTAGTAAAATCATTAATTGTGATGCATTCTGATGCCATGTGGTGTGCCATGGGAATGATTCCCAGTAATGAAAAGTGGGTGTGATGAGGGTGGATGTGATCCAGGATAATCCACATGAACAACCTCCATCTGTTCCACTATCTCATGGGATTCCCCTCTATTTATTCGTACATCCAAATAAATATTCTACCCATCATCAATCCTCCATGTGGTGTATTATGTAGATTAAACTAGCCCCACAAATCCCCCAGTGGTTCTGACAAGTACCATGAGTATGGGTTCAAGGCCATGATAAATAAATAAAAAAGATTTGGTACAAAAAACCAAATTTACACATCATCAGTTTGAAATTTCCCTATCATGATAATTTCTATATTCTCAAGTTGGTCTAACCAATAAGGTCTTCCATTTTATTAGAAAAAAAAATGTCGATTTTTTCTAGATATATATCTACCTCATGTGGATATTCATTAATAGAAATCCACATTGTATAAATACTTATTCTAAATAATTAATGCTCAAGGGGTTATTTCAATATTGATTCCCCAATATAATCGGTAGATGTTATTTCGCTTTGGGTGTCCCACACCTTCCAATCCTTTGGTAATTCTATAGTGATGGTAATAAGTAATGTTATAATATTCTTACAAATATGTGAGGTAGATTCCTATAGCTGTGATTTATTTTTGGGATCCTGATCCACCCTATAATACTCTATGTTTATGATATTTTGATACCCTAGGTAGGGACAAGGAATTTATCAAACCCCTGTTGTTATTGGTGGGGGGGGGGTTATTTCAGCGGAACCCTGTATAGAATGACTATCTTTCTTTTCATCCACATTAATCTCAAACCTCACCCTGAAATGATCCTACTGATAATACCTATGTCGGTTCCACTGGGAATGGATGGATTCATCAATCTATTGATAATGGGAATCTTCCTTCTTAGGTTCTTCATCATTAGATATTGTGGAGGTCACCTGCATATAAAAATACCGAGGTAATTCCACCTCTGTCTCGTGAAGAAAGTGTGATAGTGCATGATCTAAATGAGCACCACTAAAAGAATCCTATTTTATCCATGCTACTAAAAAGGAAACATTATGAGGGATGAATGCTTTAAAATATGAGTACTGTTAGTTTCTTTGGGGGTTGAACACTGGGCTCTAAAACCCATCCTTAGGGGTTAATAAATTATGGAGTTACATTGATACTTTCTAAACCTAGAAATCCTAACTATTTTAATTCTATTCTCTCTGGCCATTTGTGATTTCTGGGGCTCAAAAAAAGGTAATTAGTTTCCCCAATTATTTATTAGGTTATGATGGGTTCTGGAAAAAAAGCATGTGATTTGGTAATCCTAGGTTGGAAACCCATGAAAGCTGGAATCTCAATCTAGAATCGTCTGTACTCTTGGGATAACATCATTCAGATTTGTCGATTTACCATTAAGTGCTTCTCTTGACATGAATTGTTCATTGTTTTAGGACACATCATCTTGATATAGATGAATTGATTTGAAAATATGCAGTTTTCATACCCCTTATAGATATCCTCTCCATCAATCATGGAAACCAAGATATTTTCTCTCAAAGAGATAATATATCCTCATTTGTTGATGTCCCAAGATCCATCTTTCACTAGAGTTTTATAAGGGTGAAATGATCAAATGTAAAATGATCATGATATTTGAATTTATCCATTTCATACCACTCACTCCATTCAGCTGAAATTACCCCACTATTCCTTTGGATGTATGGTAAGATGGAAACTTTTAGAATCTTCTAAGAGATGAAATATCGGTTTCTTCCAATATAGGATGCTACCCAACCCATGATATCCTGTAAGAGACCCACCATCTAGAATGGTGGCCTCCCACCACTAATCCATCGCAACAAATGCTAATTTTTTTCTAGCACTATGACTATAAGGTTAATCCACCTTCTACCGACCAATTGAGATACTATCATAATATTTTTGACTCTAAACCTATTTATAGAATCATGCACTCGCTGTAAACAGCCACTTCGAAAAATGTCTATAAAAGAGTATAGTTGAAACAGTAGGTCATCAGTAAGATTGATTTTTTATCCCAACTTATTGAAATGTCCCTCCCCAAGGATGGTTTAGTAAGAACCAATATGCCTCAAGGTTTAAAAAATTGAGAAATTATTCAGGCTCCATGTGTGTGGATCCTAGGTACCGAGCATAGATAATTGATTATGTAATTTAGAAAATGGGATGTACATATTTGGATGAGGGATTCCATTAAAAATATGCTTTTACAAGTCAATATGCCTCATGGAAAGGTGGAGTCCACTCCGCATCACCAAAGGATAAATGTGGTGGTAGAAACTCATAATAAATATCACCTATTATGGTAACCCACTAAATCAATATGACATACAAAAAGGTATACCAACCTCATAATGCACTATGTGGAAGTTGTTGGTTCCAAAGCATCACCACCTAATATGTTGGAGGATAATTTTTTAATTTTTGTTATAAATGGAATGTGATACCCAAACAACACCATATAGCGCCACAACATGCATCTCGAAATTAAATTCCTCACTACTCTAGCAGACCCTATAATGATAAGTGTAGCCCAAGATGAAAGATCCCTAAGAGATAATGTCAAATTTTAATGACTACACTAGATACTAAATTTCCATTAAATTCCACAAAATGTTGTGATAACAATGGACTTTGACATCTATAACCAACACAGTATCCTAAAACAACTAGAGAGAATAGTTTAATAGATCCTCAATGATATGGGTTTCCATGATAAATTCACCCAGTGTTGAAATGTTGGCTTAAGGAATATCTCTATTTTAAATTATCCAGACTGTATGTTGATTTGTTTGGTGGAGGTTCTAGAATCGCTCTGTCGAATGGTAGCCTGAATAAATAAATAACAAACCTCTTAAAGTCTTGAAACCCCATTTTATGAGCACTATAAATTTCCACAATGATTTGGTGAAGCTAGTTTATAGTGATTTGTTTGTCAACAAAATCGACTATATCATTCCACCTTTAATTAGAAGTAGAGAGAGTAGCAGTAACAATAGTAAAAGTAGCTTGTCAAGGGACCATCTGGTTGTATGCCTCATAACTGATAATTAAATGGATGCATGTTTAAAAAAATTGTAAAAGTATGATGTACCATAAAATATCATGTCATGAAGTAATATTCCTAAAGAACATAAGTTATCAAAGGCATACACCTGCTGATAATGTTTTTGAGAAGTCATTCTCCCTCAAATAATCAGTTCATGAAGGTGATGGGTAGCTAAGTGTTTTCTAGTGAACTGATGGTATGTGGAACGATCTATAAATGAAACATCTATTCTGTATGCATATGATCAGGAATTATTATTTGCTGTTGAAACTATATGTTCGTGGGTGATGAACTTCAATTTTTGTGAAGGTATTCCTTCAAGTAATAACTACAAAAAATAATGATGAAATCAGATAGATAGGTGAAATCAATTCGATGAGAGATTGGATAAAAGATAAATTAGTCGGGCCTCATATTTATAGGCATGGCCTGCTCTTGTAGGTCTACTTGCGTACCGCAAACCAGTTCAATACAAGATTTTTTTCAACATCAGAATAGCCTCATCTTTATCTCATTCAGAACCCATTATGTTTGGTGTAATTTCTTAGGTCCAGAAAATTCCAAAATAAATAAAAAGAGATTTCCATGAAACTCAAAAAATGTTATACATTAAAACATTAAGAATAATGAATAAAAAATAACAAATAAATCGAATCCTCAAAGGATTAATTTCATCGTGAACCGCCACTATGAATGGCATTCTACTTTTCTACCACATCACTACATGAATGAAATATATCATGGGAGGTGTTGGTGCCAACATTGCTCGCAAATAAAATCACATTTTATTGTGGGGTTAGGTAATGATTTCCTCCCCGGTGAATGACCATCCCAAAGAAATAAATTCTTCATGGGACATGGTGGTACTGATGGCACCCATGAATGAAGAAATATCATTTGTGAGGTTGGGTGGTCATTTTTCCTCCATATATGGCATCCCCCATCACGAACAACTAATCCTCTCTGACCAAGTCATTCTTGGGATAGGTAATTATCCTTGGGATCTCACAAAAAATCCCCATGGTCCACCATGTATAACCATCCATGCCGATATCTAGTCTCTCCATTCTTCTATAAAAAGAGACTAAGGGTATCCGAAATAAGGAGGACAAGAAAATGAACTAAAGAGAGTAAAAGTAGCTGATATCCAATGAAAAAAAAGAGAGCCTCTGTGATGAATCAAGAGATATCTATTGATTCCCAATAGGTATATCATCTACCTCATAGACGTAAGAAGGAAATAAAAAAATTTCCATCTATACATGAACTCAAAACCCATTTGTGGGTACCATTATATGGGGAATAAATGGATGACACCTTTTCGAACAATATTACCCCATAGAAAAATTCTATGTTTGTTGAACTTTTCCATGTGTATAAAAATTATACGTGGGATTAAATCTGCCATGTGTAGAAACACACTACTTGGATGGAACATGGAACCACATTACAAAACACTTTGAAAACATATCCCTGGACACCATAACACAACATTATGCTGACGGTACCCTCACCAACATAGTAACATGATACACTAATCGAACCAAACCCCACATAAGAAACTACTACATTGAATGGGGAATCATAGGATTTTCTACTCTACTCTCCACCTCTCATCACTCTCTTTTCCATATAATCAGGCCCCATATTGGCCCCTTCATAATCCAGTGCAGCGGTGTTAGAAAAATCAATCTTCCATTGACACATGGAATATATGATCTATTCATCAGGAACATCAGTGTGTCCTTTCTGTTCTACACACCCATGGTAAATGGATTCCTGTGTGTAAACTCCACAATAAGGTAGACCCATAGAATATATTAAATTTTACATTCCCATTTGATTTAGGGTTCTTACAATGGGATGCTCATGTGAACCTCCACATTCTAGGAAGCAAGGGAATGTTTCAATGCTATCTTTTCTATTTGACTAAGAATGTGATCCTCCCCCTAAAACCAATTTTAGAACACCCCATGAGTAAGTCACGTGCATTTTTTTTGTGAGAGGTGAAACATGTTCTCCTCTCCACCTCTTTCTAGGATGTTGCATGATAGATCTCCATATGTGACAATGTCCGTTACCAAAATAAAATATTTATCATTCATAATCAACACCCTCAACCTATCCTTTTGAGATTCATTATCTCTCCCACAATGGATAATGTTTTTAACATGTGATATTTTGATCTACAAATTCATATTCTTTCTCTCACATAGCATGAATCCTATGGGATTAGTGGTGAGGGTATCTTTGGACTTTTAAATGATCCCAAAAGTCAGGTGTGACTCCCATTAATTATAATTTACAACCATACCATAATCCACAGGCGATCTCTATAGATGTAATCCCCAACATCAATCCAAATGGGAACATTACATGTGTAATCCCCCATCATGTTCAACCATAGATGGAAATAATTCCATGATTAATCCCCAATCATACCCCATTCAATGGATAGATCCCATGATTAACTCATATATTAGGAACCTATATAGATATTGATTCCCAAATAACTGGGATATGCCGGAAGCCTCTCTATGGTTTAAACTCATCTCTAAAATTCACCCTAATGTTCTCCAGACCACATTATTGGTAGGCTCATATCCCTCACAGAGACCACATCACTTATGGATTCTTCATAAATCCTTGTTGTAATTCTTCATAAATCCTCGTTGTACGTCCCATACAATCTATATCCAGAAAATTTTAATTGATTCCCTAGTCGGATGAAGAAAAACTATATGGTTAAGTATTTTTCATAGAATATTAAATGGGGATGTGACCAATTATGTGCCACTGAACTATGAGGGTTAGATTCCTTTTCCAAGGATATGTAGAAATCACATTATTTAGGTACATTCCTGATATCAAAAAATTATTTCCATCCTGGATGATGAGAAACTATAGATCACCTCACCCATTAGGTTAAAACTAGAATCATTCTAAGGAATGACTATAGAATCGATGATCTGTTCTTAAATGTGTATCATTGATAGAGAGCCTCAAATACATATAGATCCCCCCACTAATAGAGAACACTAGATAATTACAAATGATTTTGAACCCATGTGTATTAATGATTATTCATTAACTTTTGGTAATATGTATTATACACTCATGGGAATGAACCACGGATGCAAGAATATATATTAAATATATAAGATAATACTAGAGAAGGCTATAGTTTCCCCCAAAAGGCAGTTGTGACACCAAATTACCATCCCCTGGACCAATTTATGTTCTTATGTTTCATTGGAATGTTTTCCAATGAATGAATGCCTTTGGAAAGTATGTTCATGAGTCATTGTTGAGATGGTTGGAATTCTTTTCCCGAAAATAAACCATTGGGTATCATTCGAGAGTTTATCCCTAACATCTGTTAATTCACACATTTCAACCCCTTGCAATCAATCATCATGGGTACATAGTTTTTATTAAAAACATTATATTATCAGTTTTATTTTTATTAACCATTTTTATAGTGTGGTTTTCCAATAGAGTTATTTTCAAATTTAAAATGCTTGATTACTGATATAAATATTAAATTTCTAAGACAAAATATATTTAAGTAAGAATAATGTAACACCACGATATTTTAAAATAGGAAAATATTGTTCGACAATGTATGTAATAAAAATCACCTAACCCATAAGAGAATATAACACCAAAAAACATTAAAGAATTTTAAATTAATTTAAATTCAATCTCTTTAATATCATTAGATACATGAAAAATCAGGTTTAAATGAAATGTGAAAATCTATAAAAATATTATTTTCTAAACATGAACATTATAACCTATCTACGATATTGGTGGGTATGAATAGTATTAATTATATTATAAAATTTGAGGGTATAAAAATCTGAAAAATAAATAAAATGTATATATATTGATTAGAAGTACAATAAGAACTATTTAAAGTAAAAAAGGATTGTTTTTTTTGGAAAATTTTATTTTTATAAAAGATAGTGTACTCATGCTTTGCGCAGATAAAGTATAAATACATTCTCAAAACATTATAAAATTTATTAAAAAATTTCATTGTTCTGATAATCCTATTAAAACTATCTTATAGTGATTTTTTTAATTTTTAGAAAAAGAATCATTTTTTGATAAATAGTGAAAAAATTTGATTTTTGTTGAAAATTACCTTTTCTTTTAAATTCGTTACATAGATAAATTATATTTAAAGTTATTTTTAAAGTAAAATTAATTTTATTATATTATAATAAATTCAATTATTGTTATTGGAATCAATTTCTTGTTCAATTTTGGTATTAATATATTAAATACTCGTAAGAGTTTTCCCTTTGGAAACCAGCCTTTTCAACATGCCAATGGGTTCAATTATTAATTGAATTCTTCAACTTATATGACTAACTTTTGGAAAAATTGATTACATTTTTCTAATAAATCTTTTTTTCAGATAATAATCTCAAAATAATTTTCTTACCATAATGAATAGTTAAAATAAAAAAATCATAATTACTATGGTTAAGGTAATATGGGCTTACCTTGGGGTTATTATATGACGACAAGGGTTAAAATGACATAAAATCTTGTAAAAATGATATTTTATATCCAAAATTTCACTACATATTATTCTAAAATGAGTCTTATGGTAATCATGATTCTTTCATAATGTGAATGAAATTATTATTTCATATTCTTTTGGGAATTTTCCATGTTATTTTCAAGAGGGCTCCCTTGGCCCACATATAAAAGGGCACTACCATCCAGCTATTATTCACACCTATCAAGAACATTGTCCCAAAAAACCTTCCAAAATATATACCCAACATCTATATTCAAATTTTATAGCTTATAGGCCTACAATTAGACCATATTTAGGGTAATTATGTGGGGATCCAAAGCGGTTTCTCTTAAATAAGGTAATTATCTAAACAAAGCTCTTTCACATTCATTCTTATTTTTATTATTTCAAATATATCTTCTGAAATTAAATATAATAGAAAAAATATATAATATAATTATAATTTCATATTTTAATTTCATAATATTTATCTGTTTCCAAAACCATCAAATTTTAGAGGAAATTATCGACCATGTTTACGATAGTCTACTACCTTGCGAACCAATGCAGTTTTCTTCCATCACCGCCATTCAAGGATCTATATAATGATGGATTTAACAAATTAATATGATATTCATGATATTATTATACTTCTATAATTTCTATATCACATAATACTTTTGATGATCCCTTATATTTAAAATATGATAATTCCACATGTGTTTACAATGGACTACCACATCAAGAAGAGACATGATTTATTTTTTCACTTACACATGACATGGAATGTAATAAGGATGAAATTAACGTCTAAATGTGATATATAGAAGATGATATCAATTATTTTAAATTAAAATATCACACAATTTCTTACCATTTCACTCGTTAATGGATTGACATCGTTGATCGTTTATATGTACAACCAATTGTCTCCATTAAGCGATGCAATTCATTTTCAATGTACAAAAATACAAAATGGTTATAAAATTTTATATAATGATTAAATAAGATATTTATAAAATTATTATAATTATATATATGAAATATATATATATATAAATTATTAGGAATAAAAATAACATTCATGTAAAAATTCACTTGAGAATACAAGTTAATTAACACCTAAAATAATGAATATAATGAAAAATTATTAATAAATTAGTGGTAAAATGTTATAAGAGGATAATTGATGATATTAATAATATGATTATGGTTTTATTATAAATTAATATCATGCTAAAAACCATTATACTATAATTTAAAACACACCTAATGGAAATCAGACCTAAGGTATGTGTTTCTCATTTCACTTTTTCCTTCATGAGACATACACCATATTCCCCACTTATTCCCTTTTAGTATGTATATAATTTCCATATTTATATGTTATATAATTAATATATTTCTTTTCATGTTTTTTAATGATTCATTTGATGTTATTTAATTCATTCAAATTATTATTCAAAAGTTAAGATAGTGATAAGGGATTATTTCACAATCTCATCATTATTCATGATTGTTCATGTTTAAGTCTCCCATGGGGGAATTATTTGATAAAAAAATAAATACATTTTTCTATACATGTGTTTTAAATATATTTCAAGTAATATTTTTTTCTCTCATTAATAAATAAAATTGTATAGAAAATTGTTTTTTCAAATTAATTTATTTCTCTCTTAGGTCAAAAACCCTTTTTATCAAAATTAGTTTTTTCTAAAAATATTTAAAAAAAGTATTAAAAATTATGAAAATTATTTATTAAATATATTTTACCCACTAATTAATGTGATTTTTTTAAAGGAATCTTCATTTATTTTTCAAAACAACACATATTTAGATTTTTTTAAAAAATGGGAATGGAGTATTTGTTTTAATGTGTAAATCATGAACATAATTTTATAGCATAATTAAAAATCAATGTTTCATATATTGCATTATACTATTAGATGGTTATTTCTAATGAAAATTATTTTAAAAATATTTCGTGAACATATTGTTTTATGAAAATATATTTTTTATGGGAATGTTTATTTAACTAATAAAATTTTAATGACATTCTTATGGTATTTATATTCATCAAATACATCAAAAATTTATTTAAAATATGATTCACTAGAGAAATGGTGTATTGATTCCATCCATATCAATTTTTTCTATGTTATATGATTAGTTTTAAAATTGAAGTGATATTTTTTACCATTCACCATATTACTATAGATGGATTAGGATTACTTTTAATTGATTGTGGTATATATTAAAATTTCATATGTTATTTTTTAAATGCGTACATTTATGTTTATCCAAAATCATTCATTTTATATGAGGAATAAAATTTAATTAGTAGTTAATGGGTTGGGGCTGGTTTAAGATAACCCCTATATGAATTTGTAGGTATCATGAGAAAAACTATATTGGTTTTTGGTTTAGGCTTTACCCAATTATTTGAATTTATTCACACAAATTCTATATGGAATTTTTGAGATATCAAGTATTATGAATTCCACCCTGGTGAATTTAGTTAGTGATATTCCATGTGATTTTTCAATTATCTAGAAAATCTATATATATGTTTTCATGATCTTGTAACTATTTATATGTAATTATTTTATCAATATTTGTCCCAATTATATTAAAATCATGTTATTGATTGAGTGGAATGTGTTTTTTTACCATTCCTTATTGATTTCACCATATTTATTCATAGCTCTCACTATATGCTTACCATTACTGAGCATCTTATCTTACTCTTATTTTTGTTTCCATTAATCTATTTATTATGTTGAGTCCATTAAATGAGTTTCATGGATAATGAGCATTTGATTTTGTTATGTTTTATATTATATTTCCAATGTAAAATGGTTATTATGGATTTATCTTATTCTCCAAAACTGAAACAATTAATGGTCCATTGAGATGTGATAACATATATATTATTCTAATATAATAATGTTATAATCAACTCCAATATGAAAGGGTCAGGGTCACTACAACATATCCTATTGAACGCATTATTAACATAGTTTTCCTGACAAAATTCATTTAATAAATAAAAAATATTTAAAGAGAAGCCTATTTAATATTAAAAATTATATTTTTACATTAATAGAATAAATAGAAAATGATGTAAATATTTAGGATTCAATTATGGTTATTAATTATGTATTCATTATTAGGTCCTCTATCCATACCATAATGATATACTCTAATCCCTTATAATTTTTTATATGTTGAGAATGAATTCAAAAATCATATACCCTGGGAGTGTCTATCTAGGTGCGTAGTGTAAGACCTAATCATCATGCATCAAATCCTATATTTAGAAGTTAATAAATGAGTATTTTTCAATGTGGTTTCCCCTAAGAGCATATATTCTATAGACACAGCCAATTTCCAGTATCATTACAGGGATGTAATTTCATAGAAACAACATAATTTCTACTTTACCAAAACATCTGAATATAATTCTCTACGTAAATATATCCCTTAGAGTAACCCCTTGGGGATTTACTAAATTTATCTCATACTATTCTTGATAATAACTAAACTAATCATAAAAAAAATAGTTCTTTCATACCTACTATAACATCAAAATATTAACATGCCTTTATTTTATATCATTTCCACAAAAATAAAATTACATCTAAAAACTAATATGACAATCCCATGATTTTAATTTTTAGTTCCCTTGAGGAATATATAAAGAAGAAATTTTTTATGTGTCCCTTGTTAACATTGCTTTAAAATTGATCCACATAGAATCCATTCACAACTACTCATAATCTATAATCATAATCCTTACAATGTGTATGTAATGATAACAAATGTGTGAGATCAAATACTAGTGTGGCACTTTTATTTAAAGTCCTAGACCATAGAGATAGCTTCCCTCAGATCGCACTATCAATTTTAGAGTTTACTAAATCTTAACCTCTTTGTAATCAAGCTCAGGATGTTGGGTTCATTTCTCGGTGGCCATCAGTGGTCTCCTTAGACTGATTTATTTTCAAATCCTGGGATCTTCGTGAACGGGTGACTACTGGTCTGCATGATATGCCCCACATTATGATCCTCTTTTCATCCCAGGAAGAGTTGTTCATCGCGTGTTCTAGTGCTCCGCATTCTTACAATGGCCTCCATTTCCACCTGGTCAAATGGTCCTTCGACCTCCATTTGATGTGGGATTCTCCATCAACTACTCTATGGGCAAGATTTATCGACTTATGTCTCCCTTTTCTGAACCCATCTATAATTCAAATGCTAGGTAATTTAGTCATTTGGTATCTCCTCTTGGACTCGAGAACCTGCTCTGTTTGTTACCCTATATCCCTCGAAATTTGTGTTGATTTTGATGTTTTAGAACCCCGGTTTGAATGGTTCTGGATCTCAGTATGCAAGGAATTATGAAGGAAACAACTAGAAGTGTTTGACCCATGGACACTTTTCTTCTCAGAGTGTTCTCACCTGGGGCATCTGGATCATTCTTTTTGGAGAGGTAGTAAAGGCCCTAGTGGATGGATGGCCTTGGGAAATGGTACCCACCTCTATCTGTTGTGGTATCTTTTGATCGAAGTTGTGATCTAAATGTGGATAACATTGGGAAAATTGAAGGGGAGATATTCGAAGGGGTCTGAGATGATCTCCACTGATCATGTGCTTCTGGGCGATGGGGATCAGGCTGTAATGATTCCATTCAAGTCCACACAGGCTAAACCCAATGTCTCAGACATATTTCATAGATTGAAATGTGATCTGGGTGTTGCTGTCCCTCTATAGTCTATGGTTGTAGAGGCTATTTGGGATGCTGAACAGGTCATGAAACCAGCTTCATCTAGTCTATCCAACGAATTTATGGTGATTGGGGATTTTTCAAATGATTTTCTCATAGGTATTGATCCAATAGGTCCATTATTGGAGGATCCAATATCTGTATTAAAATTCACGGGTTGTGGTTTTGAGTAGTCAGCTGTTTCGAAAAATTCAATACAGGTCATGAAAGTCAAAAATACTATACCTAGAAGGTGAAGTACGGAGGAATGGTCTCCAACAACCAAAATTAGTTTTCACTATTGGGAGAAATTAGGTTAGAAGCATTTGGGGATCGCCATGAAGTGGAGACATCACAAGAGGATTTAATGTTCTCTTCAGACTCCCCTTCCGAGTCCAAGGAATAAAACATGGTGGAGGACTACCTTAGATCCTCCTCAAGGAACAGTAAAATCACTATCATTGACTCTGATGATTTTTTAAGCACACCCAGTGGCCGAGTTGTAGGCAATAATATTCATATCTACCAAACCTTCCGCTCACTATATCCTCAAGAAAAAGCATGGAACTTATGAAGCTTCCCAAAATCTCTGGAAATCACTCAATGAGTGATGAAAATGATTCTGATAAGCATATAGTAGCTGAAGAAAATGAGTCTGCAGATACTGCTAGCCACCAGTATAGAATGGAACTAATTGAATGTTAGGATTGGGAAATCATCATTAATGGTAATCAAGAATTCATAGAGAATTATATTGAGTTATATTATTTAAAAGATAACATTGAGAGGTTGGTTGAAAGGAGAATCATGTTTACTCTAACCTCTAAGAAAGAATCTTAGATCAACAAACAACGTGGTATCTTGCATCATGGATTTAATGGAAAGAAGATCTTAGTGGATGAGCTCATTCAATCTTTGGACAAGATTGAAATCAATTTTTAAGACATCCTCATAGACGAATCAAATAGGTGGGATACCCTCCTTAATAGATTATTCTCAAAGTATAGGTCTCTAAAATACTTAAAATGAAAATTGAAGATTCGAAATAAATTTATGAGATTGTCTGATGTTTTTTGTACGTTCTGGTTTCCAATATTCTGTCAAAAGTTCTTCTTTATAAAAATATATATGATGATGAAAATAACAAGAATTCATTAGAGTTTTCCATTTAAAAACCTATAATTTCAATATGTATTTCTCCTTTAAATGATTATTATTATTGATATCTTGTGATACATGAAACATCAAACTAAAGTGAAATATGATTATTTTATTGGGATAAATTATTACAATTAATGATAAAAAATAATAAATTATGATATTATAAAATGAAATAAAAAAACTAATACTGGAGTGATTGAACATATATATTAAAATACCACAAATAGAAAATCTTAATGCCCGTCGTTCACCATAAAGATGGTGAACCCAAAATAAAATTCGGGAAAATAAATATAATTATGAATATAAATGAAACTATGAGATTAATATAGGTGATTAAATTTTAGTGAGGCATGTAAGACTATATTTATGATTTTAATATGATCATTATATTTATTTTTTGGATTTAGAATCATTTAGTAAATATATATAGAAACTTGATATATATAAATATATCAGGCATATTTATCTATAATTATTATATAATTTCTTTGAAACAAAAAAAAATTATTATTTAAAAAACATATGTATTTATTAATATATAGAAAATAGTTTAGGATCACTTAATGTTCAAAAAGGTAATTTCTCTTTCAAAACTATTTTTAAAAAAAAATTTAAAAACTATATATAAAAAATTTATAAATAAAACTCCATAGAAATGATTATAATTTTTTCATCATATAGAAATAATATAATTTTCATGTCTTGTTATTTATAAATAAATGTTCAATTTTTATTGCATACTAAAAAATTTAATGTTATGAAAAGTTTTCATTTTTTCAATAAATTATATATTTTTAAAGTCTCATTATGTTTTGATTTAATTTTAATGTGAAAAATGAATAATTAAATTAGAAATAATATATTTAATTAAATATATTTAGCATCATATTAATATTGGAATAATATTATGTTTGTACAAAAAACACATTTTTATATAAAAAATTTTCTTTTCATTTTAAGTACTTATATTAAAATTTAATATTGAAACTTATATAAACTGCATATTAAAAAATATATTCCATATTTTTACTAAGTAGTTTACGATTTGGTAAATATTAAACTTTTATATTTTTTTATTTTGAATAATAACATTAGAAGAATATTTTCTTCCATGATATAAGTAAAACAGATAAAATGGGGTTGCAACTACAAGATATGGCTTAAAACTCCAATAAACATGTCATTATTTTAAAAGATAGAAATTTTTATAACATAACTATACATTATTATAAAAATTTGTCAATTTATTTCCATTTCATATTGACTATAAACTTTATATTATTTTAAGTGAATAATAATAATAGTATCACTCTCTTAAATTTAATTTCCCAAATATGTTATGATTTGTAAAA
Source organism: Viscum album (assembly GCA_963277665.1). Classification (NCBI taxonomy): domain Eukaryota; kingdom Viridiplantae; phylum Streptophyta; class Magnoliopsida; order Santalales; family Viscaceae; genus Viscum; species Viscum album. Next base: position 1,422,423,851 of record OY728141.1, on the reverse strand, counting down.
ATTGATATTATAAATAAAGGTAACTGTTTAAAATGAAAAAAAAAATAAATTATTTTTTGATGGTAATTTATTATTATTTTGAGTGATGATATAGTTGCCTTAAAAGGTTGTTCAATACAAATATAGTTCTTTTGCAAGAAGTATAAAAATCATGAAAAAAAATCTTAAAAACAATTAATTTTATATGTGTCAATTATTTTTATCATTACTCCAATTTAAAAATAAATTATAAATAATTATTAGTTTTAAATGAGTTTTTACTCTAATTACATTGTTTTATTGATGTTTCGGAAGTCAAATTAAATTAATAGTCACAATGATGACATTAATGTTATTCTATCATATATAATATTTAATTAAATATCTAAATAAAAAAATTAAATTAAGATATGAGATATGGTAAATGGTTTTCAATAAAATTCATGGAACATTTTTTAGATACATTTCACCATATAAGTAAATTTATAATGCTTAATGAGTAAAAATTATATTTCCACTCTTATGGTTAAAAAAGGAATAAATGTTGGCAAAACTAAATTATAATTGTTAAAATTTAACATGAAAATTTCAAATGTTGTTGGTTGAATGATTTTTACCTTATCATATCAAACATTCAATGTTATTTCTATTTTTTTGATACATAATATGATTTTTTATTCCATTATATTTATTGGATCATAATATTTATAATAGTTACAATCCATCACTTATAAAATAGAATCCCTTATTTTTACATCATTACATATTCTGCTACATTTAGTGGGAATAAAATTGAAGGTAATTATTTTTCAGCCTTTATATACAAGAAAAAAATCTTTAGTCTCATAAAAATACCATCCTATATAGATTCATGGGTAAGACAAAGAGGTTTCACAATGATGAAGTATAAAACTTAACAAAGTACATTGATTTTATTTCATCAACTACATCCTTCAATTATACCATAATAATGATGATATATTAAAATATGTATCTATAATATAATTATATGTTCTTATTTCAATTTAATAAACATTATTCATCACCATCTCCATCCTATGGAGATGCTAACATTACTCATGTGTTTGTGTGGACTACCACCTCCACAATGTGATGTGATTTGTTTTTCATAAACATCATAATGGAATGTTTTCATGATGGATTTGATAAATATATATAATATAAATGAAATATTTATGACTTTGTAAATATAATATACTACTTAACATCTTACTCTTCCACCCATTAATGAAATGATATTGTAACTTGTGTCTACGTGTGGACTACCACATCCATGAAGCAGTGTGATTCATTTGTTTATAATATTAACAAGGATGGTTAAAAAAATTTCTATAATTTATAAAAATTACAAAAATATGATGATTAATATTCTCAAGATTGTAGAAGCATGACCCCTTTGACCATGGCCAACTGACCGATGTTTTTTTCCATTTATGAATGGATCATCCTTATAAAGTCCAACATGAACATAAAAGGATCAATAACAATATATAGATTTATAATAAATGATAATAATGACAACAATTATGAAATAAAATCCAAAAAAATTATTAAGAAATTAAAATATTAATATTACATTATTATACTTGAGATAAAGTACATATTTGGAGAGTTAGACTTAAGATAAGGGTTTCTAGTCTCACTTTTGATTCCATTAGACATATGTCTTATTCAAAAATTTATTTCTTCATATAGGGAATATACTAAAACATTTATATTGTATATAATTTATAACCATATTTTCATTTATTTATATATTTATGTAATATTATTTATTTCCTAGTAGTTATAATTCAAAATTAACCAATGCGGTGAGGTGTTTATGTTACAATTTCACTTTTTATCATGATTGTTTATGATTAAAATTTGGAAAGTTGAAATTATTTGATATTACTCTCTAAATATTATTTATTTTCTTCTCATATGGCTATTTATATAAATTTCAATTTTTTTCCTTTATTTTTTTTTCGTTATGTACTCAAAATTCAAAATTAACATTTTATAGGAAAAAAACTATTTTTTCTATTCTTTCCAAGGTAATTTTCTTCCATATCCATATTTTCGTTAAATTATTTCCTATGATGTTATTAATATTCTATAATTATTGATTAAATTCATTTTTTACCATTTTGTTTATTACATAATGTTATAATGGAATATTCTTATCATTTTTGGAATGCAGAAATTTTTTAGAAAGGGGTCACCAAAATTATTATAAGGTATACCACACTAATGAATTTTGTCACCATGATTAATAATATATTACATAATGATTCATGAATATATGGTTATATTCAATGAAAATAATTTTTTCAATATTTTATATATTTTTGTTGAAAATTTATTAAAAATAGAAGAATGGATTTCACATTATCTCATAGAATGGATTAAATATTTGTTTAATGTTATTTTCAACTATGTCAACAGAATTTGATGATTATATAATTTACCAGGTAAAAAATATAATTATTATATCTACATTATTTATTTGGATGGCTTATGATCATGTTGTTCTATTAAATGATTATGGAAAATATTGTCATTTCATATTCCATTCTTCAATATAACTATTTATTTGGATTATATCTTCATTTTTTGTAAATTTATTTCTTATCATGAATGAATTATATATATTATGTTATAGGTGAGCCTGGTTCTCCACCTTGATATTTTGACAAGTGTCAAAAGATAATCTTTCATGGATATCTGGTGTAGGGTATACCTATTTTTTATGTTTTCATAGAACACAACTTGAATGATATTATGATGACATTTATCATTATTCACTCCATCATTATGAAATTAGTTATCATTATCCACGTTATTGTTTATATTTTTTTAGTGGGAATATTTCATGTCTGTCTTAGTAATGGTTTTTATAAAATATTTTCATTTCATAACATATGAAAAAGAACATTACTTTAAAAGAATGATTATGATCTGATATAGTAAACTAATTTTTTTCCTGAAAATATTTCATGATTAAAAATAAAACCTCATGAATTATAATTTTTCATTTATTATTTACTATTAAATGATTTTTGAACGAAATTTGAAAAAAAATAAAATTATAAGAGTAAAAATGATATTATTTTGAACTCAATGTTTAATACAAGGAATTAATAACAACCTTAGGGATTCTCATGAATTTAAAATGGATTAACTAGTTAATTTTCATACTATATTACAAAATGATATTTTTTCTCATCTAAAATTTTAAAATGATTATCAAATAGAATAAATTTGAGTGGAACTATGACAAGGAACAATTTTTCGTTATAGTCTTCCATCTTTAAAAAATTGAATGTGTTTTGAATGGATCTATAGTTTTAATTTTAGAATGGTTTTTTATAGATAAATTGACATAGAATTGAAGGCTATAGTCTACATTGTAAGTTTTCTATATGATTGAGTTCTAACAGTTTTACTACGACTATAAATGGGAGAGATCCTCAAAATGTGTGAAAATGAAACCCTGTTCATAAATCTTGAAGTTATGGGTTTTGAAGTGATAGGATGTTACAATTGGTTTAAAACAGATTTTCCAGATAAATTTTGAGGATATGATGTTATTTAAACACATTTTATAATTATTTTATGTCATTAAAATTTTAATATGATATAGATAATTATGGTTATTGAATAGATGTTGACATGGTTAAGGATACCATAGGGTTTATCTACCATATAATATGATGTATAATGATTTAATTTAATATAATCACACTAAATATTTTTTAGGTTTAGTGAATGGTTCAAACTTGTCGGAATAAATTTATAAAATGGTGAGTAGGAAAATGTTGTTATTGTATAAATTAGAAACCAACGAGAAAAGTGCTAGAGTGAAAAAACATATTATTCCTATCTAGATATATTGATATATGATTAACAAATTTAACTCAAGTGAGTTTCCATTCACATAAAATAAAAGAAAATTTTGAATTAAGGATATTTGTGTGATAAATACCATGGTGGGAAAATATTTAATTTCCTAAAAGTCATAAATATGGGTAAGAGATGCCTCATAAATTCTACAAAGTATATGGAAGTTATCTAAAATCATTGGAGTATGTGAGTTATAGAAATCAATATCTTAGGTTAATGATAAATAAGGGGGTAATAAATATTTAGTGATAATGATTTTCGATTTCCTAATTCCATTACTATTAATACTAAGTAAACTATGATTTATATATATAATAAATAGATTATATTTTTTCATCTGTATTTGTATAAATATAGATTATGAAATTATTCATATTTTTTATTATAGGGATTATGTATTAATGAATACAATGGAAAATACCATTTTTTATGTTTTAAAAAACATAGAAATAGTGACATTTATATATATACGGTTTCACCTATTATTATATATTGGTATTTTATTAAGTGTTGATAAATTTATGTATCATAACAAGTTCAAAGGAATTAATACTCTTTTAGAGTAGTATCTAATGAGTCTATATTAGAGACATTTATTGAGATTTGTTATCCCAGTTATGTTAAATACCCTTAGTGGGTGGTTGAATTAGGGTATGGTAGAATAAAACAACTACCCCTTGGGATCATGATCCATTATTAAATAAAACACATTTCTCCCTCTTTACTATTAAAATGTGTGAAAAAAATATAAATCATGAATGAAACATATCAATTTAACTTGCTCTACCCATATAGGTCTATGTCTTATAAACATACAACAACAACATGCCAATGTACTAAATCCACTGAGGCTCCCTTCCGAAATACAATGTTTTGCCCGGATCACATCTATGAACATTATCACTATGTTTACATGGTTTAGAATTAGATCACTTATTTCAAAACGGTCACTCCCGATCTCTCTTTCTTTATATCACATCTATTGGAGAGTATCACTATATTCCTATTACATTTTTCACAACTCCATAAGGGATCCAGTAATAGTTATAGATATGTAGGTACATTCATTTTCATGAATTAATGTATCCTCTAATATAGGTAGATACTCTATTAGAGTCACGTTTTCATCAGTATATTAAATCTTCTTTTTTCCGAAATTGATATATTGTGTAAATAACATTTAAAAATTGTTGTAGTTCTTGTACAAGATTCCTTGAATCCTCTAGGAACAACCATGCATCCTCCGTGAACTATGTTATAATATAAGGAGTGATAGCTTCATGGATCATAACTCCCTTTACAGATCATTCCTGCTTCATTGACGGAATCTTCTTCCCCGAAACACCCCTCATTCACAGATCATTTTCCATTTCGGGATATATAACCCCACAAACCCCTTTATGCAAATTGACTTCGCCGATAGCCCTAAATGGAATTTATTCCCCAGAAACTCTCTTTTCATGGAATTGTTCATTGAGATTTCTATTGGACTTCACCAAAATATTATATGATAACTAATGTTTTATAATGGAAATAGATCGACCGTAATCAAATTTACTCAATGTTTTGATGCAGTATAGACTTTACCACATATAGCTATGTGGTACACTTAGCGCTTTGATCCTCTATAAATCATGATCACTTTAACAAAATAAAACACTTTATGGATCCTCAAATCACCTCCTCCTTCCCATAGATGATATCCCACCCGTGAACTACGGTCCTCTCATGAACCATTTTTCCACCACGGTCCATGTAGTGCACTTCACAGTCTGCATAACACTTTTATGAGGAAATCATTACTTTTCAGATTTTCCAGCATCGTTCCACACATCTACTTTTCGTTTTTCAATCAAAAATTGACGGTCTGTGAAATAAATTTTGTAGAAAAAAATACTTTTCTAAAAATAAAAATCATGATTTTGAGGCCCAAAATATAGAAAACACTATGAAACTGCACCACCTTAAACACATGAATCAGAAAACACCAACCATAATAATTAACGATAATCTAGATTTTTTATCAAACACAATCACCCCCCAAAACATTGAGATAACAACTTGAGGGATTTTTACAAAAATATCCCCATTTTTGTTTGATGAAAATTCTTCTCAATTTGAAACATCATCAAATAATCTTCTATATTATATGAGTGATCTCTTTATGAGATTAATATAAAGATCAAGGATTAAATCTACACACACTCTAAGAACCCATGAGCCAATCTTGGTGTGAGAAACAAGAGTAGTATGAAAATCCCTTCAATAAATATCTTTATTCCATTGAAATAACCACTCATACGCTTTTATCGTGAACCTAATATGTCATGATATATAATATTTTATTGATAAATATTAGCATCATTAGATTTAATACTTTTCATATCTACATACCCCCCTTTCATTTTATAAAACTCCCCATTTTACCTGGTCCCCATGTATTGATTAATACATTTTCACCCACATTAAAGATACAATCCCACCCTTTTGAACAAAAAAGGACATTCCTTTTTTGTCTTTAATAGTGTAATGAACAAAAATTAGCAAATTATGGAAACACACAACATAACCCAATGAGAGGGTTCCCAAATGCACACTTTTTCATGTTTGGGGAGTTGACTGAACTCTATAATCTAGTAGATGTCTTTCAAATAATACTTTGTTTAAGGCCTTTGTCAAAATGTCTATTACCTATAGTTCTGTAGGAATATACTCCAACATCACAAGCGCTTGCTCCACCTTCTTGTTGATGAAATGATACTAGATTTGAATTTTCATTTTCGTTGGGTGATGCACGGGATTTTTTTTATGATTTATAGAACATGAATTATCACAAGGGATATTTATTACAGACTTCACTTCATTTCCCATGTAACCAAGATGGTGTTTCATCCAAAATAACTTTGTGAATGCCTGAGTAACAACAATATTTTCAACTTTTGTGGTGCTTTAGGAAATGAAATTTTGATTCATGCTTAGCCATGATATAGCCATTCTAAAATGATATATTGAAACACATGATGTCAATTTTCTATCATATGACGATCTAACAAAATTGGCGTCTGTATATTCTAATTACAATTTCTACGATCTATTATTATAAATAAAACATAATTCACTCATGCCCTTAATATACTACAGTATTATTTTAACTAATATAATGTGAGTTTCCTTGGGATTAATTTAATATATTGTTGTTGGACATGAGGGAAAACAATATCAGGTATTCTCATTGTCATGTACAACAGTATACAAATGATTTTCCTATATTTTCTGATATTGACTGCATTTCCATCATCATCTCGTGATAGTTTTATCTGGGTGAACATATGAGTTTTTATCTCCTTGGAATTATCCATTCCAAATATTCGTATATCCTCCTTAGAATATTTGGATTGAGAGAAGAATGTGACAATCTTTCCATGAGTCACTTGTAAACGGAGGAAACTTTTCAATTCATAAATCATTGACATTTGAAATTCAGTTTTCTTAAATTATTTTAATTTATTGAATCAATATTCATTAAAACCTATAATGATTATATCATCAACATATACTGGCATTATATTACATTGATTACTTTCATGGTTGACATATATATTGTAATAAACTCCACTATGGTGAAAACACATATTTTTTGGACACTAATCTAATATTGAATAATGTGTTCATGGTGCCTCATTCAACCCATATAGAGACTTATCTGGCTAAAAAACTATGTTCTCATTATCCAGAGTGATAAAACCATCTAGCTTCTCAATGTGAAGTTCTTCTTCTAAAACACCATACATAACTGCGAACTTGACCATCATTTTGAAGACATAAAACATTCATCACAATAATATGGTTATGAATAATATGATTGTATCTAGCCTTGAAATAGGTGAAAATATTTAATCAAAATTGATACCCTCGATCTGGGAGTACCATTTTTAAAATATTTACACAATATTTCGAATTAATTCTATTTCTTGATTCATTTTAATACAAAAGACCATCATTCTTCCAATGAAATTTTTATACTACTGGCCTGAAAATAATCTCCCATGTATGATTATTCTCAATTCGATTAAAATATTTATTCATATTCATAAACCAATACTTATTTATATCATCTTCATCAAAACATATGCTCTAACTGTGATAAATATAATGATTATTTTAGAGTATTCATCCTATTTTTCTACACTAGTGATGTCGGATCACCAATTATGTTTTATCTATATATTATGTATCTTATATTATTTATTTTTGAAGATAATTAATTCTACTAATACTTGTAATCACCTTTATCATCTTTTGAATTATACTCTCAAACTGGAAGATCCCCTGATCGACCTATTTGTGCATCACTATCCTCTCAATACTGGTCATGAATTTTTAGAATATTTGGATCAATATTTACGATAGTTATATCATGGATTTTAAAAACATTTTGTAATTTCCCAAACAGTCTCACCACTAATATAGTGGTCGTACCAGTAGGTCACATAACCTCAATTGCTTATCCTTGAACGCCAGAGGCTGTCGACTAGCAGCGATGGCCCTTTTGTGTTCGTGGGTAGACTATGCACTCATAGGTAATGAATAATATCACATTGGAAGAAAACATCAACAAATAATAAATAGAAGAAACTTGTGAATGAATAAATTTTAGCATAAGAAATATAAATAATTTATCTGAATAAAGATAATCAAGTGTGGAAACTCACAAAAGGATGTCATGCATTATGTATGTCTAATCTGGAAGTACGGAGAACAGAACTCAAACACATAGTCAACTAAAAGAAAAGGCATAATGACACTACTACATCATGAGCAAGGCCCGGTCCTCTACCCCAGTCTCCCTCTTATATAGTAAAGAATAGTAAAAATCTGAAGTAGCACACTTGCACTTGTCAGTAACTACTAGCATGTAATCTACTTTGGATTCAATGAGGCCCAAGCAGGGGGTGATATAAAATCCTAGTAGGTCGTCACCCATGGTGTCTAAATCATTCCATTTCATGAAATGATAAAAACGTGTTGTTCCATTATATAACAATTTTAGATAATTCATTGAAGCTCAATGAAGTAAATAAGTTGGCTCGAGTTCCAAATGGAAACCTTGCCTAATCACCTACATCAGCATAAGATGGAAGTCCGAAAGGGTACATGTCACAAGAATGCACGTACACGTATATATATAAAACCTAGAAAGTAAGGTAAAAAAGGAAGAAGTATACCCCAAGCTTATTCTTTAACTTGGCGTCTAAGTCAAGTGTCAACCAGGAGCAGTTCCACATATTAGAAGAATATATCAATTCTCAAGAGACTCAAATGACAATAATATAAAAATAATGTGCATCATTATTAAGGTCCAAGTTGAGAGTTGGATTGTAAGCCCATCCCAAAGGAATAACTATGGTTAATCTGTCAATTTATCTAATAATATCGAGCTCGTCCAAGTTAATCTTTCGAAAGACTAAATATCACCCGACGAATGGCTTTACCCTTAGGTCGTCCCAATCTCATAAAAAGGGGTCAATTGTCATATGTGGGTGTCTTAACAACATTGTCAATGGATCCTTATCAAGTGGATCTTTCGGAACGGTGTCATTCAAAAGTATTAAAACCCGAAAAAGTCTTGGTCCGACAAAGTAGAAGACACAACCCCCCCTAACGTATAATAGTAACAGCCAGGAACAGAGGTTCTAAGTGTGGCCCTTAATATGGGACCCACATCCTATCTCCTCCCAGAATTTAATTAATGTTTTCACAGCAGCAGATATGACATAATCAGAATATAATCTCAGAGCTAGAAAACTAACCAGATACACCCATGCATCACAAGGTATAAATCAATCATTACAACATAAAAACATACAAGGAAATATAATGTATCAACATCAGTGGACAATGCACCATTTAAATAAATAAACATTTTAGAAAAACAAGTACCAATGGTCCAACAATTCATGTTCATTTTCAATGAAAACTATTTATTTAATTTAATATCAATAAAAAGGGGCTGCACAACACCTGCAATAAATTCAACGATAAACCCGGATAACAAAAAAATGAACCAACAATGTCCTCATGCCCAAGGGGTGTCTGACCCTGTTGCAACAACTTAAACAAGTATTTAATTAATTTAAAAACAATATAAAGGGGTTGTGCAATACTTGTAGTTAATTAAATTATAAACCCACCTAATAGAAAAATACATTGACCATGTCAGCATGCCAAAAGGGCTGTCAAACCTTGTTTCAAAAATTAAAGCATAAATAATTTAAGATAATTAATGCTACAAAAATTTGGAAAATCAATTAATGTAGTTAAATGGGTAAAATTTCACAAAGCCGTTAGGCACCATCTAACGACACAATGATGTGTTTTTATAAACCATAAAGAAACGGAGGGAAAGAATGTAAGAACCCTACCATGTAGTCTTAGATGACCTTAAGATTAGTGGTAGGCTTTGATTTGAACTAAAACAGATGAAAAAGTAGGATTTTAGAAAACCCCCAAAATAGTGGGAAATTCATATGTGATGAACTTCACACATAATACCAAATGAAAATGTAAGATTCTAGTTGCGCAAGGTTAACCTTGCACTAAGGATTACTACACACCTAACATTGATGAAATCAGATGAAGGACGGAGGAGCTACAGTCTTCCAAAGGTGGATGTAATGGGTGCACCACCTAGGAGGGAGATGGTGTGATCTAAAGAGGGAAGAGGAAGAGAGGAGAGGAAAAGAAAAAAATAAAGAATAAAATAAAAGATAGAAAAAGAAAACAAATTAAAAACAAGTGAAAAATAAAATAAAACTAAAAAGGAAAAAAATAGATGAAAAGAATTAAATGGAAAAATGATAAAAATAATTAAAAAGGTAAATCTCGCATTTAATTGTTTTTTATATTTCCAATAACCCCCTTTCAATTTTATTTCAAAATTTCATTCTATCCTTTCTTTATTTCGTTTAAATATTCAATGGATCTCTTATTACTCATTTTCAATACGTAATTATTTATTTTAAAACCCGAACATTTTTTTAAATAACGACATAGATTGTTTTTCATAAAAAAGTCTACATTAATTTAAATTAATTAAAAATCTACTTGGGAACTACATTGACATGAAAAAATGAGTGCCCTGGGTAACATAAAGAATTCGACTACAGTAAATAAAAATGGTCCAAACATGATTATGCCCGGGACGTTACAACCTACACTCCATAATATAACTCGTCCCTGAGTTCCTCTTCAAAGGTTAGTGGAATGTCTCCAAAAAAACGTTTCGGCCACTACGTATGTACATCTATCTCTCACTCCCAGGTTTCGTCCTTAATGCGTCCATATTGCCAAAACACCTAAACCAGAGGGGTTAACATTCCTCAGAGTACTTTCTTGCTGTAGTCGACGATACTTATCAGATGATTTGCAAAGGATGAATCAACGTCATGTTCGACGTCGTCCGGGTCAAATGAATGTGACGAGTCTGGATGATATTGTTGAAGCTAAGATACATGGAAAACATCTTTCATGGCACGATACCTCTGAGTTAGTAGCAACCGATAGGCTACTGGCCTAACTCTCTCCACTATCTCGAATGAACTAACATATCTCGTTGATAACATCCCCTTTATCCTAATCTTCTTGTGACCAACCAAGGAAAACACACCAAAAGACTCGATGTACCACCTAAAACTCTATAGGTCTGTGGTGATGATCGGTATAAGACTTATTTCTATACTGATCTATAGTTATACTCTTCGGAATCAGCTGAACTAGGTTAGAATTCTCTTGAATGAGACGAGGACCCAACAGAGTTTCTTAACCTTCTTCGAGCAATCACAAAGGTGAATGACATTTCCTACCATAGAGGTCCTTATACAGAGACATTTGGATTGACTTCTGAAAGATGTTATTATAGGTAAACTCAACATGAGGAAAATTCTTCTCCTGGGAAACTCCAAAATCACGGATACAGGCCCATAACATATCCCCTAACACTTGAATAGTTCTCTCTGACTATCTATCAGTCTGAGGGTGATATGCAGTCCTCAGAAGTACCTACGAACCCTGTGCATTTTTCAACCCTTTCAAGAACCATGACATAAAACTAGAATCAATTTCAAAGACAATAGAATGAGGTACACTATGATGTCTCTCAATCTCCTGAATATACATCCTTCTCGAATAATCAATCGTAAAGGTCTCTCGGATATGCATGAAGTGTAAATTTTTGGTAAACCTATCAACAACAACCCACACTACATCGGTGTCTTGATGAGATCTTGGGAATCCAGTAACAAAATCCATGGTGATTTTATTCCATTTCCATTCATGAATGGATAGAGGCTGTATGAGTATCATAGGTTGGTGGTGCTCTTCTTTCACCTGTTGGCTGGTGGAGCAATTAGATATGAAACTTGCTATATTCTTTTTCAAACCAAGACACCAATACTGTAAATGCATGTCTTTGTACATCTTGGTCAACCCATGATGAAATTCCCAATTAGATGTGTGAGATTCCTTGGTCATATCTTCCTATATAACAGAAAGTACCCATACACGGTCATGGTGAAGGAGAGTTTCACTATTATCAACAACCCAACCAAAAGGTGGGTTCTCTCCTGTAACACTTTCCCTCAAAATGAGCCCCTAATTATTAGTCAAATATTACATATATACTTCCTATAGAAGTGAGGAAATCTCTGTATGAGCGACTATAATAGGTTGTCCACTCTTATCCTAATCCTCCAGATGCATCTTTGAAAACAAGACCATCATATTCCACTCACTTCATTCTACCTGCACGACATGTTTCTATGTATTTTGGATTAAATAATCTACGACACCATTTCCCTTACCAGGGTTATAAGCAATCTCAAAATCAAATGACTTCAAGTATATGACCCACCTGTGTTTCCATAAGTCCAAATATCGTTGATTGGATATATATTTTAACCATTATGATCTGTGTTAACAAAGAATATCTCGACCAACAAATAGTGTCTCAAATAGTTTAGAGCAAGAACCACATCTGCCTAGTCAAGGTCAGGGGATGATAGTGCTAATCTTGAGGTCACAATTAGCGGGATGCATAAGCCATGACTTGATCACCCTACATCTAAAATACACCCATTCTGATTCCTAAGGCATCACAATAAACTGTATAGTTCATATCATGTTTAGGAAGAATCATAAATGAATTTGAGGTATGTCTTCCTTAAAACTTTTGAAAAGGCATTTCAAAAGATTCTGACCAGATGAACTATACACCTTTCTTATCCAAGGTCGTAAGAGGTGCTTATATGTGGAAGAAATCCTGGATGAAATGCATGTAATTTCCAGTAAGTCCTAAGAAAATACAGATATCGAAGACACTCCTGGTCTACTCCCATGAAACAACAATGCTCACCTTTTCTGGGAAAACTGATACCCCTACATCAGATATAATATGACCCATGAAGTGTACATTATCAATCCAGAAGTGGCATTTAATGATCTTAACATACAGCTGGCACTCTATTAGTGTACTCATCACGATCTCAAGATGGGTTGCATGGTCGTTCTTGGAGCGCGAATGCATAATATGTCATCCACAAATACAACCACGACAGAATCAAGATAGGAAAGAAAAACCATGTTCATCAGATCCATGAATACTGAAGGTGCATTAGTGAGCCTGAAATGAATAACCAGATACTCATACAAGTTTTACCTACTTTAGAATGACATATGGGGTATAGACGAATAGTCGGACACACACCTTCTAATATCCCGGCCTTATATCAATCTTCAATAAAACATTTACCCCCTCCCCCCAGGAGCTAGTAAAAAAGATCATTTATATGAGGCAAAAATACTGATTCTTGACCGTGATCAGGTTGAGTCAACGATAATCCTGACATAACCTGAGTGTATAGTCTTCCTTCTTGCCCAAAAGTAAAGGTAATCCCTATAGTGATGTGCTAGGTCTGATGAAACCAATAACCATAAGGTCATCAAGATGATTTTTTAGTTCTTGTAGCTCTGTTGGTTCCATTATATAAGGAGTAATAGACAATGCTGCCCACCTAGCATGATCTCAATAGTGTACTCCATGTCTCTCATAGGTGGTAAGCTAGAGAAATCGTCAAGGAAGACGTCCCTAAAAAGCTCCACCACTGGAGGGAAATCAACTAGTTGTGTTCCCTAGTTGCTTATGAAGAGACATTCCATCTATGTTGCCACCTTTCCCAAACCTGTGTATTTAGGCTAAGATTGGTCTACGTGCATATCCCATTATTCTTTGTGAAGATATGTGTTTCCCTCAGGGGACGTAAATGACACCCGATGACAAAAAAATCCACTTTGTCATGGTTTGGTGAAATCTAGTTCATACCAATAATGAATTGGATGACATAAATATTAAGGACATAGAAATTTCCAAAAAACGGTACCCACCTATCTCATGGGGGTACTCTTGGCACTAACTTATTCCCTCTGTCCTGACCCCAAGAAGAGTGTCGAGATAAATGACTCTACAATGGTACTCAATTGTAAAACCAGGACTTTTAACAAAAACAACACATATAAAAGTGTGTGACGCACCAGTATCCAAAAGGGTAGAAACTATATTAGAGGATTCTATAATAGTACCTCTCTCTGTAGATGGACCTACAATCTTCTCCTCTGGAGCTGGTTGCACTGCGTACATGAGACCTGATCCACAAGCCTGATACGCTTCCTGGTTGGCCTGAAAAAGTCCACTCAACTGACGATGACAATTTCGAACTTGATTTCCTTGACCACATCCTCCACCATTACCTCGTCTTAATCGACTAGTGGAAAAAGAACTTCCAGAATACTATAGATTCATCGATCCCATACCTGATTGAGGTACATGTGTGGATCCTCTCCTAGTGGATGCTGAAGAAATAGAATGACCGAAACACTGAAGGTGACCCATCCTTCCGCAAGCTCGGCACTCCTTTGGATCTCTCATGCACTGTGGCTTTTTGTGACAATCTCTACTACACTGATAACATGTGAATGAGATTTCAAGAAGATATGTTTCTCAAGGATTTCCTACACATTCACTTTCAAAATGGTGTTTCCTGTTGCAGAAAGATCCTTCACCGAGTCTCAGAACTGAACCGCCCTAGCACACTGGTTTAGCTTTCTTGTCATTTCTCTATTATATTAGATATTTCTTTATGATCTCTAGAATAGTGGCCAAACAGAAGACGTTCACCTATGATAGGATAGTATACTCAAGTATGTCCTCAAAATGACTCACAATAGTCTACACATCACATGTCATAGATGGGGTAAAACAATAATGTTTTGTGAAATGAGAAGAATAATCTAACTCAGTCATAGAACACTGCTAAATGTTTAGGAACTCCCATGAAAGATTATCTCTCAAAGTATGCAAGAGAAAAGTGGTCATAGAATGCTACTTGAAAGTCAGCCCAAGCCATGTCACTGGTCTTCTCAGCCTGAGATGCAACGTCCCACAAATTCTTGGCGGAGTCACCGAGCATGTAGACTGCATGATTTACCCTTGGCTCTGGAAGCATCTCAAAGTGACCGAAGATATACCATGTAGCTTTAATCCTTGACTCTTTAGCATGAGGGCCACCACTCCTCGAGAAGGTGGGATGGTTTTGCTGTAGAGTGTCCCACATGAAGTCTGCAATAGATAGGGCATGTCTAGGGAAATTCTAAACTGATTTCATAAACCTGAGGAGACTATCCCTAAACATAGCACCAAGGTCCCTCAAAAGATCAAAAGGAGGTAGTGCCACAGGAGGCTCAATGAGAGGTTCAACTGGTCGTTTAGGACCCACCATCTCTGGAATGTTCTCATTTCTACTCTCCTAAGGCACAAAACGAAGACACCGCGATGACATTTTTATATAACAGCCAAACACACACCTTTAGACAAGAAGTAAAGAAGGTGAGAAAAAAAGTAAGTCGCAAAGAGAGGTTAGGTAAATAGCCTGCCGTTGAGCACTAAACAACAGAAGTCCCTTCTCTAGAGTTGGATTTCGATATGGAAGAGACAACTCAAAAGGATTACTAAACAAGTTCTACATTCCACACCTTGGATAAGTCATGTTTAAATTTAACTCACTATCAAATATTTATATTCAAGAAACCTGCATTTCAAAATTATAACAGTAGGCACTAGAACACTCACATGAAAATAAGACAATGCACTCTGAATGTACATATGGCTTGACAATATGCATGACATTTAAATCCCATAGTGCCTATTATGATTCATGGAATGTATTTACCTCATATCATCGAGCTACAATGGTAAACCCATAATCTCAACATTACCCACACAATAACAACACAATACAAGTGATTAACACAATGGTGAAATCATAATAAAAGATACATGAATAATCAATAACTAAAATCCCAACCCATGAATTTGAGTGTTCCCACGTACATGGGTTTACTATGTCCAAGAATTGAGTACTTCCCAAATCCATATATCCTAGTCACCTTCCTAACCCAAAAAGTAAGACAAAAGGAAAAACAACCTCTGATACCACTTCGCATTATACTGACCCGACTCACCTATAAGACGGTGGCTAGACTGGTAGGTCACCTAACCTCATGCGCAACTCCCCGAACTCGAGAGGCTACCGACTAGCAACGAGGGCCCTTTTTTGCCTGATGGAGACTATGAATTCATAGGTAGTGGTTAAAATCACAAAGGAAGTAAAAAACAAAAATAATAAATAGTGGAATCATGTGAATGAATAAACTGCAGAAGAAGCAATATAAATAATCCAACTGAATAAATATAATCAGCTGTAGAAGCTCAGAAAAGGATGTCATATGTATGTCTCAACCAGTAGTACAAAAATATAAACTCAAACACACAATAAACTAAATGAAAAGGCATAATGAAGCAGTTGCATCATGAGAAAGGCCTGGTTCGATACCCCAGTATCCCACCTACAAATTAATGAACAATAAAGAATTAGATGCAACATGCTTCCCCTTGTCAATAACTATGAGAATGTAACCTGCTTGGGTGTCAATGATGCCTAAGTAAAGTGTTAGATAAAATAATAGTAGCCCAAAACCCATAGTGTCTAAACCATTCAATTTCATGCAATGATAAAAATGCACTGTGCCATTATATAACAAATTTAGATAATTAATTCAAGTGCAATGATATAAATACTGTGGCCCAAGTTTCAAATGACAACCCTATATAATCACCTGATTTAGCCTAAGCTGGTAGTCCAAAAGGGTACCTTTCAGAAGAATGCATGCACACACATATATATATAACCCAGAAACCAAGAAAAAACAAGGAAGAAGTATACCCCAATCTTGTTCTTTAACTTGGGGTCTAAGTAATGTGTCAATAAGGTGCACTTACACATATCAGAATAATTTTTCAATTCTTAATAAACTCTAATGGAAATAATATAAACCTTAAGTGCATCATTATTAAGGTTGAAGTTGAGTGTTGGAATCTGAGACCATCCCGAAGGTATCGCTACTAAATATCTGTCAATTTATCTAATTCCAGCGAGCCCATCCAATGAAATATTTTGAAAGACAATGTATCGCTCGAGGCATGGATTTACCATGAGTCTATCCCGATCTCACAAAAAAGGGGTAAAGTTTCATCCATTGTTGGCTTACCCATATAGCCAACGGATCTTTCTTTATTGGCCGTTTTAGAACCAGTGTCACTCAAAAGTATTAAAACCCCGGGTAAGTCTCGGTCTGGAAATGCCAAAGACACCACCCACGACACATAATGGTAAGAGTTAGGAACATAGGGTCTATGTGTGTCCCTTAATATAAGACCTATAACGACCCAAAGTATCATTAATGGAAAATCCCTCTTGATCCAGTTAAATGTCTCTTTATGAAAAATGTGTTTATATGATGTCAAATTTTTTGGTTTTATGTTAATAATTTTTACCGCTGTTAATATAGTCGTTGAACAGTGGTCACATGATTAGTATAAATATAGGACCTTAACAAATCCAATTTACTCAGACAAAGGAAGCGATGGCCTCATCAAGTAGAATTACTCCAAACGATGCCCATTTGTCGGATCTCGGAAAATAGGTGTGATAGAGAGCTTTCATGGATGCCCTCAAATGATTAGTGTGATTTTGGGGTACTTAGGTGCAGCAGAGTGGCTGACCAAGGTCGTCTCTCAAAGGAGGAAGTATATTTAGAACATCTTTTTAAAGGTATTATTAAAATAAAATAAAAGAGAATAAAAACGTTATTTGAAAGGATGGGGGTTGGTTATAGTATATGAATCTAGAAGATGTTTTCTGGAATAAGATTGTATATTTTTTTTGTTTTTAGTTTTGAAATGAAGTTCGATTAAAATGACACAACAAAAAGTTGATTTTGTAGAAAATATTTTAAAAGGCGTAATCGATCTAAATCTACATCTTCATTCACTTATTAATAATTATCATTTAAATAAATATCCACTTAATTATGATCCCTTAATGTTTTAAATCCCGAACCCTATGAGAATTAACTTTACCATGAAGAAGAATTGAATTCAATCTTAGGCTAACTTCGGAACATGCAATCACAAAACCCTGCTTTGATTGATGTTCTAAGATTAGCTTATGGATAGTGGTAAATTAAGGCAGCTACCCACTCTTTAAATGATGATTAATTGATTTTAGGGATTATATTTGAATTCTACAAATTGATCCCGTGTAGTTTTGAATTACCGGTTAAGGTTGCACTCTCACAGTTTACACAATTCCCGACCTCGTGTGTTTTGTGATAACAATTCAATTTATTGCTTAGTTGCTTAAAATTTAAAAACACAATTCATGGATCATATTATGTGAATTACAGTAGCCCAATGATTCAAAATAAATAAATGAAGAAGGATATAGGTCGATCGATTACAAAAAAGAACTACTCTTCCATGGGTGGTGTAGTCATCGTGGAGACGTTTTGCATAAGAAAATGATTGAAACGGTAGAACCCAATCTTGTCTCCACTCTTGATTCCAACCCAATTAAAAAGATTAATAGAATAAGAATAAGGAAGAACACATAAGATTATTTGAAGAAAAAATCAAGAAACAAACATGAAAGAAAATAAATACAAAGAGGAGGTGGGAGATGAGAGCCTTTTTTGGAAGAGAGGTTTTCACAAGGGATTACTTCTTCCAAGAGTTGTGAGGGGATCCAAAGAGACACTCTTTCGTCCACACCATCCTATAGCCTCTACCATCCCTCTCAAAGAGTTAAAACTCCCTTTAAATAGAGTTTCTGAGGGCTAGGGATACTTAACTTTTTAAGTGTGAAATAAAAAACTCGGCCAAATATTTTATTCCAAGTATCACTGACTAGTTGACCTCCACAATGTGTGAATTGTCCGGCCTTCTAGAAAGGTGATTTCTTCCAAATCATTTCCCCGAAATTTCCTCAATATTTTGGCTCAATCCAAGCCCGGATGAAGAGTATATGTCTCAAATACATAACCCATGTCCATTCTGCCGAGTCCAGCCCACCATTGGATTAATTGCCCATTTACACCATCCAAATTCACTTTTTATCTCCAGTGTCCTGAACGAATGTTGTATAAAATTTAGTTAGGAACACTGTTACATAATTTGAAATTCAAATAATAAATATAAAAATATTTATCTTCGAAATACTACAGTGATATATAAAGGGTAAAACTGGAATATCCCCAAATTTTGAAATGAATGATTAAATCCCAAATATTTTATAAATAAAAATATTTAACACAATGTGAGGAAATTATATCATTTATCATCAATAAAATATTCCAAAAAATAGTGTTTTATCAACTCCCCCACACTTACCCTTTTGCACTCCTAGGAAAAACCTCATATCAAGTAAACATCAATATCAAATCAAAACCCATTTTAAAACACATATCCTTGAGATCGAACAATTATACACCATGAAACAAATTATATCATGCCTCATAAAAACCAATTATTTCTAGTTATTCATTTATATTATTCAATATATTTCCACTTCATCTATCCTCCCATCCATAAAACACTTACCTCGCTTGAATTTTCTCTCATCACACAAATATCAATTTTTTTTTGCAATGTCTTTCTCATCCTAACTCATACAAGGGTCACCATAGGCTTGATAGATTCCTAAATTGCTTCCCGATGTGATTCAAGGACATATGATTATCATGAGGACTTTTCAGGGTTGTTTTGTGGCTTTCTGTTGGTAGGATTTAGATGTGAAAAATTCTGAGACTGAATGAGGAGGTATTGACTCTTTTTGAAGAAAAATTGCATTAATCTAATTTTCACTTAAATATAGTCTTATCCTCAATCCCCATAGTATCAATTCAGATCCATCATCATGAAAAGTCATGAAAATTTTACACCATTCATCATTTTAGTATAAAAAATTTCAATCTTCTCAAACATGATTTTCATGAAAGCTCCAGATGGGCACAATTTTCCACCTCAATTATAAGCTATAGAAATGGCACAACTTCACTTTTCATGAAAGCTCCAGAAAAGGCACAGCTTTCAATATAATTTCTTTCTTCAGAAGAAAACACATCTTTTCAGATTTTAATTTTCCACCCAATGTATCACAGAATGTGGTGGAACAACACAAGATAGATTCCCTCACACTTAAGCTCAACTATATTATGCAATTTCACTTCAATAGTTGGTTGGATATGGAAAATTGTCTTGTAATGTGGCTAACCTAACAGGTTGTGCATGGATTATAAGGGCTACAAGGATTTAATATTCTAGGTAGGCCATTATAAAAAGGATTCAATGAAATAGGGGATTTAATACCAAACAAATCCCTCAATCATTTAAACATATATACCTCAAACCCTCATGTTTTGACAGGAATAGATCAAATTCCGATTAAATCAAGCATGGTTTGGTTCTCTCAAGAAGTGAGGTGAATGTAAAGAATATGAAAATAATGTTTTAGAAGCCTCACAGGAAAGTGATTTCAAATATAAAGATAGTGAGATGTGGCATGGGATTCAAAATTCAGTGTACTTTCCATGAAATTACTAAATATTTGAACTTGAAACAAAGTCATTTCAGCATTCATTTAAGCTTAGTTTCAAGGTATAAATCGTTTCACTCATTCATAAGCATTTCAAAATTTTTATGAGAATCATTTCAGCTCAAAAATTTTAAACACACAAAGAAAATTGAAAATTAATCACACAAAATTTAAAAAACACACAAAATCTTTTTTGGTTTTTTTAATAGGAAAACAATTTAAATTACTAAACTAAAAGGTTCCCTCCCCACACTTAAAATATTTCATTGTACTCAATGTGAAACCATGAGATGATATTTGCACATGAAATGCAGAATTTCTAAATAGGACAAATAATATAAAAATGAAAGTGTTAGGAACAGTCTGATCATCTCAAGTGATGATGCAGTCATACAATGTGATAAAATCCCCTTCATTAGTAGGAAGTCCCCCAATGTATCTCTTCAAACATTTCTCATTGACTGTAAAGCTCCTTCCAGTGTCCTCTTGTTTTATCTCCACTGCACCATAAGGAAAAACATTAGATACAATATAAGGACCTAACCATCTGGGATGCAACTTACCAGGCATCAACTTCAGTCGTGAAATATAGAGAAGGACTTTCTCTCCGACATGAAAATCCCTTGGTTGGATCATTTTTTCATGATCTGTTTTTGATCTTTCTTTGTAGAACCTTAAGTTCTCATATGATGAAAGTCAAATCTCCTCATGCTCTTGAATTTGCAACTTCCTTTGAATTCCAGCTTGGGCGAATTCCATGTTGCATTTCTTTATAACCCAATATGCCCGATGCTCGACTTCCACTGGGAGATGACATTCTTTCCCAAACACAATCTGAAATGGGGATATAACAATGGGGGTCTTGTATTCTATCCTATAAGACCACAATGCATCATCCAAGCACTTGCTCTAATCCTTCCTATTTGGCTGCATAGTTTTCTCCAATATTTGTTTCAACTCACAATTTGAAACCTCAGCCTGGCCATTTGTTTGGGGGTGGTACGGTGTGATGTTTTGTGAGTTACCCCATACTTCCGAAGATGGGAAGCAAGATATCGATTGAAGAAATGTGTCCCTTGGGCACTGATGATAGCCTGTGGTACATCATACCTGCAAAAAATCTGTTCATTTACAAAATCCACAACAACATGAGAATCATTAGTCCTGGTGGCCTTGGCCTCCACCCATTTGCTCACATAATCAATAGCAACCAAAATATACAAGAAACCATATGAACTTGTAAAAGGGACCATAAAATCAATGCCCCACACATCAAAAATTTCACAGAATAGTATGGGTTGTTGGGGAATCTCATTATAACGACCCATACTTTACATACATTGTTAATACTTCAAAATTGAAGCATACTTATTACAACATATAACAAAACCACGAAAGGACCGTATAGGTATAGTGTCTTTAGAAACTGGGAAACATAAACAACTGGTTCATAAAGCATCAACTTTGCCTCCCACTTATTTCATCATATCTAGAGTCCCTTTTTGGCGTATCCTACTTAATAAACTTCTTCCTGACCTGGGGAATGAAAAAATACAAAAGGGTGAGCTAAAATGCTCCGTAAGGGTAAACAAAAGAAATATCAATCACATCGTATACACAAGCACACGACTTTTGGAAATCTTAACCTGCAAAAGAGATCATAATTTCATAACATGGGATAAATCATGGCAGTGAAATGTAATCACAATAATCATAACTTAAAACATGAAACTTTGTGTCATACACACATAATCATAGAAAATCATTTCGTGTTAGTCAATACTCATTGCCAAGACTATCTTAGTGGAAAAAGTCCCTTTCTGAACCGAGTCACCCTCGTTTCAGTCCTGTTTCACTGAACCGGTATAACCTACCGTTCCACCCATGTCTATCTCATGACATATAAAATCATTACCCAATGCATTGGAGGGAGATATAGGTCCCACCCATCTCATAATGATACCATTCTTATGTGTGCCACAAAATCATAAATCATACATCATTGCATAACCCATGTAATAAAAATGGGATTCTTAAACATTGTGACATCATAAAACAATTCATATAAGATAAAGAAATTCATAAAAATAATTCCATCACAAAATAATAAAATCAATGTAATAATAGGTATAAAAATAGAACCCTTTATTATCTTAGATGGAAAATAATTT
This sequence comes from Viscum album, assembly GCA_963277665.1. Classification (NCBI taxonomy): domain Eukaryota; kingdom Viridiplantae; phylum Streptophyta; class Magnoliopsida; order Santalales; family Viscaceae; genus Viscum; species Viscum album. The sequence continues at coordinate 1,422,400,756 of OY728141.1, read as the reverse complement.
TGATAAAACACTTGAACTCCATTCTTGAGGAAAATATCCTTTCTTCTTCAAAAACACTTTTCCTTTCTTAACATGTCGTACAATTATAAACTAAAAGAAGTTGATTAAAAACAATTTGAAATCATGTAAAGTAAGCTTCATGAAAATAATGTTTTAAAAATCCATTCATGCCTTATAAGTTAAAAAAACATTCTTCCCGTACTTTTGTCGGAAATGTCAAAAAGTAACTCGTACGAAAAATGACAAAATATTCCCTTCATATCTTTTACTAAAAACTCACCGAAGGGTAAAATAGGATTTAAAAAATTGTAGGTGAATGGAAATAATATTACATATTGAGGAAACATGGATGTGGATGATAAAATACACCCCAGTAAATACTAAAGTATAAACAATCTTGGATAAAAAATGATATTGTGATATTTCCCTTACCTTAGGTCCGACTTGATTTGTAAGTGTCTGAACCTCCTGTATAATGATTTAAATAATGTTATTGACTTATTCCAGAATCATACTTATTTTTATGATATCATATATGGTCATATTCTTAGATTCTTAGTAGTAATATTTCATTGATACTTGTTATTCTGGTGTTTATAACTTTTTGCTCTTATGCGTGTTTTGTCGAATAAATTCTTATTATTTTCTTTAGGTTATAGATAACTCATTTCCAGAATGGTATTTGTGTAATATATATCATATTCATTCATTCAATTCATTTATATAATCATTATGAAATGAAGATCATGTAGAACGAGTCACATCACATCGTGGAGACGGTATTCCGTACGTACGCACGAGTGATGATATCATTCCTATGATCGTGGAATTGTATTGGAGTATATGTATACTATTTCAGAATCAATATAACTTTATAATAGTCATATATAGTCATTATTTACACCATTATACCCATTCAAGTAAGGTGGTGGTGGAAAATAGATTACACCATGGCGTGGAGATGGAATTCCGTACGTACGCATGCGCGGTGATTTCTTTTTCCGTAGGATGGATAGATGGTGAAATAGGTTTGTTTCATACTTATAATAACATATCAGTATTTTAGTGATAGTGATGTTATGACTTCATAATTAAACAACTAATGAAGAAGAAGTGTAAGAAGAAATAAAGATGAAAGAATCGGTAACGGACATTACCTCTTCTTTGAAGTGCTTCTTTGAGACCTTCTTTTAGGGCCCTAAAATTGGTCATTGAAGAAGACCAGGACCTCTATGATGTCTCTAGGGAAGTGGAGAGGAGAAATTGGCAGGGTTTGGCCGAGCTTGAAGGCTCAAAGTGGTGTGAGGAAGAGGGGGAGGAGGTGTCCTTTTATAAGGGAGGAGAGGGGCACCTTTGGAATAACAAAAACTATTATTTTATTATAAAGTCAAGTTCGGTTTTAAATAGCTCCAAATTGATATATTTCAAAGCTAAGATGGGGATGGGTTGAAATACTCTCATCCAATAGAATTTAGACAAGTTTAGGTTCCTATGTTAACCTTATCATTTAGATTTAACATTAAGTTTAATAATTTTACTTTTACCATGTCTTCTTGTGTTCTTATACTATAATGTTAATAAACTTACTATAAGCAGCCAAACGAACCCCAAGTTGTTTATTATTAATATATATATACTTATCTAAGTCATTTGGCCGAACCTTAGATTTTTAGGAATAAAATAACAATTACTAATATAATATGTTTTTTAAAAACTATTTTATGTCAATTTTGACAGTATTTCGTAATTGATTTTTGTGAAAATCATAACAGAATTATTAGTTCAAACCAAGTTAATTAAATCAATACTAACATGTCATATTAACCTATAAAATTTTTGGTATTCACAAAAAGTCTCAAATTACATTTATTTTGGTGTTTATAACATCAATTATGTCAATATTTCATTAATAAGATAATTATTGCATCATCATTGTGTCATAAATAAATTAAATTATTTAATGTCAAAAAATTACATATAAAATACCATTATGTAGGAAATATTTTTAGATTTCTAATGAATATTTATAGTTGAATTTATCGTATGTATAACCCCATATTAAAAATTATTTACTAATTAAACATTTATTTTAACTATTTTAACCCTTCTTTAAATAAATTAATAATAAATGTCCTAATCTAATCCAAGTGGGCCTAAATGGTCATATTTTATTCCTAAGTTTGTTTTTGGTCGAATTACACTTATCCAATAGAATTAGGACATGTTTTAGGGTAATAATAATATCATATTTACCCTTAATTACCCTATTTACTTTTAACCGTGGTAAAAAAAGTAAACAGTTACTATTCACCAAAAATTATTTTCATCTCATTGAACCACATTTTAGTCTTTGATATTAACTGTGTCTCTTGGATTTTCGAAATTCCACTCACAGATGCAGTAAAATTATGTTTTATGAAAAATTCAGTTTTTTAACTACCACTTAGTGGTTTCACTATTCATCAAAAATTGAATGTTTTCAGAAAAATACCAAAATTTCACCCTAAGATAATTTTGATATTCCGAATCCAAAAATGAAGTCCATTTTGAAAAATAATATTTATAAAATTTAAAAAAGTGTTTTTTACTATTCATAATGTCTAGTTTTAATGATATTTTAATAGCATATCGTTGTTTAGTGAAGCTCAATATTGCGTACGACACAAGCTATCGAGGAAGGTCGTGATATCGTGTAAAGCAAGCCAAGAAAGTGTTGTGTAGAAAAAGATTCCTTTGATGATTTATATAACATAAAAGTCTCGGGTGTTACATTCTACCCCCCTTAAAATGAATTTCTCCCTCGAAATTTGTCACTTTGTAACAAACAGATGTGGATACCTCTCCCTCATCATATCCTAAAGCTCCCATGTAGCTTCTTCTAATTGGTGGTTCCTCCATAAAACTTTCACCAATCGAGTGGTCTTGTTTCGTAGGACCTTTTCGCTACGATCCAGAGTCTCTATCGGTTGTTCTTTATAAGAAAGATCTTGCTCCAGCCGCACAACTTCTGAGCTGAGTATATGTGAAGGATCAGGTATGTACTTTCTCAGGAGAGATACATGGAACACATCGTGAACTTGAGAGAGATTCGGTGGAAGTGCCAATCGGTAAGCTACCTTCCCAACACGATCCAGTATTTTGAAAGGACCGATATATCTAGGGCTCAACTTCTCCTTCATTCCAAATCTCATAACCCTCTTCCAGGGAGATGTTCGTAAGAACACATTATCACCCACTTCAAACTCTATGTCTTTTCTTCAATTGTCGACATAACATTTCGGTCGACTCTGAGCAGCTCTTATGTGTTGTTGAATAGATCTGACCTTTTCTGTCATTTCATCAATGAGATCAGGTCCTAATAGCATTCTTTCCCTAACTTCATCCCAGCAAGTTGGAGTCCTGCATTTCTTTCCATAGATAGATTCATAAGGAGCTATCTGAATACTGGAGTGAAAGCTATTATTATAAGAAAATTACACCAAAGGTAGGTGTTGATCTCAACCGCATTTTAAATCCATAGAGAAAGATCTCAACATATCTTCTAGGGTTTGAATTGTTCTCTCAGATTGACCGTCTGTCTGAGGATGATAAGAAGTGCTGAAACTCAACTCTGTATCCAGAGTATGCTGAAGATTTCGCCATAACTTAGAGCTAAATCTTGGATCCCGATCAGATATAATAGAAAGTGGTACTCCATGCAATCTTACCACTTCCCTTACATATATCCCGGCAAGATGATCCAGAGAGAAATCCTCCCTAATAGAAATGAAGTGTGCAGACTTTGTAAGACGATCAACTATGACCCAGATAGCATTATTGCCGTTGGATGTTTTAGGAAGTCCTGTGACAAAGTCCATAGTAATGTTTTCCCATTTCCATTCGTGTATGGATAATGGTTGTAACATCCCCTTAGAATTCTGTCTCTCAGCTTTAACTTGTTCACAAACCAAGCATCGAGAGACATATTCAGAAACATCTCTTTTCATGCCATCCCACCAGAAGTACTCTTTCAGGTCCCTATACATCTTCGTGCTTCCAGGATGAATAGAGATTGAAGAACTATGAGCCTCATCCAGTAGCTCCTTCTTTAATTCGGGGATGGGAGGAACACACACCCGATTCCTGAGCTTTATTATCCCATCACAATCAAGGGTGAACTCAGGATCATTTCTCACCTTATTTTTTAACTCGACATCTTATTTCTGTGCCTCTTTAATCTTCACATGTATTGATGGTTGAACATTCATTTGAGAAAGATAATATTGTTTCCCTTCCATTATAATTCCAAGATCCAACCTTTGTAAATCCATAAATATTGGATCTTTTGTGATCCTCATCATGGATAAACTAGCATGGTCTTGTCGACTTATTGCTTCTACCACCTTGATTGCTTTCCCAGGGTGGTAATGGATTGAGCAGTCGTAATCCTTAATCAGCTCCAACCATCTTCTTTGACGTATATTCAACTCCTTTTGTGTGAAAATATACTTTAAACTTTTATGATCAGTATAAATATCACACCTTTCACCATAAAGGTAATGCCTCCAAATCTTTAAGGCAATGATTACTGTAGCTAACTCCAAATCATGTGTTGGGTAATTTTGCTCATGGATTTTCAACTGTCGTGAGGCATAAACTATCACCATATTATTTTGCATAAGAACACACCCTAATCCCTTCTTGGATGCATTACTATAGACCACAGACCTTTCTCCACTACAAGGCAGTGTGAGCACAGGTGCACTGGATAACCTTCTTTTCAACTCCTTGAAATTATCTTCACATTCTTCCGTCCATACAAACATAACTCCTTTCTGAGTCAACTTGGTGAGTGGATTAGATAATCGTGAAAAATCTTTCACAAAACGTCAATAATATCCAGCCAAACCAAGAAAACTTCAGATCTCAGTTACTGTTGTTGGTCTCGGCCATCTTTTGATAACCTCTGTTTTGGCTGGATCCACAAATATCCCCTCTTTTGAGATTATGTGACCCAAAAATGCAACTTTTTGAATCCAAAATTCACACTTGGTAAATTTGGCATAAAGCTTCTCCTTTCTCAGGGTCTTCAATATAATTCTCAAGTGATCTTCATGTTCTATCTTGCTCTTTGAATAGACAAGAATATCATCTATAAATACTACCACAAATTGATCAATATATTCTCTAACGACTCTATTCACCAGATCCATGAAGATAGTAGGGGAATTAGTAAGACCAAATGGCATCACTATAAATTCATAGTGTCCATACCTTGTATGGAAAGACGTCTTTGGTATATCCTCCCTTTTGACCCTTAATTGATGATACCCTGAACGAAGATCAATCTTGGAAAAGTATTGAGCTCCGCATAGTTGGTCAAATAGGTCATCAATGCGCGGGAGAGGATATTTGTTCATGATAGTGATCTTGTTAAGTTCTTGATAATCAATGCAGAGTCTCATTGATCCATCTTTCTTCTTAACAAATAGAACAGGTGCTCCCCAAGGTGACGCACTTGGGCGTATGAATCCCTTATCATGATTCTCTTGGAGTTGCTTCTTCAATTCCGGCAACTCAATTGGGGCCATTCTATAAGCTGTCTTTGAAATAGGCAAAGCACCCGGTACGAGTTCTATTGAAAACTCAACTTCACGATTTGGTGGAAGACCCAGTAATTCCTCCAGAAAGACATCATCAAACTCCCGTACAATGGGCATATTCTTAATCGTGAGTTTCTCACCAACCATTTGAGATAAATAACCTTCATTTAGTGGAATCAATACCCATAAAATGGAAGAAATTTCCACTGGAAGGTTATGTTCATCCTTGCATTGATAGACGATCGTAGATTGATCTGGAATATGAAATGCGACTTCCCTTCTTTGGCAATTGATATGAGATCCATATAAAGAAAGCCAATCCATGCCATGAATTACATAAAATTCCACTATAGGAAGGATCACAAGATTTGCAGGAAGCACATTCCCACAAACTTCGATCGGAGAAGAATTATAAACTTTTGATGCGACTGTTCTGCCATTAGGTGTTGTCACAGCTAACTCAACATCTAATTGTTGAGGTAATACAGTGATACCCTTAGAAAATTCATCAGAAATAAAAGAGTGGGTGGATCCAGAATCAAATAAAACATTTTCTACTTTAGAGTGGATGGTAAGTGTATCTTTCACCACATCGTTATCGTACTCCACATCGCTGATAGAAATTGCATGTGACTTTCCTTTGTCTTCAGCCTTAATAGTTTGTTGACATCGACCATCATCATCAACCCTTGGATTAGGGCATTTATTGTCATAATGCCCCATCTCCTTGACCTTGAAACATTGAAGTGTAGTAGGTTCATTCTGTGTATCCCTTCCTTTGTTTTCATCATTAGACATCTTCTTCCCATCATCGCGGCATTCAAATGCCCGATGAACTTCCTTTCCACATTTTAAACTTTTACATGTCCCTTTAAGACAACTCCCTCCATGTTTCTTTCCACACTTTGAGCATAAGGGAAAGCTCATCTTCTTTGTAGTGTGCTCTTTAGATTTTCCTTTGAATTCCATTTTACTCTTCTTATCAAACCCATATGACTGATGGGTTACTCCAATATCCATCTCGACATTGAGATCACATCGAATGATTTCCTCGTAGCTATTGAAGTCCCTTATGGATAACGCCCTTCGAAGACTTGGTTTTATGCCACTAAAGAATCAATCGATATTACTCTCAGGTTGGATAATAATACCAGAAGTGTAGCTTGCAAGTCTTGAAAAATTTTCTTCATAGGTACCAATAGATTCATCATCCCTTTGCTTTAGTTCAAGAAACTCTTTCTCCATCCTTGTTCGGAGAATACGCGGGAAGTACTTATTGAAAAATAAGTTCTTGAACTCTTCCCATTCCATGGACTCAATTTCATCCCTTTGCCTCGTATTCTCAATAAGATTCCACCATTGATCAGCATCTCCTTCCAAACGATACACTTCTAGGATGACTTTATCATGTTCATAACATTGAAGAACTGAAAATATCTTTTCAGTAGTACTAATCCATTGTTCAGAAACTAATGGATCAGTAGACCCGCTGAAAGATGGTGGACGCTGCCTCATGAAGGACTCAAAAGAATGATGCTCCTTCCTTTGCTCGTTTGGAAGTCCAGCATGATTCATAGCTTGAGAAAGTTGTGTGAGCATGGATACAAGATTTTTCATTCCAGCGCCCATAATGTTTGGTTGCTTAGGGGGGCAATCATTTCATTGCATGTCACATTCCGCATTAACATGGTTCTTTCAGGTTCCATCCATTGACTAAAACAAAGATGAATAGTGTGAGAAACACTAATTATAATAGGAAAACCACATAATCAAGAATAAAATTTCACACTAAAGGTCGTATCCTAGGTTATTCAGGGCCAATTCTAAAACACTAATATTGTGTTATATGCTTAGACTTATCCTTAGGGTTCTTACTAAGGCTTTCACATCCTAGTTTCCAAAGGTTGACTATACCTTTCCTCTGATACCAACTATAACGACCCATGCATTACATACATTGTTAATACATCAAAATTGAATCATACATATTACAACATATAACAAAACCACGAAAGGACCGTATAGGTATAATGTCTTTAGAAACTGGGAAACAAAAACAACTGGTTCATAAAGCATCAACTTTGCCTCCCACTTATTTCATCATATCTAGAGTCCCTTTTTGGCATATCCTACTTAATAACCTTTTTCCTGACCTGGGGAAAGAAAACATACAAAAGGGAGAGATCAAATGCTCAGTAAGGGTAAACAAAAGAAATATCAATCACATCGTATACACAATCACATAACTTTTGGAAATCATAACCTGCAAAAGAGATCATAATTTCATAACATTGGATAAATCATGACAGTGAAATGTAATCACAATAATCATAACTTAAAACATGAAACTTTGTGGCATACACACATAATCATAGAGAATCATTTTTTGTTAGTCAAGACTCATTGCCAAGACTATCTTAGTGGACACAGTCCCTTTCTGAACCAAGTCACCCTCGTTTCAGTCCTGTTTCACTGAACTGGTATAACCTACCATTCCAGCCATGTCTATCTCATGAGATATAAAATCTTTACCCAATAAATTGAAGGGAGATATAGTTCCCACCCATCTCATAATGATACCATTCTTATGTGTTCCACAAAATCATAAATCATACATCATTGAATAACCCATGTAATAAAAATGGGATTCTTAAACATTGTGACATCATAAAAAGATTCATATAAGATAATGAAATTCATAAAAATAATTCCATCACAACGTAATCAAATCAATTTAATAATAGGTATAAAAAATAACCCTTTATTATCATAGATGGAAAATAATTTTGATAAAACACTTGAACTCCATTCTTGAGGAAAATATCCTTTCTACTTCAAAAAAACTTTTCCTTTCTTAACATGTCGTACAATTATAAACTAAAAGAATTTGATTAAAAATAAACTTGGAAAATTGTAAAGTATGCTTCTTGGAAATAATGTTTTAAAAATCCATTCATGCAGTATAAGTTAAAAAAACATTCTTCCCGTACTTTTGTCGGAAAAGTCAAAAAGTACCTCGTACGAAAAACGAAAAAAGATTCCTTTCATATCTTTTACTAAAAACTCACCAAAGGGTAAAATAAGATTTAAAAAATTGTAGGTGAATGGAATTAATATTACATATTGAGGAAACATGGATGTGTATGATAAAATACACCCCATTAAATACTAAAGTATAAACAATCTCGGATAAAAATGAGATTGTGATATTTCCCTTACCTTAGGTCTGACTTACTTTGTAAGTGTCCGAACCTCCTGTATAATGATTTAAATAATGTCATTGACTTATTCCACAATCATACTTATTTTTATGATATCATATATGGTCATATTCTTAGCTTCTTAGTAGTAATATTTCATTGCTACTTGTTAGTCGGGTGTTTATAACTTTTTGTTCTTATGCATGTTTTGTCGAATAAATTCTTATTATTTTCTTTAGGTTATAGATACCTAATTTCCATAATGGTATTAGTGTAATATATATCATATTCATTAATTCAATTCATTTATATAATCATTATGAAATGAAGATCATGTAGAACGAGTCGCATCACATCGTGGAGACGGTATTCCGTACGTACGAACGAGTGATGATATCGTTCCTATGATCATGGAATTGTATTGGAGTATATGTATACTATTTCAGAATCAATATCACTTTATAATAGTCATATATAGTCATTATTTACACCATTATACCCATCCAAGTAAGGTGGTGGTGGAAAATAGATTACACCATGGCGTGGAGACGGTATTCCGTACGTACGCTCGCTCGATGATTTCGTTTTCCGTAGGATGGATAGATGGTGATATAGGGTTGTTTCATACTTATAATAACATATAAGTATATGAGTGATACTGATGTTATTACTTCATAATGAAACAACTAAAGAAGAAGAAGTGGAAGAAGAAATAAAGATGAAAGAATCGGTAACAGACATTACCTCTTCTTTGAAGTGCTTCTTTGAGAACTTCTTTTAGGGCACTAAAATTGGTCTTTGAAGAATACCAGGACCTCTAGGATGTCTCTAGGAAAGTGGAGAGGTTAAAGTGGCAGGGGTTGGCTGCGTTTGAAGGCTCAAAGTGGTGTGAGGAAGAGGGGGAGGAGGTGTCCTTTTATAAGGGAGGAGAGGGGCACCTTTGGAATAACTAAAACTATTATTTTATTATAAAGTCATGGACGGTTTTAAATAGCTCCAAATTGATATATTTCGAAGCTAAGGTGGGGATGGGTTGAAATCCTCTCATCCAATATAATTTAGACAAGTTTATGTTCGTATTTTAACCTTATCATTTAGATTTAACATTAAGTTTAATAATTTTACTTTTACCATGTCTTCTTGTGTTCTTATACTATAATGTTAATAAACATACTATAAGCAGCCAAACGAACCCCAAGTTGTTTATTATTAATATATATAACCTTATCTAATTCATTTGGCCGATCCTTAGATTTTTAGGAATAAAATAACAATTACCAATATAATATTTGTTTTAAAAACTATTTTATGTAAATTTTGACACTATTTAGTAATTGATTTTTGTGAAAATCATAACAGAATTATTAGTTCGAACCAAGTTAATTAAGGAAATACTAACATGTCAAATTTACCTATTAAATTAGTGGGATTCATAAAAAGTCTCAAATTACATTTATTCTTGTGTTTATAACATCAATTATATCAATATTTCCTTAATAAGATAATTAATTCATCATCATTGTGTCATAAATAAATTAAATTATTTAATGTCTAAATATTATAAATAAAATACCATTATGTATGAAATATTTTTAGCTTTCTAATGAATATTTATAGTCGAATTTATCTTATGTATAACCCCATATTAAAAATCATTTACTTATTAAACTTTGATTTTAACTATTTTAACCCTTCTTTAAATAAATTAATAATAAATGTCCTAATCTAATCCACGTGGGCCTAAATGGTCATATTTTATTCCTAAGTTTGTTTTTGGTCGAATTACACTTTTCCAATAGAATTAGGACATGTGTTAGGGTAATAATAATACCATCTTTACCATTAATTACCCTATTTACTTTTAACCGTGAAAAAAAAGTAAAAAATTACTATTCACCGAAAATTATTTTCATCTCATTCAACCACATTTTAGTCCTTGATATTAACCGTGTCTTTTGGATTTTCGAAATTCCACTCACAGAAGAGGTAAAATTATGTTTTATGAAAAATTCAGTTTTTTAACTACCACTTAGTGTTTTCACTATTCATCAAAAATTGAAAGTTTTCAGAAAAATACCAAAATTTCACCCTAGGCTAATTTTGATATTCCGAATCCAAAAATGAAGTCCATTTTGAAAAATAAAATTTCAAAAATTTCAAAAAGTGGTTATTACTATTCATAACGGCTAGTTTTAATGATATTTTAATAGCATATCGTTGTTTAGTGAAGCTCAGTATTGCGTACGACACAAGCTATCGAGGAAGGTCGCGATTTCGTGTAAAGAAATCCAAGAAAGTGTTGTGTATAAAAAAATTCCTTTGATGATTTATATAACATAAAAGTCTCGGGTGTTACACTCATGTCTTCTAGAAATATTCCCAGTGTGTTGGCAACGAGACCATGACTTATAAAACACATGGGCATTATGGAATAAACTAGGACACTATAATCCAGAGTCCAAAACATTCCTAGCTATCCGTTGTGGTCCACCGTGTCCACCACATGCAAGTGTATGACCGAATTGCAAAACAGACTCAAACTAATGATCAGGAACACTCCTCCTAATTACTTGGTCACAACACAAGCACCTTAAGTATGGATCATCCCAAACAAATCTTGACTCACACTTTAATTTTTTGGAATTGATGTTTCTTTAAATTTCCAGGGATTTGAGAGGCAACAAGATAGTTAATAAAATCAGCATACCAAGGATGTGTACCTGAGATGGTATAGAGATGCTCTTCTAGGAAAGTGTCCTGAAGTGGTACCTGATCCATGGTGTCATCCTCTAGTGTGTGAGTAAGCCTACTCATGTGTTCTGCCACCAAATTCTCTGACCCCTTTTTGTCCGTTATCTCAAGGTCAAACTCTTGAAGAAGGAGCATCCAATGGATAAGTCGTGGCTTTGCATCTGGCTTCTTTATGAGGTATCTCAATGCTGCATGGTCATAAAAAACAAATACATTAGAGCCTAATAAATATGAACGAAATTTATCTAAGGAAAATATGACAACAAGAAACTCCTTTTTTGTGGTAGTGTAATCTTATTGGGCTGAATCCAATGTCATTGATGCATAAGAAATCACATGTGGACGTCCTTCCACCCTCTGAGATAATACAGCTCCAACCGCGAAGTTGGAGGCGTCACACATAAGCTCAAAAGGAATCTCCCGCTGTGGGGGATGTATGATAGGTGGAGTGGTTAGACATTGTTTTAGCTCATCAAATGAATCCCTGTAAGAAACATCAAACACAAAATCAGAATCCTTTTGAAGTAATCTTGACATAGGAAGAAAAATCTTACTATAATCATTGATGAAGCGCCGATAAAATCATGCATGCCCTAGGAAAGATATATTATCACGCACACATGAAGGACAAGGTAAGGACGAAATAATATCTACTTTTGATATATCAACCTCTATCCCATGTTTTGACACTACATGCCCTAAGACAATGCCATTCTCTACCATGAAATGACACTTTTCAATGTTCAGGACCAAATTTTTCTCAATACAACGACTCAACACCTCTCCCAAACTAATAAGACATTCATCAAATGAAGACCCATACACTATAAAATCATCCATAAATACCTCCATGCAGGTGTAAATAAAATCAAAAAATATACTCACCATGCATCTCTCCATAGGTGTGAGTCCTTCATAGAAGTACTGGATGAGTAATTGCTCACTGATTTGGTGATGCAGACAGCTTGCACAGAACTTCTTGAATCACTCACAGTACTCATACATTGACTCCCCTTGTTCTTGCTTGATCCCTGATATCTCCTTACTACTAAAAGTGGTCCTTGATGCTGGAATAAATCTCTGCAAGAGAAGAAATTTCAAATCGTTCCAACAAGTTACGTCTTCGGGTTGTAAATAATACATCCAATCTTTTGCAGCTCCATCAAGTAAGAATGGGAATGCTCTTAATTTGATATAGTCTTCAAATGCATTTTTTGGTTTCATGGTTGAGCAAACCACATTAAATTCATTCAAATGTTTATTGGGATCCTTACCAGATAGGCCATTAAACTTTGGAACTAAGTGAATTAACCAAGATTTTAGTCCAAAGTCTGATTCGAGATTTGGGTATGCAATACAATTTGGTTGATAGTTAATATCAGGTGCAGCCAATTCTCGAATGGTTATATTAAGTTCATTTCCATTATTTTCATCTATTGGTTCTTCTTTTATGTTTGAATTTGAATAACTTCCAATTCCAATGATTCCAGAAGAGAGAATTCACCAACTGGTTGAATATTGAAACTTCCCGTAGATTGAGAATGTCTTATTCGTTCCCTAAGGCTGCGTTCAATCTCAAGGTCAAGATCTAAGAGATCTTCAGGATTAGTTTGTGTCATAAATCAAATAAAAATGAATATAAAGGAAGTGGACCATAGTAAAATAAAAATGATAAGTTTGAGTTATGGTCCAAAAAGAAGTAGAAGAAAATAAAATAAGAAGAAGAAAAATCAGATTGGGTAAAGAAGGAAGAAAGAAGAGAGGGAGAGAATAAAATGTAAAATAAAATAAATACCTCTTATTGGATTAATTAATTACTTGCCTCCCCGGAAATGGTGCCAATTTTAAAGGGCGCTGTCGTGGGTGCCCTCAAATGATTAGTGCGATTTTGGGGTACTTAGGTGCAGTAGAGTGGCTGACCAAGGTCGTCTCTCAAAGGAGGAAGTGGATTTAGAACAACTTTTTGAAGGTATTATAAAAATAAAATAAAAGATAATAAATAAACTATTTTAAAGGATGGGGGGTTGTTTATAGTTTATAAATCTAGAATATGTTTTCTGGAAGAAGATTGTATATTTTTTTGTTTTTAGTTTTGAAATGAAGTTCGATTAAAATGGAACAACAAAAAATGTTTTTTTTAGAAAATATTTTAAAAGGCGCAATTGATCTAACTCTACCTCTTCATTCACTTATTACTCATTATCATTTAAATCAAGATCCAATTAATTATGATCCCTTAATTTGTTAAATCCCAAATCCTATGAGAATTAACTTTAACACGAAGATGAAGTGAATTCAACCTTATGCTAACTTCGGAACATTAAATCACAACAACCTAATTTTATTGATGTTATAAGATTAGCTTATGGTCAGTGGTAAATTAAGGCACATGGACACTCTGGAAATGAGGATTAATTGAGTTTACAGATTATATTTGATCTCTACAAATTGATCCCGTGTGGTTTTGAATTACCGGTTAAGGCTGCGCTCTCACAGTTCACACAATTCCCGACCTCATGTGTTTTGTGTTAACTATTCAATTGCTTTATTAGTTTTTTACATTTTAACAACACAATTAATGGATAATATTAAGTGAATTACAGTATCTCAATGATTTAAAATAATTAAATGATGAAGTATAGTGGCCGATCGTTTACTAAAAATAACTACTCTTCCATGGGTGGTGTAGTCATCGTGGAGACGTTTTTCATAAGAAAAGGATTGAAAGGGTAGAACCCGATGTTGTTTCCAATCTTGATTCCAACTAAATTAAGAATATTAATAGATTAAGAAGAGGGAAGAACACAGAATATTATTTGAAGAAAAATTCAAGAAACAAACCTGAATGAAAAAAAATACAAAGAGGAGGTGGGAGAGGAGAACCTTTTTTGGAAGATAGGTTTACACATGGGATTACTTCTTCCAAGAGTTGTGAGAGGCTCCCAAGAGACACCCTTTCGGAAACACCTTCCCAAAGCCTCTACCATCCCTCTCAAAGAGTTAAAACCCAATTTAAATTGAATTTTTGAGGGCTAGGGATACATAACTTTTTAAGTGTGAAATGAAAAACACGGACAAATATTTTATTCCAAGTTTCACTGCCTAGTTGACCTCCAAAACGCATTAATTTACCAGCCTTACAGAAGGATTATTTGTGAAAAATCATGTCCTAGAGATATCCTCAATATATGGTCTCAATCCAATTTCGGATGAAGATGATATGGCCCAAATACAGAACCTATATCCATTCTGCCGAGTCTAACCCACCATTGGATTAATGGCACTTTTACTCCATCCAAATGCACTTTTTATCTATAGTGTCCTGAATGAAAGTTGTAGAGAATTAAGTTATAAACACTGTTACAAAACATAAGATTCCAATAATAAATATTAAAATATTTATCCTCGTAAGACTACAATGCACTATAAACGGTAAAACTGGAATTTTATCCAAATTTTCAAATGAATGATCAAATCCCAAATATTTTATAAATAAACATATTTAACACAATGTGAAGAAATTTTATCATTTATAATGAATAGAATATTCAACAAAATAATATTTTATCAAAGATTCATCCTTGGTCTTTGCTCTTGACCAATCCCAAGCTGAGCTTCATCATGTAAAGCTCGAATGTGCCATCTTCAGGAAAAGTGGAAGTTGATTGAAATTACCACTCGAGCGATATTATCTGAGCCACCCCAAGAGTCTGTAACCATCAAACACCTTACCCTTTGGTCTTATGTGGCTGTTTTAAGGGTTTCTATAACAAATAATTAGTACTATGTTCATTTACATTATATTTGTATATAATAATGAATACAATTTCTTGTCATTTTTGATATATTGTAAATAGTTTTTAAAGTGCAAATGGTGTTTTAGTTATTATTTAATTAAGAAATATATTTTATTAAATTAAGGGATTTTTGAATTAAATAATATTTTAATAAAATAATAATAATATTATTAAATTAATTTTTTATTAAATATAAATGATCTTATAATTTTATGACTGCAATTAAAATTTTTATTATGGTTTGAAAGCCATTTTTTTCAAAACCCGAGAATTTTCAATGAATGTAGGTTTTTATTTTAAAAAGGAAAATTTAGATATATTCAATTTTTTTTAGATAAAATAAATATCATTTCTGGAATCAGGACGTCGAAATTATCCAACGGTGAATTTTAATAATTTTCTGAGACAGTTAAATTTTTGGGTAAAAATTAAATACTGTTTAAATATATAATGTGTTTTATGACATCATAATGACCCAATGGTGATGTAATAAAATACCATAATCCTTATTCTCGGCCAATATATGTATTATCCTTAATATAATGCGATTTTAAGTTTGTTTGACTTACTTTTCAAAACATTAATGGACCCCTCAAGACATATTCAACACTTTTGCTTTTTAAATTAATTTCCATGGGAGTGTGACTCACCTCTACATAAGAAACCTTATTATTTTAAGAAGTTAGGACTTGGGCCTTATAAAATATTGTATTCCTCTTCCCATTTCCAAAACACATGGGCAAAAACCATGGTATGGTTTGTGGTTTGGATTAATTTAATGTAAGGGGACCCAAACCTAAATAATAAAGAATTCCCTCACCTTTCCTATATAAATCCACCAAAGTTCCCACTTAATACGCACTAAAATCCCTATGAGTTCGTCCAACCTCAGCCCTACACTCTATATAATCCTCCCAAGGTTCCCCAAGCTCCCAAGAAGCCTCTCACAAGCCTCTCTCTAGCCTTTGGAAGCACACTTCCAAGTAAGGGTTTTTTCTTCCATTCTCATTTTTGTCCAATTTTCTTTAAGTTGTTTTTCCCTATTAATTTCAATTATGAATGTTGGGGTATGGTTTCACACCTCCCTCATACTGCCATATTTATGTTTGAATGATGGGATACCCCTTTCTCTCTCATTTAATTCCTTCCATGTACACCCGTTACTATGCCGAAATTCGGAAAGGAACTTCTCCTTCCTCATTTACCTTCAAGCAATACTTTTGTATCATGAACCTAAATTCCATTAAAAATTTTGGGACATGTATCTATATTACCTCATTACATTCCATTACATGTAAATATGATGAGGAAACCCTTTCACTCTAATCAACCTTTTTTTATGAATTCTTACGTCACACCGTTACGCTGCCAAAATCGCACCGATTTTCTAATCCAATGTCAATGTGTAGTGAATACCATGCCCATTTATCCATCAAGGGTATTCACTATTATGAAAATTTACTTATTGATTGTAATGTTTCATGTATGAATTCCACATTCATTTATTGTGGAATAAATGGTTATGTTTTATGAATCCATGTTTTATGATCCATGTGGCACACTTAGGAATGAAATGAAATGTTTAAGAAGGGTGTGCCCTTATAGTGATCCAATGCATTGGGTAAAGTATAGTATCATGATACATCATTTGCAATGAGTGCTGACTGAAGCTAATTCAAGTGCAATTAGGGTTTACATGTGCTTCATGTGCAATGAGGGTTTACTCATGCTTTATGTGCAATGAGCCTTGGCTCATGCTAATTCCATGTTAAGTGTTGTTGCTACATTTCCATGTTATGATTATCATGATATAGAATTAATTTATGTTCATGTTTATTTTATTATCTATTGATATGCCTATTGTTTAACATGTATTGTACTCTTCATGTTATTCCATGTGTACTCCCTTATTGGGCTTTATATCTCACCCTTTTCTTATGCATGTCCTCAGGTTATCCCATGCAATGCTAAGTACGAGAGAATGTAGTGGTCATGTAAAGGAAGTTTAAAATAATGATGTTGTATTCCATGTTTTAATTTTTTTATGTAATTATCTTAATCCACAAATATACTAATCCTTTCGATCTTCTTTATTGTATCAAGTGATGTTTTATCTAATAAATCATGATTAAGTTGTAAATAAAACAGGGTTGTCATAGTTGGTATCAGAGGATAGGTTATGTTATTTTTGCGATTAGGAAACCCTAGTAAAGCCTTAGATACAAGACTATGTATAATAAAAACATCCCTACGTTTTATTATGTACTATGTAAGTGGTTTATCAAACAAATACATCCCTTTCTGGATAAGAGCAGGTAAGGGCTGCTCTGGCACAGATGTATCCTAGGGGTAAAACCCAAAAACACCACTTTCATCTAGACTCAAACGGGAACTGGTGCACGACAACGGGTCTTGCTGCACTCTTGGTTATGACACACCCAGGGGATATGTTTTGATAAATTCACAATCTTAGTATGAACCATTATTAAGGGAAAATTCCCCTAAGAATATATGTTAGAAAGTTGATCATGAAAATCCTAGATTGAAGCCTATAGAAACATGAGTTAAGTGAATAAAAGTTCATTTTGGAGTCATCAACATTTTTCTTTGGAGTACCATTTATGTGTTACCCCTAACATTCCTTTTATTCCAGCCAATGGCTGGTAATAGAAAGACTCAGGCTAACAACCATTGTGAAGATTAGTGTGATGAATGTACAAATGAGATGCCAAATCCAATGGGAGTGGGAATCGCGAACTTTTTCATTCTTCTCTCTCAGCTAACTCAAGTTTTGAACAGAAACATGGGTCAGGAGAAACGTTCAACCCACTCTAATAAAGAACAAGTCACTATCGAGAGCTTCATTAGACAAAGGCCTCCTACTTTTAGTGGATCATCCGATCCCATGATCGCTGAACAATGGATCAACTCCATTGAAAATATATTCTCCATCCTCCAATGTTCTGAGCAAGAGAAGGTTCACCTGGAGGCTTACTGTATGGAGGGTGAAGTTGATCAATGGTGGACGTTGATCAAAAATACAAAGCTGGAGGATGATATCGACGTGTTGGAATGGAAGGATATCCGGAAGTTGTTTTTTGATAAATATTTTTTGTGCACCCTCCGGCATAAGATGGAAAGGGACTTCCTTTCCCTAAAGCAGAAAGATGAAGAATCTATTGGAACGTTCAAGGAAAACATCACAAGTATTGCACGATACGCTTCCGACTTTGTCGCTACCCTCTAATGCAAGGTCGATCGCTTATTTTGTGGGTTGAATCCTAGCTTGTCGAAAGCATTAGCGATCTGTGACATCGACAACTATGAAGAAATTGTCCAATTTGCCCTCAAGGTCGAAATGGAGATCGTGGAATCACAGGGGTATCATGGGGAGAAGAAGCGTAAGGTGGACTTCAATACTGGTGGTCTGATGGATAAATCCAATGGTGCTAAGAAGATACAGCACCCCACTTGCCACAAGTGCAGAAAGAAGTACCCTAGAAATTGCCTTAAGGGGATGAAAAATGCTTCAGGTGTGGAAGAGAAGGGAACCTAGCTGTTAACTGTCGGCAAGAAGGACATGCGGCTGCGACAGAGGAGAGTAACGCTCCAATCGAACCTCAATGCATTGTTCAATGCTACATATTCAAAGAAACATGTCATTTTTCAAATCAGTGCCCTAATCTATGGGATATCGGAGGCAACCAAAAACCTCCAAGACAACAAGGAAGAGATTTTTCCATCACTTCTGTCGAATGGAACCCCGACAACGAAGTAGGGACAGGTACGCTAGTTATTCATTCAAAAATAGAGAACATAATTTTTGATTCCGGTTCTACGCATTCTTTTATATCTCAAAAGTTTAGTAGAACAATCCCAGCACCACCACAAATCATGGAAGTAAAGATGTCGGTGAGTACGGAAAAAGGGGAAATCATTGCATCCCATGAATATAAGTCCTCCCATGTAATAATATGTGGATTTAATTTCCCGGGAAACCTCATCATACTCCCTCTGGTGTAATTTGATGCAATTCTTGGCATGGATTGGCTTTCCTTATATAGAGCCAATATAAATTGTCGAGAGAGGGAAATCACACTCCATATAGAGAATCGACCCCCGATTCTTTACAAGTGTCAGGAGAAAGATGAATCTCCTTTAGCTCCATCATTTCATGAATGGATATTAATACCTTATGAGCATGTGTATCTGGCTCAGATGATTGAGTCCACTGAAGAAACCATCCTTGAAGAAATGCCTATTGTGAGGGAATTAGCTGAAGTATTTCCCGAGGAACTTCCTGGTCCTCCTCTTAGAAGAGATGTTGAGTTCTCAATTGAACTTATACCTAGGGTGCAACCAATATCCAAGACTCCATATAGAATTTTTTTTGTTGAGCTTGAAGAGATGAAGAAACAACTAAATGAGAATCTGGATAAAGGGTTTATATGCCCAAGTTCTTCACTATGGGGTGCACCAGTCCTCTTCGTCAAGAAGATGGATGGGCCAATCCGGCTTTGCATCGATTATGGTGAACTTAAAAAAATAACGATAAAGAAAAAGTATCCTCTCCCATGAATCGATGACTTGTTTGATCAGATTCATGGAGCAAAATACTTCTCCAAGGTGGATTTGTGGTTGGGATATTATCAAGTAAGGGTGAAGAAGGAAGTTGTCCCCAAGAATGCTTTTCGTACACTATACGGGCACTATGAATTCATAGTAATGCCTTTCGGACTCACCAATTCTCTAGAAATATTCATGGACTTGATGAATAGAGTATTTAGAAATTACCTTGACAAATTTGTGGTAGTCTTTATAGATGATATTCTAATATACTCCAAAACCAAGGAGGAGCATGAGGAACATTTAAAAACTGTACTAGAGACATTGCGCAAGGAGAAGATCAATGAAAAGTACGGAATGTGTGAGTTTTGGTTGAATGAGGTCTCATTATTGGGCTATATCATCACAAGCAATGGGATATCTGTGGACCCCTCCAAAACAGATGCAATTGAGGGATGTCTGAGTCCAACATCGATAACGGATATCCGTAGCTTCTTGGGGTTAGCTGGATATTTTTGACGATTTGTGAGAAATTTCTCACGATTGTCCAACCCTCTTACCAAGATTACTCGAAAGGGAGTAATGCTTTCTTAGAGTGATGAATGAGAAGAAAGCTTCAAGGAGTTGAAAAGGAGTCTTATCACTGCACATGTTCTCACTTTACCCACAAGTGGGGAACTTTTTGTGGTATTCTGTGATGCTTCAAAGAAGGTCTTAGGTTTTGTGCTGATGCAGAATGATAAAGTGATATCCTGTGCCTCAAGGAAGTTGAAAATCCATGAGAAAAGCTATCCAACACATGATCTGGAGTTGGTGGCTGTGATCTTTGCCTTGAAAATATGGTGGCATTATCTCTATGGAGAGAAATGTGAGATATATACTGACCAAAAGAGTCTTAAATATATATTCACACAGAAAGAGCTTAATATGCACCAGAGAAGATGGATAGATCTCATCATGGATTATGACTGTTCATTACATTACCACCCTGGGAATGTGAACAAGGTGGCAGATGCCCTAAGTAGACAGGACCCAACAATTCTATCAATGATGATAATTGAGAAGGATCCAATCTTCTTAGACTTGACGAAGATGGGCGTGGGAATCATAAATAAGGGAAAATCATCAATCCTTTCACAAATTATTTCTCAACCATCTCTTTTTGAAAGGTTAAAGGATGATCAAAAGTATGATGTGGGAATTCAGGAAAAATTGTAAGCTATCAATAAAATGAAATCCTTAGAGTTTAATGTTAATGAAGAAGGAATTGTGCAGTTTGGGAAAAGACTATGTGTTACATCAAGTCCGAAGCTGAAGAAGGAACTTTTAGATGATGCACATAGTTCAAATTTCTCTATTCACCCAGGGAGCAGAATGATGTACAAGTTCTCCAAGAAAACTTTTTGTGGGATAATATGAAGAAGGAGATCGCTGAATATACATCAAAGTGTCCGGTGTGTCACCAAGTGAATGTAGAGAGGCAGAAGTCTAAGGGGATGATGCAAACATTGCCCTTACCAGAATGGAAATAGGATAACATCACCATAGACTTTTTCACCAGACTTCCAAGGACATCCAAAGGCAATAATGCAATCTGGGTTGTTCTGTATCGTATAACAAAAACTGTACACTTCATTTCAATTCGAGAAGATTTCTAATTGGATCAAATGGAACAGATATATATCATGGAAGTGGTAAGGTTGCATGGAATACCACAATCTATTGTGTCTGACTGAGATCCAGGATTCATCTCTAAGTTTTGGAAGAGTATTTAATATGCTCTAAATACTGAACTGAACTTTACTAAGGCCTATCATCCTCAAACTGAGGGCCAATCCAAGAAAACTATCCAAACACGTGAGGATATGTTGAGAGCGTTCTCAATGGACATTAAAGGATGATGGGATCAACATCTTCCTCTGGTTGAGTTCTATTATAATAACAGTTTCCACTTGAGCATCCAAACGGCACCATATGAAGCCCTATATGGGAAAAGGTGCAGAACACCGACATGTTGGGATGAGGTCGATGAACGTATTCTGCTTGGACCAGAAATGGTCGAAGAAATGGTGGAGAAGGTGAAAACCATTCAGAAGCATATCAAGGCAGCCCAGAGTCGACAGAAGATTTATGCAGATAATCGTCGATGAGGCCTTGAGTTTAAAGTTGGAGACATGGTGTTTCTACGCATATCTCCGTGGAAAAAGTTCATGAGTTTTGGAAAGAAAGGGAAGTTAAGTCCAAGGTACATCGACTCCTTCGAGGTTCTTGATCGTGTTGGGGTTGTGGCCTATCGACTAGCACTTCCACCTACTATGGCCAAAGTACATGATGTCTTTCATGTATCCCTCTTAAGGATGTATATACCGGACCCTTCACATGTACTCTCTTCTGAGGTAATACAATTGGAAGATGATCTTTTATATGAGGAGCAACCAGTAAAGATCATAGATCAGAGAGAAAAAGTTCTATGAAATAAGACAATGGCCCTCGTCAAGGTGTTGTGGAGAAACCAAATGTTTGAAGAAGCAACATGGGAATCAGAGGATATGATGAAGTTGAGTTACCCATATTTGTTTTAGTGTGGGAAAAATAAAATTTCGAGGGCGAAATTTCTTAATGGGGGAATATTGTAACGACCCAAATATTCATTAATGGAAAATCCCTCTTAATCTAGTTAAATGTCTCTTTATGAAAACTTTTTTTATAAGATGTCAACTTCATTGGTTTTATGTTAATAATTTTGACCGTTGTTAATATAGTCGTTGAACAGTGATCACATGATCAGTATAAATAAAGGACCTTAACAAATCCAATTTACTCAGACAAAAGAAGCGATGGCCTCATCCAATAGAATTTCCCAATATGAAGCCCATTTGTCAGAGCTTGGAAAAGAGGTGGCATCCTTGGGCTTCACTCTTGACCAAGCCCAAGCGAATCTTCATCATGTCATGCTCGAATGTGACCATCTACGAGAAAAGTGGAAGTTGATTGAAATTACCACTCGAGCGATGTAATCTGAGCCACCCCAAGAGTCTGTCACCATCGCACACTTTACCATTAGGTCTGATGCGGTTGTTTTACGGGGTTATGTAACAAATAAGTATTACTATGTTCATGTACATTATTTTTGTATATAATAATGAATATAATTTCTATTCATCATTGATACATTGTAAATTGTTTTTAAAGTAAAAATGGTGTTTTTAGTTATTATTTAATTTAGAAATTTATTTTATTAAATTAAGGGATTTTTGAATTAAATTATATTTTAATATAATAATAATATTATTATTAAATTATTTTTTTATTAAATAATAATTATCTTATAATTTTATTAATGAAATTAAAATTTTTATTAAGGTTTGAAATCCATTTTTTTCAAAACCCGTGAATTTTCGATAAATGTCGGTTTTTATTTTAAAAGTGAAAATTAACATATTTAAAATTTTATTTATATAAAATAAATTTCATTTCCGGAATCAGGATGTCGTAATTATCCAACGGTGAATTTTTCATTATTTTTTGAGACAGTTAAATTTTTGGGTAAAAATTAAATACCATTTAAAAATATAATGTGTTTTATGACATCATAATGACCCAATGGTGATGTAATAAAATACCATAATCCTTATGTTCTGCCAATATATATTTTATCATTAAAATAATGTGATTTTGGGTTCGTTTGACTTATTTTCAAAGAATTAATGGACCACTCAAGACATATTCAAAACTTTTCCTTTTTAAATTAATTTCCATGGGAGTGTGACTCACCTCCACATAAGAAACCTTATTATTTTAAGAAGTTCAGAATTGGTAATTATAAAATATTTTTTTCCTCTTCCCTTTTACAAAAACCATGGGCAAAAACCATGGTATGGTTTGTGGTTTGGATTAATTTAATGTAAGGGGGTCCAAACCTAAATAATAAATAATTCCCTCACCTTTCCTATATAAACCGACCCAAGCTCCCTCTTCCTCCCACTAAAATACATTGGATTTCGTCCATCCTCTGCCCTACTCTATCTATAATCCTCCCAAGGTGACCCAAGCTCCCAATAAGCCTCTCACAAGCCTCTCTCTAGCCTTTGGAATAACACTTCCATGTAAGTGTTTTTTCTTCCTTTCTCATTTTTGACCAGTTTTATTTTAAGTTGTTTTGCCCTTTTAATTTCAATTATGAATGTTGGGGTATGGTTTCTCACCTCCCTCATACATCCCTATTTATGTTTGAATTATGGGAGACCCATTTCTCTCTCATTTAATGCCTCCCATGTACAGCCGTTACTATGCCAAAATTCCGAAAGGAACTTCTCCTTCTTCATTTACATTCAAGCAGTACTTTTGTATCATGAACCTAAATTCCATTACAATTTTTGGGACATGTATCTATATTACCTCCTTACTTACCATTACATGTAAATATTATGAGGAACCCCTTTCTCTCTCATAAATTGTTTTATGAATTCTAATGTCACGCCGTTACGCTGCCGAAATCACACCGATTTTTCAAGCCAATGTCATTGTGTAGTGAATACCATGCACATTTATCCATCAAGGGTATTCACCATTATTCACATTTATTTATTGATTGTAAAGTTTCATGTATGAATTCCACATTCATTTATCATGGAATAAATGGTTATTTTTTATTAATCCATGTTTTATGATCCATGTGGTACACTTATGCATGAAATGAAATGTTTAAGAAGGGTGCGCCCTTATAGCGCTCCAATGCATTGGGTAAAGTATAGTATCATGATACATCATGTGCAATGAGTGTTGACTCATTCCAATTCAAGTTCAATGAGGGTTTACTAATGATTCATGTTCAATTAGGGTTTACTCGTTCTTTATATGCAATGAGCCTTGGCTCATGCTAATTCAATGTTAAATGTTGTTTCCACATTTCCATGTTATGATTATCTTGCTTTATCATGCCTTTATGTTCATGTTTCTTTTATGCTCTATTGTTATTCTTGTTGTCTAACATGTATTGTACTCCTCATTTTATTACATGTGTACTCCCTTACTGGGATTTATAGCTCACCCTTTTCTTATGCATGTCCTCATGTTATCCCATGCAATGCTAAGTACAAGGGAATATAGTGGTCATGTAAAGGAAGTTTTCAATAAAGATGTTGTATTCCATGTTTTAAGTTATTATGTAATGATCCAAATCCCCATATACACTATTCCCCTCGATCTTCATTGTTGTATCAATTGATGTTTAATGTAATAAATCATGTTTAAGTTGTAAATAAAAGCAGGGTTGTCATAAGACCAACCTCCTTTCCCACCCTGAATTTACTGAATTTTTTTACAGCAGCTGATATGAAATAATCATCATATAAACTCACAACATAAAAACTAAATAGATACACTCGTTCATCACATGGTTTAAACAAAAAAATTCAACATAACAACGTAGAATGCAATATACCGTATCAACATCAATGGATAAATAACCTTTTAAATAAATATACAATTCAAAAAACAAGTACCAATAATCCAACAATTCATGTTCATGTTCAAATAAAACTATTAAATTAATTTAATATTTATAAAAATGGGTTGCGCAATAGTAGTAATTAATTAAACTATAAATCCAAGTAACATAAATAATACACCGACCATGTCGGCATGCCAATGGGGTTTCCGACATTATTTCACCAATAAAAACAACTATTTATTTAATTTAAAAACAATATGAAGGGGATATGCAATACCTAGAGTTAAATAAATTATACACCCGCCTAATGTAAAAATACACCAACCAAGTCATCATGCCTAAAGGGGTGTCCAACCATGTTGCAGCTATTAAAATAAATTAATTTAAGATAATTTAAGATATGAAAATTAGGCAAAATAAATAATGTAATTAAATTAGTCAAAATTGCACAAAGCCAGTAGTCACCGACTAATGACACAACGATGCCTTCTTATAAACTGAAATGAAACAGAGGGAAATATAATATTAACCTAACCTTGTAGTCATATATGACTCTAAGATACATGGTAGGATTTTATTTGACCTAAAAAGGAAGAAAAAAAGGATTTTAGAAAACCCAAAAAATAGGTTAAAAATCTTCCGCGACGAGGGGTGTGATGTGATGAGGGGAGAGGAAGAGAGGAGAGGAAAAATAAGAGAAAAATAAAAGAAATGGAAAAAGGAAAATGAAAGAAAAAATCAAATCTAATAAATGGATGAAAAGGAAAATTGATAAAAAAAATTAAAAATGGAAATCTCTCGTTTTAATTATTTTTATTTTTCCGCAAACCACATTCTATTTTAATTCAAAATTTAATTTTATCCTTTCATGCTTTATTGTAAATACTCATTAAATATATTATTACTATTTTTCACTCCTTATGTAATTATTTTAGAACCTGAACATTGTGATAAAGTGCGACATAACATTTTTTTCATATAAGTCTACAGTTATTTAAATTAATTAAAATGCTGCATGGGACCAATAGCGAGGTGCGCAAATGCGCTCCATAGCTCGCTTAATGAATTTCACTACAATAATTAAAAATGGTCCATACCTGATTAAGGTCGGGACATCACAACTTTTCCATCCACTTATTAAATAATTTTATGATTTTATTTTTTATAAGTACCCAATATATATCCCTTCATCTCTACGGGATTCAAACATCTGGAGTTTTTCCATATTTAAAATGAAACACTTACTCCTGAAGACTCTAATTTACTTCAACATTAGATTCTTTAAATACCATAGCTCATTTGGAGTCTTCTATTCTTTTGGACACAATAAGTATTCATCTGATTTTTATACTAATTTCATCACTTCTTCATTCCCAAACATCCCTTATAGGTCTTTCTCAATGATAATTTTTCTACCAATGTTATTGATAATTGGGTTTCATCTCTTAACTACTCCATTATGATGTATTAATCTTACTACTGAAATGGTGTGCCTTTTTCCATGTCAATCGCCATAATCCTCCACTCAGATATTCATGATCTCAATTCCGTTATCTATTAAAATTTCATATATTTTATGACCTATCATCTATTCAACATCCCATTGATATCTTGTAATACTAATCATCACCACAAACATGTGTGTAATGATCGATACCCATTCATTTATGCTGAAATCATCAATGAAGATAACACTATATCTTTGTTGATGAATATATCTTTGTGAAATAGGTCCACAAACATCAATATGCAGAAGATAAATCACACCTTTTGACCATTTATTTTTTTCCTTATATATATTTCAAATGATCTCCCCTTGTTTAAAATAATCACACATAATTCTTATGATCATGTCATAACCGAGAGATGTCACGAGCAGTATCGTAATTCAGCATCATATCCAAGTACATTTGTCTCACGTTACCGAGATGTTAAATCAATATCATGTTTTTTTCTTCACTGGATTGAAATTATATATCTTCTTCTCCACTAACAAAATATATATTTGCATTGGTACACTTTCCATGCAAAAAAACATCACCACCTTTTTACATAATTACACAAAATTTATTTGAAAATACTGTGCAATTTCCAAAGTTACACAACTGACATATACAATGAATGTTATAACTAAGATGTTCAAAAACTGAGACAAAAAAATTCTCTTTTTTCCCCCCAAACATTTCTTTTCCTGATCCAACAATCTCCAGACCTTCACTATTACAATATCATGCGATAAATTTCTTATCAAACATGATTCTAAAACTAGATATTTTTTACCTCTCATATGAGAGGTGAATCTATTTTCAATATTCCACATCCCATTACAATTTAATACATAATAGAAATATTTTCAACCAATTATTGTTAGAATATAGTGTATCATTTTCATCCCTGTTTTTTAATTCTACCCAGTACAAATTTATAATCTTGACCTTCTTCGATGTATGATGGACCGAATTCATCAAGAAATACTAAAAATTGATTTATTTTCATTTTTTGGTGATTTGATGATAAATTGAATCACTTCTTTTGGACAAATTAATTCTTCTTTATCATATTTATCTAAATTATTTATGAAAAATATCTTTCCATGTGACTAGATCCTCCATACCTAAAACATTGACCATTAAATGATCTTCGAGGAAATCGAGTTATATATGGTTGTCTCTATTGATATTATTAACATTTACAACAATTGGAAATGGAACTACAATTTATTTTGAGTGTCCTATCTTTCCACGATAATAACATCTCTTGTGGGGTGTATTCTTGTGTGTAAATATGACACCAGTTGTTCTACCTTAGGTACTTTGAATTTTTCAATTCTGATTCATTAATAAATAAATCATCAATCTCATTGATGGTGCTTGTGGTCTAAATTCCACCATTACTACTTTCTATTTTCAATCAAGCCTCATATTAGGTTTTCTATTTTGATGTAAAAATTTCTTTTATTATATGGGACCTAATCATTCCACTTCTATCTTTTCTATCAGCTGAATTATTTTCTTTCCTGGAATCAAAATTATTTCTTGATTTTTAAACTTTCAACACAGGCTGAAGAGCCACACTTTTATCTCTTCTATTCATTTTATTTGACCATTCATGGTGATACTCAATCATTATATTTCTGTTCTCAATTAATCAATTTTTAGATTTTTATCGACCATATTTTCTTAGCTTTATAACATTAAAGACTTTGGTTTTTCAATTTTTTCATTTAGCTTAGATTTAATTTCATCACAAACAACTTTTTATCCTTTCATTGTTTAGGATATCCAATCACCTATCACATCTAGAGAAGATTTTAATCCAACATTGTAACACCCGAGACTTTTATGTTATATAAATCATCAAAGGAATCTTTTTCTACACAACACTTGCTTGGCTTGCTTTACACGCAATCGCGACCTTCCTCGATAGCTTGCGTCGTACGCAATACCGAGTTTCACTAAACAACAATATGCTATTAAAACTAGCCGTTATGAATAGTAATAACCACTTTTTGAAATTTTATAAATTTTATTTTTCAAAATGGACTTCATTTTTGGACTCAGAATATCGAAATTAGCCTAGGGTGAAATTTTGGTATTTTTCTGAAAACTTTCAATTTTTGATGAATAGTGAAACCACTAAGTGGTAGGTTAAAAAACTGAATTTTGCATAAAACATAATTTTACCGCTTCTGTGAATGGAATTTCAAAAATCCGAGAGACACGGTTAATATCAAGTACTAAAATGTGGTTCAATGAGATGAAAATAATTTTTTGGTGAATAGTAACTTTTTACTATTTTTACCGCGGTTAATAGTAAATAGGGTAACTAAGGGTAAATATGATATTAATATTACCCTGACACATGTCCTAATTCTATTGGACAAGTGTAATTCGACCAAAAACAAACTTAGGAATAAAATATGACCATTTAGGCCCACTTGGATTAGATTAGGACATTTATTATTAATTTATTTAAAGAAGGGTTAAAATAGTTAAAATCAAAGTTTAATAAGTAAATCATTTTTAATATAGGGTTATACATAAGATAAATTCGATTGTAAATATTCATTAGAAAGCTAAAAAGATTTCCTACATGATGGTATTTTATTTGTAATTTTTAGACATCAAATAATTTAATTTATTTATGACACAAAGACGATGCAGTAATTATCTTATTAATGAAATATTGACAAAATTGATAATATAAATACCAAAATAAATGTAATTTGAGACTTTTTATGAATTACACTAATTTTCTAGGTTACTATGATATATTAGTATTGATTTAATCAACTTGGTTCGAACATATAATTCTGTTATGACTTTCACAAAAATCATATATCAAATAGTGTCAAAATTGACACAAAATAGTTTTTAAATAAAATATTATATTATTAATTGTTATTTTATTCCTAAAAATCTAAGGCTCGGCCAAATGACTTAGATAAGGATATATATATTAATAATAAACAATTTGGGGTTCGTTTGGCATTTTATAGTAAGGGTATTAACCATATAGTGAAAGAAAACAAAAAGACATGGTAAAAGTTAAATTATTTAACTTAGAGATAAATTTAATTGATAAGGTTAAAATAATATCCTAAACTTGTCTAAATTCTATTGGTTGATAGGATTTAGACCCATCCCCACTTTAGCTTCGAAATAAGACCCTTTGGAACCATTATAAACCGATTTTAACTTTAATATAAAATAATATTTTGAGATATTCCTAAGGTGCCCCTCTCCTCCCTTATAAAAGGGCACCTCCTCCCCCTCCTCCTCACACCAATTTGAGCACTCAAGCTCGGCCAACCCCTGCCATTTTCCCTTCTCCACTTCCCTAGAATAATCCTAGTGGTCCTGGTCTTCTCCAAAGACCAATCTTAGTTCCTTAAGTGAAGGATTCAAAAAGGCGTTCCAAAGAAGAGGTAATATTCATTACCGATCTTTTCAATTTCTTTCTTCTTTAACTACTTCTTCTTTAGTTGTTTCATGATAAAGTAATAACATCAGTATTACTTACATACTGATATGTTATTATAAATATGAAACAACCCTAATTCACCTTCTATCCATCCTACGGAAAAATGAAATCACCGCGCGTGCGTACGTACGGAATACCGTCTCCACGCCGTGGTGTAATCTATTTTCCACCATCACCTTACAAGGATGGGTATAATGGTGTAATGAGTAACTATATATGATTATTATTAAGTAATATTGATACTGAAATAATATATATATATACTCCAAAACAATTCCATGATCATAGGAACGATATCATCACTCGTGCGTACGTACGGAATACCGTCTCCACGATGTGATGCGACTCGTTCTACATGATCTTCATTTCATAATGATTGTATAAATGAATTGAATGAATGAATATGGTATATACTACACTAATACCATTCTGGAAATTAATTATCTATAACCTAAAGATAAGAATAAGAATTTATTCGACAAAACACGCATAAGAACAAAAAGTTATAAAGACCCGAGTAACAAGTAACAATGAAATATTACTAACAAGAAGCTAATAATATGACCATATATGATCTCATATCAATATTTATGATTCTGGAATAAGTCAATAACATTATTTAAACCATTATACAGGAGCTTCGGACACGAACAAAGCAAATCGGACCTAAGGTAAGGGAAATATCACAATCTCATTTTTATCCGAGATTGTTTATTCGTAAGTATTTACTGGGGTGTATTTTATCATCCACATCCATGTTCCCTCAATATGTAATATTATTTCCATCCACCTACAATTGTTTAAATC
The DNA here is from genome assembly GCA_963277665.1 of Viscum album. NCBI lineage: Eukaryota > Viridiplantae > Streptophyta > Magnoliopsida > Santalales > Viscaceae > Viscum > Viscum album. Next base: position 1,422,369,618 of record OY728141.1, on the reverse strand, counting down.
CAATTTTACCCTTCTATGAATTTTTAGTAAAGGATATGAAAGGAATCTTTTTTCGTTTTTCGTACGAGGTACTTTTTGACTTTTCCGACAAAAGTACGAAGAATGTTTTTTTAACTTATACGGCACGAACGGATTTATACTATTTTATAAAACCATATTTTCATGAAGCTTCCTCTAAAAAGATTTCATGACTATTTTCAATAAAATCTCTTTCTTTTAAAATTTCATGATGATTTGCGAAAAGAAATTGATTTTGAAAGAGAAAGGATATTTTCCTCAAGAATTCAATTCAAGTGTTTTATCAAAATTATTTTCCATATAAGATAATAAAGGGTTCTGTTTCTATCCATATTTTTACATTGATTTGACTATGTTGTGATGGAATTATGTTTATGAATTCCTTTATCTTATATGAATGGTTTTATGATGTCATGTTGTTTAAGAATCCCATTTTTATTACATGGGTTATGAAATGATGTATGATTTATGATTTTGTGGCACACATAAGAAATGATTCATTAAGAGATGGGTGGGACCTATATCTCCCTCCAATGCATTGGGTAAAGATTTCATATCTCATGAGATAGACATGGCTGGAATGGTAGGTTATACCGGTTCAGCGAAACAGGACTGAAACGAGGATTACTCGATTCAGAAAGGGACTTTGTCCACTAAGATAGTCTTGGCAATGAGTCATGACTAACAAGAAATGATTTTCCATGATTATGTGTGCATGCCACAAAGATTCAAGTTTTATGTTATCATTATGGGGATCTCATTTTCACTTCTATGATTTATTCCATGTTAAGATATTATGATCTCTTTTGCAGGTTTTGATTTTCATAAAGATATGATATGATTTTTATTTCCTTTATTGCCCTTGCTGAGCATTTGAGCTCACCCTTTTATGTTTTCTTTTCCCCAGGTCAGGAAGATGGATATTAAGTAGAATATGCTAAAAGGGACCCTAGATATGATGAAATAAATGGGAGACACTGTAGAAGATTTATGAACCAGTTGTTTATGTTTCCCAGTTTCTAAAGACACTATACCTATACGGTCCTTTGTGGTTTTGTCATATGTTGTAATAAGAGTGCTTCAATTTTGAAGTATTAACAGTGTATGTAAAGTGTGGGTCGTTATAGTTGGTATCAGAGGAAAGGTATAGTCAACCTTTGGAAACTAGGATGTGAAAGCCTTAGTAAGAACCCTAAGGATAAGTCTAAGCATAGAACACAATCTTAGTGTTTTAGAAATGGCCTTGAATAACCTAGGATAAGACCTTAAGCATGAAAATTTTATTCATGAATTATGTGGTTTCCTATTATAATTAGTGTTGCTCACACTATTCTTCTTGGTTTTAGTCAATGGCTGGAACCCGAAGGAACCGTCTTAATGCGGAATGCAATGGGCAATGCAATGATTGTCCCCCTGAGCAACCAAACGATATGGGAGCTGGAATGCAAAATCTTGTAGCCATGCTCACACAACTTTCTCAAGCTATGAATCATGCAGGATTTCCAAACGAACAAAGAAGGGAGCAACATTCTGTTGAATCCTTCATGAGGCAGCGTCCACCATCTTTCAGCAGGTCTACTGATCCATTAGTTGCTGAACAATGGATTAGTACTACTGAAAAGATATTTTCAGTTCTTCAATGTTCTGAGCATGATAAAGTCATCCTAGCAGTGTATCGTTTGGAAGGAGATGCGGATCAATGGTGGAATCTTGTTAAGAATACGAGGCAAAGGGATGAAATTGAGTCTATGGAATGGGACGAGTTCAAGAACTTATTTTTCAATAAGTACTTCCCTCGTATTCTCCGAACAAAGATGGAGAAAGAGTTCCTTGAACTGAAGCAAAGGGATGATGAATCTGTTAGTACCTATGAAGCAAATTTTACAAGACTTGCAAGGTACGCTTCTGGTATTATTATCCAACCTGAGAGTAAGATCGATCGATTCTTTAGTGGCTTAAAACCAAGTCTTCGAATGGCGTTAGCCATAAGGGACTTCAATAGCTACGAGGAAATCGTTCGATGTGCTCTCAAAGTCGAGATGGAGATTGGAGTAACCCATCAGTCCCATGGGTTTGATAAGAAGAGGAAGATGGAATTCAAAGAAAAATCTAAAGAGCACACAGAAAAGAAGATGAACTTTCCCTTATGCTCAAAGTGTGGAAAGAAACATGGAGGGAGTTGTCTTAAAGGGACAAGTAAATGTTTTAAATGTGGAAAGGAAGGTCATCGGGCATTTGAATGCCGTGATAATGGGAAGAAGATATCTAATGATTCAAACAAAGGAAGGGATACACAGAATGAACCTGCTACACTTCAATGTTTCAAGTGCAAGGAGATGGGGCATTATGCCAATCAATGCCCAAATCCAAGGGTTGATGATGATGGTCGACGTCAACAAACTCTTAAGGCTAAAGACAAAGGAAAGTCACATGCAATTTCTATCAGCGATGTGGAGTACGATAACGATGTGGTGAAAGGTACACTTACCATCCACTCTAAAGTAGCAAATGTTTTATTTGATTCTGGATCCACCCACTCTTTTATTTCTGAAAAATTTTCTAAGGGTATCATCGTATTACCTCAACAATTAGATGTTGAGTTAGCTGTGACAACACCTAATGGCACATCAATCGCATCAGAAGTTTATAATTCTTCTCCGATCGAAGTTTGTGGGAAAGTGCTTCCTGCAAATCTTGTGATCCTTCCTTTAGTGGAATTTGATGTGATTCTTGGCATGGATTGGCTTTCTCTACATGGAGCTCATATCAATTTGCAAAGAAGGGAAGTCACATTTCATATTCCAGATCAACCTACGATCGTCTATCAATGCAAGGATGAACATAACCTTCCAGTGGAAATTCCTTCCATCTTATGGGTCTTGATTCCACTAAATGAAGGTTATTTATCTCAAATGGTTGGTGAGAAACTCACGATTAAGAATATGCCCATTGTACGGGAGTTTGATGATGTCTTTCCGGAGGAATTGCCGGGTCTTCCACCAAATCGTGAAGTTGAGTTTTCAATAGAACTCGTACCGGGTGCTTTGCCTATTTCAAAGACACCTTATAGAATGGCCCCAATTGAGTTGCAGGAATTGAAGAAGCAACTCCAAGAGAATCTTGATAAGGGATTCATACGCTCTAGTGCGTCACCTTGGGGAGCACCTGTTCTATTTGTTAAGAAGAAAGATGGATCAATGAGACTCTGCATTGATTATCGAGAACTTAACAAGATCACTATCAAGAACAAATATCCTCTCCCACGCATTGATGACTTATTTGACCAACTACGCGGAGCTCAATACTTTTCCAAGATTGATCTTCGTTCAGGGTATCATCAATTAAGGGTCAAAAGGGAGGATATACCAAAGACGGCTTTCCGTACAAGGTATGGACACTATGAATTTATAGTGATGCCATTTGGTCTTACTAATGCCCCTGCTATCTTCATGGATCTAATGAATAGAGTCTTTAGAGACTATCTTGATCAATTTGTGGTAGTCTTTATAGACGATATTCTTGTCTATTCAAAGAGCAAGGAAGAGCACGAAGATCACTTGAGAATTATATTGAAGACCCTGAGAAAGGAGAAGCTTTATGCCAAATTTACCAAGTGTGAATTTTGGCTTCAAAAAGTTGCATTTTTGGGTCATATAATCTCAAAAGAGGGGATATCTGTGGATCCAGCAAAAACAGAGGTTATCGAAAGATGGTCAAGACCAACAACAGTAACTGAGATCCGAAGTTTTCTTGGTTTGGCTGGATATTATCGACGTTTTGTAAAAGATTTTTCACGATTATCTAATCCACTCACCAAGTTGACTCGGAAAGGAGTTAAGTTTGTCTGGACAGAGGAATGTGAAGAGAATTTCAAGGAGTTGAAAAGAAGGTTATCCAGTGCACCTGTGCTCACACTGCCTTGTAGTGGAGAAAGGTTTGTGATCTACAGTGATGCATCCAAGAAGGGATTGGGGTGTGTTCTTATGCAAAATGATATGGTGATAGCTTATGCCTCACGATAGTTGAAAATCCATGAGCAAAATTACCCAACACATGATTTGGAGTTGGCTGCGGTAATCTTTGCATTAAAGATTTGGAGGCATTACCTTTATGGTGAAAGGTGTGATATTTATACTGATCATAAAAGTTTAAAGTATATTTTCACACAAAAGGAGTTGAATATGCGCCAAAGAAGATGGTTGGAGCTGATTAAGGATTATGACTGCTCAATCCATTACCACCCTGGGAAAGCAAACAAGGTGGCAGATGCATTAAGTCGACAAGACCATGCTAGTTTATCCATGATGAGGATCACAAAAGATCCAATATTTATGGATTTACAAAGGATGGATCTTGGAATTATAATGGAAGGGGAAAAATCTTATCTTTCTCAAATGAATGTTCAACCATCTATACATGTGAAGAATAAAGAGGCACAGAAAGAAGATGTCGAGTTACAAAAGAAGGTGAGAAATGTTCCTGAATTCAACCTTGATTGTGATGGGATAATAAAGTTCAGGAATCGGGTTTGTGTTCCTCCCATCCCCGAATTAAAGAAGGAGCTGCTGGATGAGGCTCATAGTTCTTCATTCTCTATTCATCCTGGAAGCACGAAGATGTATAGGGAACTGAAAGAGTACTTCTGGTGGGATGGCATGAAAAGAGATGTTGCTGAATATGTCTCTCGATGCTTGGTTTGTCAACAAGTTAAAGCTGAGAGACAGAAGTCTAAGGGGATGTTACAACCATTACCCATACCCGAATGGAAATGTGAAAACATCACTATGGACTTTGTCACAGGACTTCCTAAAACATCCAAAGGCAATAATGCTATCTGGGTCATAGTTGATCGTCTTACAAAGTCTGCACACTTCATTGCTATTAGAGAGGATTTCTCTCTAGATCAGCTTGCCAGGATATATGTAAAGGAAGTGGTAAGATTGCATGGAGTACCACTTTCTATTATATCTGATCGGGATCCGAGATTTACCTCGAAGTTCTGGCGAAGTCTTCAGCATACTCTGGATACAGAGTTGAGTTTCAGCACTGCTTATCATCCCCAGACAGACGGTCAGTCTGAGAGAACAATTCAAACCCTAGAAGATATGTTGAGAGCTTGCTCTATGGATTTCAAAGGAGGTTGGGATCAACACCTACCTTTGGTAGAATTTTCTTATAATAATAGCTTTCACTCCAGTATTCAGATGGCTCCTTATGAAGCTCTCTATGGAAAGAAATGCAGGACTCCAACTTGCTGGGATGAAGTTGGGGAAAGAAAGCTATTAGGACCTGATCTTGTTGATGAAATGGCAGAAAAGGTCAGATCTATTCAACAACACATAAGAGCAGCTCAGAGTCGACAGAAAAGTTATGCCGACAACCGAAGAAAAGACCTAGAGTTTGAAGTGGGTGATAAAGTGTTCTTACGAATATCTCCCTGGAAAAGGGTTATGAGATTTGGAAAGAAGGGGAAGTTGAGCCCTAGATATATCGGTCCTTTTGAAATACTGGATCGTGTTGGGAAGGTAGCTTACCTATTGGCGCTTCCACCGAATCTCTCTCAAGTTCACGATGTGTTCCATGTATCTCTCCTGAGAAAGTACATACCAGATCCTTCACATGTACTCAGCTCAGAAGTTGTACCGCTGGAGCAAGATCTTTCTTATGAAGAACAGCCGATAGAGATTCTGGATCGTAGCGAAAAAGTCCTACGAAACAAAACCACTCGCTTGGTGAAAGTTTTATGGAGAAACCACCAACTTGAAGAAGCTACATGGGAGCTTGAGGATATGATGAGGGAGAAGTATCCTCATTTGTTTGTTGCAAAGTGACGAATTTCGAGGGCGAAATTCTTTTTAAGGGGGGTAGAATGTAACACCCGAGACTTTTATGTTATATAAATCATCAAAGGAATCTTTTTCTACACAACACTTGCTTGGCTTGCTTTACACGCAATCACGACCTTCCTCGATAGCTTGCGTCGTACGCAATACCGAGTTTCACTAAACAACAATATGCTATTAAAACTAGCCGTTATGAATAGTAATAACCACTTTTTGAAATTTTATAAATTTTATTTTTCAAAATGGACTTCATTTTTGGACTCAGAATATCGAAATTAGCCTAGGGTGAAATTTTGGTATTTTTCTGAAAACTTTCAATTTTTGATGAATAGTGAAACCACTAAGTGGTAGGTTAAAAAACTGAATTTTGCATAAAACTTAATTTTACCGCTTCTGTGAATGGAATTTCAAAAATCCGAGAGACACGGTTAATATCAAGGACTAAAATGTGGTTCAATGAGATGAAAATAATTTTTTGGTGAATAGTAACTTTTTACTATTTTTACCGCGGTTAATAGTAAATAGGGTAACTAAGGGTAAATATGATATTAATATTACCCTGACACATGTCCTAATTCTATTGGACAAGTGTAATTCGACCAAAAACAAACTTAGGAATAAAATATGACCATTTAGGCCCACTTGGATTAGATTAGGACATTTATTATTAATTTATTTAAAGAAGGGTTAAAATAGTTAAAATCAAAGTTTAATAAGTAAATCATTTTTAATATAGGGTTATACATAAGATAAATTCGATTGTAAATATTCATTAGAAAGCTAAAAAGATTTCGTACATGATGGTATTTTATTTGTAATTTTTAGACATCAAATAATTTAATTTATTTATGACACAAAGACGATGCAGTAATTATCTTATTAATGAAATATTGACAAAATTGATAATATAAATACCAAAATAAATGTAATTTGAGACTTTTTATGAATTCCACTAATTTTCTAGGTTACTATGATATATTAGTATTGATTTAATCAACTTGGTTCGAACATATATTTCTGTTATGACTTTCACAAAAATCATATATCAAATAGTGTTAAAATTGAAACAAAATAGTTTTTAAATCAAATATTATATTATTAATTGTTATTTTATTCCTAAAAATCTAAGGCTCGGCCAAATGACTTAGATAAGGATATATATATTAATAATAAACAATTTGGGGTTCGTTTGGCATTTTATAGTAAGGGTATTAACCATATAGTGAAAGAAAACAAAAAGACATGGTAAAAGTTAAATTATTTAACTTAGAGTTAAATTTAATTGATAAGGTTAAAATAATATCCTAAACTTGTCTAAATTCTATTAGTTGATAGGATTTCGAACCATCCCCACTTTAGCTTCGAAATAAGACACTTTGGAACCATTATAAACCGATTTTAACTTTAATATAAAATAATATTTTGAGATATTCCTAAGGTGCCCCTCTCCTCCCTTATAAAAGGGCACCTCCTCCCCCACCTCCTCACACCAATTTGAGCACTCAAGCCCGGCCAACCCCTGCCATTTTCCCTTCTCCACTTCCCTAGAATAATCCTAGTGGTCCTGGTCTTCTCCAAAGACCAATCTTAGTTCCTTAAGTGAAGGATTCAAAAAGGCGTTCCAAAGAAGAGGTAATATTCATTACCGATCTTTTCAATTTCTTTCTTCTTTAACTTCTTCTTCTTTAGTTGTTTCATGATAAAGTAATAACATCAGTATTACTTACATACTGATATGTTATTATAAATATGAAACAACCCTAATTCACCTTCTATCCATCCTACGGAAAAATGAAATCACCGCGCGTGCGTACGTACGGAATACCGTCTCCACGCCGTGGTGTAATCTATTTTCCACCATCACCTTACAAGGATGGGTATAATGGTGTAATGAGTAACTATATATGATTATTATTAAGTAATATTGATACTGAAATAATATATATATATACTCCAATACAATTCCACGATCATAGGAACGATATCATCACTCGTGCGTACGTACGGAATACCGTCTCCACGATGTGATGCGACTCGTTCTACATGATCTTCATTTCATAATGATTGTATAAATGAATTGAATGAATGAATATGGTATATACTACACTAATACCATTCTGGAAATGAATTATCTATAACCTAAAGATAAGAATAAGAATTTATTCGACAAAACACGCATAAGAACAAAAAGTTATAAAGACCCGAGTAACAAGTAACAATGAAATATTACTAACAAGAAGCTAATAATATGACCATATATGATCTCATATCAATATGTATGATTCTGGAATAAGTCAATAACATTATTTAAACCATTATACAGGAGCTTCGGACACGAACAAAGCAAATTGGACCTAAGGTAAGGGAAATATCACAATCTCATTTTTATCCGAGATTGTTTATTCGTAAGTATTTACTGGGGTGTATTTTATCATCCACATCCATGTTCCCTCAATATGTAATATTATTTCCATCCACCTACAATTGTTTAAATCCAATTTTACCCTTCTATGAATTTTTAGTAAAGGATATGAAAGGAATCTTTTTTCGTTTTTCGTACGAGGTACTTTTTGACTTTTCCGACAAAAGTACGAAGAATGTTTTTTTTAACTTATACGGCACAAACGGATTTATACTATTTTATAAAACCTTATTTTCATGAAGCTTCCTCTAAAAAGATTTCATGACTATTTTCAATAAAATCTCTTTCTTTTAAAATTTCATGATGATTTGCGAAAAGAAATTGATTTTGAAAGAGAAAGGATATTTTCCTCAAGAATTCAATTCAAGTGTTTTATCAAAATTATTTTCCATATAAGATAATAAAGGGTTCTGTTTCTATCCATATTTTTACATTGATTTGACTATGTTGTGATGGAATTATGTTTATGAATTCCTTTATCTTATATGAATGGTTTTATGATGTCATGTTGTTTAAGAATCCCATTTTTATTACATGGGTTATGAAATGATGTATGATTTATGATTTTGTGGCACACATAAGAAATGATTCATTAAGAGATGGGTGGGACCTATATCTCCCTCCAATGCATTGGGTAAAGATTTCATATCTCATGAGATAGACATGGCTGGAATGGTAGGTTATACCGGTTCAGTGAAACAGGACTGAAACGAGGATTACTCGATTCAGAAAGGGACTTTGTCCACTAAGATAGTCTTGGCAATGAGTCATGACTAACAAGAAATGATTTTCCATGATTATGTGTGCATGCCACAAAGATTCAAGTTTTATGTTATCATTATGGGGATCTCATTTTCACTTCTATGATTTATTCCATGTTAACATATTATGATCTCTTTTGCAGGTTTTGATTTTCATAAAGATATGATATGATTTTTATTTCCTTTATTGCCCTTGCTGAGCATTTGAGCTCACCCTTTTATGTTTTCTTTTCCCCAGGTCAGGAAGATGGATATTAAGTAGAATATGCTAAAAGGGACCCTAGATATGATGAAATAAATGGGAGACACTATAGAAGATTTATGAACCAGTTGTTTATGTTTCCCAGTTTCTAAAGACACTATACCTATACGGTCCTTTGTGGTTTTGTCATATGTTGTAATAAGAGTGCTTCAATTTTGAAGTATTAACAATGTATGTAAAGTGTGGGTCGTTATAAACATGAAGGTCACTATTACATATACATCTCCTTATTCACTATCACATTCTTCCCTTTTTTGAGAATTTTCCAAACTACCACCATGGAATCTATATCATGATCTTTGATGTCTTTCGACTCAGCTACCTTAGATCATTCTAAATTCTCATATTCCTTTCAAAGTAGATTTTTAATTTTTTAACTAACTTTCTCTTAAATTTTTTATTTCATTTCTTGTAGGATGAATTAATCGTCATGATATTTTTTAATTTATCCATGTTTATTCATGAAAATAATTATGGTACTATACAAACAGATGTTCATCCATTACACATATAAAGAATGAAAGTGGGTGATTCCCCTTTATAATTCCTTTCCCCTTTGTATATTTGAGAAAAAGAATTTCATCAGGTAATCTGTCTATTATTTTTCATGACCATCTTCAATGTTATTCTTTTTTATTTCCTTCAATGGCCATATTTTTTATTTCCCTTTTTCCACATAATAATTATCATCATTTATCATCTCATGTGAAATATAAGTACTATTAAATCTATCCAATGTATGCTCCATTTGAGCTTTATCATCAAACATATAATCTTTTGGATGGAACCAATGTGGATAATTTCTCATGATATGCTTTACTGTCTTAATATATTCAACAATTTCTCCAAGACAATCCATGTACTCTACAAAAAATTTACCTAGTGAAAGAATATATCAACATACTAATTACGTATCACTATATGATCCTCATATTTGTTTCATAGAACATGAATCTTTTTTCCTCTCACTTTGGATACCCCCTCATAAATATTCAACATCATTTCCCACATTGCATGTGATGACCTTCACGACATCTCCTTCAAATAAATAGATTTGTATAGATATCCACCTAATGTATTTATTCTTTTGGTGTCTATATCCAATTACCATCAATTGGCTTATGATAAAGAACCAATATTAATATTGGCTAAAATTCCATCCATCACTACTATAACGAAATCCATTCATAATGATGAAAAGTATTGTTTCCTCCAATTCTACCATAATTGAAAATTTATCCCATCAAATATATGGATCCCTTTTTTATTGAAAGCATCTATTTTTTCTATTGAAATAGAACTACTGGATTTCAAGCTTTTCCTATGATACTATTTGATATCTGAATTAGTTTAAATACACTAGAAGGGTGGATTAGGGTATAACATATAAAAAAAATTCCCCTTCAGATCTTGTTTCGTTGTTAAAAAAAATAATCTTCTCTCTCATTCCTGTTGAAATGTATGAAAAAATAAATCATGCATGAGACAGAAGATTTTTATTGGTTCAACCATTATAGGATATGTCCAAGAAGCATATAATTATGCTATATAGATTAACAAAATCCACTAAGGCTCACTACTAAAATAGATGGTTTGGGCTAGATTAAATCTATTCATAGGATCACTACCTTTACAAGGTTTAGGAAGAACCAATATTAATATTGGCTGAAAATCCATCCATCACTGGTATAATGAAATCCATTCATAATGATCAAAAGTATTGTTGCCTCCAATTCTACCATAATTGAAAATTTCTCCCATCAAATATATGGATCCCTTTGTTATTGAAAACATCTATTTTTTTATTGAAATAGAACTACTAGATTTCAAGATTTTCCTCTGATACTATTTGATACCCCAATTAGTTTGATTACCCTAGAAGGGTGGATTAGGGTATAACATATTAAAAAAACTTCCCCTTAAGATCTTGTTTCGTTGTTAAACAAAATAATCTTCTCTCTCATTCCCTTTGAAATGTATGAAAAAATAAATCATGCATGAGACATAAGAATTTTATTGGTTCAACCATTATAGGATATGTCCAAGAAGCATACAATGATGCTTTATAGATTACAAAAATCCACTAACGCTCACTACCAAAATACATGGTTCAGGATAGATTAAATCTATTCCCAGGATCACTACCTTTACAAGGTTTAGGGTCATCTCAATTCATTCTGAAGGGCCACTCCCCATGTCTCTATATCTGAATCACTACTTATGTAAAGGATCACATTATTCCACTTCCCTTTATAACAAATCTCGAAGGGATCCACTCATATTATATGAACATGTATGTCCCATCATTTGCATGAATGAATCCTTGTCTGTAGATTGATGCTCTATTGATGACTCATTTTCACCCATAGATGAAATACAGTTTTCTAAGAACTAATAGTTTGGATAAATTTCCTACACAAACTATTTTATTGTATATTAAATCATCCTAAATCTTTTACAAACAACCATGCTTCCTCTGCAAAATATGTTGCACTGCCTAGAGTGTGTGCATCACGGATAACCACTTCCTCTACATACAATCCCTAATTCGTTGATGGAATATTATTTTTAAACCTCCCCTTCATCATGAAACCATTTCCATTTTGGGATATAGAACCCTGCAAACCGTTTTATGTGAATTGACTTCATTGAAATCCCTTCATGGAATTTGTTCCCCATGAACTCTCTCTTTTATTGAATCATTCCTCATGAATTCATTCAAACTTCACTAAAATATTCCTAGAATAATTATTTTTTCTAATGAAAATAACTCTACCTTATGGATATGATTATTTGTCCTTATATTTAAATATAAAACTGAAAATATCACTAATCTTATTTCCCTACAGTTTTGATGCGGTATAGTATTCACCGCGTACTGTTATTCACTCCACATAGCGCGTTGATAATATGTAAAGATATATATTTTCAAAAAATGAAAACCATTTGTGGATCCTCAAAGAACTACCCCCCTAACAGAGATAAAACCTCCCATGAAATTCATGCCTCCCATAAACTAAGATCCTCCAATGAATAGTTTTTCGTTCTACGGTATGTATAGCTTGCTTTACAGTCCTCATATTTTTGATTTGTGGAAACCTTACATTACCAATTTTACATCATTTTTTACAACATCACATTTTTAGTCTATAAAATATTCTTTATGGTCTAAAAACTATGTTCTTAGAAAAAAACATTTTCTGAAATCCAAATTCCTAATTTGGAGATACAACAATTTGGTTAACATTGGGAAACTGCTTCACCTTAAACACCTACTTCAGCAAACACCAACCATTAACATTCATCATCATCTATCTTTTTCAACAAAAATTCTCAAACCCAAAAACACCAAGATAACTTCTTTTGTTATTTTTTCACAACATTCTTTGATAAATGATTTATCCATCTTAAAACCATAACATTAGCTACTGTTTTTATGAAAGGTAATTTCGGGAAGAATAATTTTTTCTATAGTGGGAATCTAATGAAATATATTTATAATAATTTTTGTTAATATGATATTTGAAAATGAGTTAATTATGTATAATTGAGACAAAATTATTTTTACATTTTGGGAATATATGTTTTATCATATAGACAACTATGGGATTAAAAAGTTATTTAGTGACCCAGTGATTACAACTATTTTAATAATTGTTCTACATATATGGAAAATTATATGATTATGGTAAATTTATATGATTTTTAATATTTTGATTTTTTTTATTAATTTTTGAGTGATCTATTCGAAGAATATATGATTATATTGAGGCTTTTAGAGGATTTTGTACTTTATGAGAAATATTTTAGTTTTTTTGAGATTATATGATAAGGGAATATTCAATTATTTTAATGTGACTTTATAAGAGAATAATATTGTTCATATATAAATGTTTAATTGAACTTGGAAAAATATGTGACAAAATCATTTTGATTATTAAGTTTTGGACATGGTTGGGAAAATTCTTGATTTGTTTTTATGATATTTAATTATAGAATTATTTAGGTTTAGGGTTTGAAGATTAATGATGTATTTACTCATATGAAAGATTATTCATATTTATTCTCATTTTATCATGTGTTGACCAATTCATATTTATAAAGGAGGAGTAGATTTTCTTCTTTTATTGGATCTTATAGTTGGATAATTGTTTAACATAGTTCATCAGAAATGGAAAATTAAACTCGCATATTAATTAACTAGAGTAAGAGATGAGAAGGAAGTGAAAAAATATTGAACCATAAAAGAAGGATAAAATTACACTTTTATACAAAAAAGCATTCATGTATTTTTATTTTCAAAATATCTCTATATAGATGGTATAATAATTTTTCAAATCCATTGATCCATATTTAGAATGAAATAATCAACTTCCAATGATATATTTTAGAAACTCATCTACTAGTATGAGTATTATAGAGATACATTATTTTATTAATTATTATGTTTCATGATCCTGAACAAAAAATTAATTACTATGAAAAAATATGGAATTTATTTTAATACAATGTTAAATTCATTATGGGGAGGAAAAATTTTAATTGTGTGGATTCATTTTTTATTAGATTGGAAAACATAACACCCTAAAATTTTAATATGTATTCCTCCATTAAATTAATATTATGTTTTATATATTTCTGATACCATCAACATCAAACTAAAATGAATCATGACGATTATCTTAAAAAAAATTACAATGGAAAATAAATACTAATACATGACGAGGTTATAATAAAAACAACCTGATGAAACATTCATGTGGAATAATGTCCATATATATAAAAATACTAAAAACATTGAAACATTATCTTTAGGGTTATACATGAAGATATGACCACAACTATAACTTTGAAACAAGGAAAATTATTATCAATACAATATAAATAATCATGATGAAGTAAATGAATAAATTTTAGTTATGCTTGTAAGCCCATATATATGTGTGTTATGAATGTCATATATATGGTTTTTGAACACATAGTCATTTTCAATATATTCATATATATCAATTAGATATATATTCAATAGATATATTAATTCCAATTTGTGTATTATATTTTCATAAAAATATAAATATAATATTGCTCACAACGTTTTTAGAATTATTTATTTTTATGTTAATGATTAAGATATCTTCATGTTTTTAAAGGTCATTATGATTTAAAAGAGAGAAATGAATATATTATAAAAAAATATTTTTCTAAATGTAATAAATTTAATTTAACAAAAAATATTTTAGTTTTTTCGTCATATCATTATTATCTTGTGGTAAATTTTTTGCATTTATCAAAATAGTTTATTTTTGGGTGAATGGTGATAAATGTTGATTTTAGAAAAACTATCATTTTTTCAATAAATAATGTAATTTAAAGTCGAAATATATATTAGATTTATTTTAATAGTAATATAATTATCATTTATTTTTAAAAATTCGTGTTTATTACAGATGAATTAAAAACAATTTAATTTTGGTATAATATCAGTTTTATCCTTAAAAGACATTTTTCAAAAAACAATTTTCTATTGTTTTATGGATTTATATTAAAATTAATCTCCACCACTTAATGAAATTAAACTATTAAAAAATTTTGAGTTTTCATATACCATTATCATTTAAAATTAAAAAATATTTCAATTTATTTCCACATTCCATTGATTAAAACTGTTATAATATTAAGTAAAGGAAAACTATGAAAATTTCAATCAATAAATTTTAATTTCATATTTATTATTTAATTAGAATAATAAGATTATATTAACTAATAAAAGAATATTTATTAACACATAAATAAGATATTATTGTACCTTTATTTATATTAGATTTTTTATTTATGATATAATTACCTTAAATTCATATACAATGTCGATACAGTGTAGTTTTAAGACATATAAAAACCAAAGTGATTTCTTATAAAAATAATAATTACAAAATATCTCTGATAGAATATTTAATTTAATAAAATTAAACGGTAAATATAACTTACATTTACTAGTAAATGTGTTTATATTTTATGTCGATTGACTTCATTATTATCATTTATGTGAAATTTATTTAAAATTTTAAAAATTAATTTAATTATATTTTGTGATATAAAAATTCTACTAAAAGGTTAAATATAAAAAATTAAAGTGGAAAAAATTGTTATTTAAGGATCTATAATTTCAACCATGTATCGTTTTTAAGACACATTCCACCATATAAGTAAATTTATGACCCTTATACAGTGAATAATGTGTTACCATGGTAAAAATTTAAATGGGTAAATAAGTGTGTTAAACATAAAGATAATGCTTAAAATAAACCATTTTCAAATTTAAATTTTATTTTAGGATGTTATTTTTACCTCAAAATTTCCTAAATTATTTTTTATATCTTAGTTTTTCAACATGAAATGGTTAGGATATTTATTATATTTAATGTTCTTACAATTTAAAATTTTGTCACTCCAATCACCTATAAAATAGAACAACATATCCACTCTTACTTACTGCTTTTATGACATTTATCTCTACCAAGATCCACCCAAATAACCTCAAAATTACACTCCCAAAACCTAGATGCTCTTGTCATAACAAAATTCAAACCACGAAGGACTAATTTACAATCCAAATGATGTTTCCCAAAGAGAAGGAATAACTCTTAACCAATAAAATTCATTTTACTTAATCTTATATCTCCTTAAATTACCTTGTTTATAGAATAATATTAGTATCTAAACTATAAATTGATGATATTATGTATATTTTATAACCCGTATTTTTCTCTATCTCCATCCTATGGTAAATAAAAAAGTCACTCATGAGTAATTTTGGACTATGAAATCTAAAATGTGATATGTTTCATTTTTAATAACCACCTTAGAAGGCTAGTTATTTTAATTAATTTAGTGAGTATATACGATATTAGTTAAATAAGAATGATTCTATAAATTTATTATATTGCATACCTTCATACACTTCCACCCACAAAAAATTATAATGTCATTCATGTGTTTCTGTGGACTACCTCCTCCATGTTGTGATGTGATTCATTTATCATAACATCCATTAAAATATAATAATAAGATTATATTTAATGTATACAATTTGTAATTGTGTAATAATTATTATTCGATATATGAAAGAACAAGGACCACTTCTACCATGGTAAACGTAGCGATGAGGTTTTGTATTTATGAATCAAACCCCTTCACATATAGGAATGAACATGTCTGATTTAATAACTATATAAGGCATGTTAATAAATGAAATAAATTGGATAATAAAATTTTAATTCAGTTTAAATGTTTTCTTATGAAATTATAAAATCAATATATGTTTCAAATATAGTTGACAATGTATATAAATAGAGATTCATACACGTGTTATGTTGTTATCATAACACTTTTGTTTCAATGAGAAATATGTCATATTTCCAAATTATTTCCTTCATTTGTTGTATATATCATCCATTTTATGATTTATATTATTAAATTATTTATTTTAATGGTATTTAAATTATCATTTGATGTTATTTCTTTTAGGGGGTTATCGAAGCGGTAAGGATTTTTTGTTACAATCTCAATTTTTATATGGATTTTTTATGCTTAATATTTTTAATGATTAAATTATTTAATATATATATAAATATAATATATTTTCTTATCCAATAAATCTTTATTTAAATTATAATTATTCCTTCAAATTTACCCTCAAGGTATTAAAATTTCATAGAGAATTTTTTTTAGTCAAACTTACATTTGTTTTTATATTCCGTTTGAAATAGTTTCCATCCATGATGATATTTTAGAAAAATATATTTAAAACATTTATTTAAAATTATTTATAAATGTATTAAACCAATTTATATCAATATTAAATCAACTATAATTTTAAAAAAAATTATATTCATTTCATTTTTTGAATGACTTAGTTTTACCAAATTTTTGAATTAATAAATTGTTTAAACATATACAACAGGAATTTTTTTCCCATTTTCATGATAACTATTTACATGGAGACATCCTTTACCCGTTTCCATTGATATTTTGACTAATAAAATTTTAACAATATTATATAAATTTTTTATATGGTTTTAGATGAATCTGATACTTTTCCGTGGTTTTCAAAGAAAATATTACACATTATTTTAAAGGTATTCTCATTTATATCACCATTATTTAATGATTCATATACTTTAATGGAGTTATAATATAATAAAACCATTCATGTTATTTCTCTAGATGTCTTGGGATCATTTAATTTAATTTATTAACTGGTAAAAATATTAACATTTTAAATTCTAATTTTCAATATGAAAGTTTGTATTGATTATATATTTATTTATTTTAATTTAATTTTATATAATGAATGAATTGACATTAGTATGTGATGAAAATTGATCCTTATAGAACCTTGATTTATTTATTGGTCTAATGAGGAAAACCAAACTAGTTATGTTTTGTACACCTGCCCAATAATTTATATTTTCATGCAATAAGTCCTTGACGATATGATCATTATTCTAATCATTTTTCATTCAGGAATTAACAAAAAATATTGTTATCAATTTTATATGATATTTTTTTTATACATGAAAATATTTTTTTATCTAACAATTTATTACTTTTTATGGAATTATTTTGATTGAATAAGACAATAAAATGATCATTAATTTTTCATGAAGTTTCTAATCTCGTATGAGTACAATATTTAATTTCTAAATATCAATTCCATAATTTTTAAGAAAACCTTCTGAATTATAATTTTCCTATTTTTATCTATTATGATATGATTCATGAAATACAATGGGTTGTATTACTATGTCATGTATGTGTAAATGATTATTCTCAACTCAATATTTTTTTAGGAAAAGAAAACATTCTCATGGATTTTAATGAATTTAAAATAGATTAAAATATTTGTATCCTTTTTATATCCCTTAATGATCATTTTTTTATTATCACACATTTTAAAATATTTTTCACAAAGCATATTTATTACTATGAACTATGAAAAGTACCATCATTCCATTATGGGGATCAGTTAAAAATTAAATGAATGTTTTTTGAATGAGACATGTGTTTTAATTTTTGAAAACTATTTTCATTAAATAAATGGAAATGGGTAGAAATGTAAAATTTTTATTATATGGATTTAATATATAAGAGAATTTACGAATTATCAAAAACTATAAACCACCAAATATCATCAAGAAGAATAAAATTGCAACCCATATGATAAATAATGTAATTATGGGTTGTTTAATTTATGATTCATTAAATTCAATGAGTCATGATAGAAGAACATGTAACAAAAAATATATAAAAAATTAAAGTATAAGCTCTATGATCACCATATTCATATACTTTTATTATATATTAGGATTTTGGTTGTTGGAGGATTCTTGGAATAATTTCGATGGTGTTGGATGCTTAAAATGCCAAAATTTGGGAGAATACATAGCATGTAAGTGTTTGTAACACCCCATGTTTTGATTAATTTGTTATCAAATAAACTATATTTATTTCTTTCATTCATTTCATTCTAATACATTTTAAAAAAAAATTATACACTACAATAGTTAGTGTTATTCTAAATGCAGCCTTGGCTTACCTTCCGCTGCATACAATACTAAGTTTCTACAAAAGATCAATTTTTATTGTAAACAATACGGTTATAACAAGAAATTTATACATAGTAATATGAATAATAATAACTAATTTTTAAATATTATTTTTAATTGATTCATATATATATATATATCATATTTATAGTGAAATAATTACTTTTCTATAGAGTCTATATGTTCTGAAAAAATATATACTATTTTTTCAATGGAACAACTTTTTATATTCATCTGTGAACAATAATAAAAAATTATTGAGAAACATTATAATAATAAACAAGATTAAATTAAAAGTTTATTATAATTCAAAATATAAAAATTTTCATATAGAGAAATTTTGGTATTTTTCTGAAATATTTCATTTGGGGATGAATAATGAAAAATACTAAATTTTAATTGAAAATAGTGTTTCCATATAAAATATTTTTACAGTTAAATATTATTTTATTTGATATTAGAGTTTAATTAAATAAATTTACATCAAGTAATCCAATTTATTTTATTGGATCCAATTACATATTGAAATTGGATATGAAAACATTTCAATATTTTGAGTGTTTCACCATAAAACCTTACAGTCTCACAGTGTCTGTAGGATTAATTTTAAATTAATTATCTTCAATTATGTGAATTAAATTCAGAAAATAAGGATGAATGTTTTTTTAATTAGTATGATTTTTTTTCTAATAAGATAACCTTATATATTTCTAAACATATTATTGAAAATAGTTAAAATTAATTACTGTCATTAAGGTCAGAACATGATTACTTAAGGAATAAATGTAGAATATAAAGTGTATAAATGAGAAAAAAAATTTCAAACCCCCATTTAATAGAATTATTTACAACAAAAAAATAGAAGGCACAATTTTTAGGATTTATTGAGATATTATTACATGATATTGACATGTATAATAAGTTAATTAAGGAAAAAGACATAAAAGTAACCCTTGTTACCATTAACACTTATAAAGATTTAGCGTATAGAAGAAACTACATAAGCCTGGTTATAAATTTTTTATTTGGAATATAATTTAGTTATTTTTATCACAATATTTCATAATTAATATTTAGTAATTATATAATTATATTAAATTCATAAGAAATTTCGATTCATTGATTATTTCATTAATAATTAATACTATAAATGAAATTATTTTAATTAATTTAAAATAAAAAAATGCTCTTATATTTTTCCAAGTGATGTTTCAATGTTAATAAATATAATATTTGGTCCATTAATGGTCCAATGGAATTTATATAATGAACATAATGACCCATAAATAGTAAAAATATTGTTTGTTCATTTTTTGTAAAAGAAGTGTTTTCACTACATGTGTTTCTATTAAAATTAATTTCATTAAATACGGGATTTTAAAATTATAAATTGAATGTAATATTTTATAATAATTGGGTATAAATTTTATAATTTGACTCACTTTAATTTAGAATTAATGGATTAAATACATAGGATAGAAAATTAGCATCCTAAATGAATTAACAAATTGAAAAAAATAGAAACTAAAGGACTAAAACATAATGACAAAACCTTATTTTTTTTGAATTTTTATCTTCAATAAATCAATTTTTTTTAAAAATTAAAAGATCATGAGTTAAGGTATACCACTCAATAGTTTCTACATTTTTATATTTACAGGAATACCACTAATCCTCTACTATAAAAAAGGCATTCATTCTTTTCAATATTTCACACATATAAATGCCTTTTTCTTATAAAAACCCTTACAAATTAATCTCCCAATGTATATACTAATGTAAAATTTTTCAAAAATATATCCAAGGAATTACATTGGTGTAAACCAATAAGAGTTACCCAAAAAAGAGGTTACATTATTTGATGATCCTTTTGGTTTTATTTATTTCTCAAACCACATAAATTATTATTTTTACAAGATTATATAATAACAATAGTATACTAAATATAATTATAATTTTTTTATTTTAATAGTTCGACCTACACCTACAGAGACTACCATCAAATAAGATACAAAATCACCATTCATTTGTGTGGCAGGATATCACCTCATGAACCGATGTCATTCGTTCATCAATTACGCCCACACACAGTTGGAAATAATGATGTAATTTAGGGTTTTATGTTATATATATATATATATATATGATATATATGATTTATTTAAGCTTATTTAATTATTATATAATATTTACCTTTATGCTTTTGTTTTTTTAAACACTAAAACATCATTTTTGGATGTATGGACCCCCAACTCTTCAAAGAGATGTGATCCATTCACACATTGCATGGAATATATTAAGGATGGTTTCTCTAAACTTATTTTTCATATGTGAAATAATAATTTGAATTTAATTATAATATATATATAATTTAATTTCTAGCTTTTAATACAAAAAAATTGAAACAATGTATTTGCGTATGTACGACCTACCATCTATATGGAAGGTATATTTCATTCCATATTTATATATATTATAGATTATTATAAAAATTTATATATAGAATATATATGATATTTAAATCATGTATTAAATCCTTGAATTATTTAATAATTACCAAACTAATAGGTTTGATAAATAAAATGTAAAAACATATATGAAAAACAAATTAGATGTTACATGAATTGTAATAGAAAAATGAAATCATTAATAAATAGGATATATATAGTCATATTAAAATAATATATGGTATGATATATAAGAATTTGTTTTTTAATAGATATATAATAAACATATACATATTATACGTTTAGGTATAATTTTTTTTAAAATTCAAGGAATAATGTATAGGAATTCCATCTCACATTCCTAAATTCGTGATATATATGCCATATTCACCACCCATTTCATTTTCTTATTGTAAATACAATCCTTGATAAATTATTTCATTAATTACCATTATTTAATAATATTAAATGTTTCAATTGATGATATATATTAATGGGGATCATGATTCTAATATTCCTTAATTATTAAGGGTTTTCTCATCTCACTTTTATTATTGTGATATATATTCAATATTCACAACTAATTCCTATTATGTGGTTCATGTACATCCCTTTGATATATAACATCATTAAAATCTTTCCATTCATGATATTTTATGATCAATTTAGTTTTTATTATTTCCATATGATTTTGATTCAATGTTAACTTAGTGGTAACATTTTATTTCTACGATCAGATCATTTACCATGATTGTTTATGATTATGCTTCTATTGATGAAATATTATGATCCATCTATAAATAAATATCATGAATTTTCTACTCAATTACTTTTTTCATGATATATTCAGGGCATGGTAACATTTCCCACTCTTTGTTACTTCAGTTAATTAAGAATGTGTTTTTGAGAAAACATGACCATATTTCTCTTTTCAATTGGAACTTTTTTTTATGAAAAAAATCATTTTTTCAAAAAAGATTTTCAAAATTATATCTATGTGATATCTTAATCTCGTTTTAAAGAAAAATTATTTAAATTTTTCTATGTTTTAAATGTGCTTAAATTGGTTTAAAAAATTTCATGTATATGTTTTCAAGGATATTATAAAAGAAAATGTTTTTAAAATGTTTTATTATTTAAAAATAAATTTTTCATACAATAATTGATATTTTCCTCAAGAAATGTTTTTTAATGATTGTTTTATAATTATTCAATGTTTTTTCAATTAAATGTGATTTTGAAAATAATCATGCCTTAAAAATTGATCTTCAATAAATAGTTATTTTCCTTATGAAATTATCTATTATATGTTTCAAAATGTATCTCCATATAAGATTCCATACATTGATATATTTTATGATTTATGTGGGGTATAAGATACATACACCATCCTCATCATTCTTTTGAATAGATTATTCTTCATATTTCATGTTTTTTTAGATACTAATTTCGATTCCATGGGTTATACCATGATAAAATTATTATGAAATCTCTTTCTTTTCAAGATTTATTATTTAATGAAATAATTATGAATCATGTATCTCTTCCACATGTTATAAAATGATGCAATATTTATTATACCCACATCATTACATGATTCAATATTTGATGCATATTTAACCCATCTACATAAATGGGTCATGATATGATGAAATAATTTTTATGTTGTGGAACATGTATGTAATATTTCATTATGTGATGAGTGAGAGTTAAACCTCCCTCCAATGAGTTGGGTAATTATTCATATCTCATCAGATAAGGATTGGAAACAAGTCGATGAGATTGATTAGAAATGGGAAACATGTGTGTCCGGATCTACAATGGGAAACATTTGTGTCTTAATCCATAATGAGAAGCATGTGTGTCCTTATCCACAATGGGAAATAAGTCTTTCTTAATCCATAATGGTATACATGTGTATCCTCATCTATAATGGGAAATATCTGTATGCAGATCCAATATGGGAAATAGGTGTTTTGTGATCCACTATTTTGATGGTCTTGGTAGTTAACTTTGACAGCTAAAATGGTTTTATATATTTTGAATGGTTACATACATATATTAAATGATTATATTGTTCATGATTGGTTTATGGTAATTTTCACCCTTATGATTCATGTGTTAGGAACTGAAAATATTTATTCACTACCTCATGATTATGATAATTGATATATAGGGTTTGATCTTCTAATGATATGATCATGTTCTCATACCCTTATGTTAATTATTATTATTATATATATCATTGCTAAACCTTTATGAACATCAGGGCTCATTCTATTCTTATATTTACTTTCCCGTGTGATGATGGAATGTTTTATGTACGATTACTAATGGGGATTCTCATTATGGTATATATTGATGATCTTTCACCAAATTAGAAGAATGTGTTCCATGTTTCCAAATAATTTAAAATATTTTATTCCTTAGAAATCAATTTTTCTAATGCGATGAATATTCATCTAAAATTATTTAATGTACAAGTATTTTAAGCGTTGGTTTCTATAGTTGGAATCAAAGGAACAGTTTATCCAACCTTTGGAATATATGATGAGAAAACTTTAGTGAAATCCCTATAGATATTTATAAGAATATGTCTAAGGATATATCTATGGATAATCCTATGTTTTCATTTATTTAAATTTATGTGTCATGATATAGGCATCCAAAAATAAAGTTTTCATGATTGTGTGGTTTTATGTTATGATAAGTGTTTCTATCCCTATTCAATCTAGTCTTAGTCAATATTGGGAACTAGACCGAACTGGTATAACATTTATTGCTTCAGATGTAGAACGTATGTGAATCATTAAAAATGATATCCTAATTGAAAATATCATGAATATAATCCGGAATAAAGTATGCATATTGATTATACTACTGAGGATAAAGAGACCGGAAATGACATGTCAACAATATGGTGTACTCTATCAGAATAGATTACATTAAATTTAAGAAGCTTGATTATATTGAGGTTTAGGAAACTTAAGAAATTATTCATATTTAATATTATAGGATGGGGCTGTTAATGATTAAGACAATAATGCCTATATAATGGTTTAATAGTAATTTTGGATCATTGAAGTGTATATGTATATGAAATTAAGAAATATGTGATATGAATCATGAAGTATATGTTTCATACTAAGGATTTATTATTAATATTTCAAAAGGGGATTATGAAATTGAAAATAGATTTAATGGAAATTTTTATTTTTATTAAGGTACGGTATCCCTTAATGAATCCATAATGTTGAGATTTTTTTTTCTATTGGATAAAGATATGATTGATGTTGATAAAGTAAATTAGAAACAACAGATTACCCTAGAACTTATTATTGATTTGTTTAAAAAGTAATCTATGTTTTCCTGGATGCACTTTAAATAATTTTTCTATTTAAGGAATATATTCAATAAACATTGGAATAAGGAAACATACATGTTTTATAAAAGGATTTACGGTAATTCATGTCAATAATATTTGTTAATTGAATATTTTGTTATGGTATTCACACATTAGGTATGTGAAAAATAAAAATTAAGATTATGATATATGGGGGATAAATGTTATGTTAATTTTGAATTTAGTGACCTAATTTATAACATTATATAATTTCATCTTTCGGAAGGTTTAAAAGTTTCACTCATTATGGAATGGTTTATGTTAAATATCATATGAGGTTTTAGATATTAATGGTTTATCTCTCCACACGAGGATTTAGGCATATTGGATAACCTATGTTAACCAATTTTTTGTGATTTCAACTAAAGATAGATGTAATGAATTATAATTATATTTATGGATCTCATTCACTATTATTTATTTATGAATGGAAAATTGACCTCCATTATCTATAGTAAGAGATGATGGGGGAATTGTTCAACTCACCACCGAAGGATGATATTGTGCATATGGAATGGAATGAAACATAGTTACTATATATTGTTTTGAAAAATCCTTCAACACTAGGAAAAGGAAATCGAAAATGATTTATCATAATACCTTCATTTCTATTGATATGATTGTCTTATAAAAAATCATAGAAATTTTTGTTTTGAGTTCTATAAAATTCCATTGATTATTCACTAGATTGTGATGAATGACCTCAATCATGATCTATAATTATATAGTGATTTATTTTATATCAAATTTTCCCTTCCCACATATGTTATCATATTTGTAATTATATTTATGGGTTACATTGGGAAACCATTATATCTTTGACTATTCATTAAAGGATATTTCAGTATTTATTTTTGAGATATTGGTTTCTAAGAAAGGAACTTTCACGTATTTGACAATTAATGACCTAAAATAATTTTGATGGTGAAATTCATTTTCAGTGTAGTAGAATGTAACACCAAGTGATTTATGAATTGTTAATTTTAAAATAAAACAAATTTATATGATTTATTTTATTACATGATATGGTAAGCTAAACATTCATTATATAATATATATGCAATATAATAATATAATTCACTACACAAAAAATTGAGTTTCAAAGAAATTTATTTTATTAGATTAGACAATACATTTAGGAAATAGGCAAAAAGAACAGTAATATTAATGTTAATATTTTTTTAGAATAAAATTATTAATGGGTTAATATATATATATATAAATCAAATTGATAATGAAATATTTATTTTTTAGTAAAGTATATATGTTCTGAAAAAAAATATATTTTCTCAAAAGAACTTATTTTTAGGTCCTTATGTGAAAAATACTAATGTATATTATGGAAACTATATATATTATAATTAGATCAATTAAACTGAATTTTCATATTCATAATTTTGGCATTAATTGGGTATGTTTCTGGGTTTTTCGGAAATATTTTCTTTTAGGATGAATTGTGAATAATGATAATTTTTATTAAAATTATAACGTTTTGCCTAATTTAATTATATTGTTAAAACATATATTTAATTTATTTTTAAGTTAAATTATATAAATTTTGAATAAATTAATAAAATTTATGTAATTATAACCATTTTAACTTCAAAATTTGATATATAAACATATCAAAATTTTGAAATTTTCCAATTATAAACATGTCGGCTCACAATGTCTATGTGGTTAATTTTAAATTAATTTTATTCACTTATATGAATTCAATTTGGAAAATTAGATAAAAATATTTTTAATCTGTATGATGTTTTTAAATATTAGCAAATTATTATTTTGAGGAGTGTGATTAGTGAAAAAAGTTATAATTAGTTAGATTGATTAATATAAGAGAAATCATAATTAATGATTAAACTTAGAATATATGGTGTACAAATCACTCAACACATGTAAAAACCACATTGGATAGAATTATTTATACACAAACCACATTATTAGTGATATTTATGTGTTATTGGGATATTATTTGTTGAAAGTAACCTATATAATAAGTTATTTAAGGAAAAGGATGAAAAGTAACCTTCATTCCTTTTATAACTTATAGTTATTTGTAGTAGTAAAGAAGCTATATAGGTTTGGTGATATATATTATTTTGGAATATCAATGAGTTATTTTTATAATAATAATTTATATTTAACTTTTATAGATGATATCAATATAATAAATTCTTAATAAACACTAATGCATAGATTATTTAATTAATAAATAATAAATAAATGATATTTTATTAAATAATTTATAATTATAAAATATTAATCTAATTATAAGTGAATTTTAAGTGTTAATATATATAAATTGTTTTACATTAATAGGTGAATTTATCTTTTATAATGATTATATGTACCCATAAATAATAAAAACATAGCTAGCTCAGTTAGGGTTAAAGTAGTGTTTTTTGGTGTTACATGCATTTCTGTTAAAATTGATTTTCAAAAAATTGATATTTTCATTATATAAATTATTTTTAAAAAATTATAGCAACTAGAACTAAAATTTATAATAATTATTACTTTAGTTTAGTCTTATTTGATAAATTATTTCTGTCATAAAACTAGGTACCTAAATGAAAAAACAGAATTGAAAAAAATGAGACATAAAGACTTTAGAACAAAAGAGAAAATGCTTATTTTTTGTGGTGTGATTTTAAATCACCCATAAATCCACATTATTAAATTATTTGTCTTTTTAATGAACATTATGTAATAGAGACCTCCAAATAGTGTTTACATTGTAATATTTACAAGAATACCACCCCTCCTCCACTACAAAAAAGCATTCACCCTCCCAACATACTCACATATCTCAATCCATTTGTCTCATCCAAACAATTACCAAATAAACTCCCAATATCAATAACATCATTCTATTAGACTCACTTTTCATTTAATGTAATCCATGTAATTAATTTGGGTAAACTAAAAGGATTTACCTGAAAAAAGAGGTAATCTACTTTGACGACCAATTTTTTTTATTTCCTGCTAAAAACAATAAATTTATTATTATTAAATTATTTTAAAATAACTTTAGTATTACTAATGTTATAATAATGGTTATACCTACACTTACACATAGTTCCATCAAATGGTGTATGCGATCACTGTTTATGTGTATGGTGAAATACTGGCTTGCAGACCGATGTTGTTTATTCATCCATTGCCACCTATAATGGTTTGAAATAATTTTGTAATTTATGTTTTTATATTATATATATCATAATTATTATCTATTTAAATTTATTTAAATAACATATAAAATTTACCACCATTCTTTCAATTTTTTTTAAATACGATAACTTCACTTGTTTATAAGTGGACTAGAGTATCCTCAAAGTGTTGTGATTCATTCACAGTTTACATGGAATGTATTAACATTGGGTTCAATAAATTTATATGATATATATGAAATAATAATTATAGTATAATGACAATATATATATATATATTTCTATTTACATTCTTTCTTTCAATACGATAATAAAATACAAATAGTGATCAAACATACGTATGGTCTACCCTCTCTATGAACGATGTATTCTATATTATATTTCTATATTATATATGTTGTTATATATATTTTTATACTGGATATATATGATATTTCAATCATTTATTAAATTCTTCAAAAAATTAAATAATGATCTGTGTAAGAGGATCAAGAATAATAAGTTAAAACATATTTGAATAATAAAGCGGATAAGAACCAAAATGTAACATTAACATGAAATTGATAATAAACAGGTAATATAAAGTCATTATCAAATCATATATGGTAAAATATATAAGAATCTATTTGATTGGTATAAGTACAACAAAAAAATATTTATTAGAATGGCGGTTTTAATGTTTATGAAGAAATACAATACATAAGATAAGAAAATATCATATCACATTCTTATATTTGTGGGATACTAGCCATATTTACCTACCAATTCTATTATGTGGTGTATATACTTCAATAATACATTTATTAATATTAAATACAATTGTTTCATGATATTATATGTTTCAATTTATGTTATTATTTCTTGTGGATCTACATTCTAAAGTTACTCAAGTAGTTAGTGTTTTCTCATCTCACTATTATTTTGGAGAAATATATTCTATACTTATCAGTTATTTTTGTTATATGGTGTATATACTACCATTTTACATTTTATAACATTAATATCCCTATTTAATGAAATTTTAATCCCAATTTAATTTTATTATATCAATATTATTTTGATTCAAATTTTCATTGTGGAATTTAATTATTGGTATAATCACAACGTTTACCAAGACTATATATGTTTATGCTTATATTTTTGTAATCTTTTGATTCATATCTCAGAAAATATAATTAATTTTCTTTCCCTATGGATTTTCATTATATCCTCATGTATTGAGACCATTTATCTATTCTTTGATACTTAGTATAATTATAAAAGTGTTTTTGATAAAATATACCCATATTTCTCTCTTTGGTAGGATGTTTTTTCTTCAAAACCCATTTATTATAAATATATTTAGAAGTTCTTTTCTTTTTGTTCTTTTAAGAAGATTTTCATGTAAGAGTTTTATAAATTATTTTAAAAAAATAGTGTTTAATTTTTTTTCTATTTCTTCTTTTTAGTTTTTCAATATTTCTCTAGAAGAAAAATATTTGGAAATGTTTTATATTTTAAAATGTTTTTCTAAAACAAGAAAAGATAATTTCGTAAAAAATGTTTGAATGATATCTAAATATTATTTTAATTTTTAAAGTGGTTTTTAGAGAAACAGATTTTCAAAATGAATTATTCTATAAAATGTGATTTTTAATGTAAGGATATTTTCCTTAAGAAATGATCCATGTTATCTTTTAAAAGTCATCTCCATATATGATGACATCCTTTGATATAACTTATAATTTATTGGGGACATAAACTAAGAAAAAAAATATCATGATTATTATGAATGGTTTATGTTTTTGATTTCATGTTTTTAATGAATCCTATTTCTCTAACACTAGTTATACCATGATAAAATTCTTATGAAACCCATTTCATTTAATAGGTTATTTAATGATATAAGATTTTTGTAAACATGTCTCGTTTCTATGGGTTATAATATTATTAAATGTACAGGATACCGATTTTATTTAATGGGTTATGATATAAATCATATTAGAACCATCCCTTTTTATGGGTCCTGATATAATGAATGATTTTTTATCTTGCGGAACATGTATGTATGATATAATTATGTGATGATTTGGACCAATATACCTCTGCAATTATTTTGGTAAATAGTCATATCTTAAGATATAATGATGAGAAACAACTCTACAAGCAGTGTGTATAATTGAAAATAGATGTATCATGATCCACAATGGGAAATAGGTGTAACTTGATCCATAATGGGAACCATGTGTGTCCTGGTTGACAATGAAAAATAGGTTTGTCCTAGTCCATAATTTGAAATTGATGTGTCCTGATATACAATGGGAATGAAGTGCATCCTGATCCACTATTTTAAATAGGTATTTCTAGATCCAATATTTCAATGGTCTTAGTACATAACCTTGACAAATGAATTGGTTTTCTATATTTATGATAGTTCCACGATTAGATGACATGATCGTACAGTTCATTATTTATTTATGAACACTTATAATCATTATGATTCATCTCTTATAAACTTCTAATATGTATATTCCATGACTCGTGATTATTTTCATTGATATATAGGGTATGCTTTTCTAATGATACAATCTAGTTTTCATACCCGTATTTTCATGGTTATGATTATAAATAACCTTTCTTACACTAATTGAGAATTTGAGCTCTTCCATTTATTATTTTTTATTTCCCATGGTTTTTAAGAATGTTTTTGTGTAGGTGTACTATAGGGGATGATCTTTATGGGATATGTTTATGATATTTAACCAAATTAGAAGAACGTGTTCATAGTTTCTAAAGACACTAAACAATTACAGTCATTGGGAGTGTATCTTTGTAATTGATGAAATATTCATCTAAAATGATTTAATATTATTGTATGTTAAGCCTAGGTAGCTATTGTGTTTCACATCAGGTATTCAATGTTAATGTCTTGTTAAGGATGACTCAAATGGTGGTATCTGGTGATCTAATGGTTGTTACATCTTCGTTTTCTAGCGGTTTCTCCTAATTTTATCTCATTTACACTTTTTACATATTTATACACAATTTCCATCGATCTTCCATGATTCTAATGGGGTTTTCTTGGTTGTTTGTTAGTGAGCTTGTGTTGTGACATCCTTGGAGTGATGCAGTTCTTATGGGAGAGGTGGTCTATGATCGGAAACATTGATATGTTCTCATTTGGATAATATTGATGACTTTGAGGTTGGGGATCCATTAATTCTCTATTTTTAAAATAAATTATACATTTAACATGTTTTATCTATTTTTATGCTAGTGAAATGATCTTATAATGGTTAATAAATATTAATGAAATTTAATAATGATCTCGTGTTGATGTTCAAGATTTATACTATGATAGGGGTTTTCCTAATGATTTTCTAGATAGTTTTATATCTATGCTACGATTGTTAGTTTTTTATGATATGGACTTGAAATTTGATCTTACTAAAAATTTAGTAAATGACGTAAATACGAATTTAGTTATTAATTAATTAGTTAAATAATTTAGAATTATGTCTAATGAATATAGTGAATGTTGTAATTTGATGATACTGAATTTAATTTTTGTATGCATGTTTTAAAAGATGGTATCATTCATATGATAATTGTAATTTATTAGAAATGTGAATCATGATGAATCTTGTTGATAATAATAATAAATTTAATGAAAATGATAATGTATTTTGTACACGAAATCATATTTATATTAATTCTTTAATTTATTTAGTAACTTGTTATAACTTGATAACTTTGTTTTCCTATTATTGTAACCTCTAATAAATTAATTGATAAATTCAATATTGTATGATAACTAGTTTTGGGTTAATGATAATTTAATTTGTAAGGAATTTATTATTTTCATCATAAGGACAATTTCATTGCGTTTAGACCCATGAGAGCTTGATTGGGTGTGAAGTCTGAATTCCTTGCGATGAGGATGATCCTAGAATGGTTTATGTTTG
Organism: Viscum album; assembly: GCA_963277665.1. Taxonomy (NCBI): domain Eukaryota; kingdom Viridiplantae; phylum Streptophyta; class Magnoliopsida; order Santalales; family Viscaceae; genus Viscum; species Viscum album. Next base: position 1,422,337,740 of record OY728141.1, on the reverse strand, counting down.
TTTGTTTCCTCTTACTATTGTGATTTGAACTTGAAATTATTCATCGCATGATGAATTTCTCGGATATAATTTGGGAATGACCTATTTTTATGTGACTCTATTATGGATGGTCCTCGAATAGGTGATGTGATATGGGGTGGGGAGGTCAGTAAGATGTTGTAGTAGTTGATGCTTGTGATAGAGTGTTGAATCAGTAAATGCATGTCAGAGTTAGGAATGACACTATAGATGATAAGAATGGGTTATAGATGGGGATTTTTTATGAGGCTTAGAGTTGGAATTCTTTTTCCGAATTTGTTTAATGGACAATGGCCAGGTTTTTTGTTTTTATCATTTTTAAAATCCCACTCATTGAGGTAACTGGATGTTCTGGATTGCCCGTTTTATCCTGGTGGTATATTAGGATGCTATTCCTAGAGAAAATGGAGGTATAATGATTATAATAATGAATAAATTATTTATAACATGTGATGTTGGTAATGATGGAATGGAAATTCAAAAAGATGATTCTCCTGATAAAATGAGTCCTCAGTTTGAATTATACCTGGAGGAAATATACATTACTCTGATGATTAATGTGACTAAATGTGGAATAATATTAATGGTTAATTAATGGATAATGAATTATCTAACAGAATTAAATGATTATAATAAATGAACTAATTAATGATTCAATTTAAATTCTTGTTTTCTTATAGGATAACTAGTCATTGAATGGTTATGTTGAAGGCATAGAGATTTCAGATACAACTAAGTCTAAGACTATGTTATTCTCATACTGTGTTTATGAGATTTTTTATATCATGGATATTATTTGTTTTTATATTCTCCCCCAAACCATGTTGTTTCGTTAGACTAACACCTTGTGGACTCTGGGATGTTGTTTTCCCCAACATCCTGGTTGGAGGATGGATGGTTGACTACCCACTTTTTGGAAAGTTCATCACTTGGTAGTAACTATTTCTACTGTACACAATAGTTAGTTTTAAAAATATATGATTATTGGGGTCGTGGGGGATTTTTTTTATTTTACACAAATGTTTGACTGTATTTAGTAGACAATGGATTTTTATAGATATGATGTGTATTATCTGTGTTGTACTTAGTTACATACTTAGTTATTAATATGTAATCGAATGAGGTATAACACCTCATCTATGATACATGTCATATGTGTTTTGGTAGATCTTGGGAACTATAATGTAACTATATATAGATATGTGGATGAGATGATGTGATGATGTGATGCACGGGGATCATGTTGTGATGCCTTTCCCATGTGTTTTTGGGCATGCCTATTTTGGAGAGAGATGTCTCAAGATGTGCATCATTGGGTTAGAGTAGAATAATAGTTAGAAAGACTGAGTTGGGGTACCCCTAATGTTTTATTATTATATTATATCCTCCATCGTATGAAATACTTGGTGAGGGTTATCTATGGTGAGTCTAGGAACATGTTATACTAGTTTAGGTGTCGATTTAGTTTCATTATTTTCCTGTGTGATTTACCATACTTTCATTATTTTTTTCATGGGATGATTTGGGGAGGATTCTATTGAATATATTTTTAGAATCACCCTACATATATATAAAATATTTTTTAGTTCATATGAAAATGGATTGAGATATATATGTACAATAATAGGTAATGTATTTTTATGAGTTTTTTGGGATTCATCGATTCCATTGTCATTATGTTTTTGGTATTTTTATTTTTTCCTTTCAGTTTCTATAGTATTATATGGGGTTTCATTTTGGAACAAGGATTTTGTTTATACATCTATGTAGGTGTTTATTCATTTGTTTTTCTTATTTTTTTCATCTATATGATTCACATATATGTTAATTCCACATATATGCATATTAACTATACCCTTAATGCAAGTCGTTTATAGAGGGAATACATGAATCAAGAATGAAGAAGTCACAATCTCTCTCTCTTCATTTTCGTGTTTTTTTGTGCGGTCATGACAGAGTGGTATCATTGGTTTTGGTTTGAAAGATAATATGGATTTTGGACATGGGAACAAGTGATGTTTAATGATTTCGTAGGGAAAAAATGTCATCTATGTTTAATAAGCAATGTAAACCCAGAAAACTGGAAAAGACATAGGTATATAGGCCCCCACTATGATATGATGCTTAGAACATTAATTTTATGGAACCATGTAAATAATGAGACACTGGTTTTAGGGTAGAGACATAAGAAATATCTTTCATCATTCTTCTTTAAAGATCTATTTGAAATAAATAGACTTTAATATAGGTTAAAACCATAAAAATATAATAATTAGTTAACTATTTAATGTTAAAAATTATTTATCCAATGTTTAGGATATCTGAAAAGTTTTTAAATTTTTAGTTATGGTTCTATGTTGACATCGTCATTATGATTTCACCAATGATGTTCTGAAGGTTGTGCCAGAAGATCACCACAGAGTGGAGGTTGACGATGATGAAACATGGAAGAGGAAAAACTAAGAGTTTTATAGCAAGAGTGTAAAAAATAATGAGGAATTATGTTAATATTAGGTTATAGAAGAATTATTGGAGGATATTTAGATAGCCTTCAGTTCACATCATACTCTAAAGGAGAACTATGTTTAATAATCTATGATAATGCTTCATGGATTCGTGAGGGAGTTGTGTTTATTGTTCCTAAGGGATCATGATTAGATGATTACCTCATGTCAGAATGTTTTTGTCTATTTTTAAGAAGAGTTCATTTAGTTGTCAGTGAATGAAGCTAGTCTCTATGAGCTGCTTACGCTTGAGTAGCAGGTTCTATTGTGGATATTTTGGGATCCATTTCAGGACCCTTCTGTGATATTCTTCAGAACTGTTTCTATATGAGGTGGCTAAGGAGAGGAATTTTAATGAATCTTTATATTAAAATATCTAGTGTGAGGTCACCCCATTCATACTGATGACATATTTCATAGTTATAGTGTGAGTAGATATTATAGAGAAAACACTAGACATACCGAGATCCTCACGAGATGGGAGTTTCCAAGATTCCTCATGAGGAACAGTTGTGGTTTGGGGTTCTTAGTTGTCTATACAGTAGATCATTCTATCCTCTAAGGGTAGGTCAGAACCGCAATAATCTTTTTTTTTTCTAGGGGAAATGGCTCTCGATGTTATCTTAAGGGATTAGAAATGTTCTATTACTCTTTGGTTTAAGTCATCAGTAAGAGGAGTGCCTGACCATATATGAATAGTCAGTGTGTGACATTTGTTCCACATCAGCTTCCTCCATTGATACTATTTTAGTCGAGGTAGTAGTATTAGGGTTCTCCAATTTTAGATAGGCATAGAGGGGATAATGAATGTATAGTAAAACCATGATATGATCCCTATCCTCAGCGAGAAGAGTATGACTAAGGAAGTGGTTATGAACTAGGTGATAAGGGCCATGGAGAAGAACGTTATCTTCTTTATTATTTATCATTCTGATCCCTAGGAAATAAATATGTTGTTTTATGTACCCTTTTCTTTTTTTCCACATTCATTTATACATTTTTAGATTTAGGAGGGGTGCACTCCATTATATCACCAACCCACTTCCATACTATAAGACTATAGTAAAAGTGTCTTTCAGTAACATTATTGTTGAATACACCAATAGGATGTCAAACTTACTTTCATAATGTATATAAATAAGGCGAACTAGGTTTTGTGTAACACCACACTTGGGGGGGATTTCTATGATTATATATAAAACTATATGAGGTCATCCTAAACATTGATTTCTTGTATTTAGTACAATCTATTGTGGATTTATTTAGAAGGAAGGTTATATTTTATGATACTACAAGAGTGGTAGTCATGTTTTATGGTTAGAGATACATTCATATGAATTAAATGTGTTTTCTGTATTTGTCATATTTTAGGGCCATGTTTTTTCTGGGCTCATTAGAGGTTCAGGAGTTAGTTTCTCATAGCATCGTAGAAGAGTACACAAATGTCTTTGTAGAATAGGTTATTGAATTACCCCCTCTTAGAGAGTTTGACATTGGGATTGATATATATCCATTTGTGTATACTATCTTAATGCCTCTACATATTATGGATCCTTTTGAGTTTTTAGATCTTTTACAACATCTCGATGATCTATTGGAGTGTGGGTTTTTGTAAAGGGTGTTTCTTTGGGGTGCACAAGTTTGTTTTGTGAAGAAGCATGATGGTAGTTTTATTCATTGATTCAATTATCTTCACATAATCCAAGTGATTGTGGTGAACCTCTATCCTATTTGAGGGATTAAGGATTTATTTTATCAAATTCAGAGTGAATTTTTTTTAAAATAATCTATATAGATTTTGAATATCATCAAATGTGGGAGAATGATGAAGATATTCAAAAGAATTATTTTTATTATCGTTATGGGAATTAGAAGTTCATTTTGATGTTGTTTTATGGAGATAACACTCTTGTTGGGATCATGAGACTGATTAATGTAGTGTGTATAGAGATTTGGATATGATCATGGTTATTTTCTTCGATGAAATTTTATTTTACTCCTCATATGAGGAGGAGCATGCATAGCGTTTTCCTTCCATTTTGGGTGTTATTCATCCCAAGAAAAAAATTTGGTATGTGGTAAAAATATGATTTCTGGTCTAATAATGTCTTTTCTAGGGGTCATATTGTGTCATGACATGGTGTAGCTATAGATCCATTAAAGATAGAGGCAATTGTGTCTTGGTTAGCCCCCAAGATAGTTGAATATGTATGGAGTATCCATATTTTTTCAACCTATTACATGAGGCTCGTATTCAATTTATGTTGTGTTGATACTCCTTAGACATCCTTATTCCAAAAGGAAAATTTATTTTTTTGTAATTACCATTGGTAAACAATATTTTAGTAATAGAAGAATATGTTGCATACTGATCTAGTTCTTTTTTCCAGTAGAGGGAGTTTAATTTGAGGTTTTCTATGATGCTTAATATCATTTATTGGGTTTTATTATGATGTATTAGAGGTTGGTTGATTCTTATGGGTGTCGTCAGTTTTTTCATCATTAATGTAACTATTCCATCGATGATCATGAGTTGTCAGTAGTTGGGTTTTATTTAAGGTTTTGGAGACATTTCATCATCGATGAGATTTTTTTTGTGTTTTACCTGTTATAAGATCCCAATGTTTGTATTCTATCAATGTGACTTGGAATTTACTCAGCGATAATATTTGGAAATCATGTAGCATAATGACTTATAAATTTCATATATGCTATGAAATTGAAATATTTTAGTTGATTCACATAGTAGGATTTCTTGTAGTAGTGTTTTTCAAAAATTAGGTATTCATAGATAGTGATGTAAGAACACTCAATGATGAATCTTGATATGGGAGATGATGAATTAAGAGGATATCTTTTCTAGATTAAAATTCATTCATCATTGTTGTAAAATGTGGTGGAGTCCATGTTGTTTTATTCTAATGTGGAGGATTGGAGAGACCGAGTTGAATTTGGTGATTACAATGATGTTTGTTCTAAGTATAGAATACAATGGGTTTTGTTACATGGATAGATATTAATTCCTTTAGTGACGTGAGAGATTTTTATCTTTGACTTCCATATCTCACCATTGGTAGCACATCCCAGTGTAAAAATTATGAACTGAGCATTGAGAGGCCAGATTTGTTGGTCATGGTCGAAGCATGAAGTTGTAGAGTTCGTTTCTTGATTTTTTTACTATAAGATGAAGTCTGAGCACCATATTTCCATTGGGTTTCTCCATAAATTAGAAATTACCAAGTGGAAGTGGTATAAAATATCAATGGGATTTGTTATAGGTTTATATCAATATTAGTGAGTATATGATGATATACGACTCATATTGTATGGGATGAAAAAATCATCCAACATTATAAAAATCAGGGAGTATATATAAATGGAGGAGTTTTCATGTTAGTATCTATAGGAGATGGTGTGACTCCATAGCTTCCCATGTATAATCTTTTATGATGGGGATCTTAATTTTACCTCCAGCGTCTATAGAGTTATTCAGTATTCTTTTGGATCTCATTTATACCCTTTCAATCCATTTCATTTTCAAAATTATTGTTTGAATGTGGAAACCATTTAAAACATAAAGACATAATTCATACTTACGAAGTAGATTTTTGAGGTCCATGGGTGAGACACTCACCCTTGTTCAAGTATTCGTACAATAGTAGTTTCTAATACACCATATATATTGTGATTTTTGTTGATTTTAATGGGATGCCATTCTGTTCTACATTTTGGTGGAATGGGGTCAAATAGAAAGGAATTCTCAAGCCTAAACTAGTATAGAATATGATAAATATGGTTTTTGTAATTTTAATGAAGATGAATCTAGAGAAGGATCATCATAAATCTTATGTCGACGGATGTTTTATGTCATGAGTTCTTGAAGTTGAATCATCATCGTTTGCAATAACATATTGTTAATGAGAGTAATATTTATTATTGTTTTGTTAGGCCTTTCATGTTGTTGGAACATGTTATATATTTAGGATATTAGATATATCTTCCCCTGTAATTCATATGGATTCATGATGTTTTTCAAATGTCATAGATCCAAAATTTTCTTCTTGACGACTCTCCCAATATTGAATGGGGAAAGATCAATTTCGAAGAAGATGTGACCACTGAGGAGTGTCGTGGAGAGATCCAAGAACTATAAGAGAAAATGTTATGTGGTCATGTTATTCCCTTGTTTTATTTCTTATGGTGGCACGATGGTCTGGTTGATATTACCTGGGAATTAGAGTAACAAATAACAACTATGTACCTAGTGCTTTTTGATGTTTAGATAATCTCATGTACCATTTTTATCTTATGGTTTTGGACATTGTGTGATTATTATATGGATTTCTCTTATTTAGTATTTTGGAATTACTCTCTTTTAATTGGTATCTCTAGCAAGACAGTGTTCAAGAGATTGTTTGTGATGTAGTGTGGTTTACGCTTATTGATTCTGAGTGAGGTGGTGTAGCTCTTGATATGATGAGATATTTGATTGGTATATCACATGTTGGAATTTTGGATTAATCCTCTACATTTTCTATCCAATTTTATTTTTGGATTATTGAGTATAAGAATTGTTTGAGAGGTATGTAATTAATGGGAAAAAATATTCACAGTCTAATACGTTTAATTTTTCTAAGGGTTATTGAGCTCAGAGGGGGCTTGGAATATGTCTGGAGGTGGTGGATACAAAAAATTTTAGAATCTAAGATAATACATGGTGTGTATGTTTTTTGAATAATGTATTCTAATCTCATATATAGTTAATGATGGTTCAAATGGTGTTTCATTCTATATAATAAATCGGGATTAAATGCATTTAGGTGATGGGTTTTAAGTGAGATCATAATCCCTTTATTTATATGGTGTGTAAGATTTACACATCGTGTAAATTTGCTTTGAATCGTGTCTTATAAATAGTATGGGGCACAGGTTTTCTCACAATCTAAAACACTTCCCCCATTTTCCAGTGGCAAGTGGCTCATCCATTTTTTTTTATATACTTCCTATGATGGGGATCAGTCATTGGGATTCTGTCTTCTAGATCTGGTGATCAATGTTGATCCAAGGTGTATTTCTTCATTTTTTCATAATGGTTTCCCGAGATTTGATATCATTTCTTCTAATTTCTTCTTTCAATACAATTGATCTATATCTCCAAAGTTATTAATTTGGTCTTCTGGGTTTTTTTCTTGGTTTGGTTGAGCCATGAAGTCCTTGGAGGGTTGTAGTTCTTAAATGATATGTGAATGGAGATCCATAACATTGTTCTATTCTCATGTTAATAATACTGAAACCTTTGAGTCAAGGGATTCATTGATTCTCTGTTTATTTATATGAAATTATAAATTAGACATGGTTTATCCGTTTGGATGATATTGAAATTAACATAATTATGGATTTACTAGATAAGGGAAATTTTATCATGATAACATGATGATGTTGTTTCTTTATACCATGATAGTGTTTTCCTCTTGATATTCTAGATTCTGTGATATATAATTTATGTTTTTTATTATGTTTTCTTATTCTCTTTATTATAATTTTTTTCTTGATCAAAACATAGTAGTGAACATAAATCTATATTTACTATTTAATTGGATAAAAAAATTAAGATGCATGTTATAAGAATCAAGCAGTTATTGTAGTATGATTATAATAAAATTGATATGATTATGCGTGTTTAATTAAATTTTATCATTCATGTGATTAATGGAATTGAAAAATTATTTATTTCATCATTATTATTGTATATATTAATAACAAAATTCATGAAAAGGTTAACATATATGTATTCTCAAAATCAGGATTAAATTAATTATTTAATTTATATTGTATCTCATTATAACTTGATGCATTTGGTTTCCTATTTTTGGAACCATTGATAAATGAATCAGATAATTCAAGATGAAATAAGAACTGGTTTTGTGTTATTGATTTTTTATGTGGCCTATTATGTATTTGGCTTTACTAGTTTGAGTGTATTTGGTTATGAGATGTGAGAGATTTTTTATGTGTGAAGGATGAATGCCTGTTTTGAGGGCCTAGTATCCCAATGGACATTTCTTATCATTTCCTATTTCTTTTTAGATGTGATATTTATATGGATGATCATGTTATTTCTGTAGTGATACAGGGAGGGAAGTCTTGGATATTACTTGAACCAGTTACGGCTGAGCTTAGGATAGAGGATGCATTATGTGGTGGGGAAGACTAGATGAAGTGTGCAGTAGTCGACGCATGTGAATGAATTAATAATAAGTATATTCATATGGGTGTTAGGGATGAAATTGGAGATTATAAATGTGGGTTTAAGCTGGGATTATCCATTTATGTGATTCTGAGATCTAGGATGCTCATTGTGGATTTTTAATGGCTGAAGTAAGTGTATGTTTTTTTATCTATATTGTATTCTACAGTTCATAAGGAATATAGAGGTTCTTGGATTCATATTTTGTCTTATATGTGAATTATGATGCATTTCTAAGTGTAAAATTACGTTAAATGATTCAAATAATGAAAAAATAATTATTAACACCTTGGGTTGGTAACGATGGAATGAAAATTCAATAATATTTTAATCATTATAACCCGAGTCCTCAATTTAGAATATGGTGGGCGGTCATGGACATTACTCTTGTGATGAATGCAATGAAATGTGGAATAATTTTAATCATTAATTAATGGATAATGATTTAATTAACATAAATAAATGATTGAATATAATGAAGTAATCAATGTAGCTCTTTATATTTTTGTTTTCTTATATTATATCCAATCTTACAAGTGGTGTATGAGAGTACAATCAATGTTTGTTGTAGTTGAGTCATATACTAGGTTATACAAATATTGTGGTTTTGAGATGTATTATATCATTTATATTCATTAATTTCATAGGTTTCCCCACCCAGGCCAATTAGGAAATTTACACATAGTAGACTCTAGGATGGCGTTTTCCCCAATATCCTAGTGGGAGGATGGATGGATAACTACCCATATGCCCCTAATCTCCTATCATAGTAGTTTCCTTTTCTAGTGTTAAGGAAGGATAGTTTTTGCTTATATGTGTATAAGGGGATATTATTCACTCTAAAAATTTAAGACACATGTATAATTTGATATAGTGTCTAATGGATTATTATAGGTATGATGTGTGTAGGACGTGAAGGCTTGAGGTACATACTTGGTGTGTGAGTTGTAATGGAATGAGGTAGAATTCCTAAGGAATTATACATATGATATGAGATTTTTTCCTCCTAGTATGTACATGGTTAATATATCTTGATATGTGGATCAGATGATGTGATGATGTTATGCACATGGTGCATGTTCTGACGCACTGCCCAAGTATTTTTGGGACTTCCTATTTTGGAGTGAGATAACATAGGATAATCAATATTGGGTATGAGAAAAGAAAAGTTGGGAAGAGGGTGTGGGTACCCTTGATGTTTTTATTATATTATATGCTCTTATTTATTTGATATATGTAGAGTGTTAACTATAGTGAGGATCGAAACATAATATATATGTTCAGTTGAAAAGGTAGTTTCAATGTTTATTTAATGTTAATTATCATGATTTCATTGTACTTCTTAAGATATTTTCTAGGGAAGATCCTATTGAGTATATTTTTATTCAAAAGATAAATATAAATATAATGATTTCAGGTCAGCTGGACTAGGTTGCATATTGGGATGAATATTACTATCACATGGTTTTACAGGATCTTCATAGACTTCATGGTCACTATCATCATTACAACATTGGTATTTGTAGTTTTAATTTAAGTTGTTACATTACTATATGGAATTTCATATTTCTCATTGGATTTATTTTATATGTTTGAGAAGTTTTTGATTATTTAATATTTCTTAACATTCTCCTCAATATGTTTTTCATAGTGGGTAATGTCTGCTATATAAATGTTTATTATAACCATGGTGAAAGTCACAATCCTAGGGCCTACTGGAGGTGGGACTTGGGAAAACACCATATCTCTCCAATAATTTTTGTATCATTATGGGGTGATAGATGTGACAAAAATAGTATCAAACTATGAGTTAATAAAAATGATCCATGAAGAATAATCATAAGAATATGGAATGGAAAATTAAAATGACATTGAGTAATAGAATATCAATTATTTTTTCATAAACATAATCATATAATGTCACAATATTGTGAGAAAATCTTCATATCATATGGGAATAAAAATATTTCAATTGTTATATCAAAAATAGCTCATTAAATGAAAATTTGGGTTTATAACATTTCATAATATTATCACTTAAATTATCCTTATGAATAAAGAAGATTGATACCGATAATTCAATTTCTAAAAAATATTTTTCCAATAAAATTTATATTCTTGTTCATGAAAAATAATTTTAAATTAAATGATGTCATTCATGATAAAGAGTAAAATATTAGCACATCCATAAAATAGTTTTAATATATCATTTTTTTATAATAAAAAAAATAATATGTTTCATATAACATTAAAAAATAATTTTTTTAAAATGTTATGGGAAAGAAAAGGAAAATACATTATTTAGGAATAATCCTCACTTATACTATCTATAATATATATAAATATTATATAATTTTATTCATAATTTAATATAAATTTATTTTTTTAAACGGTGGAAAACAATTTAAATATTTTTGGATACATTATTTTGAAAACACTCATCATAAAAATATTAACCATTTATATTTTTAGAAGATAATAAGTAAAATATGAGGGCCACTGAAGATTATATATTATTTTATTTGCAGATAAAATAGGATAACATTATATGGAATGTGAAATATAATCATGGAGGGGAAGCAATTGTAAAAGAATGTGACAATTATTATAAACAAATGAAATACTAGTGATGAAGAAACTCATCAGGTTAAATAATAGAATAAAAATGATACTTTACCTTGATATAGGATTCATAATAGTAGCATCATAGAATAGGATAAATTTTTCTTGTAAGATGACAGTTAAAAAGGAATCATTACGACTCAAGAAAAGTAGTTGACTAAATAAAAAACACATTTCATAGATCGCGATTCATTCTTTTCATGTACCTAGAATCATGGATAATAAAATTAGGAATATTAAATACTTTATAAATAACCTTGTAAATCTATATTTAATTTTAAAAGGTCAGTTTATGTTCATTTTTTATTTACTTTTAGTTAAATTCCACTTTCAATGGGTACTTAGGATAGTTCAGTTATATTATTCATAATCCTGTCTATTTTTTGAACATGATCAAAGGAGTTGTAAAATGAAATCACATTCTTAAAATTTGTTGATATTTGTATAAATAATTTCTCTAATATCCAAATATATATCTACCTTAATATGTTTACAATAAGAAATAAATATCCAGAATGGTTCTTTCATATTTTCATTTAATTTAATTTAATTTATTATTATCATGTATTATTAAGATTACTTATAAATTATTTAATATTATAATTATAAAATTTTATTTTCATAAAAAATAACTTTGTTATACATTTGAAACATTTTTAAAATAAACAATTTTAGGTGGTAATGTAAAAAATGATACATTTCATTCCATGGTTGTGGTACTCCACACAAAAAAAGACAATGGTATAATTATTCATAGAATGGTTTTTGGTATAAAAATAAAATAATTTTCATTTAATAGGATTCATCATGTTATAAATATTTAATATGTTTAGTAAATAAATATTTTAGAACATCCATGTAATGCATTCCTAAAAAATTGGACATGCCATTAATGGAGGGGAAAATCCGAACAAACACAAAAAAATTATTTTTCAAATGGTTTTGAAGGGAGATAAAGAAGTGATATTCAATTATTATAATAAAAATAATTAAATAAATATTTATAGATATTCATTATTTCATGGATATTAATGTTTTTATTGGTCATAAGTACAAGGAAACTATGGGAGATACGTTGTTATCCTAACATTCTCTCTTTGGATGTTCTCATTGAGTTAACTTCTTAAGGATCCTTGGTTTAGTATTTTAGAAAGGCCAAGGATTAAAAGACATGGTGAATTGGTTAATGAGATACTTATGTAAGATTTTGGAAAATATAATCATTTTAAAATGGAATAGAAATGAGTTAAAAACAATTTACTTTTATAAGTGGTATAAAATTATTTTTTTTCATATAATAATTTTCATCTGAATAATGTCATGAATCCATTCAAGATTGAATGGTTCCCAAAGTGATAAATATTAATGTTTGAGGATGGATAAGGTCATAAGAGCCTCTACTAGTCATTTTAAAATAATTTTTTAACATGTTTCATGTAATTTTACAATATTTTTTTTAAATTTTAGTATCTATTTTCTTATATAGGTAACAGGTTTTTTACTAAGTAATATAAATTTTCAAAATATATATAGAATAAATCATATAACCAAATATATTTTTGATGAACATTAATATAACCATTATTTAATCCAATTTAATTTCTATATATTATAATATTAACTTTCAAACTAAAACATTTAATATATAGAAAATCTATTTTATAGATAAATATTATTTTTACCATTATGTGTTCACTATATTATTCATTATTCATTACCAATTTAATAAATTTTAATCAATTTTTATATGTGTAAAAATAGCATATATGAGTCATTATTTTATAATAAAATAATTTTTCTATATAAAAATCACAAAAGTCACATGAAACAAAATTTCACCAAAAATATTTTATCCTTTATCACAAAAATTATATTCAATATTAGTAATCAATTTTTTTTTGAAAAAACATGAAATATAACATATTAAATAATTTGGAAATTATTTTTCCAAATTTAAAATTCATTTAATGAATGAAATTTTTATGGGTGGTAAAAAAAGTAAATTTTCATTATTTTCACAATTATTGTGTAAAAATAATTTAAGAGTGTATTTTTAAGCATTAAATGACCTTTGTATTAATAGACAGTTTTCATAATTTTTTAAATGTTATTATTTCTCTTTGGTACAATCTAATTTTATGACTATAATACAGAAGTCATATTTAGTAATTTTATTTTATTAATGTATCATGATTTATTTGTTAGGTACATGAAAAGATATTCAACATGATTTAAGGAAAAGTATTTAATAAAATAATGTGTTGTTATAATATAAATAAATGAACTAAAACTATATGTTCTTTAACTACAACCGAAATTATATTATGTATTTCCGTGAATAGGGAAATATATAAACAACAGAAATGGTAATGTTTTCTTATAGCCATATGGGTATTGGTAATGGTTACAAGAAACCCATCAATAAATATCATTTATCCTTAACCTGCTAGTGTAAAAATCATTGAGGCATGTAATCAAAATTATCCATTTTCTATTTATCATGTATTACTTTCCTATATAGATATCTATACATATTAACATGTTCTTGATTAAAAGAGAATGATGATCTAGGATCATCAATGAAAAGTTTATACTTAAGATTTAATTTTTATTGGATGCATATTTGGCATCTAAATTTATGAAAATCCTTTTAAAAGTGGAAGTATATAATACCCACTCACCTTTTTCTGTAGCTCCACAATTTCCTTATATGATTCTTTTATAATTACAAGAATATATATATGGGATGTAATTTATGAAAGATAATAATCCTCCACACCAATTTTGAATTCATGATTTTTCCTTCATATATCCCTTAGTATTATAAATTTTTAAATTTATACCATTGATATAGTAGTTTGATGTTTTCTGATCATAGTAGCAAACACATTATTTTCCATCACTAGGTGGTCATATATTGAGTAGTAGTTATATGTTTTCCAATACAAATATATCTTTTGTCAAATATTTGAATATATATAACAATATAAAACTACGAATATTAGTTAATATGGTCAGTTTTGATCATTTTTTAGTATCTTGTCTAATTTATGGAAATTTAAATATGTTGTATCTTGTGATTATATTACCGAATAATGATATGTTATATATCCATAATTTAAACATCCTAAACATATCATACAAATTATATTTTCTTAATTTTATCAACAATATTTAGATGTAATATTCATGAAATTCCAGGATCAATTAATATATAAAAATATTTCTATAAAGAATAACAAATATTCATCATAGTAGTCTAAAAAAATCTCCTCTATTAGATACTTAACGATAATGAGAGAATTCATTAGTCCAAATAGCATCACTTCATGATTATTGTCCCAGCATGTGATACGGAATATTTTCCTTGATTTAAAATACCTTTTTTGATTTAACAAATGGTATCCATATAGAAGGTAAACCATCAAAAAGTATTGTGATTCTCCATGTTGATTGAAAAGTCATCAATATGAGGTATATGATAGATGTTATTGAACAAGATTTTATTATGATCTCAATAATCAAAATAATGTTTCTTTAATCCATCTTTTACTAGAAAAAAGTGGATTGGTTCACCCCCATAGTGATGTAATAGGGAATATATAACCCATGTCTAGATACACTTATAGAAACATCATTATTCCATACAAATCTATAAAAGATATTTTATAAAATATTTTTTGATCTATGAATAGATTTGAGTATGGGTTTGATTTAAATATAAAACTCATGATTGAGTGGAAGACCCACCATTTAATTTAGAAACACATCAACAAGTTAAAAAATGACTGGAATGTCATCAATGCACACTTATTCCTTGACCATTTGTGCTATAAATCCCTCATTGTTGTGTATCAGAACCCATATAATAGATATTTTATCAAAAGGGAGATCAAAATCATCCTTTATTTCATATTGGATAATATAATGATTCAATATATGAAATCTGACCTCATCATCCTAATATTTAATTTCTCTAAAATGAAGGGAAATCCAATCAATACCCAATATCACATCAAATTCGACAAAGGGTTGAAGATCTATATTTTCAGGAAATACCTTCCTACAAATCATGATCTATGAATATTAATATATATTAGAGTTTATCATCACATCACTAGGTGTTTTCATAGATAGTAAATTATCAATGGTTAGAGGTGGTGAATCAATATTTAAAAAAATTGTTAGATATATAAAAATAAGAATAATTATATTCAAATATAAAATTCTCTCATCTAGAGTAGACAATAAGTGCACCTATCATATCTTTATTACAATGATCCACTTCAGTGGTAGTGTTTTACATTCTATTATGTTCTACCTTAGATTACAATTTTATTAGGATCTATTATAATTAATAACTATGGGTTATAGGTAATGATTTTCATAGTTCCAAAACTCTTTGAATTTGAGGCATTGAATTATTGGTGGTAGATTAGATGGTGTATTATTCTATTGCAATGTTTTAGTGATATTATTCGAACTACTTGACATGTTTTGTTCAATATGTTCTACCTTACCACAAAAAAAATTCTCATATTCCTTAATAAAATTACACATGTTCCTTGTCCCAAGTTTTTACACATAGGTAGTAAGACATTCATTCCCCCCATATTCCTTATCATTAGAGCTTCTATGATACTGCACATTTGTTTTCTTGTACCCAAAATAATTAAATCCTCCAAATTAAATTTCCACATTTATTTCACATAAAAATTTATAATCAAAACATATAATGTTACAAATGGATAATTCCCATTTACATTTTGGTTTTAAATCACTAATGATACAGTAAATATTTCATCCAGATTGAGAGATGTTACATGTGGCAAGGCCTATGAGTATTGTGAGGATTTCATAATATGTGTTAAAATACTCATCATAATTTTTTATAACATGGGATTATTTATCTATCCTTGTGTATTGATATATAGTAATCTTCTTGATGAATAATAGATTCCTAAACTCTTCCTTTTTAGTGGAGTCTATTTTCTAATTCCATATTACATTCTTAATTATATTATTCCATTGGGTAATATCTTCTTAAAAATTATTGATAGCCCAGAAAACCGTCTTAGGATCCATGAATTGGATGCTGAGAAATATATTTTCAAAGAAATCGATCCAATGTTCAGTAGTAATTGTATTATAAGTTTCACTAATGGAGTGTTTATGTTGTCGAATGGAAGACCCAATAAAATTTTTCTCATTCCATGGTGTATTCAGGAGCTGACCATGAATCACATTTTTATACATATATTATTATTTTTTGGAGATAATTTATATGGGGTTTTGTCATCATATATCATTCCTTGTAATTAGAAAACCCAAAAATTTTATATTTATTCCTTCTAAAGAAGATTAAAGTATTGGATAAATTTCTATTCATGCATCCTATAGTATAAATCAATCATGATGCATTTCAGCATTTTAGACCTAGGAAATGGATTAGTGGGTATTAATAGGATTAAAAAAATTAGAAAATATAAGTAAATTTTTTTTTAATTAAAAAGTATTGATTAATTCTTATGAAATCATCGTTGAATTTTTTATAAAATTATTTCATTCCAAAAGGACAATATTTCAATAAATTATATTTTCATTAGGGTCATATATTGTTATATAATAATAAATAAATAAAATTTATTTTTTAATGAAAATTGTTGATAAATTATGAATAATATTTCATAAAACAGTTATTTATTAGTTAGTAATAGTATAAAAAAAAATTTTATGTTAAAAAAAAATTTTTTAAAAAAAAATTATGTCTCATATTTGTTTTTATATTTCTAAATTTAATAAATAAATATTGATTATTTTTTCAAATATAAGAATATTATAAAGTAAAAATATATATTTTAACAATCTTTTAAAAGTTAATTTTGGTCAAATGAGTGAATGTAAACTAAATTGTATGTTTAAAATCCATTAAAAAAGGTTTTACATTGTTCTCTCTTATTTTATTAAAATTAATTTCTAACAATTATAGATATTTAATTTTAAAAAATGATCTAAATATTTGTAAATATAATATACAAATTTATTATATAGTTCCTTTTACTTTTTTTTCAAAATTATTAGTAAAAATAGTAGATTGATTATTCTCATGAGTTATGGTTTACAATAGTTTACCAGTGGATAAAATTACACAGAAGGGTAAAAATCACATGTCAATAATGTGTAAAACTTATTGTTTAAGTTTATTTACACATTATATTTTCTAAATTTTTATTCCTATCCAAATTTTTCACTTTCACATGAAAATATCTTTTTTTATTAAAATCATTTCAGTAATTCAATGTGTTTCCTTCCCTTGAATTATAATACGAAACCACATCTAATGTCTCATTCAAAAAAATTAATCCATCCAGATCTTCCAACACTAACATAAAAACGATATTATATTCCTTACCATTTTTCTTTAGCTTCTCTTCTTCTCTTAATTCCATCCTATGAAGGAATTTCATTTATTCCAAAGGTGGTCTCCTAAGTAAGAGGTAATTAACTTACTTGATTCTTTGAATGTTTATTTATATTTCGAATTCATATAAATCAATTATATAAATCCTAAAATAATTTATCAATTATCATAAATGTACAGATATTTCATTACTATTATGAGCAAAATATATCCAACCTCCTTCTTCATAAAATAGAAAATCAATGTGTCCCTCATATGTACAAGTCGATTGCAGCCTCCACGTAGTGATATGATTGACCAAACATAACTATGAAAAATTGAGGGATATAATTATTTGTACAATAAATATATATGATATTAATTATATAATTATGATTCTAAAATGTTAAAATATTATTTAACATTGTTTCCTTCTTTTCATTAGAAAATAAAAATAGTATTAATTTGTTTATACCAACTACCATCTCCATGAATGTTGTAATTCATTTTTCAATAATTAAAATTTATATATGGTTATAAATATATATATAAAGAATATGTACTCTATTTATATCTTTATTATCATTTTTGAATAATTTATTCATGATCAATAAGTATGGTCAAAAATAGATGAATCAAAACACAGATGAAAAAGGATGATGTAAACAATCAACAAAATGATGATAACATATGATTATTAATTAACAGGTCATACTATAATATATTTAAAAAAATTATGATATTATAAGTTTTCATATTACGCAATTATATAATTAAATAAAATTTAAATTTATTATACAGGTGGATAAAATATCCTAAAAAAAGATGTCATGACTATTGTAAGGGATTTATTTGACATTCCCAATTACTATTGATGTTTCTTATGCTTGAATTTATGATGAAGAAGTTATTTAATAAATATAATAAAAATATAATTTTTTTAACATCTTAATATTTTTTGATCACTATTGGAAATGAAGGATTCACCAATGGATTTTTTCCAATGGTTTATGAAAACCATTGGAATAGGGATGATGACAGGCATTTTCCCTATGGTTTCAATAAACCATTGGAATAGAGGAGTTTAAATGAGTATTAACCAAAAGTTCTACAGAACTGTTGGGGTATGAGAGACTTTACACAATAGTTTTACAAAGCCTTTGGTAAAAATAATATTTAGGAATCCTTTTCCAATAGTTTTAAAAAACTGTTGTTAAAGCATACATTTCCCAATGGATTTAAAAAATTGTTGATAATGTTTTCCCCTAAATTGTCACCATCCCCAATTCTCATACGCCCGATTGCAGACCTAAACCTATAGAAACAGATCTCTGTCACTCAAAAAATTCTTCTACTCATCAATCAAATAGTTTTTTTGTTCTTCACTTCAAATAATTAAGTGGTACCTTAGGTTTAATGATTTATATCTAATTTTTTTATTTTTGTTTTGATTTGGGCTAAACCAGAGGTCTGTGCGCTATGGTATACCCAAGAATTTTAATTTGATTTGTTTTATATTTTTGTTTTACAATTTAACTATCATGATTTTTTGAGTTAGATTTTGTGATTCAACTTTATTTGATGTATTTATTACCACTACGTGATAGTGTTAGTTAATCATATGAAAGTATTAGGACCGGTTACAGTACTGGTGCAGGTGGAGGTGAGGTGGAGGGTTGTGCAGGTGCAGTGGGATGTGTAGGGTGGGGTGTTTGGGTGGGGGAGTGGGGCTATACAGGGGGAGGCTTCTAGGGTTAGGTGGGTTTGGGGGGGAGGGATTTACTGGTGGGGTGGGGTGTGGGTGGGGGAGGGGGTTGTGCAATTGGGTGGGGTGTAGGTGG
Source organism: Viscum album (assembly GCA_963277665.1). Lineage (NCBI taxonomy): Eukaryota > Viridiplantae > Streptophyta > Magnoliopsida > Santalales > Viscaceae > Viscum > Viscum album. The sequence goes on along the minus strand of OY728141.1, from coordinate 1,422,318,108 downwards.
GGGTTCAGTGGGTGGGGGAAGGGTGTATAGGTTGGAGGGATGTGTAGTTGGGTAAGGTGGGTGTGTATGGGGGGAGCATGTTTGGCGTGAAGTGGGGGGGTTGTACAGGTTGGGGTGGGTGGGCTGTGCAGGTGAGGGTGGGGGGAGTGGGGCAGTGCAAGTGGGGGGTGTTGGGTGGGTGGGGGGGGGGGGGTTGTGAAAGTGTGTGGGGGAGGGGAGTGTGCAAGTGGGTGGCTGGGTGGGGAAATGTAAAACTAGATTATTTGAAAATAATTCACTTGAAATGTAAAACCAGATTATATGAAAATCGAATGAATTTTTTTGGTTATTTTGGTTTTGCAATCTAGTTGTGGAATCATTAATGAGACCGTACTGGGATATTTATGTCACACACTGAATTTAGATTTAGGTTTCACTAGATTATCAACTCCCTATTTTGGGTAGGGGAAAGTCACCACATGGAAGTATTTCTAAATGTTTAAATACAGATCTGTAGTTATACATCTCTTTGGAATATGGTAGTTTTTCCTCCTATTTTTATGGTAATTTTATATAGTACTTTATCTTGTTTATGCTTGTTTGACATCTAGTACACATCTACAATATGTGTTATTTCATATGTATAATGTATTTTTATCTTTTTTCTGCAATGCTAGTGGAAAATCATTCCCACATTAATTTTTTAGGATCTCAGATCCTATTCACCATCCAATGGGGATCAGGAATCCCCGTGGACAGCCTGCTTACCCCTAAACACCCCTACCCCTAGAGAGCCTGCCAACCAAATGGACAGCCCACCGCTGGACACCCCAACCCCTCTAGACAGCCCCACCACCCCCGTGGATAGCTCTCCCACCACCCAGGACACCCTGACCCCCCTAGAATGCCCTGCCACCCCCGTGGATAGCCCGCCCACCCCTGGACACCCCCTACCCCATGGACAGCCTCCCAACCCCATGGACAGCCCGACCTCTCCTAGACTCCCCCCACAACCCCCAGACACCCCCACCCCTCAGGAACCCCCATCCCCCCGGACACCCCACACCATGGACACCCTGTACCCCCCTGTACAGGCCCCACCCCCATGGACAGCCTGCCCATCCCCTGGACACCCCCTACCCCCTGGAGAGCCCTTCCACCCCTGTGGATAGCCCTTCACCCACATGGACAATCCACCCACCCCCATGGACACCCCCAACCCCATGGACAGCCCGACCACCCTAATGGACTAATCCCCAACCCTTGGACACCATATACCCATATAAATCCCTTCCACCCTCATGGACAATCATGCAACACAACTGTACACCCCCGACCCCCCAGGACAGGCCCCAACCCCATGGACAACATGTCCACCTCCCCCCCCCCACACCCCCTTCTCCAGACACCCCCATCCCCTCGGACACCCCACCCCCTAGACACCCATGTCCCTCCCAAGACTCCCCCCCACCAGCCATGTGGACTGCCCGCCTACAACTCCTCGAAAACCCATACCCCCTGGATAGTCCTGCTACCCCTGTGGATAGCCCTGCCACCCCTTTGTACTGCCCGCCCACCCCCTAGACAACCCCTACCCCCATGGACATCCCCTCATTCCCATGGACAGCGCGCCCGTACCACCCAAGTTGGAGAAAAATGATTCAAAACCAAATATCTTCATGGTACGAAAACAAATTTCTACCTAGGATTATCCAAAACCTTGAAAATAGAGAACCCATTATATCCATTCCATAAAATCCTTTCCCAATATCCTCCATTCTCACAAAAATAAAGGATCTCCAACTTGATATCCATGAAATTAGTATGAAAAACAATTGGTGGATTCCATGGTCCATCATGGATAACATTGAATCATATATTTTGTTTTTATCGAAAGAGAATAAAATAGGTCCCCTAGGAATCCAATAATGAAAACATAATAAAATAAAAGATATATTACCTACCAAATGTAGTTGGTCTCTATGATGATTTCATAGCCCCAACAAATTCCGCCATGTCCATGAAAAATTCCATTGGACTTCTCCACCCCAGAGTTGGAGCTACCATGTAGAAAAATGTGATCCGAGTCAATAAAAAATGAATAAAAATAAGGATTAAAAAATCCCAAAAAAAATTAACCATGGAAGTCTTATTCCAGTGATCATCCCACTTAATTCCTAAGCATCCCTCCTCCTTAGTATAATTCATGAATTCCAACTCCACTTGATCCCTAGAGGTAATAAGATAATGTAATTTTGAAATAATTACCTAATGATAGGCTTTAATGGACTTAACCAATTTATTTGGTCACATGAAGTGATGACACCAATAAGCTTTCATCGTATGTAAAATAGATTTAAAATTTTATAATAGTCGAGCAACGAAAAAATATTATTTTAAAAAACATTAATTCTTCTAAATAATTTCTCATCCAAAACCATATATTCTATGAATCTAATATTGTATTTAATAAGGGGAACCCCAAGATAGAAAAGAGGAAGGAATCCTCATTTAATAACTATAGCATCATCAAAATTATCCCAAACATTAGAATAATTTCCATCCAAGAACATCATGGATTTTGAATGATTAATAGTAAATCAAGAAAAAAAGGGAATAAATCTATGTCATATTTAAATAATGATAAACATTATCAATTTCCAAATGAGAGAAATAAAATATCATTCCAAAAACAAATATGGGAGATGGACGTCTTTCCACAACTCTAATAGAACTTGATTGGGCATCAAACAATGATTTGAGAATTTAGAATGTGACAAAATCATGAATGAAACTCACAAAAATGTGAGAAGATAGAGCTTCCCCTTGCCTCAAACCACTCCTCCCTTTTAAATAACCTTGAAAAAAACCATTTATATTCAAAGAGATCATTAGATAGGAGGAAAATATTTTAATCTAGAAGGAGGATGTGGCTGGAAAACCATGAAGGTCTAAATAATTCCTCATGAACCCCCATATATTTCTAATTATTCCATGATATAGAAGAAAAACAGTGGAATCCATCACTCGGGACAGCTTGCCCACCCCTTGGACACCCTGTACCCCCTAGACTGCCCACCCAGCTTTGTGGACACCCCTCCCACCCTAGACCGCCCGACCACCCCCTTAGATAGCCTGCCCACCCCCAGGTCACACCCTACCCCCCCCCCCCTGTGGACAGTCCGGCCACCCACCGGGACACCCCTACCCTCCGTGGACAGCCCGCCCACCCCTTGGACACCCCATACCCCCTGGACTACCCGACCACCCCTGTGGACAGTCCGCCCACCCCCTGGACACCACCTCCCCCTATATACAGCCCCCCATACCCGTGGACATCCCTCTCCCTCCCCTAGACAACCCCTACCCCCATAGACAGCCCGACAACCCATGGACTACATGCCCACCGCATGGACACCCCTTACCCCCCATGAACAGCCCCACCCACCCCCGTGTACAGCCCTCCGAACCCCTAGACACCCCCTACTCCCCTGGCCCGCTCAGCCACCCCCGTGGATAGCCAACCAATCCCCTTGGCCATCCCGACCTCTCCCGGAGACAGCCCGCGCCCCACGTGGACACCCCTCCCCCAGTGGACATCTCCCCCACCCACATGGATAGCCCGCCCACCTCCTGGACACTCCTACCCCCGTGGATAGCCCGCCCACACCCTTGGACACACCCAACCCCCTAAACATCCCTCCCACCACCGTGGACAGCCCACCCACCCCCTTGGACACCCCTACCCCCATGGAAAACCCCTCCACATCCGTGGAATGCCCCCTGACACCCCCTACCCCCTGGATAGCCCGAACACCCACATGGATATCCCGCCCACCCCTGAGACACCCGTATACCCCCTGGACAGCACGAACACCCACGTGGACAGCCCACCCACCCCCTAGACACCTTGTACCTCCTGGAAATCCCTTCCACACCTTTGGACACCTTGCCCACACCCTGGACACCCCTACCCCCCGAGACAACCCCGCCACCAACATAGACAACCTCTACCCCCTGGATGGCCGCCGACCCCCGTAGACAGCCCTCCCACCACCCGTGGATAGCCCACCCACCCCCTGGATAGACCCCTAACCCCCTAGACACCCACACCCACAACTTGTGGACACACCCACCCCCATGGACACGTCGCCCATCACCTCGACACCTCGTACCCCATAGAGAGCCCCACCCTCATGGATAGGCCACTGACCCCCTTGGACACCCCTACACCCCATGGGCGGCCCTCCCACCCCTGGACACCCCCTACCCCCTAGATAGCATGCCAGCCGGCATGGTAGCCCACCCAACCCATAGACACCACCTCCCCCATGGACACCCCCCCACATCTGTGGAAAGACCACCCACCTGCTAGACACACATACCCCCTAGATAGCCCGGCCACCCACGTGGATAGCCCTCCCACCCCACTGGACACCCAGTATCTCCCCTAGACTGCCCGACCACCCTCATGGACTGCCCGCCCACCCCCGTGGATAGCCTGCCACCCCCGTGGAAAACCTACCCACCCCCTGGACACCCCTCCCCCTATGGACAACCCCCACCCCCGTGGATATCCCACCCACCCCTGGACACCCAAAATCCTCATGGACAACCTACCCACCCCCTAGACACCCCTCCCCCTTTGGACATCACACCCACATCCATGGACAGTTCACCCACCCCCTGGACACCCCCTACCCCCTAAAAGTCAGGATACCCACGTGGACAGCCCGCCCACCCCCTTGGACACCTCGTACCCACCTGGATGGCCCCGCCCACCACCATGGACAGCCCGCCAACCCACCCACCACACCCCCCCCCGGATAGCCCCTCCACCCCTGTGGATAGTACACCCACCTCCTGGACACCATGTACCCCCTAGACAGCACTGCCACCCCCGTGGACTGCATGTCCACCCCCTATCCACCCTTCCCCCCATGGAATGCCACCACCCATAGATAGCCCGCCCCGCCCCTGGACACCCCCACTTACTAGATAGACTTCCCACACCCTTGGACTGCCACTGTACCACCATGGATAGACCTACTACCCTCGTGGATAGACCGCCCACCCCCTAGACACCCATACCCCTATGGACAGCCCGCCCAACCCCTGGACACCTCGTACCCCCTTGGACAGCCCCGCACAAACCCGTGGACACCCAAACACCCCTGGACAGCCCCCCCCCCCCATCCCCATGGATAGCCTCCCCACCCCCTGCACACCCACCCACCATACCCCCTAGACAACCCCCAACCCCACCCCTGTGGATAGCCATACCACCCCCAACCCCATGGATGACCCCCTGGACACCACCCCTCCAACTAGACACCCCCACCCCCTAGACACCCTAACCCCATGGACAACCCCTCATCCCCTTGGACAACCCCCACCCCCTGGACATCACTCCACCACCTAGACACCCCCAACCCCCTAGATACCCCCACCCCCTAAACCACCTCCCACCTTAGACAACCTCCCTCACCCAACCTCCTTGAAACCCCCCACCCCCTAGACTTCATGTCCCCCTTAGGAAGCCCCACACCACCGTGGACGCCCCCCCCCCCAAACATCTCCTACCCCCATGGACAAACACCCCCAATGACCTGCATAACCCACACCCCCTGGACATCCCCTACACCCTTGGACAACACCCCCAACCTCCTGGAGAACCCCCACTGTAACACCCTGAGATTTTATGAAAAATATTCTTTTAATTTCATTAATTTCTTGTGTTGTATTCTACACCAAGATTACCTTGAGTTATACGAAACACCGTATTAGCTTGCAGTATACGCAGCACTATTCTTGGATCGTGTTACACACAATTTTGATAATAGTTATTCTTCACAACATTGAGTATATATATATATATTCAATGTATAAATGAAATATGGTTGGATTCTATTATACAAAACAATGAAGGATTCTTTCACAACACACAACCCTGACTTGGCTTGCATTACACACAATCGCGACCTTCCTCGATAGCGTGTGTTGTATGCAATACCGGGTTTTAATAAACAATGATATATTATTATAATATTGTCATTAACTAGCCGTTATGAATATTATTAACTAAATTTTGAATTTTATAACATTATTATTCATCTTACACACATTTTCTAGAACATGGTATAAGAACAAAATAAATTTTTCGGGTAAAATAAGTATTTTTAAAAAAATGCAGTTTTGCCGCCTTTTGATGTCGCACCCACTTTAAATCTAGTTTTTGACATGTTTATATGTTCAATTTGAAAAAATAAATTCTTATTTTTAATCAGGATATAAAAATTTATATTAGATAATGTTTTGATATTTTTCCGATAAATTTCATATTTTAATGAATACTAAAAACACACTATACTTTAATTAAAAACAACTTTTTTCATCGTAATATCTTATGTGGTTAAGTTATAATATTGAATGGTTTTAAAGTATAAATAGAATATATTTTTACCATTTAATATAATTTATGTCATTATCATTGATTTTACCTTGAATTCGTAGGTTAAATCAATTCAATCTTTTGCAATTTTGTAAAGAAAAACCCGTTTTCTTTCGACAACGGGATTAATTTTAATTTAATTTCTGAATCTTTTGTGTATTGAATTTGGAAAAATGGATTCAATATTTGGAATCAGTGGGTCCAAATTATGTTAATATGCTACTTTGTATTTTTGGGAATTGTGAATAGTAACTACGGTAAATTTTATTTACTATAGTTAAAGGTAAATTGGGTAATTAAGGGTAAATATAAGATTATAAAATTACCCTAACACTTGGAAAAATCCTATTGGATGGCTAAAAGTAGACCCATATAACCTAAGGGTCGGATTAGATTCATTTTATGGACTTTTTTCCACGAAAATAATTTAATTATTATTAAAACCAAAGAATGTGACAACATGTCACTTTCTTAAATCGTATAAGTATAATAATTTTACTTTAGAGATAAACTCCATTAAACATAGAACATGAATATTCTACAGAAAGATAATAAAATTATATACATCATAAGAATTTATTTATAATTTTTAGGGATTAAATAATTATCATTTATTATGACACAAAGATGATGCAGTAATTGTCTTATTAATGAAATATTGACATAATTGATGTTATAAATGCCCAAATAAATATAATTTGAGACATTTTATGACTTAAATTAATTTTCTAGGTTAATATGACATGTTATTGTTGATATAAGTATCTTGGTTCGAACTTATCATTCTGCTATGAATTTCATAAAAATCATGTACCAAATAGTGTGAAAATTGACATAAATTAGTTTTTAAAACAAATATTATATTATTAATTGTTATTTAATTTTTAAAAACCTAAGGTTCGGCCAAATGACTTAGATAAGGATAGATATATTAATAATACACATCTTGGGGATCTTTTGTCTTGTTATGGTACGTTTATTAATCATATAGTGTAAGAAATCAAAAAGACACGGTAAAAGGTAAATTAATGAACTTAGAGTTAAATCTAATTGATAAGGTTAAAATAATAACCTAAACTTGTCTAAATCCTATTGGATGAGAGTATTTCTACCCATACCCGCTTTATCTTCAAAATAAGACCCTTTTGAACTATTATAAACCGAATTTGACCTTAATATAAAATAATATTTTTGAGATTTTCCTAAGGTGCCCCTCTCCTCCCTTATAAAAGGGCACCTCCTCCCTCTCCTCCTCACACCAATTTGAGCATTAAAGCTCGGCCAACCCCTGCCAAAATCTCTTCTCCAGTTCCCTAGTATCATCCTAGAGGTCATTGTCTTCTTTAAAGACCATCCTTAGTTCCTTAAGTGGAGGTTAAGTGAAGGCGCGTCAAAAAGAGGTAATATCCATTACCGATCTTTTCAATTTCTTTCTACTTCAACTTCTTCTTCTTCATTTGTTTCATTATAAAGTAATAACATCAGTATTTATTATATACTAATTTGTATTATAAATATGAAACAACTCTAATTAACCTTCTATCCATCCCACGGAAAAAGGAAATCACCACGCGTGTGTAAGAACGGAATACCGTCTCCACGCCGTGGTGTAATCTATTTTCCACCACCACCTTAATTGGATGGGTATAATGGAGTAATGAGTAACTATATATTATTATTATATAGTGATATTTCTACTTAAATACTATACATACACTTCAACACAATTCCACGACCATGGGAATGATATCATCGCTCGTGCGTACGTACGGACTACCGTCTCCACGACACGATGAGATTAATTCTCCATGTTAACCATTTAAGAATGATTATAAAGTATATATAAGAAATAATAATGAAATATATGACATTATAAAGCTACTAGATTTATGTATATATGTATGTCATCTACTTACTTCCATTCAAGACAATTAGGAAAGGAAAACAGCGTTCATGCGTACATACGGACTACCGTCTCCATGAACGGTGTGTTTCATTTCATTTATCTATCTATTATATATATATATAATGAATATACATGATATATAAATCATGTTTTATATTCTGGAAGTAATTAAATCATGATATAAGTAATAATAATGTCAAGAACAACAAGTCCAAACACCTATGTTAAATGAAACGATTTTACCCAAAACGCTTTTTAAAATTGAATTTAAAAAATAAAGGGTAATTTAAAGTCATAAGTGAACAATATATGATATCATAACAATGAATATGTATCTGTAATATGTTAATGACATTATTTAAATCATTATACAGGAGGTTCGGATACGTACGAAGCATATCAGACATAAGGTAAGGGAAAATATCACAATCCCATTTTTATCCGAGATTGTATATACTTTGGAATTTACTGGGGTGTATTTTATCATCCACATCCATGTTTCATAAATATGTAATGTTATATCCATCCACATACAATTTTTTAAATCAATTTTTACCCTTCGGCGAGTTTTTAGTAAAGGATATGAAAGGAATCTTTTTTCGTTTTTCGTACAAGGTACTTTTTGAATTTTCTGACAAAAGTACGAGAAGAATGTTTTTTTAACATATACGGCATGAATGGATTTTTTAAAAATTATTTCCTAGAAGCTTTCATTACATGTTTTCAAGTTTATTTTTAATCAACTTCTTTTAGTTTAAAATTCTATGACATGTTGAGAAAGGAAAAATGTTTTTGAAGTAGAAAGGATATTTTCCTCAAGAATGGAGTTCAAGAGTTTTATCAAAATTATTTTTCATCTAAGACAATATAGGGTTTTGTTTCTATCACTATTATTACATTGATTTGATTATGTTGTGATGGAAATATTTTTATGAATTCCTTTGTCTTATATGAATTGTTTTATGATGTCGTGATGTTTAAGATTCCCATTTTTATTACATGGGTTATGCAATGATGTATAATTTATGATTTTGTGGCACACATAAGAATTGTATCTTTATAATATGGGTGGGACCTATATCTCCCTCCAATTCATTTGGTAAATATTTTATATCTCATGAGATAGACATGGCTGGAACGGTAGGTTGTACCGGTTCAGTGAAACAGGACTGAAACGAGGAATGAACTCGGTTCAGAAAGGGACTTTGTCCACTAAGATAGTCTTGGCAATGAGTCTTGACTAACAAGAAACGATTTTCTGTGATTATGTGTGTATACCACAAAGTTTCATGTTTTAAGTTATGATTATTGGGATTAAATTTCACTATTATGATTTATCCCATGTTTTGAAATTATGATCTCTTTTGCAGGTTAAGATTTCCAAAAGATATGTTCTTATGAATATTACATGATTGATATTTCTTTTGTTTACACTTACTGAGCATTTGAGCTCACCCTTTTATGTTTTCTTTTCCCCAGGACATAAAGAAAGGATTTAGGTTTAGAAAAAAAAGAATATCTTTATGGGAGATGTTGATGTTCATTCACCACGATTAAAAGATTATATTCCGAGTTTCCAAAGACACTAAACTATTACGGTCCTTGTGTGTGTGTTTTCGTTATGTACTAAGTATTCCGCAAAAGTAATGTAATGTCCATGTACGTCAGGCTTCGGGTCTCTACAACCACTCCCTGAACATCAATTTTTTATTTGAGTAATCAAAATTTTGTCATTCCAAAACCATAGATAAAAAATACAATCCAATCCATAAGAACATCAATTTCCCTATTTTTATTTCGTTACAATACCAACAAACTACTCTTACACCAATATGTTAGTATCTTTTTCCACATTATTGATAATAAATAAACAGGATGTCTTGGGATCTTCTCATTTCATTTATCTTCTCTAAAAAATACCACTTTATCACTATTTTACTCATAATTACATCCTAAATCACCTTCTGAAAGAATAAATGATTCACTGAAAACATACCTTAGAGACTTTGGATAATCTAATTTATATGAATATGGAATAACATAGAAAATAGGAGAGTATTAACCAAGACATAATGGTTGTACATTAATAAACTCAACATGTGTTACCATTTTGAAATAACTCAAATCAGGGGTTGTATGACAGATCCCTCAGAAATATATAGTTTACAGTCAACTCTACACACAAATTATAAAAATCAAGCATAACACATAATATGATATTTTATGATTTTGAATGGGGGATATCATTATAAACCTCAAGTGAAATTATAAAGCAGTGGTATAGAATGATAGGTATTCGGTATTATGAACTCATTGTTATTCTGCAGGTAAATGCATACCACTTCTGGAAAAATTGTAGGCGTAGGGAAGATGCTTGTTTTTTAAAAAATTGCAGGCTCTATACCAATAATTTCTAAAACCGTTGGAATAGAATTGATTAACCCGCTCTATACCAATGTTTTATAACCATTGGTAAATGTCTTTGTTCATCCTTTACCAATGGTTTCAGAAATCATTGTTAATGGCCTGGTATTCTCAATCATTACCAACAGTTTTCATAAACCGTTGGTAATGATCTATTGCAACAGTTTTGAAACCAGTGGGAATGATAATATGATTTTTGGTAGATTTTCCAAATAGTTTTTTGATAACCCGTTGGTATAAGCATATCCCCATGGCTTAATTTCCAACAGTTGGATAAAGCATTGGAATAAGTGTTACCAATGGTTTTGTAGGCTTTACCAACAGTTTAAAACCATTAGTATATACTAAATTTCCAGTAGTGGATTTTTTTCAAACTAATTTAATCTGTTCAATATTCTACATTTTAGGATACACTGAATATACCTTGAGATATATAAAATCACAAAATAATTGTTGATTTGATTTGAACACCTAGTTGAACATTCACTACAATGAACATATATTTTAGATTAAGTTACAAGAAAAACTATGTTTTGATTGTGTAATATACAATGTTGAATTTCTTCGATAACGTGTTTGACATGCAAGACCATGTTTTACCAAACTAAATTGTACTATTAATAATATTATTAAAATATTATTATAGTAATCATCAAGCAATTAGAACGATGTTTAGGAATAATATAAATTAAATAATCAAAATATTGATTACAAATATATATAAGAAGAATAATTTATTGAAAAAAATAACATGAATGGAAAATGAACCCCTTTATGAAATATATGAAATATTTTACTCAAAAACTATATTTATACAATCAAACATATTTTACTATAATATTTTCATTAAAACACTTTTGATTAATTATTTTAATGAAATATATATATATATATATATATATATATTAATTCAACTATTTAGAATTCATATTATGGGTTTTCTTGATAATATATAAAAATGAATCAAATTTTATGAATAAAAATAATTATTTTTCAAAAATAAAATTTTACATCATTTTAATGAAAAACATAATTTAAATAAATTTTTTGACATTGTAATAAAAAAAAATTTGAAAAATTAATTTTTAAAATAATAATATAAAAAATTACATTGGGTAATATTTTTTTATTTTTCGGAGAAGTTTCAATTTTTATGAATAGTGAAAAACATTGAATTTTAATTGATAACTCTGTTTTCATATAATTTATTTTTATATTGAAATTATATTTTTGTTTTTTTTAATATATAATTAGATAAATTATATGAAAATTAATCCAATTTATGTCATGGAATCCAATTTAACATATAAAATTGATATAAAAATATTTCAAAACATTAATCATTAAAAAAAGATTTCGTGACACGTCTGTAGATCAAATATAAATTTAACTTCTCCCACTTATGTGAAAAAAACTTTTAAAAATGGATTCCATATTTTAATGTATAATATTTCATAATTTATAATATTCTAAACATAGTTTTTTACCAAAAAGATCAGTGAATGTGTTTAAAATTATTTGTATCGATTGAGGTAAAAACTAGATTACATGGTGGTTAAACATTAATTGAAGGTACCAAATAACCTAGAAACTAGTCCAAAATCTATTATATTTTAATAATTAAAAGAATTAATCCCTTTTATATAATATTTAATATTATTTGAGTCACATGAGGCAAGGGAGTCATATCAATAGTGTTTACCTTTTTTATATTTATGAATGCCACTCCTCCTCCACTATAAAACGAGAACACACACTCTCACATATTCGTACCTATCAAGACCTTTTTTTGTCCAAACCCATCCCAAATAAGATCCCATCTTATGACACATTAAAATAGAGGCCTCAAAATGATTACAAAGTGATCAAATGAACCCCTTTGGTCTACACTAGAAGGAGTTACCCAAAGAATCAGTAACATCCTTCAACAAAAAGTTTTGTTTGATTTTCTTTTTACACTACATAAATATTTATTAGGAAATGATTATATTATAACATAAGTATGCAAAATATACAGATATTTTTTTATTCTAATTGATATACCTTTACCTACACACACATCAATCAAATAGGAATAGAACATACTCTTCATGTGTAAAGAGGACTAACGCCTCACGAAACGATGTTGTTTTTTCCTTTTCTTCCATTAATGGTTGATAATTATAATGGAATCCTATTTTTATATGATATATATGATATATTATATGTTTATATTATTCTATTATTATTATATAAAACATACCTTCATGCCTTCCATTTTGTTTAAATAAAATGACATAATTTATTGACACATGGATTACCGCCTCCTCAATGTGATGCAATCATTTCAAAAATTGAATGGAATGTATAAATGATGGTTTTAGTAAATGTGTTTTATATTTAGGAAAAAATAATGCTTCTAAAATGACAAGATATGTATATATATATTATTATATTGTAGTTACTTTCATTTTTACAATATGAAAAGAAAAAAGAAACAAAGTTCATGTGTACGTACGACCATCAATCTCTATGAACGATGTATTTAATTTCCTATTTATATATTTTATAGATTGTTATAAATATTTATATAATTAATTATATAATATTTATATAAATTTTTACATTATATATTTAATTAAATCATGAAATATGTAATAGGATCAAGAATAACAAGTCAAAACATATATAAAAAACAAAGCGGTATTGTTCAGAAAAGTAACATTAACATGAATTTGTTAAAAAAGAGGTAATATAGGTACTAATATAATCAAATATGGAATTATAGATTTAAATATATTTTTGTGGTAGATTTTAAAAAATATTATATTAATTATATAGTATTTTTGAACGTTTATAATGAAATTCAAGACATAAGGTAAGGGTTTTCTCATCTCACATTTATTTCTATGATACTTATTTATCATCCACGAAAAATTTAATATTTGTGGTGTATATACTACCCATGAATGTATTATAATATTATAATAATAAAATTTATGGGTATTTATATGTCAATTTTATGATATTTCATTCATGGAGTTTATGGTACCAATGTTAACAAATATATAATGTAAATTTGTCTTTATTTATCATCTTTGAGATACATGCCATGTTACGAACCTATATATTTATATAAAGCTTTTATACATCAATTTTTAAAATATTAAATCTCGAATAATATTATTTCATAATATTTTATGATTCATTTAATGTTATTATTTTATGTGTATAATGATTCAATGTTACTATAGTGGTAACAATTTATCACAACAATCTCACCGTTTACTTGATTGATTATCATAATGATTCCATTAGTAGAAATATTATGGTCTATTTATCAATAAATATCATTAATTGTCTTCTCCTAGTATTTTTATTGATATTTGAACATAATGGTACCATTATTCCACTCTTTGGAACATAAAATTAGTAAGAATGTGTTTTATGAAAATTTGACTTTATCTCTCTCTTCTGTTTCAAATATTGGCTATTTTTTAAACCGAGTTTTCTAAAATTATTCTCAAAAATGTTTTCAAATAACTTTTTATATCAATTTCCTGTAATATTATTTATATATTTTTGAAAAAAATTGTATGAAATCATTTTAAATTATTCGTTTATATCATATAAAATTTATTTTCAAATAAAATAGTTTCAAAATATTTTTGAAGAATCCATTAAATGTTTTGAAATAAATGGTTTTAAAAAAAATTGATCTTCCAATATATTTTTTCATGGTTATTTTAAATTTAAATGGTTTTCATTGTGTTTTTTTGATTTTGTTATATATTATTAATTTTATTTTTAGAAAAATCATTTTTAAAATAATGTATGTCTTAAAAAGTGTTTTCTTAAAAAATATATTTTTGTCAGGATATTTTTTGATATTAAATTTCTAATATATATTTATAATAAAATTATTATTGAAAATATATATGATGAAACACATTTTGAAATATTTTTTATTCTCCTTGAGAAATATTCTATGTGATCTTTCATAATTATTCTCTCTCTAAGAAGGCATCATTTGATATAGTTTATTCATTATTAGTGATATGATCTAACTATTTCATTCATATTATTTTACTAAATCATTTATGTTTTTTTGACATGAATTTTATAAAACCTATTTCACTTCTATATGTTATACCATGATATGTTTTTAAGAAACATGAATTATTTAATCGGTTACATTAGGATAAAATGATAATAGAACCTATCTCTTTTACAGAGGTTATAATATGATGATATGTTTATGATACCCATTTCATTTCACGGGTTATGGTATATTGGTTATGAAATACATATCCTTTTATGGGTCATGATATGACGAATGTTTTATTATATTTTATATCATGTATGCATGATTTCATTATGTGATGGTTACGACCAATATCTCCCTCCAATTCATTGGGTAATGATAAATGGTATATGAAATCAAACTGCACCTAAGATATCTCCACAGCTTGAAAATAATTCGGTACAATGGTTATAGACCATGCCCAAAAATAATAAGGTACATGGGTTACATCCCAAGGATAAAAATAAGCGGGGTACATGGGTTGTACCCATGCCTGAAATGAATAGGTGTCACTGGTTGTAGTCCAAGACCAAAAACAAGAGGGAAGATAAGTTGTATCCCAAGACTGTAACTAATAGGGTACATGGGTGGTAGCCCAAGACAAAAAAAATAATAGGGTACATGTGTTGTAATACGAATACAAAAATTAAGATGGTAGATGGGTTTTAGCCCAAGACATAAAATAAGAACGTACGCAGGTTTTAGCTCAAGCTTGAAAATAAGAGGGTGCATGGGTTGCAGCCCAATCCCAAAATTAAGATTGTACATGGGTTGTATCCAAATCTCAAACATAAGATGGTACACTGGTTGTAGCCCACTCCCATTAATAAGAGGGTACAAGGGTTTTATTCCAAGCCTAAAAATAAGAGGTTACACATGTTGTAGCCTGATATAAAAAATAATATTGTACACAGGTTGTTAAAAAAAGGCCAAATAATGTACATGGTTGATTATCCCTCACATAAAATATTATGAAGGTCTTGGTAGGTACCCTTGATAGAAGTTTTTATATGCTTATGTGTATTCCAGAAATTGAATGTCTTATTCCTATTTTATGATCTCTTGGATTATTCTTCTGATTCCATTATGATTCATGTTTTATGAAGGACCAATATTTATACTTGAACTCATGTATATGATCTTTAGTATATAGGTTATGCTCTTCATATTTCATTATCATGTTCTCATACCTTGATTCTCTTTCTATAATTATGAATCTTCGTTATATACCCTTATTGTGAGGATGATGTCAACCTTTGATATGTTTTAATTATTCTGGTTATGAAGAATGGTTTTACGTGTAAGTACTAAATTGGAATATTTTTTAGGGAAACATTGAAGACTATTCACCATGTTTGAAGATTATGTTTTGTGGTTCCAAAGATAGTAATCTTCTATAGTTCTTAGTCATGTACTATTATAATTTGTTGAATATTCATATAAATTTATGTAATATCAATGTATGTAAAGTCTCAATTTCTATAAAGTGTTTTTTTCTCATCTTGTTACATTATGAAATTTTTTGTTTCTATTTCATTTCCCTCTCTCTACATACTAAAATTTCCAAAATATTGTTTTTATGTATAACTGATATTTTTTTCTCAATATCTAGGATTATTTTTCTTCAATTCCCATATTCTGAGTAAAATGTTTTGAAATACGTTATTAATATTCTCCAGTGATTTATTAATATAATTTTCACCAATTAGTAACATTATATAAATATTTTGAGTGGAATATACGTGTCCATTTGTAAAAAGGTAATTTTACCAATGGTTTGAGAGAAATCATTATTTTAATGTTTACAACCCAATCAATTTTTCCCACCACCCTGACTTTTTTTTTCTTGAAGGTGCATTTAAACGATTACATGTATAATATAAGAGAATAAGTTTTCCTAATATTCTATAATTTTTTAAATATAAAATATGTGATTTCAAAATGAAATGGTTGTTTTCAACAATAAATAGTCCCATGAACTTTAAAATGTATCTTCATCTATGTAATCAAACATTGATGATAGCTATGTTACACTGGGGATATAATCCTGTGATTAAATCATCATTAATTCTATGGATGGTTTATTATTATGATGTTTAAATATTTATGAAATTCCCATTATTTTCAATGGGTTGTGTTTTGATGAGAAGATAAATATTTTCATGATCAGGTGGAAAATCATGTAATGGATTATAATTTTTTGGCTAATTGGTTCATTATGTCCCTCTAATTCATTGAGTAATGATTGTTGTATTATTACCTCATATGATAGAAATGAGGTCATACAAATCCCAGAAGAATGTACCCAACTAGCTAGATCATTCCCAAATCTGGTAGACGGGATCTTATCCTATACCAAACAATAAATGAACGTATTAGTGGGTATCATTTGAATAATAATTATATGATTATGATTATTCAACATTTCTATGTCCTCCTACTAAGACATGTTCTTATTCCTATTATATGGTCTCTTTAATCATGATCCTTGATTCTTCTATGACTCATATCATATCGTTTGACAAATATTTTCTCCATTATTATGATATATGAAAATTTAGGTATGATATTTGAATATTAAGATCATATTCTAACTCTCATATTCACTTTTTTCATATATTTGTTCATTTTCAGATAACTCAAATCTTTACCCTCACTAATTATCTATGATCACCCTTTTATAATTTTCCATTCCACCGGTCATGAAGATTAATTTTATCTATGGTATGAATAAAAATAATAATATGTGAGAAGGTCATTATAGGATATATTATATATATTTAAAAAAAATATATTATTATATATATTACCAATAGACACTAATTATTTACTTTTCATCGTATTGTATTGTTGTCATATGTTTTCAATATAAAAATAAAATGATGGAATTTATATGTTTGAAATGTTTATATCACATAAATTTTTATCAGAGAAAGGGTTTTGTTTTTTTTTGATATTATAATTAGATTTATTATTCGAGAACATAGTGATAGGTCCATGTATTGGATAAAATCATGAGGAATTGGTAAAGTATATATTTTGTGGCTTTTGTGAAAATAAGTCCCTATCTAGATACATGAAAGTGGATATATTTGAGGAAAAAATGTGCCTAAGGGTAAAAAATATGAAAGGGTAATGTTATACATTAATTTCATCAATAAAAATATACAATGAGTGGTTATAATATCGTACACCTAGATAGAAACACCATGGTGGTATTATTTGGTTAATTCCCAATTACATTCTGAACCATTATAATGAATGAGTGGATAAAATATATGATAACCATCAATCAATTATTATTATTTCAACACCCCATAAATTTAAAAAAAAATTAATTTCAAATTAATATAGCCTTTTCAATATTTTTCAATACATAACAATGATTTTATCAAATGCTAAATACAACATTGAATTTAAATGAAATGTGAAATACTTTTAAAATATAATTATTTAATATGATATTTATGAAATTTCCATTAGAATGGATGATATTAATGTATTAAATAATATATGAAAATATATTTTGTACACATGTTTGTAATGTGATTTATTGGGTGAATAGTTAATTTTATATGAAAATAAAAAATATTTTGAAATAAGGGAAATATTTTTCTACCAAACAATTTTTTTAAAACAAACACATTTTACTTGTGTAGAAAGTACAGTAGAAGCCCGAGTACTATAACTATTCTATTCACAGAAGGGATCTTCATGCCAAAATGGGCTTTGAGGCCTTGTATTAAGACCACATTGTCTTGGGTCTTTGGGCTAGGTAATGGGTCTCCCTCTAACCAGTTTGAAATAGGTCTTTTTTTAAATAATAAATGAGGCTTCGGCCCCAACCATTTAAAAAATGTTTTACCTTAATAAATTAATAAAACCACTATTTTTTATTTATTTTAATTAAATATATATATTATTTATATAATAAAATCAATAAAATTATTTTTATTTATTTATTAGATATGTGATAAAAATAAATATTTTCATAAAATTCAAAACTATGTTTTTCTAAATAGTAGTTTATCACCATTAACACAAATATTTTAAAAAATAATTTTTGAAAATTTTTGAAAATTTATTTCAAATAATAACAACAAAATATTTTGAAATAAGAATGGTAAAAATATCTTGGAGTAAATTTTACATTAATTTTTTATAAGATAAATTTTTTGACGAATAGTAATAACTATTGCATTTTATTATGAATATTATGATATTTTTAAACAATTAAAGTAAAAAATGTTTGAAGATGGTTTTAAAACAAAAATTAGTTCAATTTTATATTTATTTATCCAATTTATGTCATTTTATTTAGTTTTAAATGGATTTTTTAAATAATATTATTTTAAAAACATTTGAAATATTTTTTCTTTGAAAAAATAATTTCTCATTGTATTTGTGAAATTATATTTAAATTATTTTTTTAAAATTATATTGATGTAATTAATAAAAATGGATTACATATTCATAATTGTAATTATATATATTATGTAATAAGGTCAACTAAATGTTTTTATTATTAAATGTAAAATATTAAAAATTAATTATTGATATTAATGTAATGATATATTATTTTCGGTCAAAATAAAATATAATGGTTTAAATTCCATTAAAATATGTCCCAAACCCAGTAGGTGTGTATATATTAGACATATATCTTATATTTTTGAGAAACAATATTATTTATCCCTGTGGAATTTGAAGAATGTAGGTACATGTTTTTATTTTCAAAATTATAATTATTCCACTCACTATACTTATAAATGGACACCGCGTATCATCTCCTCATAAAACTTTTGAAACCAATTATTTAATTCAAGAAAAACCCCCAATAACTTCGTTATAGACCCCTCTCATACTAGATCTATTATTTTAACATCCTTTTACCCATATTCAGGTATTTCTCTTCTCTCTTGTTATTTCCTTATTTCATAAATTTCTTTTTGAGAATCTCGAGGTTTGGGGGGATTTGTTTGTGGAATATGACTTGATATTTTGTTATTTAGTTTTTATTTAATTAATGGAGTTTGGGTATAAATGTGTTAAAGTCTTTGAAGGTATCTCCCCATGTTTAGAATATATCAGTGGTGTTTTGGTCTTTTGTGTTGATTTTAAAATTTTGATTATTTGGAGGAGAAGTTCATGTTGTTCAATTAATACACATCATGAATTTTTCCCATGCCTTGTAAAAGTATTCACATCATATTTTTTTACCGGCGTGATGTCAATAACCTATAAAGGGTGTAATATGTTTAAACATATTGAATATACTACATGTCATGTAATTGTAAAATCTCAATTTTTAATCCATGGTGACTAATTTTCCTACATTTTTTGGGTTTTGGGGATTAAATGAGGTGAAATTGGATTAAAATCCATATAAATAAACATTTTTCTATTTTAGTGGTATTTTTCAGCTATTGTGTGTTTTATTCATTTGTACCCCTCTCCCTCTAGACTTGGGAGTCCTCCCAAATGAGTTGGGATACTGTTGTTTCTTCCGAATCACTTCATTCAGCTATTGATATACATTGATGTTGTGGTTAATTTATCAAGGTGTGTTATCCTTTTTAATATTGGTTTCCATTTTTTGGGGATACTATGTCACATTCTTGTATTCTTTGATCTGTGATGATAATCATATCGATCCTTTCTGAATATATTACATCATCTTTTTCTAGGGGTTGATCCAACATTGGATGTGGTGCAGTGTGTGTGTATTTCCTAGATGTATATTTTTTTATATCATCTTTTCAAACCATTTTCTGTTGAATCAATTATAAAATTGGAGGATTGATTCTAGGGCCCTTGTTTTTGTGTTTTTGTACTTTATGATTGGTGGGTCCTGTTTTAGGTGTATGTGCCCCGAGTTTGAGGAAAGTGGTTCTATATCTACCCATTGTTATATAGACATTATTTCTGTTATTTTATAAAGAATTTTCTCAATTACATGGAATCTTTGATTAATTGAACATGAGCCTCATGCTGGTTAGTGAGGACTCAACCAGTGTATCCAAGAGACCCACGTTTCAGACCTGGGTGGAGACATATTTTCAGGTTCTGTTGTAGTACTGTAGTAGGTATTGTTTTGTAATGTTGCAGCCAGAACTATCCATCAATCTTGGCATCTTGGCCACCAGTTTGGTCCTTTGGTCCTTCAAGACTTTTAGGCGACCCAAGGCCTTTGGGCCAGCTGTTTCTTAAGGCCTTAAAGCCACCATAAAACCTTAGAAACTCTCCAAGGACTTTGGGACACATACTGTATATGTACCAGTCAGACTACATGGGACATGGAATTAAATAAGGAATTAGGGCTGTGATATTCACTAGAGCAGAGCTAACCTGAATTGGAAGAATGAGAGTGCATGTAATTTCCATCGGTACCAGGCATGCACTGCTTCTCATAGGATAGAAAGTCGACCACCCCTACAAAGATGGGGTGCTGATATAATGACATATGCGGGGAAGGAGCAGTTATAAGTTGTCATTTATGGGTGATTCCCTCTAGGACTTACAGGAAATGTAATTGTCTCCATGGCTTCAGGCCATGTAAGGGTTCCACCTCAACCCTTGAAAGGTGTATTATAAAAATAATAAAAAATTGATGGCCTTAAGTCTATTCTGAGTGATTTTTGTTATGGAAATTATTTTTTATGAATAAATGGTTTCCCATATTTTGGTAAAATAAAAATTAATTTTCATGTCATGGTGAAATGGTCCTATGAAATTGTTTTCAAAGGACTGTTTTGATAAAATGTTTTTGAAAATGTAGAACATGTGAATACTTTATTAAATATGTGGAAGTTTTATCTTTCGGCCATCATCCATTTATTTATGGGGGTTTCACTCATTGGGTGTTATTATATTCCCCCATCCCATTGATCCAAGGACACAATTATCATTGTTAGGGGATTCACTCATGATGTGTTT
The DNA here is from genome assembly GCA_963277665.1 of Viscum album. Classification (NCBI taxonomy): domain Eukaryota; kingdom Viridiplantae; phylum Streptophyta; class Magnoliopsida; order Santalales; family Viscaceae; genus Viscum; species Viscum album. Next base: position 1,422,296,349 of record OY728141.1, on the reverse strand, counting down.
TTGTGGTCGTTAAACATGTTTTCAAAGGACATTATTATGTATTAGTCTTTGATTTTTGTATGAGTAGCCTTCTTTCGTTCATTATAATGATCATTGGTGTAATGTTACCTGTTATTTTTTTATTATAATCTTATTATTTATATAGAAATTTTTTTATATGATATGTGATGCATGATTTCATTTGTTTATTCTTCTTTGATTTATAGTAAATTCTTTGAAATTGTATTACCTACCATGTTTTAGAAATGTGGGAAATAGTAGAATAAAATAATTTACCATGTTATTGATATAAAAACAACATAAAAACATATCCTCACTTGTTTTCCATAATTTTGATAATTTTTATATTATTATACATAGACATGTTCAGAAAAAATATTGTGGGGTTCTACTAAAAATGTAATCTCACACCTTGAGGACCCCTTCTACGGTTCGTAGAGATTCATTTGTATTTTAATGAATGAAATGAATGGATCCGTAATAAGTTAGAAGGTATTCTATCAGTGGTTTATGGGTAGATGGTGGAGAGATTGTGGGAGTGTTCCCATTCTTTTAGATTGAGTATCTATTTTGTTTTCATTTTATTCTCTATAAGTAGACGTATCCCATGGAGTTGTTTTTATTCTCTTGTTTTTGTTCCGTTATGGAATTTTTTTCATCTATTATTCTTCTTTATTTGATATTTTTATTTATATGTTTTATATTTCATAGTTTTATATATGGAAAGATAGTTCAATTTGGTTTATTCTTGATACCAAGGTTCTAGTTGCCTGCCCTTAGGGATTTGGAACCCCCGTTAGGGAAGTGATGGATCAGGCAGAGCACCAGTTTGAGGGAGTATCCTGGGTTGTCTTGTTACGAAACTATATCGTAGGAGATATTTCCTTAAGAGTTCTTATCTTGGGAGGTTTTGTAGACATGTGATAATATTATCGGAAATTGAGATATAGGTTGCAGTGACTGCATGTCAATCTCTTTCGATGATGATACTCATGTTACCATGGAATAGTGCAGTGTATGTCTCGTGTTTTCAGTTATTGATCATTAATCAATATTTTATATTATTCTTTTCTAGTTTGAACTGATATTATTATGTTGGTTGATAACTTATTATATTTTGGTTTGTAGTATTATACCTCTAATATGTATTCCATAAGGTTCCCGGGATGGTAAAATGGATATTCATTAGGGGAATGCACTTATAGATTAGAATCTTATTAGTAATTTTGTGTAGGAATTTTGTGTTGTCTATCAAAGTGTACTTCATGTATAGGGACAATTTTTGAGGAATAGAATATATTTTAAAGAGAAAGAAATCAAAATTTGAGTTGTTTCATGAAAATCTAACATCATTAAAATATATACATGAATCTCTTGAGGAAGAGAACTTGATGTAGAAGATTAATCAAATCCTTGAATTTATATAAACACTTGAAAGTATTAAGGGTATTTGTGTCGTGTTCACAAATGGGGCTCCCAACATGAAATAGTGGGATTCCATGATATAAGAGGATAGACATGCAGGCTTGGAATGGAAGAGTTTAAGGACACTCCACATGTTGTAGTTTATTCTAGAGTCATTGATGATGGATAAGTCTCTACTGTTCCACACATTATAGCTGGTAGGGATTTTTTTGTTAGTGTACACAGATTGATTTGTTGTTTTTGGTTGTTTTTATCAACAGGTAGTAAATAATCAAAAGTTGAAGGGTGAAATTAATTGTGGGGTTTGTGAAAATAATATTATAGGTATTTATACTATATATTTTGACCTACATAGAGACAACACAAAAAGAAATTATTGATGTGATTAATATTTCAGGATAGGTTGGTTACTATTCCTCTTCTCTTCTACCTAGTAATAACTTTAGTGGTGTGTTGAAGTGGAATTTGAATTTGAAAGATCAGTATAAAAGTGATGGTGGAGGTTAGAAATGGGCGTCCACTACACCATAAATTTTATATAGTAGTGTGGTAGTAACTTACTATTAATGTAGAATGGTTGGCTAGAACAGATGTAAAATTATTGCACTTATAAAGAATTGAAATTGTTATGGTCATTTTGGTCATCATTAGAAATTCGGTTTGGTTATGTATATGCCTCATAATAGTTTGTTATCATCATCTGCAAAGGATACTATGTTGTATTTGAATATATAAAAAACTATTGGGATATAGAAACATTCCTTTACTGTGAATCACCTATATATATAAGATGAGTTTTATACATAGTTTGATGTAGTTACAGTGACTATGAGAGGTATCATCTTTATTTCATGAACTATAGTGATTTCTTTATTTGATAATGGTGCTTCCCTGTCATTTGAATCCGGATATTTTGTTGATATTATTAAACATCCAACAGTTCTCATGTCCTTTGTTATGTAGTTGGATACATCTATTGAGAAGATAAATGATCCGCGGTTTCAGTTTCCTTTACATTCGCAATCAATAGATGATGTAGAGATAATCCATGATTTTCTTATTCTTTTATTAAATTTGTTTGACATTATCATCATTATAGATTGTCTATTCTCTCATCATGGTGAATATTGTTGTTATCATCAGATTTGATCATTTTTGGAGTTGATGGGAGATCTAAGTTGTTTTAGGGATAGTGGGATTTATTCTCTCATGGTGAAAGACCTACATGACTAGAGTTCAATATTTTTTTTCAATAATAGTGTATTATCAGAATTACATTTATTCTATTTCTATCCTTCCCACTATTTTTGGGTTTTCCTTGTTTTTCCCAATTTATTTCTATTATCTTTATCTATATAAAAAGGATGAATTTATGATTGAACTAGTTATAGTTATTTAACAAGTTTCAATATCTTTTTAACATATGCGATTAGCGGAGATAAGTTATCTCATGATTCATTTTGGTGACATGATGTAAAAATATTTTACATTCCATAGTGTTTTTCCTTTGGAATCCACAGTTTTATTTTCCAATAATGAATATAGTTCAATATAATTTTGAGTGGACTATAAAAACATGAATTAGTTAATTGTTACGAATATTTAATGCTCCGCTATATAGAAAACTTTTATGATTGATTTAAGGGAACAATGTGGGGTTTTACATTTATCATATATCAGGTTATCATAAGCTCTGAGTTTGAGAGTTTAATATTATGAAGACGGATTTTAAAAGAAAATATTTTCCTTAATAATATCTTGTGATGTAACTTGGACTCAATAATAATCCTAAAACCATTATGGATATGAGGATTGGGATGTTCCATTTTTATCCTAAATTCGTCATGGTTGTTTTAATTTTTTTATTCCTTTTATTATTTGATATATGAATGCGATAATGAGCTCCATTTTAGTTTGGTTCTCAAAATCTTGAGAAGTACCTATTTTATTGAAAATCATTAAAAATTTTGTTTCTAAATCAATTAGGTGATGTTCTAGGGGCATGTTATTTCTAACCATGGAATATCAGTTGACAATGAGAAGGTGAATTGCTTTTTGGCATGAGAATAACCACAAAACATCATTGAGATTTTTTGCATCCATGGTCTTTAAAGATAATATTGACGGATTTTAATGATTTATTCAATTTCGGGTCACCATTAACATCTCTTACCAGAAAATGTGTAAAATTAAAATGGTATGAAATGTTTCATAATTCTTTTGATGATGTAAACTAACTTCTGACATCTACTCATATTTTGATCCTACATGAGACCGAAAAGGTGTTTGTGGTTTTCCTGGGTTTTTTTGTTTTGGATTGGCTTTCATTATTATGGATGATTTATATCTAGTGCCATATGACTCTCTTCAACTCCTAATACATGATATGAATTACAGCACTCATGATTTTGATATTGTCGTGTATATGAATGCACTTATGTATTGGGGACACTATCATTGTGGGAGAGGTTCATAGTATTTTCCTACCATAAAATCCTCAACTATTTATCTTATCATAAATATTTGAATATAATACTTTGGAGGTGGTTTTAATAACTTCATAAATTTGAATTTTTCATCACCTACACACCATAGGATGGGTAATGTCATTGAAGGCACTGTTATTGGGAATGAACCATCAAAGAATACTCTAGAGTCATTGGTGGAGTTGAACCTTATTAGTATATATTCAAAGTTGCATCCAGATACTTAGGAAGATGTTTTAGGTATGTTTATGAATATTTTTTATTTATCATCATATTTAATTGATCCTTTTATATATGATCATTTTTAGGATTGTGGTTTTTGGTGAATTCGAGAGACCCAATATGATGGGATGACTGTTTCTTGTTATTCCCCTTTTTCATGTGGTTTTATCCATTTTTTGAATCATCTTAACATTCAAATGTCTGTGAGTATATAAATTATATTCTTATTTCATTTTTCATTATGGTCCATTCAACCAGGAGAAATGTTGACGTATTATTCTATGAAATTGAAATTCCGGTGGTCAGGTATGAAGGGTAACATTGCAGATCATGTGTTCAGTTGTTACCCTTACAAAACAATAAAGGCAGAGCTTCTGATAATCTTTGGTTTTATCAAGCCTATTTTTTTGTGAGTTCATAAATTGTATGAGGTTTCAATGGATATATATGTAACATTTTCATGGAAACCTTGATGTATTAATTCTATCATGATGGTGATTTATTCATTGACAAAATCAGCTCACTTCCTTCAGATTTGGGACACCATGTAACTGCCTGATTTAATGTATTATTTTTTATTAATTAAATTAAATTTATTTAATATCATGTGTTACAGGAAATTTTTTTTTATTGTGATACATGCAACACAGGGTCAGCTTATGTTACACAGGATATTGGTTTTCACAAATCCGTGATATGTAACACCCCAATCATCCACGTTACATTTCTTTTCGAATAATGCAATGGTGTGCATTGTACGCAACTTTGAGATTCTAACACACCACAACCAATCAAACTAGCCGTTTTGAACAGTAATACCTACTTTTTGAAATTTTATAAATTCTATCTCTCAAAATGGACTTCATTTTTTGATTCGTAATATCGAATTTATCCTAGGGTGAAATTTTGGAACTTTTCGGATAACACTTATATTTTGATGAATAGTGAAAATTACTAAATTTTAATTAAAAACAACTTTTTAAATCAAAAAAATTTATAGTGATAAATTATATTATTTAGTGGATTTAAAGTATAAATAGAATATATTTTTACCATTTTATCCAATGTTGTTCATTAGAATTAATTTCATTTTAAAATTGGACCTAAACAATTGTCAATCTTTTGATATATATTGTTTCTTAAAAACATGCTATTTGTTGTGACAGCGGGAATTAATTATAAAATTAATTAATGCAACTTATATGTTTATAGTTTTGTAAAATAGACATCATTTTTGAATTCGGAATATCAATTATAGCTTAGGGTGAAATTTTGGCATTGTTCTGAAAAACTTCAATTTTTGATGAATAGTGAAACTACTAAGTTGTAGTTAAAAAAACTGAATTTTTCATAAAACATAATTTTACCGCTTTTGTGAATGGAATTTTGAAAATCCGAGAGACACGGTTAATATCAAGAAGTAAAATGTGGTTCAATGAGATGGAAATATTTTTTGGTGAATAGTAACTTTTTTCTTTTATTTACCACAGTTAAAAATAAATAGGGCAATTAATGGTAAAACTGATATTAATATTACCCTAACACATGTCCTAATTCTATTGGACAAGTGTATCTAGACCAAAAACAACCTTAGGAATAAAATATTATCATTTAGATCCACTTGGATTAGATTAGGACATTTATTATTATTTAATTCAAAGAAGAGTTAAAAGAGTTAAAATCAAAGTTTATTTACTAAAACATTTTTAATATAGGGTTATACATAAGATATATTCTATTGTAAATATTAATTAGAAAGATAATAATATTTCCTACATAATGATATTTTATTTATAATTTTTAGACATTAAATAATATAATATATTTATGACACAATGATGATGCAATAATTACCATAATAGTGAAAAATTAAAATAATTGATATTATAAATACCCAAATAAATATAATTTAAGACTTTTAATGAATTAAACTAATTTTATAGGATAATATGACATATTATAATTGATTTAATTTACTTTTTTCGAAGTAATAATTCTGATATGAGTTTCACAAAAATCTACTATTGAATAGTGTCAAAATTGACAAAAAAGAGTTTTTAAAACAAATATTATATTATTAATTGATATTAAATTCCTAAAAATATAAGGTTCGGCCAAGAGACTTATATCATGATTGTTATATCATTAATGGACCACGTGGGGGTCTCTTTGATGTATATAGTAATTTTATTAACTATATAATATAAAAATACAAAGTGACATGGCAAATGTCAAACTAATTAACTAAGAGTAAAAACTAAAAGATAAGGTTACTATAGTGACCCAAACCTGTATAAATTCTATTGGCTGAATGGTTTTCGACCTATCCCCACCTTAACCTTTGAATAATAAAATTTGAAGCCATTAGAAACCGAATATGAATTTATTATAAATTAATATTTTTTGCTTTTACAAACGTGCCCCTCACCCCTCTTATAAAAGGGCACTCCTCCTTCTCATTTCTTCTCACCTTCAAAGCCTTTTGGTTCGGCAAACCCCTACCCAAATACTTTCTCAACTTACCTAACTACAACATAGAGTCCTTAGTTTGATCATAAAGCCATCCTAAGGAGCCCTTTTGATCAAATCAAAAGAAAGAACCCGAAGAAGAGGTAATGTTTTCACCACCCCTTTTCAAGTTCTTTTCTTCTTCCACTTATTCTTTCTTTGTTATTACCATTATAAAATAATAACTCCAGTATATTATATATACTGTGATGTTATTATAAATATGTTACAACCATATTCAGTATTATATCCACCCTTTGAATAACATGTCACCATACGTGCGTACGTACGGCTTACCGTCTCCACGTCGTGGTGTAATTGTTATTCAGTATATTATTATTTGGGTGGGTATAATAATGATGTGTAACTATTTTAAATAATAGATATAACATGGTAATGATTCTGTCTATATGATATACCATCCAATTATATATTATTTTAATATCAATAGAATGATATTGTCGCTCGTGCGTACGTACGGACTACCGTCTCCACGAACGCGATGAGATTCATTCTCCATCATATCCATTCAAGTATAATTCTCATTTGATAATTGAAAATAATGGTTAAGGACTTGATATCATTCTGGATATGAATAAGATATAACCCATCCATGAAAAACAAGGCTTATGTAACAAAACATATAAAAGAAAACGAGTAAGTTAACAGCCGAAACGACGATAATTCTATGATTTTATTAACAAAGCAATGTTAAAAGATCATATGATATCATATTAATGTATATGATTCATGATTAATTTAATAACAATTATTTCAATATTATACAGGAGGTTAACCTAACCCCAACCAAGGAAAAGTACAAGGTAAGTGGTTTCTTATCTCACTCTCAATTTCGTGAGAATTCCATTGTTCGCCACTTATTTATTGCATGTGGTGTATGTGTACTTCCCATAATTGTATTCATTGTGTAATATAATTTAATTTTTGGGTATTTACATCATCATTGTATGATCCTTATTTCATGGGTGCATGTTTCATAAGTTACCTAATCGATAAGGGAATTTAAAATTTCAATTTCCACTCATTCGTCTTTACGCATACTTCATTGATTATTTTACTCCAAGATAATGTGTAGAATAACTATTCATTTGATCATGTCATAATTTCCACTCCCCTTTCTATGGATATAATTTTTATACACATAATCACTCCATTGATAAATTCTCAAGTTATTGGTATGAAATTGATAAGAATAATTTTAACTCAATCTCCATTTGTTGAGTTAAACATCCAATTCATTGGTGTTGTTTTTACAAGAATATGTGTGAATGTCCTTTGATTGTTTTACACTGAATATCAAATAATATTTAGTGTATTTATATTTTTCACACATAATTACGTCGTTGATTTATCCTTAACCTAAGGATACGGCCTTTGTGAGAGTTTTCATCTCAATTAACATTCCATTGATACTTCTTTATTGTTATACACCAAATCACTTTTATGTGGTGTATATAATGTAATTTGACATAGTATATCATGAATTCCTTTAATATCATGATATTAAAATGTTTTGATTACCACAACTATTTTTATTCAAGTGTCTCTCTTTTGGATACAAACTCTAATTAAAATACCATTTTTAAATGTTTTAAAGACTTATTCTTCTAAATCTTTCTCATTAATGTCCATGTTTTAAAAAATGGTTTTAAGGATTTATTTATATGGACATTAATGTTTTAAAATAAAAACTCCTTTTAAAAGTTTCAAAGTGGTATGGGAAACTTTGATTCAAAAATCTATTTTTAATTGGCTTTTTGACAAATAGTGTGACTTTTAAATGATTTCAAGAAAAAGGGGGATATTTCTCTCAAATTGATTTGATGATTATTTTCATCTATGTCAACATCCTTCATTATTCTTGATTGAAGTTAATTTGATATAATACAATCTTCCATATTGTATCAAATGAGTTATGTTTGACTGTGTATGTGCTATTTTTATACAATTCATGGTTTGTGGTTAAAGTATTGGCATTTCGTATGCTAGTCTTAATACAAATGTTTATGTTATGTTTAAACCTGTTCATATGAGGAATGCATTGGACTTAATAAGTGACGGGTGGATCCCGCTATAGCTCCTCGATGCATCGGTAGGTCTCATGAGACAAACTAGTGTCTTGGCACAAGGCCTTGGAAAAATCTTATTGTAGTCTTGGCACGAGGCCTTGGCTATGTGGTTATGATAGTCGGGCATTATGCATTCCATCATTATGAAAGTGGTTATTGATATTTCATGTGATTGTTCGACTAGTAGAATATCCATTTGAATAAGTAAATGGCATTATTTCATTTTATCTTTTCCATTTTATGCTGAAGTACAAGTTTAAAAAGGCTTTTGTTTTGGTTATAAATTGCCTTAAGTGTTTATGATTATCTATGAAAGCTTCTGCAATAATGTTATCCTTACTGAGCATCTAAGCTCACCCCTTTCAGTGTTTTATTTTTCCCAGGATGAGAAGAAGTAATTTATGAATGACCTGCAAGAATATTATGAGGGGATATGATGACAAAATGTTTTTTTAGTTTTTTTACCTTATGATGTAATGTAAGACTTATGAATATATCTAGTGTTTCCAAGAATACTAATCTAATCGGTCTTTCGATACTTGATCCTTTGAGATCATGCCAATGTAATGTAATAATGCACCGACTCTGGGTACCTAGGGTCGGGGCGTTACAGTTGGTATCAGAGAAAGTTTAGTTCAATCCTTGAAAACTAGATAAACTCTGATTAGAGCACGTAGACCTAAGATGAACTTTGAGGATTAGTATATAAGAACTTCCTATAATTTTGGTATTGTAGAGATTTTGTGAGTTTTCCGAGCAATACATCCCTGTCTGGATATGAGCAGGTAGAGGCGGCTCTGGCACAGATGTACCTAGGGGTAAAACCCGAAAACACCACATTGAGCTAGACTCGAACGGGAACTGGTGCACGACAACAGGCCTTACTGCACTCTTGGTTACGACACTCCCGGGGGATATGCTTAGGATAATTTACATTTTCTTTACAAACCAATTTAAAGTTTTATATATATATAAGATGAGAGTAAATGACCTTGGTTAATCCTAATGTGTTTCAAATTGAGAATATGGTGACATGTTAATCCTTAAATGATTTTATGAATACTGTTACTCACACAATGCTTTCTGGTTTTAGTCAATGGATGGATTCCAAGGAAGTCATAGTGACTTTGAGAATGATGTACAAGGAGGGAATGGTGGTGGAAATGAGCAAAAAAATGGAATGTTGAAAGGCGTAAAAGATATCGTCTTTATTCCAAATCAGTTTTCCAAAAATATGATCAACAATATATATATTAACCGATTACCAGACTCAACAAAGAAGAGAAAGGTGATGAATGATAAGATATCCAGTAGTGGAGACCATGGAGAAAGAAATCCTCAATTTCCATCATGCAGAAAAATGTGGAAGGAGACACCCAGTAAAGTCCCTCAATGGGACAAAGAAATGCATTACATGCGGGAAGGAAGGACATAAAGTGAATAATTGCCGAAGAAAAATGAAGAGTACTATGGAAGAATATAAAAATGGTCCCAAGAGTCCATTTATAGTCATTTGCCGTAAATGTAGGGGACCTTGCCATTACCCGAGTGAATGCCCTATTCTATAGGATATTTTCTTGGTCAAAGAAGAAGCTATATGGAAATAAATGGACGGAGAAATGTTTAAAATGTATTAGTTCTCCTTGTTGATGGGTTTACTTTGGAATAATTTCCTCTTGTATTTGTAACCCCGCAGTTTCCCATGTGAGAATGATATTTGAGGAAGAATTATCTCTTCTCTTGTGGATACAGTTATAAAAAATCATTTGGTTTTATATGATCATTGGGTTTGAGGAAATTATAAGTCATCATAATTTGGGATGAAAATGCAAGGTATGAGATAAGATTTGTGGTTAAATTATGTTATGGTTATTTTGAGGAATTTATTTCATTTTGATAATATTATAAAATATAGTTTTTGAAAAAGGATAGCATGCAGACCGTGTGACAACCCGTCGCATCGGACAAAGCTGTGGGAATCGAACCCACAACCAAAGTGCGATTGGGATTTATCGCCTACCACTTGACTACATGAATCTCCTGGTTAGTGTGACTATTATTTTTAGTTAAATGATTTTATTGATCAATAATAATTTTATTTGTGATCTTATGTCTTATCAAATGAATACCCTTAGTATAGGAAAATGATTTGGTGATTAAGTGATAAATGTTATTTTGGAAGTTGTTCGCTTTGTTGAGAACACTATATGCCAAAGGAAAATAGAGTAGTATGGGATTTAATTTGAGGAGTAATGGTGGATTTTTATCTATGTTTTTATTGTTGTTTTATAATGATTTGGGTTATTTATGGAAATGATTAGGTTAATTACTTTTAAGTATGTGACTTTAAGAGTAATTAATGTCATTTGGAGATACAATTTAACATGGAAGACTAAATTCTTAATAAGTTTTGGTTTTAAATATTAGTTTTGATTATATTAAAGGATTTTTAGGACAATTGATTATTTAATGGTATTTATTTAAGTTTGGGGTATTGTTGGTTTAATTTTGGAAATTAAGATTAGTGTTTATTTCTCTCAAGGAATATCCTTTTGGGGGATCATTAGATCTTGTACTAACCATTTTGGTTTTGATTAATCTCTAAAGACAATGTAAATATATAGTTCATCCTGTATGGATCATGTGATTCTATAGAAGTTTATTCTAGCTCTTCCAGTGAGACCAAGTCTTCTTGAATACTCATCATTTAAAAAAATGAGTTAGTGGTGGAAATTTATTATAGAATGAAACTCTACCTAAAATGTAAGTATATATCTTTATATACTTAGTCAATATCATAAATAAATGTAACTTAAAACAAAAAATGTTGTCTGTTTACTTTCCTACTAGGAGACTAATGGTCGTTTGTCCCAACACAAGTTTGTGGTTTTCTTATTGTTAACTTTCTCCGGATCATGATTTCTATCCCTCTCCATCATAACATGACACTTAGTTTATCATCCATATCCATGTTTTCCTACATGGAATCCGAGTATGAGTTATCTTGGTTGACCTTTATACCTCTCTTTCTTTCTTTTAAAGTGATAGTTTTATTGACTCTTTTTCCGATGTGGGGATTTCCATTATATTCCCAAGCACAATTTTAAAAATTGCGAGGAAACAATTTATTGAAGGAGGGGAAAATGTAACACCCCAAGCTTTCATGGTACGTTTCCCTTTGAATAATGCAATGGTGTGCATTGTACGCAACTTTGAGATTCTAACACACCACAACCAATCAAACTAGCCATTTTGAATAGTAATACATACTTTTTGAAATTTTATAAATTCTATCACTCAAAATGGACTTCATTTTTTTATTCATAATATCGAATTTATCCTACGGTGAAATTTTGGAACTTTTCGGATAACACTTATATTTTGATGAATAGTGAAAATTACTAAATTTTAATTAAAAACAACTTTTTAAATCAAAAATATTTATAGTGATAAATTATATTATTGAGTGGTTTTAAAGTATAATTAGAATATATTTTTACCATTTTATCCAATGGTGTTCATTATAATTAATTTCACTTTAAAATTGGACCTAAACAATTGTCAATCTTTTGATATATATTGTTTCTTAAAAACACGCTATTTGTTGTGACAGCGGGAATTAATTATAAAATTAATTAATGCAACTTATATGTTTAGAATTTTTTAAAATAGACATCATTTTTGAATTCGGAATATCAATTATAGCTTAGGGTGAAATTTTGGCATTGTTCTGAAAAACATCAATTTTTGATGAATAGTGAAACTGCTAAGTGATAGTAAAAAAACTGAATTTTTCATAAAACATAATTTTACCGCTTTTGTGAATGAAATTTCGAAAATCTGAGAGACACTGTTAATATCAAGAAGTAAAATGTGGTTCAATGAGATGAATATAATTTTTGGTGAATAGTAACTTTTTACTTTTATTTACCACAGTTAAAAGTAAATAGGGTAATTAAAGGTAAAAATGATATTAATATTACCCTAACACATGTCCTAATTCTATTGGACAAATGTATCTAGACCAAAAACAACCTTAGGAAGAAAATATTATCATTTAGATCCACTTGGATTAGATTAGGACATTTATTATTATTTAATTCAAAGAAGAGTTAAAAGAGTTAAAATCAAAGTTTATTACTAAAACATTTTTAATATAGGGTTATACATAAGATAAATTAGATTGTAAATATTAATTAGAAAGATAATAAGATTTCATATATAATGATATTTTATTTATAATTTTTAGACATTAAATAATTTAATATTTTATGACACAATTATGATCCAGTAATTACCATAATAGTAAAAAATTAAAATAATTGATATTATAAATACCCAAATAAATATAATTTAATACTTTTAATTAATTAAACTAATTTTATAGGATAATATGACATATTAGGATTTATTTAATTGACTTTTTTCGAAGTAATAATTCTGTTATGATTATCACAAAAATCAACTATTGAATAGTGTCAAAATTGACATAATAGAGTTTGTAAAACAAATATTATATTATTAATTGATATTAAATTCCTAAAAATATAAGGTTCGTCCAAGAGACTTATATCATGATAGTTATATCATTTATGGACCACTTGGGGGTCTCTTGGATGTATATAGTAAGTTTATTAACTATATAATATAAAAATACAATGTGACATGGTAAATGTCAAACTAATTAACTAAGAGTTAAAACTAGACGATAAGGTTACTATAGTGACCCAAACCTGTATAAATTCTATTGGATGAATGGTTTTCGACCTATCCCCACCTTAACCTTTAAATAATCAACTTTTGACCCATTATAAACGGAATAAGAATTTATTATAAATTAATATTTTTAGCTCTTCCAAAGGTTCCCCTCACCCCTCTTAAGAAAGGTCACTCCTCCTTCTCATTTCATCACACCTTAAAAACCTTTTGGATCGGCAAACCCCTGCCCAAATACTCTCTCAACTTCCCTCACTACAACCTAGAGGCCTTAGTTTGATCAGAAAGCCACCCTAAGGATCCCTTTTGATCAAATCAAAAGGAAGAACCCGAAGAAGAGGTAATGTTTTCACCACCCCTTTTCAAGTTCCTTTCTTCTTCCACTTCTACTTTCTTTGTTATTACCATTCTAAAATAATAACTCCAGTATCTTATATATACTTTGATGTTATTATAAATATGGTACAACCATATTCAGTATTATATCCTCCCTTTGAATAACATGTCACCATACGTGCGTACGTACGGCTTACCGTCTCCACGTCGTGGTGTAATTGTTATTCAATATATTATTATTTGGGTGGGTATAATAATGATGAGTAACTAATTTAAATAATAAATATAACATGATAATGATTCTGTCTATATGATATACCATCCAATTATATATTATTTTAATATCAAAAGAATGATATTGTCGCTCGTGCGTACGTACGGACTACCGTCTCCACGAACGCGATGAGATTCATTCTTCATCATATCCATTCAAGTATAATTATCATTTGATGATTAAAAATAATGGTTAAGGACTTGATATCATTCTGGATATGAATAAGATATAACCCATCCATGAAAAACATGGATTACGTAACAAAACATATAAAAGAAAATGAGTAAGTTAACACCCAAAACGACGATAATTCTAAGATATTATTAACAAAGAAATGTTAAAAGATCATATATGATATCATATTAATGTATATGATTCATGAATAATTTAATAACAATTATTTCAACATTATACAGGAGGTTAACCTACCCCCAACCAAGGAAAAGTACAAGGTAAGGGGTTTCTTATCTCACTCTTAATTTCGTGAGAATTCCATTGTTCGCCACTTATTTATTGCATGTGATGTATGTGTACTGCCCATGATTGTATTCATTGTGTAATATAATTTAATTTTTGTGTATTTACATCCTCATTTTATGATCCTTCTTTCATGGTTGAATGTTTCATAAGTTACCTAATCGATAAGGGAATTTGAAATTTCAATTTCCACTCATTCGGCTTTACGCATACTTCATTGATTATTTTACTCCAAGATTATGTGTAGAATCACTATTCATTTGATAATGTCATAATTTCCACTGCCCTTTCTATTGATATAATTTTTATACTCATAATAACTCCATTTATAAATTCTCAAGTCATCGGTATGAACTTTATAAGAGTAATTTTAACTCAATATCAATTAGTTGAGTTAAACATCCAATTCATTAGTGTTGTTTTTACAAGAATATGTGTGAATGTCCTTTGATTGCTTTACACTGAATAACCAATCATATTTAGTGTATTTATATTTGTCACACATAATTACGTCGATGATTTATCCTTAACCTAAGGATACGGCCTTTGTGAGAGTTTTCATCTCAATTAGCATTCCATTGAGACTTCTTTATTGTTATACACCAAATCACTTTTATGTGGTGTATATAATGTACTTTGACATGGTATATCATGAATTCCTTTAATCTCATGATATTAAAATGTTTTGATTACCACAATTATTTTTATTCAAGTGTCTCTCTTTTGGTTAGAAACTCTAACTAAAATACCATTTTTAAATTTTTTAAAGACTTATTCTTCTAAATCTTTCTCATTAATGTCCATGTATGAAAAAATGGTTTTAAGGATTTATTTATATGGACATTAAAGTTTTAAAATTAAAACTCCTTTTAAAAGTTTAAATGTGGTATGGGACACTTTGATTCAAAAATCTATTTTTAAATGGCTTTTTGACAAATAGTGTGACTTTTAAATGATTTCAAGAAAAAGGGGGATATTTCTCTCAAATTGTTTTGATGATTATTTTTATCTATGTCAACATCCTTCATTATTCTTGACTGAGGTTAATGTGATACAATACAATCTTCCACATTGTATCAAATGAGTTATGTTTGACTGTAGATGTGCTATTTTTATACCATTCATGGTTTGTGGTTAAATTATTGGCATTTCGTATGCTAGTTTTAATACAAATGTTTATGTTATGTTTAAACCTGTTCATATGAGGAATGCATTGGACTTAATAAGTGATGGGTGGAGCCCGCTATAGCTCCTCGATGCATCGGTAGGTCTCATGAGAGAAACTAGTGTCTTGGCACAGGGCCTTGGCAAAATCTTATTGTAGTCTTGGCATGAGGCCTTGGCTATGTGGTTATGATAATCTGGCATTATGAATTCCATCATTATGAAAGTGGTTATTGATATTGCATGTGATTGTTCGACTAGTAGAATATCCATGTGAAAAAGTAAATGGCATTATTTCATTTTATCTTTTCCATTTTATGCTAAAGTACAAGTTTAAAAAGGCTTTTTTGGTTATAAATTGCCTTAAGTGTTTATGATTATCTATGAAAGCTTTTGCTATAATGTTATCCTTACTGAGCATCTGAGCTCACCCCTTTCAGTGTTTTATTTTTTCTAGGATGAGAAAAAGTAATTTATGAATGACCTGCAAGGATAGTATGAGGGGATATGAAGACAAAATGTTGTTTTAGTTTTTTTACCTTATGATGTAATGTAATACTTATGAATATATCTAGTGTTTACAAGAATACTAAACTAATCGGTCTTTTGATACTTGATCCTTTGAGATCATGCCAATGTTATGTAATAATGCACTGACTCTGGGTACCTAGGGTCGGGGCGTTACATGATATATTAGAAATATGATTCAAACATGACTGTTATAACCTAATTGTTAAACATAGTGGTATTAATAGTAATAAATAATTTTAAAAAATTAATTATAATTGTTTTATTTAAGGATAAAATGTTCATTGAATAAACAAAATTTCCAGTAAAGTCATTCTATTTTGTGAAAATTCTATTTTCTAAAAAAATATTATTTCTTTTGATGAAAAATAATAAAATTAAATTTTGGATCAATTATAAAAATAATAACATAAAATAAACTTTTTTAATATACTCATCATGTAATAATTATATTAGGGGTAATTTTTCAGTTTTTTTTGGATTTATTCATTTTTTGATGTATATAGAAAATGACACAATTTTAATTGAAAACTATATAATAATTTAATTTATTATAGTGGTAAATTTTATTTTAAATTGGATTGAAATAAAATTTACATCTATTATGTATCTATTATTCCATTTTATGTCTTTTCAATATATTTTATATTTAATTTTGAAATATAAACTTTGTATAGATTTGAAATTTTTATGTTTAAAACCCAACTTTCTCATCATGTTTGTGTGGTTGATTCAAACATTATAATTTTTCCCTTGTAAGATTTTAATTTCAAAAAATAGATACCATATTTTTATTAGAGTAATTTATATTATTTAATATGTTAAACATATTTTTTTTGATGAGAAAGAATATTTAAACCATTAAAAACTATTTATTATAGTGGTACTAGCTACTGCTTGGCATCCAAAAGACCCAGGATCAAATCCGTGCTTGGGCTAATTTTCGGGTACTTTAGTTGTACTATAGTAGGGCACTATAGCAGTACTAGTAGCAGCAGGGAACTATAGCAGTGGTGGCACTGTATCGGTGAAGGACTGTAGCAGGTATTGTAGCGGCGGTTGTACTGTAGCAGGAACTGTAGCAGTGCAGGTACGGTAGCAATTACTGTTCACTGAGGGGTCCTTTGGAAAAAAATGGGATTTCAAGCCTTGTATGCAGGACACTTGGTCGTGGGGCTTCAGATTATGTAATGGGTCTCCCTCTACAAAATCTAAAGATGTTGTTGCATTAATTAATAAATTTATGCTTCGACCCCAACCTTTAAAATAAATTATCACAGTTAATGTAAAAAATGGATTTATGAAGGGTTATTCTAAAAAAATATGGATAATGTTTGACACAAAACATGTCCAAAATAAATTTTAAATAAATATTTATGACTTATACCATATATTATAGGTAATTATTCATTTTTGAGCCCTCTGGAACGATACAAATATCGATACACCTTCTTCTTTTCAAAAAAATACATGTGTGCTACTCACCACACTTATTAACGACCATCCAATCTAATCTCTTCTTCATGACTCAAAACCCTTTTTTAGTCCAAAAAATACCAAAAAAAATTCCCAAAATCCCTTATCTCACTATAGAAGTATTTTTTGGGATATAAATTCAACCTAGGATGGATTTTGTAGCGATCCTATAGAGGATACTCGAAGAATAGGTAGACCTCATCAATGAGATTTTTTATTTTATTTTATCCTAAACTCCATTAAACATTTATTTAACTATTATGATATTATATAATATGTATATTATATATAAAAATATATTTTTATATTAATTTAATGACTGATAACAATCTCTTCTTCCATAAAATGGTTTGCAAAATCATCACTCATGTGTACGATGAACTATCGCCTCACGAACTAATGTCGATCGTTTATCCATCACCACCTCTCAAGGATTTTTATAACGATTGTTTTTATATTTATAGAATTTATTTTTTATATGATTATAATTATGAAATTATTATATCACACATATCTTTATAATGTACAGTTTTTTGTAGTATGATAATGTCACACGTTTGCACGACAAACTATCATCTTTTGAAGTGATATGATACATTCATGAATTAAATGCAATGTAATAAGGATCGGTTTAAAGAAAATTATATATATTAAATAATAATTTTTAATGGTAACATATCTTTTAATTTTATTTATTTCAAACTTACATGAAAATGGAAACAACGTTCATTCATACATACAACCTACAGACCCCATGAAAGGTTGATGTCATTTTCATTGTAAAAATATTATTGATAATTATAAGAAAAATTATAATCAAAATATATTTTCATTATATCATAAATAAAATATTTTATATCATTTAACAATGATGAATTTATTAGATAAGGAATAAAAAATTTATATGAAAAACAATGCAGTTGTTCCAGAAAACCTAACTTTAACATAGAATTGTTAATAAACGACTACTAAAAGGTAATAAGAAAGCCATATATGGTATGATATATATAATTATTTTTCAGAAAAATATTTAAAATAAACATATATTTACTATACATAATTTATAAACCCATACAATGAATATCAAGACTTATGGTAAGGTAGTTTTGTTTATAATTTCCTTCATTGAGTGATATATTCTGTTATGCACATATCTACTTTTATGATGTGCATATACATCCCATTTTATATGTAATAACAATAATTAATTTATATTAATGATATTATATTTTTCATATAATACAATTATTTCATGGGATTTTTGATTAAATGTTAATAAATATGTATGGGAATTTTTTATAATATCATTGTTTATCGTGATTGCACATGATTATACATCCAATGATGAAATATTATGGTCTATATCTCATGAAAATCATGATTTTTATTCTAAAATGGGTACTAATGATATTTTAAATTAAAGTTACCATTTTCTAACTATTTATAAACTAAAATAATAAAGATTTTCTTAAATAAAATCTGACTTCATTTATCTTTTCAGTCAAAAATCCATTTATTTCTGAAAATATATTTTCTGAAAAAATGCCCTAATTTTTTTTACTATTATCCAACTATTTTTAAAATACATATTTACCAATGTTTTAGTTTTTAAATTTTTATAAAGGGATATTAATGAAATTTTCTAAAAAATGCTCATTTTCCATATATAGAAAATGTGAATAGAATATTAGTTTTTGACTTTCACAACCTAAATATTTTTTCCAAATTTTATGTTCGTACAATTATTTATAGATATATTTATATGTTTTTTATGTTATTTTAAAATAAAGTCCATTTACATTTATGAATTTTTAATATTTTGAAAAAAAATGATTTAAAAGTTAAAACCATTTTTAAAATGTTTTTTGTTTTGATGAAAATTGTAGTTCAAAGTGGAATGGATATTTTCCTCCGTTAATGTTTTAAATGATTTGTTATGATTCATTTATAATATTTCATGTTAATTTTAATAGAAATTTATCTTAAAAATATTTTATGTTATAATATAAATTTTTCTAAGTGAAAATATATTTTCTTCAAGAATGATTTTAAAATATCTTAAAAAATTATTTTCCACCAATGATGACCCTTAGTGATGTTACCTATTCCTTATAGGGTATATTAACCAAGGATAGAATTCATATTAATTCTTTTAATGGTTTATCATAATGATGTATTGATGTTTAAGAAACCTATTTATCCCCCACAAAATATATCACGAGGAACTCATTATGAAACCTACCTCTTTTAAATTGTTATTTTATTATTTAATGGCGATATGATTAATAAATATCTCTATTTTCCACAGGTTATGATATGGTGAAATGTTTTGGAAAACCTCTTCATTCCATGGTTATTATATTATTAATGTTTTATGATCATTTAGATCATATTTGAATGATTTTTATTATGTAATGGGTGGTACATATATCCAACAAATAAATTGGGTATATATTTATATCATATGATATTTACAGGATTGGAATGGTTTGTGACACATGCTCATTAATGGACTTTGTTAGCTAATATGATCTTTGGATTGAAACATTACTTCATTGATGGTTTATTGGGTGGACCAATTCCACTATGATATCATTGGATACGAAAATGAACTACTATGGAAATGGTTTTTTATTCTTATGTGTATTCCAAAAATTGATTTCTTATTCCAAGGTTTTTCTCTCATGGTTCATATACATTGATTCCCATGTGATTCATTCCTTATAAACTAAGAATCTTTATTCCATCACTCAATGTTAGGACCATTGTCTTTAAGGGTATGGTTTTCAAATGTTATGATCATGTTTTCAAACCCAATTAATCATGTTATGCTTATGTATCTCCCCAATTTATCCTTATTGAGTACATTACCTCATCTTTTCTTATTTTTCACTTTCCCCTAGATATAAAGAAATTTACGACATTTGATATTTCTAAGAAGGGTCCTATTTAAGAAGATTATAGTGGGAGATGATGTGGTTTACCTATGGGCCAATTTTTTGTGTTTCTATATTTTTAAATTCACAAAACTATTATAGAACTCGTGATTTTGTTTGTGTAGTGTAATTAAAATTCATAAATAATTATGCAATAACATTGTATGATATTTTGGGTTCATTTCAGTTTGTATCATAAAATAATAATAGATAAACATTGGAATATACTATGAGAAAACCATTCTGATATTCCTAAGTAAATATCTATGAATAAGTATAAGAATGAATCAATTAGCCAGAAAATGTCATAGAATTTTGATAAAGGATAGATAATGATGCTCTAGATTAATTACAACCATGTTTGGATATTACAATAGGATGTGGCTATAGCATAGATGTACATAGGGGTAACAAAACAAAAAAGGGTGTATTGTTCTAGACTTTATCATCACCTAGTTCATGACAATGAGACTTTCTGCATTATTGGGTTGACACACTAAAGAGATATGCATTAGATATTCTCAAAACCTTTATGAACAATCATTAAGTATTTAAATAGGATATAAATTTGAAATACATAGGATAAAACTAAGGTGTAATTTATTAAAAATAAGGTGTAGAATTTAGGAATTATATATGTGATTTTTCCTGACTATTTTGTTCCTAACTATGATTATTTTTTCTTAAACAATCCTTTTGAGTTTTTATCAATGAAATGAACCTGACGTAAGCATGTACATGATTACTCTCTCGGACAATTCAATAATTTTTCTCTTGAGCATCCAATAATTATGGAATTTCAAATGAATAAATCATATTTCCATGATCATTTAAAATTTTCATTCAATGGACCATGTTGGACTTCCAAATCAACCAAGTAGGTAACAGCATTTTATTGAGTCCTTCCAAAGGAATCATCCACTATCGTTCAGGGCATCTTATGATCAGCTGGCTACTGAGCAATGGATCAATACCATAAGAAATATATTTTTTATTCTATAATATTTGGAACATGAAAAAGAATTTTTTTGGATTTATAATATTTCTAAAGTGCAATGGATAAATGGTGGACTCATACCAACAGTATAATGAAAGACGATTAAATTGAATCATTGGTTTTGGAGTAGTCTATGATTTTATTTTTCAATATGTACATTCCATGAATTCTTTGCAAAATTATAGAGATTGAGTTCATTATCCTAGAAAAAAAGGATGGGGACTCTATTGGTACCTATAATGATCTTTTTACAAGAATTATGATGTAAAATTCTGGAATTATCATCCAACCAAAATGCATATTTAATCAATTCTTCAGTGGAATAAAAAATTGTTTAAAGGGAATTATACATATGATAATTCATTATATATAAAGATATTTGTTAATGAACTATCAATTTGGAAATAGAGTTTGGGTTTACATGTCAATCTCATGGTTTTGATAAGAAGTGAAAAATGGAATTCATGTTAAAAAATTCAAAGAATGGATTGAAAAAATTTATAATTCGTTTGTACTTAATGTGTGGGAAAAATCATAGAGAATGTTGAATTAAGGGGAATAAAAAATATATTAAGCGAAGAATGCATGATCATCCATTAATTGATTAATGATATGAAAGGGAAGAGGTTGTTAAAAATTGAATAGAGATAAATATTTATAGAATGCACCACCTACACTCCAGAGTTTAAAATTCACGGATTTTAGAAACCATGATAACTAGCCCACAAATCAAATGGTTAGTGATTATGATTGATTTCATCAACCTCTTAAGATGAGAGAAAAGGTGAAACCTCATGGGATCACTATTTATGAAGAGGGGTGCAATAATGATGTGCTGAATGGTACACTTACCATCCACAATTGAATTTCAAATGTTTTATTTACCTTTTTATATAACCATTATTTCATATCAAATGAATTTATTATTGGTATAAACATTCCATTTAAAATCCCATGAATATAATGAATATGGAAAGTTCATACTTTTTATTATTTTGGAATTAAATATTAATTTTCTTTTAAATAGGATACTATATTGAATGGCATACCTCGCACACAATAATGGGTTTTTCCGAAGTCTTATGTTTCATACAATGCTGAGTCATATTGGAAAATAATATATTATTATTATTCTAAATGGTAGTTAATGCCTAGTTTTTGTAATGGAGGGAATGAAAAGAACTAACGACAATATGATTATACATTTTTTTTAATGTTTTTACATTTATCCAACAAGAATAGAGGCTTATAATGTGAATGAATTTTATTTTAAGCATATATACTCTAATATGCTTTAAAATATTGATTTACCGCCATTTGATGTAAAACACTCATTACATATATTCATGGTCACTTTTATATATTATATTTTACAAAATAAAATTATTCTTTAGAATCGGAACATCAAAATTTACATTGGGTAAATTTTTAGTTTTTTTTTGATAAAATTCAATTTTAATGAATAGTGAAGAATACTGTATTTTAATTCAAAACATCCTTTTAATATAATTTATTTATATGGATAGATTGTATTTTTAAATTGTTTGGATGTTTAATTAGAATATATTTATACTATTTAACCCATTTTTGGACATTGTAAGTAATTTCATATTTAAATTGGACTTAAACGAGTGTCAAAATTTTGATAGTAATTATTTCTTAAAAACACGCTTTTTGTTTTGACAATGAGAATTAAATTTAAATAAATTAATGAAACATCTATGTTTTTAATTTAAAATAGACATTATTTTTTAATTCGGAATATCAAATATACCTTAGGCTGAATTTTTGGTATTTTACTTAAAAACATCAATTTTTGATGAATAGTGAAAATGTTGAGTTGTAGTTACAAAACCAAATTTTTCATTTAAATGATAATTTACCGCTTATATGTGTTGAATTTTTAAAATCCAATGTACATGGTTGTAGTCATTATAAATAATTTGGTTAAATAAGATGAAAATAATTTTTGGTGTATAGTTACATTTTACTTTTATTTACTGTGGTTAACGGTAAATACATTCAAGGTTAAAATAATATTATAATATTATTAAATTACCTTAACATGTGTTAGAATCTTATTGGTTGATACATTTCTGACCCTTGTAATGATTAGATCAATTTTGGGACCCCATGTATCCCCTTAAAAGTGATAATGACACATTATATTAATTAATTTAATGTAAAGACAAAAATGACATAAACATATATCTTTTAGTAATTCAATTTTTATCGAGTGTAATGTCTATTATGTCTTCACCTATAAATATTAAATTAAAATCTAAAAATATTTCTTACATCATGTTGTTTTTTTTATTTTTTATACATCATATAAATAAAATTATTTATGACATAATAATGATGCAGTGCTTAACTCATTAATGAATAATTTAAGTAAATAAGATTCAAAAAATTAAAAAAATTAAAAAAACCTAACCAATTATTTTTGGATGATTTTATTTTTAACATGAGTCATCCTATATTATGTTTTAATGAATTTTGTACCTTTTTAAACTAAAAATCATTATATAATAAAATAATATTTTTAAATTTTCTTGAATAGACCCTCCACCTTATAAAAACCCATCACCTCTATCCCATTAGTAAAACCTCTCAAGCCCCTTGGATCATCAATCCTCACCCCAATGAAACCCCCTTATATCCCTCTCTTAGACCTAGATGCATTACCCGTGGCTGAATGCACTACAATATATCCTTTTGGTTTAAACCAAAGTCAGTTACCTGATTTAAGGAAGAACAAGGAACATACAAGGCAAGTCGGACATGAGGTAAGGGGTTTATTATTTCACTTTTAATTCCATGAGATTTCCATTGAAGGATAATTATTTCATTAATTTGGTGCATTGTTTTCTGAAATTTGATATATATTATCAGTAATCTCTTTTTATTCATTATATTATGTGATTTATTTGGTGGTTATTAACTTTTGGTTATACGACCCGATTGATTAAAACGTGGTAATGTGTTTTTATCACACTTTTTGATACTGTAAGGTTCATACTATATTTGTCACAATTTCATTTGAGTGGTGTCTGGAATTCCCCTAATTTTACTAATTGTGAAATATAATTTCATTTATTGGTATTTACATCTTCATTGTATGATCATTCTTTCATGGGTTTTATGTTTTGTATGATACCAAATCTGTAAAGGAACCCTTCACCCTCCACTTTTTAAAAGAGTTATATTATGTTATGGCATTCAAATTTCAGTTTTCATATGTTGGGATATGTTATTATATATAATTATTGCTGTAAATTTTCTGTCCATGTTAGGAGAGACCCTTTTTCACTCATGAACATATTTTCTGAATTTTTAATTGTTGTCATTAGGCTACTGATTTCTTGTACGGGAACAGCGTAACCCAATTTCCATTATTTATGTTAATATTATACTTCATGCATGTTTCATGATATGATTATGTGTGGAATCAATATTTATTTATTTATGTTTTAATTTCTACTCCTCTTTGTGTTGATATATTTTTGATACACATAATCACTCCTTTGAAAAATTCCCAAGTCATTGATATGAACATGATAAGGGTAATCTTAACTCAATTTCCATTCATTGAGTTAAACATCCATTTCATTGGTTTTGTTTTTAAAAGAACAAGCGTGAATGTCCTATGATTGATTTACCTTGAATATAAAATCATATTTAGTGTATTTTTATTTCTCACACATAATTATGTCATTGATTTGTACTTAATCTAAGGATATGATATTTTCAAGGGACATTGTCTCAGTTTACATTACATTGAGACTTATTTGTTTTTATACACAAATTCACTTTTATATGGTGTATATACATCACTTTGATATATTATATCATGAATCATCTTATTCTGTTGATATTATAAGCTTTGATTAATGTTATTCCCCAACTATTTGAATTCAAGCGTCTCTCATTTGGTTATGAACTCCTTAACAAAAATATCATTTTAAATGTTTTAAGGATTTATTCCTAAAAATATTTCACATTAATTTCCATTTTTAAAAAGGGTTTTATGGAATTATTTATATTGACATTAATGTTTTAAATTGCTAATAACATTAAAACATTTAACGTGGTATGGGATGCTTTGATTCAAAAATGTCATTTTTAAATGTTCTAAATGGTTTTGAAAATGGTTTTGACAAAGCATTGATTACATAAATATCTTAAAATGATATATTGTAATTGAAATGTGTAATTTTTATCTTTCCTTCATTATTTTTTTATGATTTATAATGCTACGTGGAATTTTAATGGGTGGTTACATGATAAACAAAATGACGGGTGATGCTGTGCTAGACCAAGATGGGTGGTTACGTTATAACCTCGAATGCATTGGGTATGGAAGTCGGTCGTATGCCTATTCCATTTACTGATACGTGTGGAAGTCGACAATATGGTTATTCTATTTAATTATTTTTTTTACGATGTTATATATATATATAAGTTATGTGTTATTTCAATGGATTTTATGGTAATCATTTGGATTCAAAAGTGTAAGAAATGATTATTTATTTAGTAAAGTGTATTTACAACTTCACAAAGGTGAAGAGTATTACTAATGATAAATTATTCATGGTTTACATGTTGTTTTGAAAAACTAACAGTTTTCTTTCATTGTGTATCCATTACTGAGATTTTTCTCTCATCCCAAGTTTTTTAAATGTTTTTTACAGGACATAAAGTGGAATAGTGTCATGAATGGGATCAAGGATAAGTTATGATGTCTAAAACATGGATCTAGATATGTTTCTTTTTAATAGTTTATAATTTTTTGAAAAAAATGGATACTAAGTAGTAGTGTCTTCTTGTAATATTCAAATTGATATGTAATAGTTATGGTCTAATTCTATATTACTCAAAACCTGAAAATATTCTCAATGTGAATTCTGTATTAATCTCAAGATTATGTAATGTTTAAGGTCGGTTCATAACATATGGTATCAGAGGTCGGTTTAGAAAACTATATGGATTATGATTTTTCGTAAAACACATGGTTAGTCCATATGTCAATTATTTTAGTTTAATCATCATTTGAAAACTATTTCAGATCATGGAATGTTGGTTAAAAGTGGAAGGATGAGAATCTCAAACAACATTCATACCTCTTCCGGATGACATGCTTGAAATAATTCTTAGAAAGTCATGTTTTAATGATTGTCAAACTTTTTCTAGCATCCAAATCAGTTGAAATCAGTTGTTGGAGATATCCAAAAACTCCACTATACCTCGATATCATCATAGATTAGGGGTTTTATTTAATCAAATATTTATTTCACAATATTCAATTGTTTTCTTGGATGGTAAATATTATCAAGAAATTTTTAAATATTTTACTGTATGTTATGATTTTGAATCATATTAGGATTTTATAAAAGGTGTTGAAGAAAGATACCCTTGGGCAACCTATTTATATTTTCTTTAATAAAATAGTGTCCCAATACATAATCATGGTTTTTTAAAAGATCCAAAAATTGAATGTTTCAACTCAAATTTGGTCCGATTATTTTATGAAAATCATGTTTTGTTAGATGTTTTGAAATTTAATGTCATACATGATTATTTTATGAAAATATTGTTCTACGAACACCCATATGACCCAAGTTGTACAAGGTGTATTTGAATGTAGGGGGAAAATTATTTTAAAGTATAATTAAATCATTGTTTCAATGCATGAACCTTATACCTACATGAACAAGATGATAGTGAAACCATATGGGAAACATGATGAATGTATGTTGTTATTTCTATTAGGAATAGTTTTTTTATCATATAGAGGTTAATAAATGAAAATATATATAATATATTGGGGCCTTAATGTATAGGGATGAAAATAAAAGTATAAGAAAAGATTTTAGATTAAAAATTGTTATGTTTATTTTTGAGTTTTATAAAAAGGACAACCTGTGATATGGGTGACAACTCTTCCTGTCCGGCAAGGCCACAAAAATCAAACCCCCAACCAAAAGGCGACAAGGGTACATCGCCTCACGTTGGGCAATGTGATGTCCCTTGATAGTATGTCTAATTCTTTTTAGTTAAATGTTTTTTGGATCATGAATTAGTTGATTTTGGGAAAAAAATTATCAAATGGATATCCTAAATATAGGAAAATTATTTTGTGATTATGTAATAATGGTTATTTTAGTGGATTTTTTCTCTTTTAAAACATTATATGCTTAAGGGAAATATAATACTATCGGATCACTTTATGGAGTAATGGTTGAAATTTTATTTTCGAAAAATATATGTCTTTATTATGGACATATGGCGATTTGGGTTATTTTGTGAATTTAATAACCTATCATAAAGAATATGAGTTTTGGTTAATTACACTTTATTATGAGACTTTAAGAGTAGTCAATGTTATTTGGAGAGAAATGTTATGATTTAACAAGGAATAATATGTTATTAAATCCTTCTGTGTTTTGGGTTTCATTCTTAGTTTGGATTATTTTGATTAATTTTGAGGACAATTGTATATTGAATAGTCGTTCTTCGAGTTTGGATACTTTTTATTGAAATTTGGATATTAAAATTAGTTTATCTTTTTATAAAGGATTATACTATTTGGGGATTATCTGAACTTGAACAAACCATTTTGGTTTTGGTAGATGTCTAATCACATGGGAAATATATAGTTTATATTTTATGGATTAGGTGATAAACTAGAAGTTGATTCTAGCTCTTTTATTGTGACTAATTCAGTTTGAATACTCATCATTTGGAGAAAACAAGAGTTTGGGGTATAAATTTTATTAAGAATGAAAGTCTTCAGGACAAGTAAATATGTTTCATTATGTTTTTAGTTGATCTCATATTTTAATTCCTTGACTTTATGAAAAGTACCATAATGAAAAAATGGTGTCCGTTAACTTTTCCTACTGGTGAATCAAATACCGTTTAACCCATCACTCTGTACCAAACTTGATGGTTTTTATTCTTCTCTATATCCATGTTTTCATGGAATCTTACTATTTATTGTATCAAGTGACCTTTTTAATTAATTTTCATTATGTTAAGGTGATAGTTTTATTGAAACTTTTTTAGATGTGAGACATTTAATGAAGTTCTTAATCCAAAATTTAAAATTGCAAGGAGACAATTTCCAAAATGGGGGAAGGATGTGACATCATATGAAAATAAAGAATATGAAATTTCCATATTTTTTAATATTTTTTAATTAAATATTAATTTTATTTTAAAGGGGATTCTATATTCAATGGAGTACCTGACACGCAATAATGGGTTTCTTATAAGTCTATTGTTGCAATCAATGTGGAGTCATACTAGAAAATAATAATATAATACTTTTTTAAAGGGTAGTTAACGCGTAGACATTATTATATTGGGAATGAACAGAACTATCTATAATATTATTATACATGTTTGTTAATTTTTTCAAATTTATCCAATAAAAGTTAAAGGCTAAAAATATGAATACTTATAAAATTTATCATAAATAATCTAATATTATTTAAAAACTCGATTTACCACATTTTGATGGAAAACCCTCTTTAAATCTATTTTTGTTCACTTTTATATATTCTATTTTAAAAAATAAAAATATTCTTTATAATTGGAACATCACGACTTACTTTGGGTAAATTTTTAGTATTTTTCTGATAAAATTTAATAATTAATGAGTAGTGAAAAATATTGTATTTTAATGCAAAACTGACATTTAATCTAATTTGATTATATGGTAAGATTATATTTTTAATTGGTTTTAAAGTTTAATTAGATTATATTTTTATCATTTAATCCAATTTTTTCATTGGAAGTAATTTCAGTCTGATATTCGACATAAACAAGTGCCAATATTTTGATAGTTATTATTTCATAAAAACAAGCTTTTAGGTTTAAAAATGGGGATTAATTATAAATTAATTAATGAATATTCTATTATTTTAATTTGATAAAATAGACATAAATTTTCAATTCGGAATATCAAATATAGCATACGCTGAATTTTTGGTATTTTTCTATAAAACATCAATTTTTTATAAATAGTGAAAACACTAAGTAGTAGTTAAAAACCTATTATTTCATTGAAATTTTAGCGCTTCTATGAATTGTATTTAGAAAATATATCCTACATGGTTTTTATTATTATGTAAAATATAGTTAAGTATTATGAAAATATTTTTTAGTGAATAGTAATTTTTTTCTTTTATTTACAACTTTTAATGTTAAATAATGCAATTCAAGATAAAAATAATATTATAATAACATTAAATTACCCTAACATGTGTCCAAATCCTATTGGATGATACATTTTCAAAAATAGGCAACCCTGTGTCGATTTTGGGACCCCATGTAGCATCTTAAAAGTGATAATGAGACTTTATATTAATTAATTTAAAGACAATAATAACATAAACAGATATCTTTTATTAATGAATTTGTATATTGGGTTATATAAGGTATCTCTTAATCTATAAATATTAATTTGAAAGATAAAACTATTTCCAACATCTTGGTATTTTTTCATATTTTTTAGACCTCATTTAAAAAAAATTATTTATGACACAATAATGATGCAGTGTATACTTCATTAATGATTGATTTAAATAAATAAGATTATAAAAATTTAAAAAATATACAAAACATGTCCAATTATTATTGGATGATATAATTTCGAACATGATTCATTTTATATTAAAATTTAATGAATTATGGACCTTTAGGAACAGAAAATAATTTTATAATAAAATAATATTTTCAAACTCTTCTAAAGACCACCCCTCCCCCTTATAAAAATCCATCACCTCTAACCCATTACTCACACCTCTCAAGCCCCTTGGATCGTCCAACCTATGCCCAATTAAGCTCTATACACCCCTCTATTCAACCTAGATTCCTTAACTTTGGTGGAAGGAATTGCAATAAATCCTTTTGGTTCAATCCAAAGGGATTTACACGATTTGAAGGAAGAATAAATGACATAAAATAAAAGTCGGACTATAGGTAAGGGGTTTCTTATCTCACATGTAATTCTGTGATATTTCCATTGTACACCACTTTTTTTCTGCATGTGGTGTTTGTGTACTACCAATTGATATATATTATAATTATTATCCTTATATTCATGGTATTATGTGATTCATTTTTTTATTAACATTTTGTTATACGACTCGATTGATTACAACATGGTAAATTTTTTTATCTCAATTTTTATTCCTATGAGATTCATACTATATTTGTCATTATTTCCTTTTTGTGGTGTATGGAATTCCCATGATTTTACACTTTGCTTAATATACATTCATTTATGTGTATTTACATATTCATGGTATGGTCCTTCTTTCACAGGGTGTATGTTTTTTATGTTACCAAATCGGTAAGGGAACCTTTCACCCTTCTCTTTTTAAAAGATTTATTTTATGTTATGTATTTTGAATTTTCATATTCTTATGTTGGGATATGT
Organism: Viscum album; assembly: GCA_963277665.1. Lineage (NCBI taxonomy): Eukaryota > Viridiplantae > Streptophyta > Magnoliopsida > Santalales > Viscaceae > Viscum > Viscum album. Next base: position 1,422,265,266 of record OY728141.1, on the reverse strand, counting down.
TATTATATATCATTATTTCTGTAAATATTATTTCCATGTGATGAGAGTTCCTTTTTCTCTCATCAACTCATTTTCCGAATTTTTAATAGACGCCGTTAGGCAACTGAATTTTCATATGGGATCTTCTTAACCAAATTTCAATTCATTGAGTTAATATTGTACTTTATGATTATTTCATGATATGATTATGTGTGTAATCACTATTTGTTTATATATATAGTAATTTCCACTCCCCATTGTGTGGATATACTTTTGATTCACTTAATCGCTCTATTGATAAATACTCAAGTCATTGATGTGAACATGATACGGGTAATCTTAAATCAATTTCCATTCATTGAGATTAACATCCAAGTCATTGGTTTTTTTATAAATAACATGTGTCAATGCCTTATGATAGATTTTCACTACATATAAAATCATATTTAGTGTATTAATAATTTTCACACATAATTATGTCATTGATTAGTTTTTAATCTATGAATATGATCATGGTAAGGGACATTGTCTCAATTTACATTCCATTGATAATTATTTATTTTTATACACCAATTTAGTTTATATAGTTTAAATAATTCTCTTTGACATATTATATCATGTATCTCTTTATTCTCGTGATATTATAAGGTTTGATTAATGTTAATCCTCAATTATTTAAATTCAAGCGTCTCTCAACTGTTAATGAACTCTTGAACATAAATATCATATTAAATGTTTTAAAGATTTATACTTAAAAATATTTATCATTAAATTCCATGATTTAAAAATGTTTTTAAGGATTTATTTATATTGGCATTATTGTATTAAAATGTTAATAAATTTAAAAGCATCAAAGAGGAATGGGACACTTTGATTCAGAAATGTCATTATTAAATGTTATAAATGGTTTTGAAAATGGTTTTGAAAAATCATTGATTAAATAAATATCTCAAAATGATATATTTTAATTGAAATTTTGAAATTTTATCTTTCCTTCATGATTTTTTTATGATTTATAATGGTACTTAGACTTTTAACGAGTGGTTACGCGATAAACCAAATGAAGGGTGGTGCGGTGATAAATACAGACAGGTGGTTACGGTATAACCTCCAATGCATTGGGTATAGATTTCAGTCCTATGGATATTCAATTTAGTCATATATGTGGAAGTCAACTGTATGGTTATTCCATTTAAGTATGTTTTTTCCAAATTTACCAATATATGTTATGTGTTCTTTATATGGATTTTATGATAATGTTTTGGTTACAAAAGGGTATGGAATGATATTTTATTCACTGAAACGTATTTACTACTTCATAAAGGATAAAAGTTTTACTTATGATAAAGTATTTATGGTTTTCATGTTCATTTGAAATATTAATAGTTTTCTTTCTTTGTATATCCCTTACTGAGCTTTTTTTCTCATCTCATATTTTTGAATGGTTTTTTTACATGACATGAAGTGGAGTAGGGTCAAGTATGGGATCAAGGAAAAGTCATAATGTATAAAACATGGATTTAGACCTGTTTCTTTTTAAGTGTTTATATTTTATGAAAAAAATAAATACTTAGTAGTAGTGTCTACATTATAATATTCAAGTAGATAAAGAATACTTATGGCCTAAATCTCTAAATATCTAAACATAAAAAGGTCCACAATGTGAATTATTTATTTAACTTAAGATTATGTAATGTTTAAGGATGAGTCCTTATATGCCTCACAAATAACTAGATGTTGAATTTTTAGAGAAAACCATAAATGGTACGATGATCTCATATGATGTCTATGATTCCTCTCTGGTTGACACTGGTAGAAATATTTTTCCTAAAAATATTTCCATTCATCATCTAGTTGAATTTGATGTTATTTTGGGAATGGATTAGATTATCTACATAAATCCATTATATATTTCGAAGGAACAGAAGTCACGATTTATATTCCAAACTAACATGTCATCTTCTATAAATGTGATGAAATGTATTAACTTACTATGATGATTCCATACATTGTATGGTTATTATTACCCATTATGAAGGGTTGGTATCATATACTTATGGGAGAAGCTTCAAATATATGATATTCATATTGTGTGGGAATTTCAATATTTTTGAGTCGAAGAGATTCTTAGTCCTCCATTGAAATGTGAAATTGGATCCTCAGTAGAACTCATACCTTGGGCCACAATAATTTTAAATAATCATGATAGAATATCTTTGATTGAATTTCTATAACGAAAATAATAATCTTCAGTAAATCCTCAATAAGGTTTTAATTTTTCCAACTCGATCTCCTTTGGATGTGCTTGTTCTTATTAGTAAAAATAAATTTGGATAAATGTCACTCTGTATTGATTATACATAGCTCAACAATATCACAATTAAGAACATGTATCCCCATCCCTATATTAATGGACTGTTTTATCAATTATTTTTAGTTCAAATCATTTCCAATATTTAACTTAGTTCTGGATAACATATTTTTAGTTTCAAGAAGGAAGATATACCCAAAATTACATTCTGTACAATGTATGAACACTAGGAATATATATACATACCATTTGGTCTTACTAATTCTACGATTATCTACATGGATTTAATTAATAAATTATTCCGATATAACCTTGGTAATCTTTTTGATGTATTTATATAAAATATTACTATGTATAAATATTTCAATAAGGAGCATCAATAACACTTGATAATTAATCTAAATTCCCCATGGAATGGGAAATTATATGAAAATTTTACTATGTGTATATTTTTTTGGTACAAGTGGTTTCATTTTTAGAACATATAATCTCTAGAGAGGGTATATAAGTAGATCCATCAACAATGGAATATATTTAATGGTTCCCATACCCAACCATAGTGATTGAGATCCATAGTTATGTTGGTTTAGCTAGATATTATTGGTGTTTTGTGGATAATTTTTTATGACTATCTTATCCTCTGACCAAGTTATCTCGTAATAGAGACATGTTCATCTAGGCCGATGAATTCGAGGAAAAACTCAATGAACAGAAGAGAATACTAGTTTGAGAACATGTGCAGACATTATGACATAGTGGAGAAGGTTTTATAATCTATAGTTATTTATACAAGAGGGTTTTGGAGTGTTTTCTTACGAAACATTACATGGTTATAGCATATTCATTAGGACAATTAATGATTCAAGTGAAAAATTATACAAATCTTCATTTGGAGTTAATTTTGGTGTTTCGTACTTTAAAATATGGAGGTTTTATCTTTATGGATAAAATTGTGATATATATACCAATCATAAAATCATAAAGTATATATTCACACAATAGTTGTTGATTGTACACCAATGAATATGGTTGGAGATGATTATATTTTATGACATCCCAATATATTACCACCTTGGTTAAGAGAACAAGGTGGTTGATGATTTGAGTTGAATCAGTCTTTTTCTCTTATCCATGATTTGGATTACAAGAGATTTAATATTAGTGGATTTTAAATGGATGGATCTAGAAATTTTGATGGAGGGGGAAAAATATCTTTCTCAATTCAATTTTTAACCATCTATCTATGTAATGATTAAATATTTATAATATGAATATATAGATATTCATAATAAAGATATAAATTTTCCCTTATTTAAACATAACCATAATTGAATGATAATATTAAGGAACAATGTATGTCTTCCATTTTCACCATATTTGAAGAAGGAGTTATTAGTGGTAGCTTATTGTTCTTCATTCTCTAGTTATAGAGGAAGTGTGAATATTTATTGAGATTTGAATGAGTGTTTAGGATGGGATGGTATAAATATATATATCAAAGATTTTGAATCTTTGTTCTTGGTATGTTAACAAGTTAAGGGTGAGTGACCAATGCCTTATGGGATGTAATATCCATTACCTATACTAGAATGGAACAAGAAATACATCATTATAGATTTTCTCATTGGACTCCCAAAAACCTATCAATGGAATAATGCATTACGGTTTGTAGTCAGTCACATTACAAAGTCATAACTCATCATTGATGTCATATAATACTTATCTCTTGATTATCCATATAGGACATACATAAATTATGTGGTAATGTTTCAAAATGAACCACATTTCATTGTGTCTGATCAGGATCATATGTTTACCTCAATTTACATGAATATTTATTATAAAAATCAAGATATGGAGTTGAGTTTTGAAATTTCACAACATCTTTATAATTAAGGTCAATATAAGAGGAAAATATATACCCTAAATGATACATTGAGATGTTTTTATTTAGATTTAAAAGGTTGTTGGGATCAACACCTTCCATTACTTGAGTATTCTAAAAAAGATTGTTTTCACTCGAATATTTATATAGATCATAATTATTCCCTCTTTATAAAAAAAATATAGATTTATATATTGTTGGAATTAAGTGATAGAAATAATTATATTGGTACTTGAGATAGAAAAAGAAATGTCATAGAAGGATAGATCCATTCAACAACACATCAATGCAACTCGGAGTTCAAGGATATATTATATTAAAATTCTCTGACATAATCTAAAATTTTATGTTTTTGAAAATGTGTTTCTATGAATTTAGCTATGTAATAATCATATTGTATTTGGGATGAAATAGAAAATAATCTCAATGTATATCAATTCATTTGAAACTCTTTATCATATCAATATCATAGTTTATTTCTTGGTCTTTCAAGAGAACCTCTCTCTAGTCTATAATGTGTTCTTTGTCTCTCACATGAGGAATTATATACCCGACCATTCACATGTACTGAAATAAGAGTTTATATTGTAATAGTTGGTTTCCTAGAACCAATTGGTTGTACTTCCATTATATGTTTATTTAATGTATTCCAATAATAAAATCTTATTACATATTGTTCATTATTCAACATGACTATGATATAATACTGACCTATAGTATTTGTTGCATTAATAAGGTCCTAGAAGTTTCCCACTGTGATGAGAACCTTAAAAATCTAAAATAATATTATTTAATATTATTATACGGTTAAATAAAAAAATATTATGGGACACATATAATGCAGACTGTCAGGTGTGATTACTCATAAGAAGGTGAGACTTCCTCTCATGAAGTTCTCATTTGGTAATCTCCAAGATAGGAGATTATGAAAATCAACCCGCTAGTAAGAATTGCAGATGGTTTGGTCTCATTGGATATTTCTATATGCGAGTGTGTGTAATTATCCTTAGACTTTAATATTATAATTAATACATTTTATGACTTGCACACTTTGATTTATGGGTAAAACCCGTCATGAAAACATTTGGCGGGAAATATAGTATGTTGGGAGCGTCATGAGCGGCTTATTATTAATGGATAAGTTGAGGAAGTATTTTTACCTTCCATTTATGGATGTTGATATTTTTTCCCTTTTATTGAAATAGATTTGTCACACAAACTTCCATGGCCATGGGGTAATGATGAATTTATTTTAAGTTGTAAAATAATGATGTATCAAGAATAAAAGTTGATAACACATTCATGAAACACGATTGATGTGATATTTGAAAACGGGATTATATTAGTCAATGATTTTTCTTATGTGGATGTCAATGTTGTGACTTTAAGATCGTTCTCTTGGGTTCGTTAACCCATTGCTAGATAGTACTCTCAGACTTTAGGCAAGCCCTCTTAATGCCGATGAGAAAAAATCCTAAAGGGCCACAGACTAAGTGTTTCTTGTTGTCTAATTTAAGTTCTACTTGAATTTAAGTAATAAATATTATTCTAAAGAAAATAGACTAATTTTATTCAATTTGAAATTATTTCATAAATTAAATTAATATTTATTAACCATCTTAAGGGTAAAATATATATTTTTATTTTAAATTTTATAAATATCTATTTACTAGTTTCTAAATAAATTATTTATTTAATAGAATAATATATTTATATATTTAATTGGGTGTTCAATAAATGGAAGTGGAGTATGAGAGGACCATGACCAGTCTGGTAGAAAAATAATTATTTGAATGATGACAAATAATTATTTAACTAGTTGGCACAAATTAAAATAACGATGCTATTATTTTTTGACACAAAATTTTATTTATAATTCCATTTTGTGAAAGTTGGCACAACATAAATAATGAAAAGGTATAATTATTAATATAATGGGTTTTCTCTAATGTAATGAATGTATTTAATTACTATTACACAATTAAATATTGTAACTGAAGCCCCATGTCAATAAGTAGACACAGACGTTAATTGTGCCATGTACTGAACCACACACCTAATGAATTGAGAATTGTTGAGATATACAATTTATCACTCGAATCCTCTTCCCTGCCCTCTCAAGAATGACAGACATTCTTCAATGTTGAAGAATAAGAGTTCATGAATTACTAACACAAGACACTCAATTCACTGCGCAAGCACTCGAAGAATAAGATGTGTCGATCGGAGGCCATTAGAGAACGTGTGTATTAACGAAAGAGGGATTCTATTCTGGATCCTTTCAATCACAATGAGATAATTACGAAGTGTCATTCTAGATGATCAAAATTAACAATGAAAAAAATACATATGACCCATGTATTATTTTCTTTATGAAATTAATTAAATTAATTTTAAACATGATGTTCAAGATCCTCTTTGAACGTTTCTAACTACTACATTCTTTATCTAAATCATTGGTTCTATATCATGGATATTGGTATTTATCAACTTATTGATCACATAATAACTGTTGATTGTGGTAAAAATCAATGTTTGGGGTCGTCCCAACCATGCTTCTTCTGTGCAGGAAACCTACAAGGGGTATAAGAGGGAGGTTGAATCATAGTTTATAATTAATTAAATATTTCGTTGATGATTTACGCATTTAATAATTTAGTTGTTTCAATTCAAGTGATTCGTTCCAAAAATATGAATCCCAAGATCTATTCCACATTCATTTCTTGTTCACCCTAAAGAAATGATATTATATTTTAATTTTTATTAAATTAAATAGGGTATTTCATCCAGAGGTGCCAATGGTTCTTTTCCATACAACAAAAATACACATGACATGTATTGGTAGTACACAGCATGTATCCAAGGTTCAATGCACCAGGTCTGGTCTGTCAAACAAAGTCATGTCATTGGAGTTTGTCTAATTCATAATTACTCTTTGCGTTCACCCGGTACTAGTGGCATGTGATTTCTGGATTACATGAAATATTGACCAATGGATGTGATGTGTAATCCATTCTAGTTAGGGTTGGACCGTGTACCCCATACATAGCTTGCCCTGCTAGAGACTGTGTAACAAGGAACTACACGGTGTTTGACACAATGGACATACCATGTACTACGATGATTTACAAATTACACTCACGCGTCATTTCCCTAGGTGTATACTTCAAATGGATGGTAAAAAATAGTACACATCGTGTAGTTTGAACTACACGATGTGTACTCATCAAAATTAAAAATATTTATTAAAATTTATTATTATATTATACAATCCCTTGAGACGTGTACCATCATGAAACCGTAAGATGGTGAAAAACACGTGATATGTTTTATATATATATGTGTTAAATTTAACATCCTTGTAATGGCCATTTCTACTCATTGGGTAGTTATAAATTAGAATTAACCGGGTTTCCTCAAAGGTATATGTTACGTAATAAGATAATTTTACATTAATTTATATTTTTAGAATTATGATTGATTATAATCTCAAGGAATTTTAGAATAGATTTTAAGAAAAACTGATTGATTAATTAATGATGATAATTATTTGATTCGAGCTTGATTTACCTTAAACAATAACAATTAATGAATTTAATTCTAGTTTTATTAATGTGTAAATATCGTCACATGTATGGATGATCATGAGGTATACCAAGACCTTTGTATTTGGATGGTTTCTTTTAATTTAATTATGTAAATATACTTTTTGTCTTGTGACCCTTATCATCATTAATATGTAGGGTATGCGTGCCCAATGTTTTTCTATATATAACCCCTTTTTACCCCTCACATGCATGTGAGATATTTTAAAATAATCATATGTAATGGATAGAACTCCCAAGAATGTGGAGACAGTTCATGCTGGAGTCGAGACGAAACCAATCCTTGGAGATACATATGTGGATCGGTGGAATGATGTAAATACTAACCCAAAAGTTTCAAGGCGTTTCTCCCCTATATCAGGGTCATTTTATCAACCTCTAGATAAAAATACCACAAGAAAATCTCATGATCAGTCCCTTTAATTTATTTTATTTCTATTAGTTTCATGGTTTATCATTATGGATGTGTTGTCACGATCACATAATAATAAATTGACGTATACGAGATAAAAATCCATCAAATAAAATATTATGTCAGACCAAGTATTCTGTTCAATGCTAATGGAAAAAACAAAATATATCTATGTGTTTGATAAACCCTTTTTGGGATACTTACTTTTACATAGGAATCCCTTATCAAAGGATTCAGGTTGACAAAACCACATTATATCAATAAGAGTATCCCTTTATATACATTGTGTAATATTTGATGAAAGAGTTGAGGAAATCTAATGTCATGATTCCAGGAATTGGGAGTCCACTCAAAAGATCAAGGAGCTACAAGCCTTCTGTTAGAAAGGACATACCTACCTAAATACCTTCTAAAAGCTTGAAAAAACCTTGTTGGGGTTATACAAAGGGGAATATGGATCCTGGCCACTATAATTTCATGGAAACTGGACATTCAAAGTTCAATGGAGAGGGTCATTAATAATTGATAAATAGTGGGATACATAATTAAATTTTTTATTTCACATAAAATGTTATCAAGGAAGTAATAATGTTAGGATCTTTTAATTGTATAATAAAAATGACAAGATCATCAACCATAGTATCCTATGATAAATTCCGGATTTAGAAGACATCCTCACTGACAGTAACTTCTAGGAATGATTTCGACTATTTCAGGTTATCCTTCTCCATGAATGGTAGTCTTACATGCTAGATTCAACATTACCTGATTTGACTTCCAAAGATTTCAGTGATGAGGATTTCCTGGTTTATGAGAAAAATATGAACAACGCAGTCAATGTTCTATGTTTGATGATATCATCAATGTCTAGTGAGCTCAGAAAGTGTCATGAAAACATGGATTCTAATAGCATTATTCAGAACATCATTGGTATTTACTAGGAGATAGGCAGTCGAGACAGTGTTGAGATCTATAAGGCACTCTTTCATAGTATGCTTAGAGAAGGATCCACAGCTGGGCCTCATGTAGTCAAGCTAATTAACAACATTAAGAACCTGTAGGTTTTATGGTTTAAACTCCCTCGACGAACTTTGAACCGATCTCATTCTCAGATCACTCCCTCATAGTTTCTATATATTTGTTGTCAACTACAATATGAACAACATTGAGAACTCTCTATATGATCTTTTTATCCCCATTCTCCATGTGGACAATGATATGAAGCTTGAAAAGCCTTCTTTCCTTGTGGTGAATAAGAGGAAAGGGGATACGAAGATCTTTAAGCCAAAATCTTTTTAATGACCTTCCATGAAAAGGAATATCAAATGGGATTCAAGGGAACATGAGACTATTTGTTTGGAATGTGGATAGAAGGGCCACTGGAAGAAGAACTGCACATAAACATATAAGTGAGGGAAGCTTCAGTTACAGTTATTATCAAATGAAATCTTTCTTTTTCTACAAATTTTGTATTAGATATAGCTTTTGGTTGTCACATATGTGTAAAAATGCAATAAACAAGCAGATTCATGAAGATTGAACAAGGGGAGGTACATCTACAAGCAGCCAACAGATCCATTGTTATTGTTGTAGCTACCAGGGACTACCACCTCATGATTCCAACTAGGATGATCTTGGTGTGAAGGGGTTGTTATTATGTTTCATATGTTACTAAAAAATATTATTGTATCCATATTAGAGAGAGATGAATTTTTTCATGTTTGTAAATGAATGTTTCTTTTTTTACAAAGATTTCATTTATTTTTCTAGGGAACATTTATACAACTATCTTTACATGTTGGATTACACAAACCAAGTAATGGAAATCACTTACAATGATACTTTACCTAACTCATACCACACCCAACATTTGCATCACCAACTAGTTCATGTAAATGAGAAATTCTTGACAATGTTACATCAAGATGGATATTTACATTCATTCGAACTAAAACCACATGGTGCATGTCATGCATGTTTATAAGGAAAAGAAACCAAAGAACCATTTAGCGGGAAATGTAAAATGGCTAATGAAATTCATGAATTGGTTCATGCCGATGTGTGTGGATGGATTCCAGTTGAAGCAAGGAGAGGTTTCTCATATTTCATAACATTTTCTAATGATTTTATATATATGAATATATCTACTTAATGAGGTATAAGTCAGATTCTTTTGATAATTTCAATGAATACAAGAATGATGTTGAGAACCATCATGGTAGGAATATTAAGAAACTCCGCTCAGACCGAGGTGGAGAATATATTAATAATGACTTCATTGATTACTTATGGGAGTTTGGGATTCTATCCCAACACACTAATCCAAAAACACCCCAGTGGAATGGTGTGAGCGAAAGGAGTAATTGCACACAATTAGACATGGTGAGATCAATAATGAGTCATGATAGTCTTCCATTATCCTTTTTGGAATATGTGTTTCAAATAGTGGTGCACATACTAAACCATGTACCAACTAAATCGACAAATTCTATTCTATAAGATTTAAGGAGTGGAACGAAAGACATTTTAACGAATTTACATGTGTGGGGAAGTGATGCTTTTGTTAAGGATTATTTACATAAAAAACACACAACTCGAGGAACAATGTGTACTTTATAGGATACCACATAGAAAAAAGAAGATATTACATATAAAACACCTTAGATAAAAAGGTTATAGTACAAATACAATCCATTTTCATTGAGAAGGAGAACATATCCCAAAGGGATAGTGGGAGTGAGATAGACTTTTATGATGTCAGGCTCGAGATACACTTGAGTTGGTACATGAATAGATTCCACAAAGCCCCTTGGAGGATAAAACTATTCCAGAGACAGAAGAGCTTCGTAAGAGTAAAAGAGACGTTAGAGAACCAGAACGGTATAGTTTTCTACATAATGAGGATGGTGACTCATTATTAATTGATAATACGATCCTATAACCAACATAGAATCAGTAAGTGGAACAGATGTTGCCATGTGGAAAAAAGCAAAGAATTCTAAAATTTATTCCATGTACCAAAACCAATTATATATTTTGGTAGATCCTCCAGTTGATTTAAATCCTGTTGGTTGCAAATAGGTATTCAAGAAAAAGAGTACATTGAAGGACAAGTCAGTACCTATAATGCACGACTGGTTGGAAAAGGGTTCAAACAACATCAAGGCATTGAATAAAAAAATTCCTTATCACTAATTTCACTACTAAAATCCATCATAATTTTATTGGACATTTACACATACAATCAAAATTAGATTTGGAAAAAGAATGTCAAAACATCCTTCCATAACAGGAACCTTTAGGAATATGTCTACATGACAGAACCTGAAGGGTTTATGACTCCAAAGTATGCGAATAAGTAATGAAATTTTTAGAAATCCATTTATAGCTTAAAGAAAGCATCCAGGTCATGTAACATTCATTTTGATGAATCCATAATGAAATTTGGTTTTATCAAAAATGAATGTGACCATTATGTCTACAAACGATTTAGTAGGAGTGTAATTGTTTTCCAAATAGTATATATTGATGACATATTACTTATTGTAAATGAGATAACTATCCTACAATATGTTAAGGAATTATTAAATCAATAATTCTCCATGAAGTAATTGGGAAGGAATTATATATTCCTCAGTTCAAGATCCATTTGGATAGATACAATAGATTGTTGGGCCTTTGTCGAATTACATACCTTGATAATATAATAAATAGATTTAGTGAGGAAAAATCCAAGAGGGGATTGTTTCCAGCATCACATGGAATTAATATTTCCAAAAAATGTGTCCTCAGACACATGAGGAAATAAAGATAATGGAAAGGACTCCATACCCATTTGTGATAGGGTTAGTATTGTATGCCATGATTTTTTCTAGGCTAGATGTTGCCTACAGATTATGTGTTGTAGGAAGATATCAAGAAGACCTAGGTGATCATAATTGGATGGTAGTCAAGACTATCCTAAAGTATCTAAGGTGTAAAAAGAATATGTTCCTAGTTTATGGATGAGATAAGGAACTAGTCATCAGAGGATATGATGATGCTAGTTTCCAAACTGATCCACATGACATGAAGTCCCAAACAGGATACATATTCACATTCAGTGGAGGTGTAGTAAACACGAAGATCTCAAAACAGAGTATGGTCGCAAATTATACAGTAGAGTCCGAGTATATCGCATCTTCTAAGGTGGATTAATAATTAGATTGGATGCGCAACTATATCCTAGAGCTGGATGTGATACGAAGCAGTAAATATCCCAACACATTGTATTGTGATAATAATGCAGCGTTGGCTCTCGCAAAAGAGACAAGGTCACATCATCAGACTAAGAACATTCATTAGAAGAATCATCTATTGAGGTATTTTTATTATAATGGTGAAGTTTTTGTAAGCAATATTTCCATGGAAGAAAATGTGGTGGACTTATTGACTAAAACCTTGACCCAGTACAAAAAAAATCACCTTGTAAGCTCTAGTGGGTTGATATTCATTGGGAGTTTTCTCTTGTCTATGTGAGGGTTTGTAAAAGCTGGTGTCCTAGAACAAACTGGTTTTAATTTTATTACAATAATATTTAATGAATTTATATATTAAACATCTAATTACATATTGTTCATTGTTTTCCATGAATATGATGTAATCATGTCCTAGTGTATTTTTTGCATTGATAAGTTCATGTAAGTTCCCTAATATGATCAGAACATTGAAATGTTATAACAATATTCTTAAATATAGATATTTGGTAGGATTAAATATTATGATGGGATACATAGCATGCAGACCATTAGGTGTGTGTACTTATAAGCATATTTTACTTCCTCTCATGAAGTTTGCACACGGTAATCTTCAAGGTAGAAGATTATTAGAACAGACCCACCAGTAAGAATTTTATATGTTTTGGTTTTATCAGATATTTATATCAGCGAGCGTATAAAATGATTCTAATAATTTTAGATTATCATTAATACATGTCACAACTCACACTCAATGATTTACTGATGAAAACCATCTCATAGATAGTTGTCAGGATGTAGGGTATGTTGTTTTCATCATGAGTGGCATGTTTTAAATGGTTATGTCAATGAAGGTTTGTCCCTTCCATTTATAAATGTTGATATCTCTTCCCTTTGATTGAAATTGAACTATCACAAAAAAATTCATTTCTATGAGGTACCGACGATTTTATTTTAGGTAGTCACAGAATGACGTATCAAGCCTAAACGCTGATGACACTATAATGAAAACTACTTGATATTATATTGTGAAAAAAGAATTATATTACACAGAGAGCATTCAAATATGGATGTCATTGTGGCGACTTTGATTTCTTTATCTTGGGTTCCATGACTCGATTCTAGATAGTACTCTTGGACTTTAGGCAAGCCTGCCTAATTCCAATGAGAATGAATCCTATAGTGTCACACACTATGTGTTTTTGGTAGTCTCAGTTAAATTATATTTGATTTTAATTAATAAATATTATTCTCAAAACAATGGAATAATTTTATTCATGGTAAAATTATTGCATAAATTAAATAAATAATTATTCACTGGATTGTGGGTAAAATATATATATATTTATTTTAGTGATCATTTATTAAATATATATTTACAACTCTGTAAATGAAATATTCATTTAAGAGTATAAGTTATTTTTTTATTTGGTGTTCAATAAATGGAAATGGAGTTCGAGAGGACCATGTATGGTCAGGGAGTAATATAATTATTTTAAAAATGATAAATAATTATTTAACAATTCGGCACAAATTTAAATAACGCTACTATTATTTTTTGATGCTGAATTTGATTTATAATTACATTGTGAACAAGTTGACGCACCATAAATAATGACTTGGTATTATTATTAATATCATGGGTTTTATTTAAGGTTATGAATTTATTTAATTGTTGTTACACAATTAAATATTGTAACTAATTCTCCATGTCAAAAAATAGAAATATACATCTATTGTGTCATGTACCGAACTGCACACCTGGTGAATTGAGAATTGTTGAGCTAAACAATTTGCCTCTCGAATCATCTTCCCACACCTCCCAAAAGAAAAATTCATTCTTCAATGCTAAAGAACAAGCGATCAAGAATGCCTGACAGAAGACACTCGCTTTGTCGTGCTAGCACCCGACGATCGAGCAGTGTTGAATAGAGACTATCAGTGTACGTGTGGATCACCAGTTGAGGGATTCTACTTTGGATCGTTTAAAGTTGAATGAGGTAATTCAAAAGGGTCATTCTAGATGATCAACATCATCAAAGAAGAAAATATTGATGATCAATGTATTGTTTTCATTATGAAATCAATTAAACTAATTATAAACACGATGTGCATGATCCTATCTAAATGTTTTGAGCCCTTTCCTTATTTATATAAATTATTGATTCCAGCTCGGGAGACTGGGTTTCATCGTTGTTTTGATCCCAAAATAATCATTGATCAGGGTAAAAATAAAATTTGGGTGCCATCACAACAACGCTTCTATTGTGCCCGGAATATAAACATATTTCTATAGAAAGATCATTCATAATAAAATCCCCATGGAGAATTTGTCTTGTATAGAAAAATTTAAACCAAAAATTACCATACACATGAACAATGTTTTATGGTGAAACCACTAGTTTGAATATACTATGTGGGAACATGGTGATATTATGTTGCATACATATCCTCATTTTCTTGTATCAGAACGAAACATTTTGATGGTGAAATTAATTTTTATGAAGGGTATAATGTAACAAACCAAGTTTTAATGTATTTTATTATTGAATTAATTAAATATCACTCATATCTTTTATTACACGAAAAAAATTTAATCATATGACACACGCTTCACTGGGTTAACTTGCATTACACATGACCGATTATTTAACAATACCATGAAATATAATTAATATTATATGAATGAAAGAATTATATCCTAGCCAATAAACATACCAATATTAATGTTAATAAAATATTTTTAAATATTATGCATACTAATTTTATATAAAGAATAAATATTGATAAAAAATACTTAACTTTCAAAAAAATTATTAAATTTGAAAATGACTTTTTCTTAATATAAAATAATTCTTTCGAAAAATAATAAAAGTAATATTTTATCTATTAGAAAATTAATTTTAATTAATGAAATCGTCATTTCAAAATTATACTGGGTGGATTTTTGAGATATTTCTCAATAGTATCATCTTTCAATGAATAATGAATAATTCTGAATTTTAATTAAAAACATCCTTCTCGTTTAATATATTTAAATGTTACATTAAATTATAATTTTGATTAAAGAAATAATTTATTCAATTATATATCTATAAATTTAATTTAGGTCATTTAAATTTTTTCTGTTGATTTTCAGTATAAAAACTACGGAAACGTTTTAACATTTTTGATTAAAATTCCACTTTCTCATCATGTCTATAGGGTTAATTTAAAAATTAAATATTACATGTCTATGAATTGAGTTTTTGAAAATGTATCCCATAATTTTAATAATATTAATGGATATTATCCAAATTTCCAAAAAAAATTGACCAAAATGAATAGCTGAAATTGTAAAAATTATTTACCGTGGTAAATGTAAAAAATATATTTATAATGAGATTAAATTAAAAATATTATTGTCAAAAATGACATAATTTTTTTTTAAAAAAATAGAAGGAAATATTTATACCTTATATATTATATTATTTATTAAAATCTATTTCTTGTACTTGTGTCATAAGAAAAACCCGAACACACATTTTTCGTTAAAAAGAATAAATGTGTGCCACTTGCCACACTTATAAAAGGAATCCCCCAAACCACTCCAATTAATACATTAAAAAACTTATTTTGTAGTAAATAGTAGAAATAATAACTTCCCAATTTCCATCATATCCTATTATAATAGTTAATTTATAATGAATTCCAATCTTGAATGAATTTTCAATGAATTCTATGGTAGGATCTCTAATAATAGGTAACATACATCGACATGAGTTTTTATTTTATTTATTCCTACAACCACTTCAATTATTTTTTACAATACATGATATAATAACCCCATTATCTTCTATATAATAATAATTTATTTTATATTATTTTAATTTCTTACAACTATGTCATCTTGTATCAAATGGGTTAAAAATCATCGTTCGTGTGTACATTAGACTACCACCTCACGAACCATTGTCCTTCATTTCAACATTATCATATATCAACGATATTTATAATGATGTATTTATTATTAATATATTATATTTTTTTAATGTTATTATACTTCTATACTTATTATTTCTCACAAACCATTATACCCTTCATTTTGTGGGAATACGATAATGTCACTCGTGTGTAAGTCAGACTGTGGCCTCTCAAAACAATGTGATTATTGCACACTTTACATGGAAGGAAATAAGGATTTGTTCAATTAAAATATGTTATGTATATCAAATATTAACGATTCAGTAATGATAATATATCATTTACCTTTCTTTCATTCAATCCAGAAAATGGGACATAACCTTTATGCGTACGTACGACCTACGATCTTCATTAATTGTGCATTTAATTTTTTATTTAAAAATATTATGGATTAATATAAAAACATATTTACTATATATATATATATGATATTTATATAATGGTTATAGTTTTTTATATTATGGAACCCTAATTAGTGTAATAGTACCACAAATAAGAAATAAAATCATATATGAAAAAAAAACAGTTATTACCAAAATCGTAACATTAACATGGATTTTTTTAGTAAACTGATATTAAAAGTTAATAATAAAGTAATATATGGTAATTTTTTATTAATTTCTTTGTTATATTTTTATAATAAACTTTTATTTAATATACTGGTTTTTTTAATGTCAATTAAGAAAGTCTAGACATAGGTAAGAAATTTTTGTATCAATTATTCTTCATTGATACATGTGTAATGTTATAAACCTATATTAATTTATGTGATGAATATAATGTGCATTTGAATTTTAATATAATGAATTATTTTATTCACATGATATTATTATTATCATGTATGATTATTTTTTTTGAAGATTATGATTCAATGTTATCAAAGTGGTGAGTGTTTTATGTTACAATCCCACTGTTAATCAAGATTGTTCATGATTATGCTTCTAATGATGATATATTATGATCAATATATAAATTAAATCATGAATATTCTTATCCTCTGAATATTAAAAAAAAATTATTATAAAATTAAAACATTTTATTATTTTTTTCTTAAAATAATTCAATTGTTTTTAGGGAATAAGACATTATTTCAATATTTAGATGAAATTTGGGTTTCTTATGAATCTATGTTTGTTAAAAATAATTATTTTCAAAATTTTATTACTATTCTTTTGTTTTTTTAAATAAATTATTAATCATGTTTTAATTTTTTATAAATTTTTTTATTGTAATCATCCTAATATTTTCCAGAAAATTTCTATTTTGTTTATTCATAGAAAATGTTAGATGAATAGTTTTTTTAACATGAAAGAAATTTATAATAATTACCACTATCCTGACATGTCAATGATTTAATGACTTATTTTCATGTGTTTAAAGATTTTATCAACATATTTTTTCTTTATTTTTGGATGTTTTTTTTATTTTAAAGGAATAATTTTAAAATTATAAGTATATTGAAATTTATTAATTTATTAATGAAAATTATTTTTAATATTGGAAAGTAAATTTTACTCAATAAATATTTTGTCAAATTTATAGATTCATTTATAATTATCAGGGTTATTTTGAAATAAAATTATTTTAAAAAGGTTTTATATAAATAAAAAAATTGTTTTTCTATGTAGAAATGATATTTTTTTAATAAATTTTTTAAATTATATTTCTAAATAATTTACCATCAATAATAACATCAATTGATGCCACCTATGCCTTATTAGGGATATGTCCTATGATACAATTCATATTCTTTCTCTAAATGGTTTATGTTTTTTGTGACATGATATTTTAGAATCCAATTTCAATTTAATAGGTCATATCATGAGGATATTATTATCAACCTAATACTTTTCATGATTTATAAAATAATGAAATGATGAAATGATTATGAAACCTATCTCTTTTTCCTATGTCATGATATGATGAAATTTTTATGAAATAATTTTCATTTCATGGGTTATTATTTTATGAATGCTTCATTATTTTGTGTACCACATGTGTGTAATTTCAATTAGGTGATGGGTGAGACCTATAAATCTATCCAATTAATTGGGTAAATATTTATATATCATGAGATATACAAGACTGGAAAGGATAAGGAACCGTGTCCAGTAATGGACATTGTCCACTATGATGGTCATTGGAGTAAACATGGAATACTATGATGGTTTAGGGAGTGAACCCATTATACTACGATCTTCGTGGTAGTATTACAAGATTATAATGTGAATTATTTTCAATTATTATTTTCATTCCACAAATCTATGTCATGTTCCAATGTTATTCTCTCAGGGCTCATGTTCTCTGACTCTATTATGATCCATTACTTATGAGCTTAAAATATTTAATCCATGACTTAATATTATGATCTTTGATACGTAAGTTATGTTTTTAAAATATTATGCTCATTTTATACTACACTTATGTTCATGTAATGATTTTGTATCTCCCTTGTTTAACCTTAACAAGCTTCTAAGGTCCACTTTTTATATGTTTCCTTTCCCTATGTTATTGAAGAAATGTATTACATTTGATATATATAAGAAGAGTTATTTTTAAGAAAATCATAGTGGGATATGAGATATTTTACCAATGTATTTTTTTTATCATTTGAATGTTTTTAAATAAACCAAAATATTTTGATTCTTTGGATTGTGCTTGTATAATGTAAGATATATTCATAAAAAATAATATAAAATCTAGGTTTGAGAAGACAGGTTCATTAAAATTGGTATTTGAGGATACATTTATTTATCATATGAAAATTTAGACAAGAAAAACTTATTTTTATCCCTAGAACTGATTCATTATATAATATAAGGAGTAGTCAAATTAATGGAAAATGTATTATATATTTTTTG
This sequence comes from Viscum album, assembly GCA_963277665.1. Lineage (NCBI taxonomy): Eukaryota > Viridiplantae > Streptophyta > Magnoliopsida > Santalales > Viscaceae > Viscum > Viscum album. Next base: position 1,422,246,015 of record OY728141.1, on the reverse strand, counting down.
TTTTATATAACAAGCAGTTTAAAAGAAATAAAATCCCTATCTGGATACTACAAGTTGATGTGGCTCTGGGATAGAGGTTCCAATGGATTATAACTATAAAAATTTAACATTGAGCTAAACATGGTCTTCTCATAGGGTATGATAATGGTCCTTTATGCACACCTAGTTTGACACTCTTGGTGAATATTATTGGGAAATTCCAAAAAATCATTACAAAACATCATGAACGGTTTAAATATATTATGAAAATGAATGACATAGGATAAACCTATGGTTACCTACATTATAAAGAATGTGTCTCAATTTAGAAATCCTATAAGGGATTTTTCATGATTATATGGTTCATACCTCTAATTACTGTTACATACACTATAATGATTTATTTTAGTGAATAGATGAAACATGATGAAATTATCTTAATACTGATTGTAATAATAAATGAAAAGACTATCCTCTAGAGTATCCAAACATTATGTGATATGAAGGTAAAAATCTCAATACTATGCCCACTAAAATATCCCATGATATGAACATTGATGAACATCATAATGAAAAATGTAGGGAAAAATTATATTGAGTTATTTATGAGGAAACTATCGCCTTCTTTTAGTTGGTCATATGATCCACTATTTCTTATGAAATGTATTTATACCGCTAAATATATATTTTCCATTCTCTAATATTTTTACCCTGAAAAATTAATTTTGGATGTCTTTTGTTTAAAATTAATTGTAGATCAATGTTTGAATCTTATCAATAATATAAATAATCATTATTAAAGTAATTATATGGATTGGGATGATTTCAAGAACCCTTTATTCAATAAATAAATTCCTATTATAATTCCTCATAAATGGATAAGGATTTATATGATCTAATTCAAAAGGATGATGAATATATTGGTAGCTATGATGAAAATTTTAAAATACTTCAATGTTATGTTTCTGGTATAATCATCCAACCTAAATGTAAGGTTGATTGATCCATTAGTGGATGAAAACCACGTATTCGAATGATGTTATTCAAAAGAGAATCTAGTAGATATGAAGAGATTATTTTGTATTCTATCAATGTGGAAAATGCGTTTGAATTAAGGTATCAATCTAAATGTTTTGATAAGAAGGGAAAAATTGAATCAATTGAAAATATAATAACCATAGAGAGAATAATATTCACATTTTTTATGCTCAATGTGTTTGAAGAAGAATAGAGGAAATTCTTTTAAGGGGACTAGTAAATGTTTTAAGTGTGTCTGCGATGTTAATTTGGAAAATGATTTCCAATGTGATGGTTATAATTAATAAAATGATGTTAATAGTGAATAAGATGCATAAAATTAACCACCAAAACTGTAATTATTAGAATACAACGGATTATAGGAACTATACTAACCACTTACCATATCCAAATGATAATGATGATGATTGATATCATCAATCTCTTATACTATGAGACATGGAACCAAAGTAATGTTATAACTTTTTCTAAATACTTATGTGATAACGATGTGGTGAATGGTATAATTACCATTTATTATAGATCTATTAATGTCTTCTTTGAATTCTGATCAACCAATTATTTATATATAATGAATTTAATAATGGTATCAAGATTCCACCGAAATGACTATTTGTATAATTACAAGTAATCCCCTCAATTAGTATAATGAACACATGAAAAGTATAATGTTTCTCTCTAGTTAAAATGACTGGGAATATTCTTTTGGAGATTCTTTTAATTCCTCCTCTAGTTGAATTTGATGTCGTCAAATGAAATTTATAAGATTTATCTTCATTTATCCCACATCAATTATCAAGGAAGTGATGAAATGTTTGTTATCAAAAATCCACATCTGATCATCTATCGATGTGATGATAAGAATGAACTTCTGATGGAGATCACATACATTTTAGCATTTATATCCCCTTTTATAATAAGTGCTTTTATTATATTTTTGTAGAGAAATTGACATCATTAATATGTATATTGTATCGGAATTTGTCGATGTCTCTCAAAATAGGTACTGTAATGCCCCTACTCAGCATACCATTAGACCGGTATCCAGACTAGTGTGTCACATGTCCATAATTGTATCTCCCTATATACTAGAGGCTTCCAACTAGTAGTGAGGGTTTTATGAGGTGATAGGGAATAGACTATAGCCTCTTATTATAGTTTCATAGTTGTATAACGGTGTAAATAACAATCGATAGTGGATTTAATAAATTGAAAAGTAGCATAAGAAAGATTTTTATATTCAATTTAATAAATGTGGACACCTCCAGTTTATACAACACAAGAAATAATGATATGGTGATGATAATGAACTGAAATAAGTAAAAATTACAATATGATTTTAATTAAAATACACAAATAAGAAAATGGATGAAAATCCCTAAGGGAAAAATCCATGAGCATCCCAATCTCCAGATCGGTCTTTTTCTCATAACTCCTCAGGTATCAGAATGAAAGAATCAACCATGGTCCAGAAAATATAAGGTTATACTTAGTGTCTTAGGGTACCCGGGTAGGGTTTAATTTATAAATATTGGTGGGATGACAACCACTAGTGTCTATCCCAATCCTGACAATGAAATATAAATAATATATTGTAGAGGCATGCATAAATAAACTATGCAGTATAATGTGACTAGTTTCCAAGTACTTTCTTCATCCCTCGACCGATGTATGAACATGTAACTAGTTAATAAATTGGGTAATTAACAATTTATATTTCTTTTCCATGGGAGGAATAGCCAAGCCGGGAATCAACTCGTGATAGTATAAATAGTAAATTTTCCAAGATGTAATAAGGAAAACATGATTAGTAATTAATATGATGTGGTCCAGGGTAATCGAAAAGGAATCCTGGACCATAGGGTCCACTAAATCAGTAGTTTCTAAGTATAGCTAAGGGATAGAGTGTAATACAAGGAGAATATTCTATGGAATTCTAGAGTAAGATGCATACCAAATATAATGTGGTTATCAAAGGAAAAATAGGGTTATGAAGTGATTGGGCCCTAGTGGCTTTAACCATCACACCTACTTGTCAATGTTGGATCCATGGAGTGTATCTAAGGTAACCTTTAATACTAAGTGATAGATCATAAAGTGTTATACCAGGAATAATAAAATAAAAAATGATCTGGATCAAGTTGGCACATGAGCCTCAACCTAGTTGGTGAGGACTCCTAGGTTCATCCAAGAGACCCGAGATCAAATCCAGCTGGAGGCAAATTTCTGGGTTACTGAAGCAGTATTGTAGTAGGTACTGTAGCATACACTATAGTAGGCACTGTTCGGTACTGTAGCAGCCAGAACGATGCATCCATCTGGGCCTTTGGGCCACCGGTTTGGTCCTAGGGCCCTGAATGCTTTCGGGCCACCCAAGGCCTTTGGGACAGTTGATTTTCAAGGCCTTCGGGCCACCTTAAGGCCTAAAGGCCTCCCCAAGGCCTTCGAGCCTCATGAATACAGGCCCCAGACACACTACAAAAAAGGACCAGCACCAGAAGAGGATTCAGAGCAGGTGCACTCACCAGAGCAGAGTCAAATGGATTGTCAAAATGATAGGGTATGGATATGTCATCGGAACCAGCCTGTTCATGCACGTGAAGCCTATCTAGACGGTCATGCAAAGGTGAAGAGATACTAATAAAATGCAGATGCAAGGGAGGGGCAGTTCCTTGTAGATAGTCTGGTTGAATTCCCTAAGACCTCCGGGTCATGTATTCTCCTAAGCCTATGGGCCATTTATCTCTGAGCCTACGGGCCTTGTAAGGGTTCCCCCTCATCCCTTGAAATGGGGTTATCAAAAATCAATAAAAATGAAGGCCTTGAATCCATTCAGGATATCTAGATCAATGTGAGTCTCAACCTAATCAACCTGCTTGTTTTAATCATAGATGAGTTCCATAGTTCTCAAGGCGTCCCTTGATAAGTATCCAAGACGAGATCGAGTCAGAACACACTTATTTAACATTGATTTCATGTAATATCTCATTTGTTTCAATCCCTTCCTCTCATTAGTGTGACATTTAAAAGTATCATGCAAAAATTGAATCAATCCATTTAACTCATTTTCATAACGAAGGTTCACTCGTATAGCTTCCATTTACATGATAAGGGGTGCTACAGAAATGAAACCAATTATTAATTTTTGAAATAGAGTCCATACATGTAATTAATACATGATAATCCACGTATATTCAAAGGTATAGTTTTTATAAACCATTATTTTCATCCATGAACTACTAGAAATTTAAGCTATAGTCATAGACCTATAGCCACGTTTTTATAGGTCTGTGGCTATAACTTCTCTATAGCCACAATTGAGTGAACCTGCATGGCTAAAATGTGACATCTCCTTTTTTTCTATAAAATTCATCGAGGTCCTCCTCCCTCCCCTCCTCGATACATTCTACACGCGCCTCAGATATCCAACGGAACCCTCCTCCCCGATACTTTTGGACCATCATGGTGGCGCCCTCCTCCCCAAAACCCTCTGCGTGCAACCCTCCAAACCCTCGACCATCATCGCGGAGCCCTCCTCCTCATTACCCTCTGCTTGCGACCCTCCTTCCCGGACGGTTCCCATCGCGACATCTGCACTCCGCGATCCTCCTCCACCAACAGTGCCCCTCGTGATGGCGACCCTCGCAATGGTGCCCCTCGCTGCCATTGAACGAGCGAACCCCACCAGGATATCTCATCATCGATTCTCCTCCCCAGACGATTCCACCAAATGTGGGACACCTAAACTCTCCCTCATGACACTGCTCCTAGGTGGCCTCCCCACCTCCTCTGATGCATCCAACCCACTCCCGGTGATCATCCTCCTCCCTGTTAAAAACAATTATGGGTTCATTATTTTGTTATCAGTTTTTCATAGCTATGTTGTATCAAATATATACAATGGTTTTGACATTTCATGAAATTCAACCTTCAATATATTTTGCAGAACCTGTTATTCTTTGATTGAGGTATGTATTTTTGTGTATTTACTTCAATTAGCTTGTCATTTTGTGCTTGGTGTTTTCTAAAACTTTTTTTATCAATGTAAACCAATATTTAATAGATATTGTGGGTTTAAAAAGTGTTATAAATGTTTATCTCTCTTGGAATAAAGGTTTTTTAAAGGGGTTTTAAATTTTAATTCATTGTTTTAAATGAAAAGAATTTGTGGGAATGCCTATATGTCTTGTTTTAAAATAATTTATATAAGAAATGGTATTTTAACCCATTTGGGTATTGGTATGATTTTCAGGGATTTTTTAAAATAAAATGTGTTTAATGGATTTTAAAAAGACTTGAATGAAAAGGTAGTTGGTTTTACAAAAGATTTAATCTGTGGTTTAACATAGAATAGTTATAAAGAAGGTGATAAAGTCAGTGTCTAAATGTTTTAAATGACTTGGCTTTCCTAGTTGGTTTCTGAAAATCCATATTTTCACTTAATATAAGATATTTTTATAATGATTATCAGACCATCGATTATTCCACTTGTTTTGATTATGCCTGATTTGAATTGTGGCTCTCTAGTAGGGATGTTGTATTCTAGTTTTGATATTGATGAAGTGAAATGAGTTATTTATTTTGAGGGAGTTGATGTTTGAGGTGAGATGAGATTTATTTAAAATAATTTTTTAACGATTCTTTTGATTCTTTTGATTTTATACCTCCACTAGATTGTCTTATCTTGGGAACTTAGTTAAATAATGGAAGGTCTAGCAGAATGTGATTCTATCTTAGTGTATGTTAGCTGGATTGTACCCTAGGTGATTAGCACCCTACTAGGGGTCTAATTTATATGTGGAGAGACCTAAAAGGGGAGGCTAAATGGTATAATCTGATTTCACATAGGTTCCCAATGAGTAATATGATTTACTAGGTCTAGTATCACCCATTCTATAGCCTAATGTGTTTCACATAATGTCTTTAATTCTTTGAATTTTGATTAGAGGATCTCATCCCATGCCTTATTTTTATCCCCACTATTACTTCAATTATTTCTTATTATCCATTTCCCATTGATATCTTTGTACATGTTAGGTTTCTATATTCCATTTCAGTTATGGATTTGGTTTATATTCAAATTGAATTAAAAATATTTTTTTACGTATATTATTAATGAAACTAATGTTTGATTTAAAGGTGTGGTTTTGAGATATGGATTTGGAAAAAATGGGAAAGGATTAATTCTCATTTAATGGATTTGAAACAACTTTTTTCCTTAGTTTGAAATCATTTCCTTTTAAAATGAAAATTGAAGGTTCTTTATAAAAGAAGTTATGGAATGTTACACTTTTTCTTTACACCCTCTTGTGAAAAACATATTCACTACTTATATTTTAAACTATCATTAATAAAACATCTTTTCAAAGGAATTATACAAACTCCTTAGTGAAATCCTACGAGGCACAGTTTGGTTCACATCGTGCATACACCAATGGGTGTATGCAAATTTAATCTTTACTTTCAGGATCCCATATTATGTTTTTCTATCATGTTTAATGTTCTAGTTGGTCTGATGATAGATGGTATAAGATGGTATGGGGGATTGTGGGTCATAAGGAGGTAGTTAGTAGTGACCCATGTTTGGTCATGTTTTTGGATGTTTATATATAATTCTTGTGGGCCAAGATATTTAATTTAGTTTATTATATACATGGGATTCTTCTTATTACATTATTATGTGATGATGTGATTTACCTTTTATTATTTATAAAATATTATACTACGTTTGATTGTTTCCTTTATATTGAAGCTATTTATTTTGTGCATGAGAGACCGATGTATAAACGAGTGATGTTGGATTTATGGGTGGAGTCCTTGATGTGGTTTTTCATATTTAGAGGGTGAAACCATTGAAAATTGGTATACATTGATACCTTGACACTTATCACCATCCAAAAATAATTAGATTCATTATTTGGGCCTTGTGGAGATTCGGGGTGGGTGACATGTCAGGTTGATCTGGGCCAGTTCATTACAAAATGGTATTAGCGGATTCTATTTTTATTTGGAGTGTCTATTAGTATAAAAAAGATATAATAATAATCGGGACTCAATAGTTAGGTCATGAGTAGTTTATTGATCACCACTTTTCATAACAATAGTTGAGATTCCATGGGTAGTTATTATTTCAATCTTTGATTTGGATTCTAGTTTTAATTAGTTTTATAATGATGATTAAATCCCCATCGAGTTATATCAGATACTTTGGGGGATTTATTTATGATTTGGGATTAAATTATGAAGGACCCAAAGTATCATCATCATCTCACTTGATCTGAAAAAATATATAGAGCCTATGTGTGTGGTTTCAGAAATTTTTCAGATGCTATTGTATGATTGGTGTATGGTCAGCTAAACCATGTTGCCAAGTCATGCACATCATTTCCTCAATTTTGGATTTATTTTGTAAACATAATTTTATTTCCAATGGATCCTAATGAAATTTAAAACCAGGGAGATAGATCAAAGGAAGTTTTAGTGATTTTTTGGTGTTATTGTAGTGGATTTTATATGTTGTTCCACATTATGGTTTTCTTTGGTTTGGTGCTTCAATTTTTCTGTACAGAAGTACATTTATTGAAATTTTTTTCTTCCAAAACTGGTTTTGGCGGCTTATTTGTAATGTATTGTGAATATAATATATAATGTTTTCAAGAGTAGTATGGTTTAAAAAGAAATTGGGAAATAATTTGAAGTGAAAATACATTTCATGAAGTATTTTAATTTAAAATCTTTTCCATGATTAATTTAAAAATTGGACTCACAGATGTTTTGGATTAAAAAAATGGGTTTTATGATTTGTTTTGACTTTCACATGATGTTATGAAAGTGTTTTATTACATTATATAATTTGGGAAATGATTTAAAACGAAATTGGATTTTATGAAATTTTTTTCTCTTATGATGAAATTCATGAGGCGTTTTGAAAATTGGGGAGAACTTTATGAAGTTTGACTGAAATATTATTTTAAATACGTTCAAGATTATCAAATCTGGTGTTAATATTTCTTAAAATTCTATAATTGGGAAGTTGTAATTTTACCCTATGAAATGGATTTTGTAATTTTATAAGGACGTGAGATTATTTTCAATGTTCTTGTCATTTTTAAATGAGTTTTTATACTTCTTTTTAAAATGTAGGGATTTTCAAGGAAGATAGTTTTAGCCCGGTGGGGGTGAAAGGAGGAGGGGGTGGGGAAGGGGGGTGATGGTGTAGGGGAAGGGGGGGTACTGGTGCAGGGTGGGTGGTGCAGGGGGCTGGGGATGTGCAGGGGGGGTGGGGATGTGCAGGTGGGGTGATGGGGAATGGGGTAGGGGGGCGTGCAGGCCTTCCTGATTCTTTAGATGGAGTTATAGAATTTGGTATTTCTTTCACCGTCAGTTAACCATTTAACTTTATAATCTTGCTTTCTCATGTTGTCTTTAAAAGTCAGAAAGGAATTGAGATTGACCGCATTGATTATTTCTTATGTGATATCATTATGGAGGTCAGAGTTGGTGTTTCTATTTTGGATATCATTGAGTTCAATCTCAATAATAGTAATTTCATTGTTAACTTGTTTGGATTTGGTGTTACATCAAGATTTGAGAGTCTGTTTGAGGTGTTTTAGTTTGAGGTTGCATGTAAAGGAATTATTGGTATAAGATATTGATGACTACATGTTTTGGATGACATGATTTCATTCTTCATCAGAGAGCTTCACATTATTGAAGCGGAAGGGTAACCTAGGTTTCATGTCTCTGGAGGAAATGTTTACCAGGATAGGATGATGATCAAAGTTCAATCTATGAAGAGTGATGTTAGAGATAATGTTCTATTTATCTAGATTCGGGACATTCGTAAAGGCTCTATCAAATTTGGAAGCAACCACATTATTTTAATATCTTATACACAAGGTTTATTTTTCAAGAGTGAGATTAATTTCAATAAGATTATTTCCCTCGAACGAGGCATTAAATTCTCTCGTGGAGATAGAGGCATGATATGGGCCAATTTTTTCACTAGAATTAAGAATATAGTTAAAGTCTTCCATAAGAAACCATGGGGCATTCGTGTTAGTTCCTAAATAAGAGAGTTCATTCGAATGAATTATTCATTCTTGTTATTTATTCTTAGCATAAAAAAAGGAGTAGTGAATACGAGTACCATCAATAGTAAATGTGCAAATGAGAATTGGATCAAAGTTACTAAAAAGATTAAAATCCTATAAAGACGAATGCACAAAAATCAATAAAGAATCAGAATTTATATTATTATTGATTGCACTAGAAAATATATAATTGTGTTGACACATGTGAGAATATTTAGTGGAGAAAGAGATTTTTGGTTCTGCAATAGCAAAAAGAATAGGGTGATGCATTTTAACCATTATTTTCAAAACATTTAGGGTGTTAGAGTTGGCAATACCCTGACAATTCCAATAAATGATCTTCATTTAAACCTATGTTTCGAGTTAGAACTCCCTTTTTTCATTTTTCCAGATCCTTTATTTCTAGTAGACCTTCTAACCTCTTGATTATTAGTGGTGTTTTCTTGTTCTTTGTGAGAAATGACAATGTTCTTATTTGTGGGTTTTTTTATTTGTGTAGTCATATCTGAATCTGTGGTATCATGTGAGCCTGGAGACAGGTCATTGATACTTTGAGATATTAGGATTTCATAAATTCCAGCATAGTCAGCATTTAATAAGGTAAGGGTATTGGAACTACCATGAGCCTTTATATCCACTATTGATAGAGGCTTGACAAAGTTAGATGAGAGTCTTTGTTTCTGTTAAAGGGAGTTCTTATTTTCCTACATATGGATCGGTTCCCGCACAACAGGTAGACTTTCATGAAGAAGAGGTTCTAATGGCATGTTAAAATATGCAGTAAAATCAGTACATATAGTCTATGTCTCAGGTTGAACAACCCTGTTGAGGGATACAGTGTGAGTAGAGGGAGTAGAATAATCATGCATTTTGGTTTCACAATTCTTTTTGATAGTTGTAGCACTTAGATTTAATACCGGGTCTCTATTTCAGGAGTTTTTTGCAGCATTAAGGGTTGGGTCAGTGGTGTTCAGATCACATATGTGTAATGAAGCATAATCATCAGAGAAATCATTTGTGCATGAGTCTGTGGAACACTTGAAACTAAGCTGTAAATTTCTGACGTTTTAACCATAGAGTAGATTTTCAGACATCATACAATAATCTCCACCAGTAATAGTGGGAGGAATAGGCATACATGGGATAGGTGGATCCAAAGTAGACGGTTGTTTGACAGAGTTGAAATGACTATGCTTCTCCTCCTGGGTGTCTTTAAAAATCTGCATATGTTTGGGTACTAGAACCGAAGGGGTGTTGTTATATAGTATAGGTTCCATGTTCATTATCATGACTACTTTAGTGCAGGCTTTTTCCAGCTCAGTGGATAGCCTAATAGTGTGTAGGACGGGATTTTTAATTTCAATTAAGAGGCTTTGATCATTAATCAAATTGTCTTGTTCTTCAACATCATCATCCTAGCTAAGAACAATGTCTAATCCATATCACTCCCTTTTAAGTGATGATGGAGCTTTACTTTATTCTCATATTTTGGTGATTATTTATTTTAGTATAGGAAATTTAAGGTGATGTTTGAAAAATAAAGAGCTTTATTAATGATCATGTTATTTTGTATTGGGATGTACATATAAATTTGAATATTATTTGTTCATTGTTGGTTATGGATTCGTGTATCGTTTATCATGTACAGTTGATACACAGATCACATATATATAAGAAGTTATTATGTCTCATTTCTTTTCCCACTATTTTCTTATAGGTGGTTTCTTATGATATGACATGTTCTATCCACCACCATCAATGACAATGAGTTCAATATTTGGGTAATGTTTATTCCGTTTTTATTCTTTGGCCCAATTTTAATTAGGGTTTTTTTGATTTTTGGGTTCCTTATATTTTTGTTATGTTTTTTGGATTTCATTGAGGTGGATTCAAGTTTCCGTTGAAGAAGTCTTACATGTGTATGCATAGGTAGGAATATGCATATATAAGTTCCCCTTTTATATATATTGACTCATGGAACTATGAATATATATATTTGGGCTAGGTGTGCTTGTATATAGATTTGAAAAATGCATACGCGAGTAAGTGTAAAAGGGTATATGCAAGTATAAACATATATCTAAGGACCGCCTTGTGCATATATGGCCATGAAATTTTGTACATAGGGGCTAGGTGTCCTTATATATATGTTAAGTTGAATATGCTTGCAAGCAGAAAAAAAGATGATTCGAGTTGTCATTGTCAAAAGAAAACACACCTTGAGGTTGAGGTAGGGTCCTTCTCCTAGCCTATTAATTCAAGAATGTTTTAAATTTAATTTATTGGCATTCTTAATTCGGAATGTTTATATTAAATTTCAATTCTTTAATAAGTGTTAGTTAAGATAATTGTATCATTTGACAAATAAGTCATGGTTTTGTAATAAAACCCCCCAAAAGGAGGTGCGCTGTCTGCAAAAAATCACAGTGGTATACCTTACTTGACATTATTGCATTCATGGTTTTCTTATACTAGATGTTATTGTTAGTCATAAATCACACATCATACTTGACCCTTTTTATATCCTTGTATGGCGTTTCCGACTTTTTATTAAAACGGTTGTTTGAACCACGACACTCTTTAAGTGCCGTTATACTTTTAAGATGGGTCCCATGTTGTGTGACTATTTCACATGGCATGTGATATTTAAATCCAACCAAAAGCCCAGTTCAACAGCCCAGGGGTCCCACAGTACTAGTAATGTTAGATTACATGTTTTGTAACCTGTGATTTTCCTGATCCCATGGGTTATTCCTCTAGGTATTACTACACATTTTTAGATCTCCAAACCTCACCGAATTAGGTATATCAGGGGTCATCCAATCCTCTAGTCATCATAGATTAGAATTTATTTCTTCAAATCATATGAGAAAACATCCTCTCATGCCATCCATTTCATTCTATTTGAATCCAAGTGGAACAGATACTCCAATTCCATTCTAATCCCCCTCCAAAATCCATGATAAAAATGACATAAATTGCCCTTATAAAAAACAAGGTCAAGGAAGGCACTGATTAACCTGTGGAAAACCACCAACTGACCAATGGCCACAAACTTGTTGGTTCCAACCATCAACCATCCAGTAGTTAGTCTAGATCCAACCCTCCCACATTGTGACTATTAATTTATTCATGGTGCTTTATAATAGCTATTTGGTGTCCCCATCTACTTTTTTAGGAACACCACATATTTCTTCCCCCTTTACTAAACACATCCACCTAAAACATAAAATTTCAATTAAAACATAATCAAATTAATTAGAAATCACAAAAATTAATATTTAAGAACCCAAAAAATAAATCCATAGTCATTATAAACTATCCACTATATGATTTCTCATCCATGAGAAACATTACTAAGAATCACTGGTGACATGAGGATTTAGGGGTTCAGAGCTTCCTTCGGGCTTACTCCATCCCTTCATAGTTTCCCATCCTTCTCCTTATATATTATTTGGTACATTGAAGTCTCATTTACCTTCTTCTTCTATGTATTTTTTTCAAGGGGTTGGACATGCATCAATTTTGAAATCAATTCTTTCATGATCCATCACTAGTATTTAGGTTAACCAGAATGTTTCATTATTTTTCAAATGTTTTCCAGCAGTCGAACATTATTCCTTCAATTTTTCAAAGTCTTTGCTTCCCTAATAGACGAATTGATCCACCATAGGTGTATTGAACTGAGTTCTCATTGATTCTTTATCAGGTTGCATGAAGTGGTGGATATGGCTTTGTCTTTTTCCAGATATTCATGTTCTTTCAACTGTTAACCATGTTTCTTCTAATAGTGGAACCTAATTGTTCACTCTATGAGAGACTCTCGGTTTTCATCCCAATGGATTTAGATTATCAGATTGCATATTCCTTTTTAAAATCCTTATTTTCCTACTATTTGCAGCAACATTCTTGGAAATATTTTAGGTCGATCAAATGATTCTTAAAGGGAAACATCTCAGTCATTATTTTTTGTTTGTAGTTCTTGACCTGCCTAAGAAACAACTAGAGTATATTTGGTTCTCTTCGGAAAAACAGTTCAATGTTAAACAACACATTGTCTAGGAAACAGAGTAAATTCCATATTGAACTATTAAAGTCACTGTCCAAAGGTATATTAAAGGCTTAAAATAGAACTCATCTTGATGGGGAACATGTGTTTTATGCTTCTCTAGCTAGCGAGTCAATGGATACCATGGGTCCTTTGACATAATAATATATTCAATGAACTAAATGTTTAGTATCATATGAAAATTAGGTTCATATAACACTTATACATAACAAGAAAACATTATTTAGCAACTGGGAATGGATTGAGGGGGCAGGGGGGCCTGTGTAGGCAAGGGGGATGGGTGGAGGGGGGAAGGGGGTAGGGTGGAGGGGGGAAAGTGACATGGGGGCAGGGTGGAGGGGGCAGGGGGAAGGGGGCTTGGGGTGGGGGTGCAGGGGGTGCAGGGGGTTGTGTAGGCTAAGGGTTGGGTGGAGGGGGGGGGCTGGGGCAGGGGGTAGGGGCAGGGTGGAGGGGTGCATGGGGTGCACAGTGGGGGGGGGGGGTAGGTGCAGGGGGCAGGGGGCATGGGGAGGGTGGAGGGGGGGGCAGCAGGCAGTAGGCAGGGTGCATGTTGGAGGGGTGCAGGGGGGTAGGGGGCAGGTTGGACGGGGGCAGGGGGACAGGGGCAGGGAGGCAGGTTGCAGTGGGGGCAGGGGGGCAGGTTGGAGGGGGGCAGGGGGGCAGGGGAAGGGGGTAGGGGCATGGGGGAGGGTGGAGGGGTGCAGCTATGAACAGGTTAGCAACAACCCCTGTTCCGGTTTTGAAACAAAAAATTGTTTTCCCTTTTTTTCTTATATTTCCTTTAATTATTTTACTATTTAATAATATTTTTCTTGTGTTTTCTGGGAACAAAAAAATCCAGTTAGCACCTCATGAACCTATTGAATATCGAATCATACTGTTTTTGGAAGCATAAACAAACATCCAGGTTCATGTTTCTACTTTTTTTTCAATGTTTTTTATGTTTTCCACCTCCTACTTTAAATTTTATGTGAGACATTGGCCATTTAATTTGAAGGTTTCTGTAAAATGCATTTAATGTGTGAAGGTTCGTATACCCAGGGAGGAGCAACAACTCTTAGTTACAAATATCCAATATGTCGCAGTCACTCTCCATTTACGCCACAGTCACGCCACGTTCATGTCGTGGTCACGTAGCGGTCACGCCGCGGTAATTCCATGATTTGGACCTCATCCAGCCACATCCAGCCCACACCATCCCCCTTCCACCTTCATTTCATCACGCTGCCACCAGTATTCCATCCTGCAACAGCCCCTCTACCACCTTCGAATCAGCTCACACCATCCCCCCAACACTTGAAACCAGCCCCCTTCCACCAGCATTCCAGCCACCTCTCACTCCCTTCTCTCCTTTCCGAAAGATGCTGCCCCTTGGATGTCGCTGGACCGAGCCAACACACTGTGGTCATGCCAAGGTCACGCCACGATCATGCTGTGGTCATGTCGTGGTCACGCTGCGGTCATGTCGTGGTCACACCATGGTCACGCCACGGTAATGCCGTGATTTGGCCCTACTCCGGCCACATCCAGCCCACACCAGCCCCCTTCCACCTTCATTTCAACCCTCTTCCACCAGCATTCGACCATACAACAGTCCCCCTTCCACCTTCGAATCAGCCTGCACCATTCCCCCAAAACATACAACCATCCCCCTTCCACCTGAATTCCAGCCTCCTCCCACTCCCTTCGCCCTTGGCTGGAAGATTCTTCCTCACGGATGTCGCTGGATCAGGCCAACATGCCGCGGTTACGCTGTTGTCATGCAGTGGTCAAGCCTCAGTCACGATGTGGTCACGCCGTGGTCACGCCGCGGTCACTCCGTGGTCACACCATGGTCACACCACAGTCACGCCATAATTTGGCCCTGCTTCGGCCACATCCAATCCACCCCATCCCCCTTACACCTTCATTTCAGCCCACTGCCACCCACATTCTAGCCCATAACACCCCCCCTATCACCTTCAAATCAGCCCATACCATCTCCCCCACACCTGCAACCAGCCCCCTTCCAATAGGATTCCAGCATCCTCCCGCACCATTTGCTCCTGGCCAGAGGATGCTGCCCTGCAGATGTCGCTGGACTGGGCCAACATGTCGCGGTCATGTCGTGGTCACGCCGTAGTCATGCCATGTTAATGTCTTGATTTTCCCCTACCCCAGCCACATCCAACCCACACAAGCCCCCTTCCACCTTCATTTCAACCCACTACCACCAGTATTCTATCCCGCAACAGCCCCCCGACCACCTTCGAATCAGCCCGCACCCTCCCCCCAGCACTTGTAACCAGCCCCCTTCCACCAGTATTCTAGCCTCCTCCTGCTCCCTTCACTCCTGGTCGGATGAAGCTTCCCCACGGATGTCGCTAGACTGGGAATACACACCGCGGTCACGTCGCGGTCACGCTATAGTCACGCCGCGTTTATGCTATGATTTGGCCATGCTCCAGCCACATCCAGTCCACACTAGCCCCCTTCCACCTTCATTTCATCCCACAACAGCCCCCCAGAATCAAGATGGTTTCCCAACAATAATTCATGGGTAACAAGATTCTTAGGATGAATTGGATTTGGTACTGAAGGTTGAGGATATTTTTTATCCAGATTTAGATTAATGAGTCTCCTAAGGTTATTTTTGTAACCATCCTTCTAGAGGGCCTGAGTTATAAGTGGTGGAAGTCTATTATTCAGACTAAGCCTGACAAATACCATGTTTGGAAAAGTTTCAAGGCATTGTTCATTTACCATTATTTCATAATGAAGTGAAGGTAATGAAGGTTATATAATTTTCTAGAAGGAGCTGTCCAGGTGGGGTGTCCAAGGGCTGTCTGGGGGGGTGTGCCGGGGGGTCTGCAGGCTAGGGGAGGGTGCAGGTGTGGTGACCAAGAGGGGCTATCTAGGGGGGTGTATAAGGGTTGTACATGGGGGTCTGTAGGGAAGGGTGCTGGTGGGGTGTCCAAGAACTGTCCGGGGTGCCATGGGGCTTATAGGGAAGGGGGAGGGGGCAAGGTGGGGTGTCCAAGGGCATTCCAAGGGTTGTCCATGGACGTAAGGTTATTCGCAAACCACGTGAATTTGTGTGTCTCATTTCTATTTTTTTCTTTCATCATTATTCTTTCGCTTCTCGTTTCTATCGTTGCGCCTCCTGAAAATTCCACAACAATTGAATCCTCAATCCCTTTCCCATTCCCTCTAATTCTTTTTATGCTACCATCAAAAAGTATGTCATCATACCAAAAAGAGCCTAGGATTCAGATAAGCTTGGTTAACTATCCTCAATCAAAGGATTAAATTTAAGCTCGGAAAGCTCACTTAGTATCTGTTACTTCTTACATCACGTATCACATGAGATAAGTGGTTCTATATAAGTGGTTCCAGATTTATTATTGAAAATTTTTATTCTGACACTCCTTTGATTGATTTTCATCTAGAATTTGAAGTGTAAATGTTTTTCAGAAACAGAACGCCATGAATTTTTTCAAACTGTTTATCATAACTCAATAGTAATCTGGCCTAACCAGTAGTCAAACACCAGAACTAAGTAGAAATAAATGAACAACAAATCAGCATCATTTACTTCTATAGGAATAAGCAGAATTATAGAGATAACATATCATATATGGATGCATCACTCTTCGAAATGTGTTGTTAAACCCTTCTCTCAAACCCCAGTGCTGTATCACTGCACCAAAAATCATAGCCAGTCCATATCGTCGTCCTACTAATGTTGGAAACTTAAAAATATCATTCATACCCACCAAAAAGTTGAGCAACATAACTTCTTGCTAAAGATGAATCTTCAGCTGCATCTATATTGGCCAAAACCAGGAGCACCTTTGTTTCCGAGATCACCTCCTGACCATTATTCCAAGTAATCATGCCACCATTTGCTATCAGAAGGCAAGAAACAGTATGCATAATACTAACATCTTCAGGACTGGTTTCAGTCCTTTCCATGCCCAAGATATACTGACATTGAAACTTCATTATTTTCATTATAGCAGCCTACCACTCTCTTTGTCCTGTGCTTATTGGTGATAAAAAGTGTCCTTGTAATACGTGCGCTATCTATCAATAAGAATGGTCCAATTTATAGAACAACCCTAGGTGCAAGAACATGCTGTTTATTCAGGAAAATTGGATCAAGCTGAGCAGCAACAATTAAGGTTGTCATATCTACATCTGAAACTTCCTCCCCTGCTGAACCATCGGCCTTCCAACACGACGTGACAGAAACCATTACTCCCCCATGGAGACTATTCTAGTACCATTTACAGTTCCTGTTTTGCAAAGTCATCATGTTTTGCAAAGGCATCCTTTTTTGAAAAGTCACACCAAGGTCATGATGTGAATTGGCCCTACTCCAGGACGATAACCCCCGAGAGTTCGTAGTGATAGTATTGAATGATCCATGTCATCAATTTTGAGACTAACTAATCAGAATTTCTGTCAGTGAGACGACGGTCGGAATGCTTCCCCACCTCTTCCCGCTCCCTTCACTCCGGGCCGGAAGATGCTACCCTGCAGATGTCGCTGGAATGGGCCAACACAACACGGTCACACCGCTGTCATGCCACGATCATGCAGCAGTAATGACATAATTTGGCCCTATGCCAAGACGGCCCCCCACAGAGATTCAGAGTGATAGATTTCCATGAGTCTTGTGATCAATGTTGAGACAAACTAATCCCAATTTCTGCCGGTGGGGGGACAGAAGGAATGTTTCCCCACCTCTTCCAACTCCCTTCCCTTCTAGACAGAAGATACTGCCCTGCAGATGTCACTGGGTCGGGCCAATATGCTACGGTCACGCGGCAGTCATGCAGCGGTCCTCCCATGGTCACGCCGCGGTAATGTCGTGATTTGGTCCTTCTCCAGCCACATCCAGCACACACCAGGGGGTCTAGTGAGGCGGGGGGGGGGGTCTGATGTCTGGGGGGCTGCTGTCTGGGTGGGGTTGTCCCGGGGGTCCGTCCAGTGATATAATAAAATTGAACATCCCATGAGAAACACCTCCAAATCACAACCAGAATCTATCCAAGGATAACATTATCCAATCATCTCCAGAATCACATAATCACTACAACAGACCACTCAACTCACATACAATAAACACTATCAATCAAACCCATCATCATATACCCTTAAAAAACCACAATCCATCCACCCGCCACCCAACCGCAACACTGCTCCCCTAAACACCAATAATTGCAGTCATCTCACCCAAAAGCAAACAAAACACAACCCTCCTAGCCACTCACACTATAATAGTTACTACAACCCAAAAGGCTGCCAGAAAAAACCAATCCAATAAAGAAAACCTTCCTCTTGGAACAATAACACCAGTCGATACGCCACTCAAACAACCTACTGCTTCATGAACCTTGAAGCCAAGGAAACATTCTACAATATCATGGCACCAAACCACCACATTCATTTTTTATAAAGGTGAGGCAAGGATATTTATTAAAAAATGCCAAAACATGGAACAGAAAGGGAATGAGGTCAGACAAGATGCACTTTCCTCATTCTAAAACGTAGAATGTCAATGACCTTAGTAATCTAATTGAAGAGGATTATACTCATCATAATCCCAATCAGACTAATCATCCAAGGGACTGAAAGAATTACCTCGATCCTTTATTTAACTGGATATGGATCTAGTCACCATAGTGGGATTCAGATGTGAGTAGTCCTTCCTTGGTTGGGAATTCTTCATTTAGGGCGAAAAGCCTTCATTGGAAACTGATTTACCTTTAACAGCATCCTGATATGAACATTTAGTTGGCGAACCATCATTCTCTGTGTCAGACCATTTGCACCCAATATTTATTGTGTTCCACTGATTGTTGAGTTCCTCAATAATCTGCGAACCTGTATCCGAGTATCTGCAAGAATCCATGTCAGGGTTAATGATAAAGGCATCATCCATTACCTGGGTTTCAGCATCATTATCCTGAGTGCAGTCCACCAAAACTGTAACTAATTTATACTCTTCATGTGAAGAAAATCCATGAAGAGGAGTTGTAGGAATCTCCGGTTTGTCAATAGGTCCCTGCAACTCCATAGCATGGCAACAGACCTCATGCTGATTTATAACCATAAGATCAGTACAATCTGCAGAAGAATTTTTTCATCCACAGCTTGTTGTGACTCCTGGATGAGGCACCAATCCTCCTGCTAAGATTGGACATCTTGCACCTGCATTGGAACAGACCCATTTCCTTCATTTCCTTCATTGAAATCCCCTACATGTAGCCATGTAGCAGGAAAACCACAACCCGAAAATAAACCAATCAACGAAAAACTAGAAATCCCTGCATGAATCACCCACACCATGAACCCTATCCTCTACAACTGCACCTAGAATAATAACATGTGACTTTATTCGCACCACACTAGAAGCCCCTATAGAATCATCACCACACACTAAAATCAGGCATCCTCGGCATATGATCCTTGCACTATAAACATCCCACACCCACCCAACACCATAATAGCAACAAGAACCCCCACAAGAACATTGCCTACTTGACCCACACAAGCTGAGAACCTGCCAAAAAATCCAATCTACAATCTTATACCTTTCCAACGGATTAACCCAGCACCAAAAACCCACAATGGACCCAAAGGCATCACAACAATATAGGGTTTCCAGGAGTGGGGGGGGGATGCTGTCTGGATGGGGTGGTCCAAGGGGGTTTCCCGGTGGGAGGGGGGTTTCCAGGAGGGAGGGGGTGTCCAAGAGTGGGGGTGTTTATTAGGGGTGATGCAAGGGTTGTCCAGCAGGGCTACTCTCCGGGTGGGGTTGTCCTGGGGGGTCTGTCCAGGTGGGTTTCCAGGAGGGGTGGGGTCTGTTCAGGGGGGTGGAGGGGGGATGTTGTCTGGGAGGGGTTGTCCAGGGGGTTGTTAGGAGGAAGGGGGTTTCCACGAGGGGGGGGGGGGGGGGGTCAAGCGGGGGATGTTGTCCGGGGCGGGGGGGCTGTCTAGGTGGGGTTGTCTAGGGGCTCTGTCTAGGACGGAGGGGGTGTCCATGAGGGGGAGGGGGGGTCTGTCCAGGGGGGTGTCCAGCAGGGGTGGTGCAAGGGGTGTCTAGCAGGTGGGGCTGCTGTCCAGGTAGAGTTGTCCTGGGGGGGGGGGGGTCTGCCGAGGGGGTTTCCATGAGGGAGGGGTTGTCCACGAGGGGGGGGGGGGTTCTGTCTAGGGGGTGAGTGGGGTCAGTCTAAGGTGGGAATGGAGGATATAGGGGGAGGGGTTCATGGGGGGTGATTTAATATTCGTATACTAACACCTTTTCTTGAGAAATTCATATTCCATATCAAAAAACATGGGAACATCCAACTCCCTTATAAGATTTCCAGCTTCTAATTGTCTCATAAAAATGCTTGGGTACTGCAACTAACTTTCATGCCATTTATTATCTGCATATTGGCATGAAACAACTTTTCTTCCTCATTTACAACCTGAGATCTTGCACTCATCTCAATACACATGTTTAAAACCTTCATGTACATGTAGCATTTTTTAGAAATCATCCTTGAGATCTCAAATTTCGTCAACTTCTTGTCATTGATTAATTCATTTTCTCCACCATAATATCAGAATTTATTCGGTCAATAATATAGATGAGAGAAATTCATACCTCATCAATGATTTTTTCAAGCACTTTCAAAAAATTCCAGATTTGAATGGAATAAATAAGTCTGGCAGCTTCTCAAGGGTCTTTTCTACTAATCTCCCGGGGGGCTGCAGGGAGGGGTTGGGGTTGCTTGCTACTGCAGGAGTTGAGGGGGGGGGGGGTGAAAGGGGGTTGTCCAGGGAGACTATGTATGGTGTAGTGGGGGTTGTTCTGGGGGGGTCTACACGAGGGGGGTGTGCTACTGCAGGTGTGGGGGTGGGGGAAAGGGGGATATCTTGGGGGGGGTCCACCTGGGGGGAGGACTGCAGGGAGGGGGGTGGACTACTGTAGGAGTGGGGGGGGGGAAAGGGGGTTTTACAGGGGGTGGAAGGGGGTTGTCCATGGGGCATGTGGGTGCATGGGGGCTGTCATGGGGGTGTAAGGGATGTATAGTGGGTGCAAGGGCTGTCAAGGAGGAGTGAAAGGGACTATCCAGGGGGAATGGGGGCTGTCTAGGGGGGCATGGGAGCTGTCTAGGGGTGTTCAAGGGGCAGTCTGGGGGGTGCAAGGGGGATGTCTGGGGGGTGAAAGGGGGATGTCCAAGGGGGCATTGGGGGATCTCAGGGTGGTGTAATGGCAGTCTAGGGGGGCTGTTCGGGGGGGGGGGGTTGTGGGGTTTTTAAGAAATGTCAAGCCATAGAGCCATGGTTTCAAACCATGGATGTAGACTTAAAGCCACATTTTTAAACCATGGATGAAGTTATATAGCCACAGTTTTGAACCGTGGCTATAGGTATTGTGCGGCTTCATGTTCTACCACGGTTTCAAACTGTGGCAATACCCTATAGCCAAGGTTTAAAACTGTGGCTATAGTGCTATAGCCAAGTTTCAATTCGTGGCTATAGGGCTTTTGCCACGGTTTGAAACTGTGGCTATAGGTCTTGACCTATAGCCACACCTTTACCAGCCACAGTTCATTGAACTATGGCTCTAACCTATATCCACGGTTTTGGGACTTATAGACACGGTTTGAAACTATAGCTATAACCTAAATTTCTAGTAGTTATGGAAGTCTAACTTATGAATACATGTGTCCCCCAAGGTGTTAATAGAATTTAATACATTCGTAATAATTTATTAATTTAATTCTATGGTTAATCATCATGAAATAATCATTTCACGTAATTCAATTCATTGAATTTAACAAAATCTTTCGATTTTATTTATGAGGCACCATGTGTCACTTTGGAGGTGTGAATGGAAAAAAAGGAATCGCTTACATGGGAAAATTACAATCTAAAAAAATGTCCAAGCACTTAGACGGTATCTTGGTTGTTTAATCATTTAAAAAAGGAAACTCTAGCTTTATAATTCCGTCAGAGAAATTTCCTAATCATTTCATATATGAAACATAACATTGAGGCATAAAGAAAATAGCATTTCAATAAGGAATATATCATGAAAGTCTATCAAACCATTTTTATCTTGAATGCACACCACCTTTGTCGGAGGGGTTTCATTTTAAAAACCATGATATTTCTTATCACACAATCCTCTATAATATTTAGCATTTAAACCATGAAACATACAGAATACATGATTAAGAGAAATTAAATATATTTACTTCACTATATTAGTTAAAATATAACAAATGTAACATAAGAAATTATGTAATGCTGTTATAAAAATAGAGGTCTTGCAAAGGGACCCTACCTCAAGGTGGAACAAAACTGAAAATTTCGGCCTTGGGAGACATAAAACTAAAATAAGATGATCCCCCACTAAACATACACACAATCACATATAGATAAGCACACCTAGCCCATATTCCAAAATCTTTATGGCCATGAACATGTGTAAGGATAACCTTACACATTTTCTTATCTTCATATACCTGTATCCGCACACATATGTGTGAATTTTATTATATATACATAGAAACACTTATCCCCATACATGTATATTCACTACAATGGATGAATATACACATAACATTGGAGTATATAAATATATATATATATGATTACCTATGAACACATAGGCAGGTCGCCTTATATTCGATGACACAAAATCACATGGTAGGGACCAAAAAACTAAATATTAATTAAAAGGAACATTAATACATCTAAATACTCCAACATAATTGGTGAAAAGAAAATCAGCAAGAATGAAAGATACTATAAATTGATTTCGACAGACATAAACAACTCGAACCATTTCACAATTGGCAGTGGTTGTTAGAACACACAAGAATATGTCCCAATAGACCACTTTCCTAACCATAGAGAAGAAGTTAACCGAAATTGAAATCAACTGTAGCCCAAGGGTGTTTAGAAAAATTGAAATATTAAAAATAGAAGACTAAAAATTGATCAGAAAATAAATAGGAGGAAGTAGTGTGGCTTACCATGAAACTTTGGACCGTGAAGTGGTGGAATCGGTGGAGAAATATTTGAAGAATAGGGGACCTACGAGAGTGGGTATCATGAATTTAATGGGAACCCCCTTGAGTTTTAATGAATCAGGTATGGGGGAGAGGGTGGGGTTGAGTGTTATATTAATTTTATTTCAATTTATATAATATATAAAATAATTTCTTAAACTAGGTAGTCCTCATGATTTTCTATCAATGGTTTTCCAAATGATGCAAAAAAATTGTGGTTTACTGTGAAATGTTATTTCCCACATAGCACACTGTGGGGGATATGCGCAATGTTTGGGAAACCATGTGCCTACTGTTTTCACCGCCAATATCCCCTATGAACAATACCACACAATCTACTATAGTGGGTTTCCTATTTTCCGAAAAACCATTCAACCTCTGTAGCTTTTTAAAACCATTCATTTCTAGGTGTGGCGCTCCAAAAAACACCTTGAACCCCTAGGGGAACATAAAAATACAAAACTATAGTAAAAAATCAACATTTTATAGCATTGCAACTCTTCGAAATTAATTGTGAATCTTGGTTTTAAAAGAGACCCACCTAGTAAAACAAAATGTTCAAAATCTCATTGATTTGTGGCTGGTTCAAATAAACTGGACATTAAAACTACCTCATATTCCACCCAAATTTGATCATGAATTCACTATATAACACAAAAATGACACCAAATAAATTTCAAATAATCAATATAGAATGTCCCGAATTGTCTTGTTTGAATTAATAAAGAAACTTGAGGAGAACATTGAAAATGGATTCATTCCACAAGTGTGTTAACTAGGGATGTACTTGTTCTTTTTTTGAATTAAAATATGGATCAATTTGAGAGGGAATTTTTTTATCAGGATATGAACATGATCATAGTTAATAAAATGACTCTTTTTTGGATATTGGTGTATTTTATATTTACTATTTGGCTTTCATTACTTTTCTATGACAGACCTTCATTCTGGATATCATTAATTGAGGGTCAAGAATGATGATATACACCAGAAACCATTCTATAAAAGGTATGTACACTATGAGAATATAATGATGCTAATATATATTACTAATTCCCCATCTGTCATCAAGGATTTAATGAATAGATTATTTAAGGATTATCTTGATCAATTTGTGGTAGTCTTTATATGGGATATTCTTATCTATTTAGAGGGAAAAGAAGAGCCTAAATACCACTTGATAATTTTATTGAAGACTATAAGGAACAACAAAATAGTGGAAAATTTTATAAAAGTTTGAATTTATGAATAAATGGTTTCAGTTTTTTTATTATAAAACCAAATATGGGTATATCAGTATATCCATCAATGACGGAGTCTATTAAATGTTGGCGCTGACCAACCACAGTGAATGAGATATATTGTCTTCATGGATTAGTTTTCTAATATAGATAGCGTGTGGATATGTTCACATGACTATACAGTTCTCTAACCATGTTAACTTTAAAGGGATCCAAGATCTTCTGGACTGATGAATGAGATGAAAATTTTTAAGAACTAAAGAAAATATTAGTCAAAAATCTATTCTTACATTAACATGTAGTTGATATGGGTTTTAAATCAATGGTATTTCATCCATGAAGATGTTGATATGTGTTCTTATGAAATCATACATGGTTATAACTTCTTACACACTATAATTAATGATTCATGAGATGTATTACCAAACACATGATTTAGAGTTAAATGTATTAATGTTTTCATTAAAGAAGTTAACGTATTATCATTATCGAGGAATGTGTGATATATATACACTTCATTAATGTCCAAAGTATATATTCAAATAAAAGGAGTTCAATATTCTCTAGATAAGATGGTCAGAGTTGATTATTGAGTATGACTACTTAATATATTAACACCATGAGAACTAAAACAATGTGGATGTGGATTTACGACAAAAGGGTCATGTAATCTTATATTTGATGAGGATTAAAAATGATAAAATATATATATACTTGAAAAATATGGATTTGGAAAGCATCATATAAGTTGAAAAAAATTATCTCAATAAATTTAATATTTAGAAATTAACCCATGTGAATATTAAATATGTGCACAAAGAGGATATATATTTGAAATAGAAGGATAAAAATGTTCTTGATTTTATCGTTTCCCATTATAAAATGAAAAGATTAAGTAACCATGAATAATTTATATCCATACTATATTTTATAATGGAATATTTATAGAAATATAATAGTTATTAATTATCTATTTATCTAAGAAAAATGAAGATGTATATAAATTTGAATGAGTTTTATAGTTGGATTTCATAAAGAGAGACATCCTAATTTTTTTTACCTTAGTGATATGTATGTCAGCAAGTTACAGTTGAGAGAAAAAAGTATAATGGGATGTTACATCCATTACCCATACAAGAATAGAAATAGAGAAATATCACGATGTATTTGGTCATTAGTCACCCCAAACCCTCTAACATGAATAATGTTATATTGTTTATAGTCGATCACCTTAATAAGTCATTACACTTCATGGATATCCTAGAAAACATATATTTGGATTAGCATGTCAAGATATACATTAAGTACGATGTAAGATTTAATTGAGTACCAAATTCCATTATATCTAATAGGGATCTTTGATATACCTTAATGTTCTAAAGATTTCTTCAGCAAGATATTTATAAGGATTTGAGTTTCATCACCATATATAATATTCAAATAGATGGTCAGTATGAGAGAAAAAATCAATCTCTATAATATATGTTGAGGTCTTGTTATTTTCATTTAAATGGTGGTTGGGATTAACCCCTTCCTCTAGGTGAGTTTTCATACAATAACAGCTTTCACTCAATAATTCAGATAGATACTTATAGAGACCTCCATTGATGGAACTGTAGAGGTCCAACATGCTAGAATAAAGTTGGCGAAACAACGTTATTGGGACCTGAGATAGCTATTAAAATGGAATAGAAGGTCAGATCCATTTATTAACACATCGACTAATCAAAGATTCAGATAACAATTAACATTGATAATCACATGAATAATATAGAATTTGAAGTTATTTATATGGGGTTTCAATGAATATCTCAATTGAAAAAGTTCATGAGATTCGTTGAGAAAGGGATGCCAAGTCCTTGGTATATCAGTCTGTTTTATTTTGTTGATTTAATGTGGACTATATTTTATCACATGGTAATTCAATCAAAACTCACCAAAGTCAACGATGTGTTCAATGTTTCTCTCCTAAGGAATTACATACCTGAAACCTCACATATACTAAACATAGAGGTCTTACCATTGGAGAATAATCGTTCATATGAATAAAATTGGCGGAGATTCGGAATCATACAATGAATTTTGTATGAAATAATTACGCTAATTTGGTCATTGTTTTGTGGTGAAACACCCATTTTGATATATCAAATTGGGAACTTCAGTTTATGATTAGGAAAGATGTCCTCATTTCCTAGTATTATAGTGACAAATTTTGATGGAAAAATTCATTTTTAATGGGTGTGAAATGTTTTAAATAGGTTTTTATGTATTATTTTTTAGAATGATTTAAATTTCATTGAAATATTATATTACATGAAAATCTATTTTAATCTTTATATACACACTACACTAGTTTAGTTGGAATTACACATGACACTGAGTTTTAGCAAAACAATGATATAATGTTTATATTATTCAAATGTGAGTATTATAAACAAGACTTTAAACAAAGTGGTATGAATAGTAATTAATAGTTTTAAAATATTAATTGTAATTGTTTTATATAAAGGAAAATTATTTATAAAAAATTTAATTATTATTGAAGTAAATATATTTCAAAAAGTCTATTTTCACAATAAATTCATTTTATTTCTTTTTTTGAAAATTATTAAAATTCATTTTTTTTCAAAATTTTATTAAATTTATTTTAATAAATATAATTAAATATTTAAATCATCATGTCAATATTATCTTACATTATTTTTTTTAAATTTATAAAATGAGTCAATTTTTTATGAATAGTGAAAATTATTGAATTTTAATTGAAAACTACCTTTTAATTTAATTTATTTTTAAATATAAATTTCAATTTAAAATTTTTTAATTGAAATTTAAGTTATACAATATGTCTTTTAATCTAATTTTAGATATCTAAATCTATGTTATATTAAAATATGTTATTAAACAACATTAATCCTTTGAACATAGACTCATTCAAACAACTATTTATCATCAGGGCTGCGTGATTAATTTAAAATTATTTTTTTCACATCTAATAATTTAATATTTAAAAACATATCCCATATTTTTTTAATATGTTTTACCTAATGTTTGAAAAGAATTTATTGTGTAAATAGGAAAAATTATATATTTAAATTAAAGTAAAAAATGGATCTTTAGGCATGTATACTAAAAACATAACATTTGAAAATACACCAAGTCATTTAAAAAAAACATTATGTCTATATTTTGACCTTATCACTTAAATTATATATGATACTGCATTTTTTAGATTTTTGGAATAATAAAAACATGGGTACACATTTTTCATTTCAAAATATCACATATGAGATACTCTCATTACTTTTAAAAGGCCACACAATCTCCTCTCCTCTTCACCCCGTCAAACCATTTTGCCTCAAACAATACCTTTCCTAATTACATTAAATATTCTCTATTTTTATCTTCAAGTCTTTTTTTGGACATAAATCAATCTTAGGAAGGCTTTTGGTGAATTCCTAAATAGGATACCCGATGAAGAGGTAATATCATTTACTGATCGGTTTTTTATTTTATGAACCCTCTATTAAATTATTATTTATCCATATTAATATAATAAACTCGTAATATTTTATATAATTATATGTTTTAATTTAAATTAATCAGATATAACAATATAATCTTCCATCAACTTGGTTACAAAATCATTGTTTTTTGAGTACAATGGATTACCTCCCTGTGAACAGATGTTGTTCATTGTTTATTTACTACCTATAAATGCCGATTATAATTATGAATTTATTATTTATATATATTATATTTATTATATTTTTATACATATGAAGTTATTATATTATACATACCCACATAATATCCATTTAGTTTAAATTTGATATTGTTTCTTTTATATACGACGAACTACATCCTCGTGAAGTGATGTGATTAGTTCACACATTGAATGGATGGTAAAAAAGGATTGTATTAATTTAAATATGTGATAAATATGGCCTATAATTATTATATAATGATAATATAACATTTAAATTTCTAACCATCAATCTGAATTGAAAATGGAAACAACATTTATGCATACAGAATCCCAATTGTCTCTATGAACGATGAATTTCATTTTCATTCTTAAAATCATATGGATTACACTAAAAAATTATATATTTTATAAATATGATAATATTATAATGTTTAAAATTATATATGTGATGGAACCATGATCAAATTAATAGGAAACAATTCAAAAATCAAAACTTATATGAAAAACAACGTTCTTGTTACCCAAAATGTAACCTTTAAATGGAATTATTAATAAAGGTGTAATAAAAGGTCATAAAAATATTATTTTGAATGATATATATATATAAATATCTGTAAAAGATTTATAATAATCCTATATTAATTATATATGGGGTTTTAATGTGTATAAAATAATTCAAGACTTAAGGTATGGGATTTTGGTCTATATTTTCCTTCGTTGTGTTAGATGTTTTGTTATACACAAAACTCCCTTTATGAGGTGTATATATATATACACATTGACATGTAATATCATAAATTATATATTTCTAATTATATTATAATTTTTATCTAATTCCATTATTTCTTGGGGATTATATTCAATGTTACCAATGTGTTAAGGGTTTTATGTTAAATTCAAATTGTTTATCAAGATTGCTCATAATTGTGATTAAATTGAAGTATAATGATATATCTTTTAAAAAATATATAATTTTTTTTGTCATAGGGTTATTAATGAAATTATTAATTAAAATTTATATTTCCACTAATTTTTACTTAAAATATTTTCATAAAATGTTTTTATGATAATCAATTTTTATTTCTTTCATCATCCAGAGTCAACTTTTCTTCTAAAAACTTCTTTTAAAAAATGATTTTATTTTTTTAATTATCTTACGATTTTTAAAAAAAATCATAACCCTTTTTGACTTTTTTACAAAATGTTATAAAATAAATTTTTTTCCATTTCCAAAACAATTTACATTGTATTTTTTCTAAAAATATGAGAAGAATATACTTTTAACATGAAAATCATGAACAAAATTTCCCATTGTATCGAACACTCAATGATTTCAAACTTCATTAAAAATTTACCAATTTTATTATAAAATAAAAAACCTCTTTCATATTAAGGAAAATAAAATATTTTAAATTAATGATTTCAAAATTAAAATTATATTGAAAATTTCATGGGATTAAAGATTGTTTTTCATGGGGAAATGATATTTTCATCATGAAATGTTTTAAATAATTTTAACAGAATCCATTATATGACTTCAAGGATATTATAAAATAGAATTATTAACAAAATTGTTTTATGTTTTAATTATATCTATTAAAAGTGGAAAAGATATTTTCATCCAGAAAATATCTAAATAATTTTCAAAATATCCTTAATAAGATATAATAATCATTTTAAAAGAAAAGGATTTTGAAGAGGATTTATTTTTTCAATGAAAATTGATTTTCAATGTGGAAAAAACATTTTCCAAATAAATGTTTTAAATGATATTGTAAATTAATTTTTATTCTATGTTGACATCCTTTGATGATATATATTTATTATCAGGGATATGATTCAAAGATACCAATAAAATTATTTCACAAAAAAGTTTATGTTTCTGATGGAATGATTTTAATGAATCCTCTTTCTATTCAACAAGATACACTATGAAAAACATATAATAAAACCTAATTCTTTTTAATGGTCATTCTATGATGATGTTTTTGTAAAAAAATATTTTTTTCACAAGTTATAATATGATCAAATGTTTATGAACCCCACTACATTTCATTATATTAGATATGATGAATGGTTTATGATATTATGGAAGGTATGTGTATGATTATCATTATGTGATGGTGGGAGATATGTATCCCTCCAAAGCATTGGGTAAATATTTATATCTCATGAGATATACATGTTTGGAATGAGTAGTGATATAACTTTTGTATGGGAATTTAACCTCTTTGTTGGTATTAAGAGTAATCCTTGACTAATATGATGGTTTGGGGAGTAAAATCATTCCACATTGATATCCTTATAAGTGCCACGTGACTAATATGGAATTGATTTTCGATTCTTATGTGTATCATACAAATCTGTATCTTATACCAATATTTTTTTCCCATGAATCATGTTCTTTGATTCCCTAATGATTAATTCTTATACACTTCAAATAATTGTGTCATGAATAATTTTTTTTATATTTGATATAAAGGGTATGGTTTTCAAATGTTATTCCCTTGTTATCATACCCGTATGTTCATGTTATCATTATGCATCATCCTAGTTTACTATTTTCAAGCATCTGAGCTCACCCTTTCATATGTTTCCTTCCCCAAGGTTATTAATTAATTAATTACGTATGATATATATATATATATATTGGGTTATAATTAACGAGATCACAGTGGATGATGATGCAGTTTAATTTTGGATTTTTTTCCACGTTTCCAAATAAAATAAACTATTATGGTCCTCAGGCATGTACATGTGTGATGTAAATAATATTCATCCAAAATCTTTTAATATCTATGTAAGATAATATGGGGTTGTAACACACCATATATGTCAATGATGTATGTATTATATATGATAATGATCTTGTGAGGATAAACGAGGTTCCTTCTAACACTATTTTAGATAGGGACCCTAGGGTAATTTCAATGTTCTATTGGAGTTTAATAAAGGTTATGGGGACACATGTGAGGTTGATTAGAGCATACCATCCATTTAAAAATGATCAGATGAAGCATGTTATTCAGATCATGGATGATATTAATTATGCATGTTTCTTGAATTTTAGATTGGGTGGGATAGACATCAGAGACTGATTGAGTTTTCTTCTAACAACATTTATCAATCATCAATGATAATGGTTATTTTTTAAAATCAATATAGTCACCCAT
Organism: Viscum album; assembly: GCA_963277665.1. Lineage (NCBI taxonomy): Eukaryota > Viridiplantae > Streptophyta > Magnoliopsida > Santalales > Viscaceae > Viscum > Viscum album. The sequence continues at coordinate 1,422,214,655 of OY728141.1, read as the reverse complement.
TAAGATAAAATCATTGTTGGAAGGAGGTGTGATAAGCCATCTTTTTGGGTCTGGGTCCTATTTAGGAGACATCAGTAAGGATTTAGGAAATACATCAATGTCTAATTTCTACTCACAATTAATAGAACAATCTGTGGATTATCAGCTTCATCCTTTGGAGTATTCCATAGGCAACCCATTTTTCATGAAATTATCCCTGATTGGGTCACCATAATATTAGAAAATATGCAATGTTGGATCTATGATATGATAGACCTTTTGATATCATTGGGAATCTTGTACATGTATCATATCGGATGAACTTTTTGTTTTAGGAAACATGTATTCGTTATGTTTCCACATATCACATCTCTACACAAATCATCCTAATCACTCTCATGTTCTGAGATGGAAATAGATTGAGTTATAGCCAGAATTTTCTTTACTGGAGATCATTGAATATTATATAAAGTTAAACCATATGAATTCAATTATATTTTCCATCATATTATAGAGTAATGGATAAGATTCTCTCATGACATGGGAGTGTGATTCATTACTGAAGGAGTTCTGACCTCACCTTTTTCTAGACATCATAATTTAATATGACATATTGGGGATGTAATTTATTATGGTGGTGAAATTCTGACATCCCTTTTCCCACATTCAGAAATTTCTCTCCACTTTCTTCATTTCAATATTTTTTGGTTGAATTTTGGGACTCCTTGGGATATAGATAATTTTTCATGGGTATGTTACCTATTTATCTGGGATATATGTTTTTTTGAATTGATGGAGTCTCAGATAAATATATTTATAGAAGTTTTAGGAATATTCCATAGTTTGAAGTATTCTGGTTGTGAACTATATTTTTTTTGTTTATTCTAGCCTTTTCGTTTCCTACATGACAAGTACACACCATGAAATGATTACACGGTGTGAATTTTTTACATGCCATTTAAATGTATTAACTTTTTTTATTGAGTTTCAGGATGATATTTTGAAATAGTACTGGGAATGAGAACCTTACACATAATGAATATATTACATGATATTTAAATTTGAAATATATATTCTGAAATAAATATGAGGAGTTATTTTGGTTTTTTTGGGTTTTGTGGATTACTCATCATTAAAATGGATTACACACCATGCAATTCAAATGGTATGTGTTTTTATAGTGCTACATTATAGATGTGTTTTCCATTCATTTATGGTCCTCTTAACTCTTTTCCCATGGTCTTTTCAAGTAATTTTTTGAGACCGTTTATCCTTTTAGATCACCCAGTTTAGTGATCAATCACCATTGCAGTTGAGGATAATTTCTCTGGTTGAGTAATCCTTTTACTTATTGGTATTAATTTATCGGGGTAGCACTATTGTGTTTCGTGATTTGACCAGTGGATAGATGTTGATAATATTATTAATCATTCATAGATCGGTTGTATGATCTTCTTATTGGGGAAAATACTTTGTTGGTTATAGTGTGGTGGGATTAATGTTTTTTGTAGTATTATATGATCTAACATCTTCACTAAACCTTTGGTTTTTATGAATTTACTATGAGATGTGAGGATTTATTATTAGGCTTCTGTTTTCAACTTTATTTTCTTCGTGGTTAGTAGATACCATTACGGGAATGTGTGACCTGATATTGATGTAGTTGTTACTTTATATAGCCTATGTTGGATGAATTTTAATTCTTTGGTTTTATAATATATTTTATAAATGAATTAGAATGAATATTTTATTTTTTTGTGTGTGTGTATATATGTTTTTGTTAAAAGATGGCATTCCACTTATAATGGTAAAAAAATAAATTCTCAAATCATTTCGAAGTGTATTTATGATTTTTTTTCAATGAATAGTTTTGATGAAATGGTTTACAATATATAGCACAATAGAATACTTCAAAGAATATTTGGAAGGATTATCTTATTTCCATTTTCAAGGAATTTATGGAGGGTTTACTCATGGGGTGTTCATTTGTTCCCTATCCCAATATTTCGTTGGAATCAATTCAAATTTTTGGTGGATTCGATCATATGGTGTTTCTCTACTCCATAGCATGTGTTCTAAGGAAATTATTAATAACTATTCTTATATTGTGTTGAGTAACTATTTATGTTGCATTTTTATTAATGTTTATCATATTCTGATTATTATTTAGGGACTTCTTACGGAACACCTAAGAGGGGACTTACTAATCATGTTAGATCTCTCCCTTAACACCCCATCAATGGTATGTATACTATCCTATGTATTTTAATATAGGAAAATGAATTGTTCTATAGTGTTTCACTGGTGTTTCTATCATCTCTCTATGTGTAGCTGATGTTGATATGGTGGGAGTTTTCCAATGAAATCACATGGAAAAGCTGCATTATTTTCTTATTGTCCTATATAGTTAGACCTATCTATTGTAGTTTTTTTTCATATAGTTTTTTCATTGTGTAATGTTTATTTGTTTTTTTCTAAAAATACTTATTATTATTATGTGTTTTAATGCAATGTTATATATTTTGGTTGGGTGAAATCATTCCCACCAGTTGTTGTTTAATTCCAAAATGCCAGCCGCTAGCCTATTTGGATCCTGAATCCCCATCTTGTTTGTAGTGAATTTTGTTGGGTTCAAATTATTGAGAGTATCCTAGTTTTTTTTCACACATAGTATTTTTTGAAAGAAAACCTATTGTGATTTTGGTGAAATCCTATTGAGTTTACTCTAATAAGATGTTACTTTCTTTAATAATTTTTTTCTCCCATCACCCATAATATTATTATTAAATAATGTTGATATAATTACCTCATTATATTCCACATATTTATTTTTATTCATGTAAACTCTATGAGGAATATTTATCTCTTATTCCATCAAATGGGATAAGAAATCTTCGTTCATTTGTATAGAAGACCACTGCCTTGTGAACTGGTGCTATTTGTTTTCCATTACCACATCACATGGATGGATATAATGATGAATAAAATATTAATATAAGTTATTTATGATATTATTATAATTTAATAATTATTATATAAGATATAAAACCAGTCTTTTAATTCTATAGTAATATGCTAATGTCAACCATGTGTGTAGTGTATTATCACCTCATGATGTGATGTGATTCATTCACTCTATAGAAAATTTAATAATGATGGGTTTAATGAAACTATTTCATATAAAAGAACGTAAAACTATTTTTTATTTATAATATATTATTATAATTACATTCTCTAAACCCTTCTATAATATTTAAGCAGCATTCATGCATACGTACAACATACTACCTCCATGAACATTGTACATGATCCTTAATAACTAAATGTTTAGGATTCCTATAAGTTCATATCTCATGAATATATATGATATTTATATCATGGATAAAAATATGGATATTAAGGAACCATTATATAAATAATAGAACCAAAATAATAACAAATTAAACCCTACCTGAAAAACAAAATAGTTATTCCCTAAATCCTCAGTTTAACAAGGAATTAATAATAAAAATGTAATAAAATTTCATATTTAAATCAAATATGATATGATACTTATGATTATAATTATATAATATATTTATAATAACCATTTTTTTAATATACATGAGGTTCAAAAATTTAAAATGGAATATGAGTCTTAAGGTATGTGATTTCACTCACACTTTTTTTATGTGAGACATATGTCATATTCATGACATTTTCCTTTCATGTCGTGTACGTCCATCCCCTGAATATAGTTTATGAATCATCTACTGAAAATAATTCTAACATATATATCCATTTTATGATCAATCATTCATGGGGTTCACGGTTTAAAAGAAACTATAGTTGTAATGGATTTAGAGTCTCTCATTTATTTTTGAGAGACATATGAAAATTCACCAATTATTTCATTTTTGTGGGATGTATACTACCCCTTTGAAATTTTATATCATTAATATAAATATTTTCATTATATTTAATGTTTCATTTGATGTTATTCTTTATTTGGACATATAATAGAAAATATTATTGAAATTGTATGGGATTTTTTTCACAAATTTCATTCATTGACACATTTTTCATGTTGTGAACCTATCCTATTTTATAATGTTTATATACAATTTCAATAACATTTAATAACATGAATTATTTTATTCTGATGATATTGTATTTTTTTAATTTAATATTTTTATATCATGGGTATTATGATTTAATTTTAAAAGGTGATGCTGGTTTTATGGTAAAATCTCATTTTTATCATGATTGTTTATATTTTTGATTTAGATGATTAATTAATATGATCCATCTATCAGGAAACTCATGAATATTATTTCCTCTAGTTTTATCATTAGAAAAAATGTTCTCCTTTCATTTTTTTATCCTTATATATTCGATATTTTCGAATTATTTTTATAATAAAAATCATCATTCTTGCTCTCTTAGTTCAAAAACAAGTTTTTTATTCCAAAACCTTATTTTCTAAAAATATTTTAAAAATGATTTTGAAATTATATAATTTATTTATTATATATATTTTTACAAATTTTTAACTTTTTATAAAATATTGTAAGGTATCTTCTTTTAATTTATCAAACAAGATCTATTTAGATTTTAATGAAACTACGGACGAAATCATTGTTTAAACATGTAGCACATGATTGGGAATTTACCAATACCAATAGCTTTATTTTCATGGTTATTTTCAAGGAATATTATTTTTATAATGTTTAATGTTTTATTAACTATTTTTCAAAGCCTAAATGATACATTCCCTATAAAATTTATTATATGCTTTTTAATGATTACATTATATGTTTTCAATGTTATTTTCAAACGAAAATGATTCAAAATATATTTATGAATTTTTAGTTCCAAAATTTGATTTTGAAATAAATTTTATTTTCCTGATGATGTGTCCAATGTTAACATTCAAAATCATTTTCCTTCTAATAGGACATCCTTCTATGTAGTTTTTATTTAATTGGGATATGATCAAATGATATCATTTTTATTCTTTTTTCTGGATGGTTTATGATTATGGTGAAAATATAATAAGAAACCCATTTATATTTCAGGGGTTATATAATGATAAATTTATTATTTAACCAACTTATTTTTACTAGATTTTTTATATGATGAAATGGTGAAATAATTATGGAACTTTTTTATTTTCTATATGTTATTCCGTGATGAAAATGTTATGAAACCAATTTATTTTCATGAGTTTTTATTTGAGGATATTTTAATGATCTTCTGGGGAAAGATGATGTTTTTTATTATATGATACGTGAGACTTATATCTCACTCCAATTAAATGGTTAAATATTGATATACCATGAGATAAATAGGACTAGTTTGTGGAGTGAACCCAGTTCAGCAATGGAATCTATACACTATAAAATATTGGGTGTGAACCTTAACTGCTATAATGGTCTGTGAGTAATCCAAATCCTCTATGGTATTTTTGTTAATTATAATTTAACTACTAAAGAAATGATTTTATATTATAATGTGTATTATAAAAATATATGTAAATTTTATGCATCAATGGTTCATGTTATTTGATTCCATTATGATTCATGAATTTTAAAATTAAAATATTTATTCATTCGCTATATTTTATGGTATATGATATGATGGTTATGGTTCTCAAATGTTATCCTCTTATTCTCATGTTCTTATTCTCATGATATATTGAGATCTCAGTTTTTTACCATTACTATAATATTACCTCACCCTTTCTGATATTTTCATTCCAAATGTTATGTTGAATTTTATTATGTTTGATATGACTTATGACAGTTCTAATTATGACAAAAAAAGTGGGAGATGATGTATATCACTTACTGACAAGTTGATTTTGAATCCATGTTTCCAAAGGTAGTATACCGTTATTGTCCTTAGGATTTTTTTGTATAATGTAATTAATTTTCATCTAAGATTATGTAATATATATTTATAATAAGATTGGGTATAAATATTTGGTATCAAAGGATATTATTAATTAGGATATATAAACTGGGATGAGAAAACATTATTTAAGTCCCAGAGGATATGCCTATGAATATATATATATATATATATATAATATATTGAAATGTGCGTTTGTACGTCTAAGGATGAGTTTATGTTTATAATAATGTCTCATAATTTTGGTGAAGGATGGAGAATGTGGTTTCCATGAAATTATATCCCATTATGGATACATCAAATGGATATATCTTGTTCATAGAGGTATATAACGGTAATAAATTTGAAAATGGACCATTTTACAGGACTAAATCAATAACTGGTTCATGAAAAATGCCTTGTAGGACACCTAGTTTGACACTCCTAGGGGATATTCTTTGGAAACATAAAAACACATTACAAACCATATGAATGATCTAAAAAATGACCATGAATGGCCTAGGTTATGCCAAAGGTGTCATTAATTAGAAGAAATATTTCAGGATTTATACATAATATAAGTTATTTCTCATGATAATGTGGTTCCCAACTCGTATTATTATTCCCCACACATTGATTTTTTATTTTTATTAAATGTTAGGAACTCAAAGAAAGATTATCAACATTTAATTTGATAGAAATAATGTTGATGGGAAACCAAATCAATTGATAACCAGAGTAAATGATATTATGATTATTTTTAATCATTTATTATGATATATGATTAACAACATTCAACTTATCAAAATATTGGACTTATAAAATTTGATAAGTATTGATTTTATTGATAATTTAGGTGGTGGAGATCATAGGGGAAACAAGATTCTGTTTCTTATATATCACGAATGTGGGAAGAATCACTCCAGGTAATATATAAAATGAATGAGAAGATGTTATAAGTGTTGAAGAGAAGGACATATACCAAGTAATTACATGTGAAAAAAAATAAAATATTGGTTTAATGCAATGGATGATAATAATGATATCTCTATGATCCCATCAATAGTAAAATGTCTCCAACGTGGAAGGTATTAGAATTATGAAAATTGATTTCCCACTTGGATCTCTTTATAGGAGAAGAATCAAGATTTTTCAGGTAATGGTTATATAAATTATGATTAATATATAATAAATAACATATGAATATAAATAATTATTATGAAATAAGGTGATGATACATGTTTAATGGTGTATAAATAATGTATAATTATTGATATGTTTTTGTTTTGGGATATAAATAATTATAATTTTTTCAGTGGTATTTTTGTTTTTAAAATAATAAAACACCAATGGATTGTTCCACATTAGTTTTTCATCATGTAGTTACATGAATATGTTAAATGGTACTAAAGGTCTAGAAAATTGATTTAATGTAAATGTGATATTTTTATTAAGGAAAAATAACACTTAATATGTCTTTTATGATAATGAAATAGTGATTAGTTTGGATAATGAGATGATTAATATTGAAAAATTACAATGGATAGTATTGATTACCATTAAACTACTTAATTATTTGATTAGAAAGTGTTTTATGTAAATAATTATGGAGAATAAAAAAATTGGATTTATGAAATATATTAAAAAATCCATGATTTTATTTAAGGAATGAGGAAATTGTAAAAAGTTAATGGATTGTATGTTTTCCTTATGGTTTATCGTAATTAAATATATTACAATGTTTTAGGAGAATATGTGATCAATGTATTTAGAAATTTGTTATGGGGAATTAAGAGTTAATTTATATTGTTTTGGTGATTATTGTTTTGTTTATTTGGAAATTTACTCACCATATTTAAAAAAATTTATGATTTGAAGGGTTAAAAGCATAACCATTTTTTCAATGGTTTAATTTGAACATTGAATAATGTTTTTGATATTAATATATTAATTGACCATATAAATATTTATTCATAACATGTGCTAAACATACTTTTTTATGATAACCACAGATAAGAAGAGTGTTTCTTTCATTCCATTATACATCTTATTATCTGTTTCTTATTCAGTCATGAAAAAATCATGGTGTAGTGTAATGGATGATAAGGAAATTTATCATGGAACAACCAATGGACGATTTCGTGCAAATGAAATAGAGTGGAATAAATTAAGTATATGATCTCATGAAAATTCTCCAACTATAGAGAAAAATATCTTTGAGTGAAATGTTTTTTGATTACTATCTTTTATGATGATATAAATAATCATTTTTCACACCTTTAGTTTTATGGTTATGTGGTTATTGGTTTTCACATAAATAATCACTTTCTTGAGATCGATGATCTCTTTCACTCTCTATCATTATTTGGACATTACATATTTCATTGATATCCAAACCTTCACTTCCATTCTATGTTATCCTCTTTGGAAACCTCGTATATAATATATCTAGTGACCTTCATGAATCCTAATCTCTCTATTCAACATGGCGTGTTATTAACCCTTTTTATGATATAGGTTTCCCATGAAGGTATTTTTAAATGATTATCCCTTTATTACTGAGAATAAGTTCAAAATGTGAGGAATGTAATTTATTTAAGGATGTTAGAGTGTAACACCAATATATATTGTAGGATATTTTTTTCAAATAGATTATTTATTTTTTATATAATAAATTACACAAAATAGTGAGTTTATCTTCTGTTACACAAAAACCTATTATAAATGTAATATGACAAAAATATTAAAATATTATTATTTGATATAATTGTTGTCACCTAGCCATTATAATGGTTTTATGAATAGAATTAACTGAATTGTAAAAATATATTTTTTACATAAGTATATAAAATTAATTATTGGGGGAATATATATTTAGAAATTAAAATCAAAAATATTTTAAAATAAATAAAATCTTTCTAGAAAAACGCTTTTGATTAAAACAAACACATTTTACATCAATAAATTAAAAAATAAAAATTATAAAATTATTTTAATGAAATTTATATATTACATATTCAATAAATTTTTTTTCTTCTTATGTTATTTCTATAAAAAATAAAATAATAAATCCAATTGTAAACTTAACAATATATTTTTCTAAAAAAACTACTATGTCGCATTTTTTCCACTAAATTTAAAAACAAACTATTTACAATAATACTAAATTTATATAAAAAACAATTATTCTTAAATAATAATGTAAATAATATCTAAGAGTTATTTTTTAATATGTTTATAAAAATATAATTCTTTTCATGAATAATGAAAAATACTAGTTTTTATTACGGATTATAATTGAATTTAAAACATTTAAAAAAAATTAATTTATGATGGTTTTAAAAGTAAAATTTGATCAATTATATATCATTAAATATAATATCATCTTTTTTCTTCAATTTTATATTGAATATTTATCTAAAAACTTTTTAATATTGTGAAACATTTTCTCTTTGGAAAACTGCTTTCTCACTCTGTCTATGAGATTAATTTTATATTATATTTTGTTTCTTATGTGAATGGAATTTGTAAAAATGAATTACATATTTTTTATCATCATAATTTATATTTTCTAATAAGAGAATGTTTATTTTTTACCATAATGAATTGTAAATATAGTATTAATTAATTTCCACAGTTATGGTAAAAATGGATTTATCAAGGGGTTAAAATAAAACTATAAAGGTTAAAAATGACCCTAAAACGGTAAAAACCCCAATTTTAATTCTATTTTAGACATTATATCTTATAGGTTCTTGAATAAAAAATTTTAATCCTTTTGTCATGTGAATAACATGGGGATGCCTTTTTCACCAAAATTTAAATTTTGATACTCACCACACTTATAAAAGGAATCCCCCAATCCACTCCTTTTAAAAAATTAAAAAACTATTTGATCAAACAATAAAAACCAAAATATATCACTTAAATACCTCTTATAATAGTACAATACTTATTTTGTTCTTAATTCCAATATAAGAAAACATTTGGTGCAAACCTAATGCGGTTACCTGAATAAGGGGAAACTTTATTAAATGGGAATTACTATTTTATTTCTTCTAACACATAATTAAATTATTAATGAACAATTATGATATTATTATTTCATTGTATCTCATATATTGATGTGTTTTTATGTAAAATTACGAATATATTTCCTTCTACTCTTCTATCAAATGTGATACGAAACCATCATTCATGTGTATGATGGATTATTTCCTCACGAACTAATGTTATTCGTTTCCCATCACCACCTGGCAAATAAGGATTAAATTATGGATTAAATTATTATATTTTATATTTATCATATTATTATAATTTTTAAATTATTATACCACACATACATTCATATAATCCATTCTATGGGAATATGATAACATCTCTCATGTGTATGGAGAACTGTCGTCTCATGAAGTGATGTGATTCATTAATAATTTATCTGGATGGTAATGGTCATGGGTTTAATGAAAAAAATGTGATATTTTGAAAATAAATATGTTTATGAATGTTAATATTTTATTTTCCGTTCCTTCATTCAATCATTCAAGAAAATGTAGAGAACCTTCATGTGCATGTTTGGCCTACCATATCCATGAACGACATATTTCATTTTCTATCTCTAATTTTTATGCACTAATCTAAATAAATTCACATTTAATATATTTATATATACATATATATTATATTTATATCATTTTAAAATTTAATTATATGATTACACTATATTCATTAAGAGTTCTAAAAAATAATCAAATATAAACATCCACACAAAACAATGTAGTTATTTCCCAAAACATGATATTAACCTAGAATTGTTAATTAAAGGGTAAAAAAATATCATACATAAATATTATATTTTATGATAAATATGAGTATAGTTTATAAAATATATATATATATATATATGTATAATAAAATTATATCTATTTATACACGATCATCATATGTGTATGAATGAATTCAAAACTAATGGTAATGGATTTCCTTCTTATATTTATTTTCTGTGAGATAATTGTCATGTTGACCACTTGTTTCTTTTTTGTGGTTTATATAAATCCCATAATTTTAGTTTTTGATGATACTCTTGAAAAATACAGTGAATAACATATCCACTTTAGTATATATATCTCATGAATTTTACATTTCAAATGTTTTTAAAGAGGTAAGATATTTCTAATCTCTCTTTTAATTCTTTGAGACATATAGAAATTCATCACTCATTTATTTTGTGTTGCGAACATAATACCCCTTTGACATGATATATATTGAATTATAAAATTTTTATGATATTTATATATTCATTTTATGTTATTATATATAGGGTCTCATAATGTAAATGATAACTAAAGTGACAAGGTGTTTGAGCCTAAAATTTCAATCTTTTATACATATGTTATGTTATTCACCTATATTCTATTATGATTTATGTATAAAAATAATTTGAAATGTATTATAATGAATTCATATATTCTCATGATATATTATTTTTCATTTAATTTTATTCTTTATTGGGAGATATGATTCTGTGTTACAAAGGTGGTAATGGTTTTATTTTACATTCTAATAATTTATCTGGATTGTTTATGTTTGTTGTCCAGATAATGAAATCATAAGATACATCTCTCAAGAAACTCATGAATTTTATTTCCATTTAGTTATTCCATTGGAATACATTTATAAAATTATTTTACTCTCTTTATGTATTAAATATTTCAAAAGAATATTTTTATGAAAAATTGCCTTTTTTTCTCTCATATATAAAAAACCATTTTTTCATCCAAAACCCCGTTTTCTAAATATTATTTAAATTTTTTTAATATTATATAAATTATTTGTTGTAGGCATTTTTACCAATGTTCTACTTTTTAATTAATTTTTTTAAATTAATATTCATGTGGTTTTCAAAATAAGGTCCATTTAAATTCCACCAAAAATGTTAATGGAATATTTATTTTAACTTCTACAACATGAATAGAAATTTCCCAAATTATTAAAAATTATTTTATTTTATTCTTAAATTGTATGTAATCCTCCGCATTTTCAAAGAAAATTATTTTAATTTTTTATTATATTTTACTATGATATTTTCAAATAAAAAATTTTATTTTCCAAATGAAATCTTATAATGTAATTTTAATGATTCTTTTATATGTATCCATAGTAAATTTGAAAGGAAAAATATTTCTTAAATATTTTATGAATTTATAAATTTAATATTTGTTTTTTAAGAACAGTTTTTTTCCCAAAAAAATCCCTAATTTTTGCCTCAAAATCATTTTCCATCTATGATAATAACCATTTATTTTTCTTATTCTTTTCTATGGATTTGATAATAGGTTACAATTCATATTCTTTCTCTCTATGGTTTATTTTTATGATGAAAATATATTTATGAAACCCATTTATCTTCCATATATTATAAAATGATAGTATGATTATCAAAATCGATTCTTTTATTTGTTACATGGGTTCAGATATGATGATTTTTTATGATCTTATGGAATAAATATGTATATATGTCGTTATTTTATTCAAAATACATATATAACAGTCCAATTAATTATGTTAGGATTGATATCTCTTGAGATAAACAGGATTACGATGGGGAGTGAACTGAATTCAGTAAGGAATTATTTCTACTCTAAAATCATGGGAGTAAACCTTAACTACTCTGTAGTTTGTGGAGTGAACCAAATACTTTAAGATTTTATTTTCTATGATCCCTAAAATAAAAAATAATTGGTTTTAAATAATTACATGTATCCCAGAAATCTATGAAAATGTTATTATCCCAAGGCTCAAATTATTTTACTCTATTATGATTATTTTCCTATGAAGTGTGACAATTTTTTCCATGGATCCATTTTGTGATCTATGATATGAATATTATGGATTTAAATTCTATTCTTGTTTTTTCATATAATTATGCTCATAATATTTCTATATCTTCCTTGATTACCCTTATTGATTATATGGTCTTCTGCTTTATTATATTTTTATTCCTTATGTTATGATGAAATGTATCTAATATGATATTCATATGAAGGGATACATTTATAAAGGACAATGTGAGAGATGATGTTGTTCTTTAATAGACAAATTATTTATGTTTTAGTGTCTCCAATGTAACAATACCATTATAATCCTAAGGCACGAGTTTGTATAATATATAAAATATTTATATAATATGATGTAATATCTATGTACGATAATTATGGTTCCTTCTAGTGATATGAAATTAATATATTTTTCATTAACATAAAACAAGGTGTTATAACATAAATATTCTATGACTAATTTAATTGGATTATATGTTTACTCATTATGATTATTTATAATCATCCTATTAATTTTTTTTAATTCAATAAATGGAATAAGGACGAATCATTTTAATATTAAATAGGATATAAATTGTAATTATTGTCCTACTAAGAAACCATGTAATTTTTAATATGAAATGTTAGATATATTAACTAGGATTTTGCAACATTCTCAAGCCATGAATCATGTAGATCATAAAAATGAGAAAATGAGGTAACAATATACTATTAATTCTATCATGTTGAAAATAAACGTTCTATTAATGAGTCCATTTATCATCTAAGAGAGGAGAAATGATTCAATACCATTAGATGGAAATTTTTCATTCTCCAATACTAAGTGAATAAAAATTTTAATTTAGTTATTTTTCATTTGGAATAAACTGAAAATAAATGGGTTAATCTAATAAGGAAGATGTTGAAATAAGAACAAATTGAACCCATGATGTGGCATGTTTCTGGGGGTTATTATTCAATAAGTCAATTCCACATATTTATTGTATGACAATGGAGAAGTAATTTCTTATGATAATGAAGGGGTATTATGAACCCATTAGTAAAACATTGAAAAATTATACAATAAATTCTATTTAAACATTTAGATTTATCATTAAACCTGAATTTAAGGATGATTGATTCTTCAGTATTATAAAATCACGTCTCTAAAAATATTTATCCATATGAATCAAAAACAACTATAAAGAAATCATCATATTTTCACTTTATGTTTAATGGAGATCAAATTCACCCATCAATATCTTTCTGTTGACATGTAGTAATAGATTAAATTCATTAGAAATTATAATAATAATAAAACATTGAGGGAGGAATATGTGTCTTCTTCTATACCAAGAGTGTTTAAATAAATATGATTGAATTTTTTTATGGGGACTAGTAAATGATTTATGTATGTATGAATTTCACTACGAATGTTATAGTCAACTTTATGTGTAGATGTTCTATATTGATGTGTATGGAGATAAGAATCTAGAAAATTCCCCACCCATACTCTAGTATTTAAAATTCATCGAGTATGGGTATTATACTAACTAGTGATCAAATATGCGCTTTCATGATGTCGATAAACATTATAACACTCTTAATCCCAAAGGGAAAAGAAAATATAATGAAATTAATATTTCTGATATAGGTTATGTGAATGAATTTATGAAAGTTACATGTACCATACACTTTATAAAAATTAATTTCCAATTTAATTATGGTTCAAAATTATCTTATATATCTACTTGATTTTCTAGGGTTATCACATAACACCCTAAATGATTAGATGATTAATTATAAAAGAATACTATTAATGGTATGATGATATCCAAAGAATTCTATAACGTTTCTACAATTGATGACTATTGAAATGATATTTTTAACAAAAATAGTAATCCCCCTCTTGTTGAATTTTAGGTGATTTTGGGAATGTATTTCCTCTCTCTACAGATATTCCATATTTATTTTTAGGGATGTTATGTTTAATTTAATTTTATCAAAGAACAAATGGACATTTATTGATGTGAGGATGAATATGAGTTTTGAATATAAATTACATCCATTTTACGGGCATTGATTACAATTTATAAAGGGTATTTATATCTGTTAGATTGAGATAAAATCAATATACCTGATATTTTTATTTAAAGGGTTTTTTTTCATATTTCATTCTTTAAACATTTCATTGTGTTCCTATAAATAAAGAATTTGAGTTTTTAATAGAAATAAATCCTAGTTATATAATTATTAAATATACTAATTAGAGAATGTTCCTTACTGGGTTTTAAAATTTAAATAAGGAACACAAAGAAAACCTAGATAAGAGGTTAATCCAAACAACTGCTTCCCCAGTATTGCACCAGTTATTTTCACATAAAAAAGATGGATCAATGTGAATCTATATTAATTTTATGAAAAATAACAAGGCCGTAATAATGAATATATATCCTTTAATTCACATTTATGATATGTTTGATCATATACATGGAGAACACTACGTTTCTATGATTTACATTCCTTTTTGATACTATTAACATAACATTAAATTAGAAGACATACCTATGGTATCTTCCCATACAATTTATATGCATTATTAACTTATGTTAATTCCATTTGTATTTATGAATTCGCCTTCTATCTACGTGGATTTATTATATAGATTCTATATAGATAAACTTGGTCAATTTTTTTAGTCTTTACAGATGATATTTTTATGCACTCTAAGTGTACGTAGGAGCATGAAGAAAAATGGAAAATTAATATGAATAATCTATGTAAAGGGGACAATATATACCAAATTATTCGAGTTTTTATTATAATAATAAAAAGAATAATTTTTGGGATTTATTATCACAAGAATGGGTATATCAATTGATTCTTCTCATAATGAAGATGTTAAACATTTTCCCAGACCACCACTATGACTGAGATCCATATTTTTCATAGATAGGATTGACAACATTGTTTATTTAATGAATAATGTGTCATGGAAGTTTAATAAAATGACAATGTAAACACAAAAGGATGCCAAGAAACTTTTTATAATGACTGTGAATAAAATTATATGGACATAAAGAGAAGGTTGTTCAGTGAACATATACTCATGTAACATGGTAGTGGATAAGCGTTCGTGATTTTTTGGTATGCATCAATGAAGGTAATGGGATGTTTTTTTAACGTAGTTCATGGTTTTATTTTATTCATCAATTTAGCTAATGATTTCTGAGAAAAATTAACCGAACGGCGAAATTTAAGTAAGTTTGGAAATTATTGCATTATTGATATGGAGGCTCTATGTTGAAATAGAATAGTGTGATATATTTCCCAATCATAAAAGATTAAATTATATATTCACTGAGACATAGTTGAATATGAACCAAGATATTTTTATTATTTGTAATTAAAAAATATGATTGCACAATACAATACTATCTTGGGAAAGAGAACAAGGTGGATGATACAATTAGTCGAAAGGATCATGATAGAATAACTATGATAAGTATTGAAAAATATCAAATATTAATTGATTTGAAAAGGATAAACATTGAAATATTTATTAAATAAAAAAATATTACATTTCCAAAACTTTTGATGAATAATCTATCTATGTGAAGATTAGTGATGATCAAAAGAAATATGTATAGCTACAAATGAAGGGGAGAAATATTCATGAGTTCAAACATTATGGTAATAAAATGATCAGGTTCATATGATGGGTATGTGTCCCTATTATACTATAATTGATGACAGAGTTATTTGATGCTACTCATAGCTCATCATTCATTATCCATCCGAGAATTGCAATTCTTTAGAGATACATTAAGAAATATTTCTTGTATTTTAACATTAGTACTAGAAAAGTTAACATTAATGATGGGATATTTTCAAGGATATATTATCCTATATATATAACAAAAAATACATAATTTTAGAGATAGAAGCTATTATCACCCACAAAAAAATTTATGTGCTTGATCAATGAAATTTGTATATGTCACTATTAGAAAAAATGTATTAGTGATGGACTCTATAGTACATTGCAAAAAGATCATTCTGAAAAGACTAATAAAAATATACATTTTTCACAGGTATCCCATTGAAAAAAAAAATTAAAAAATCACTGATCCTTTTTCTCCCGCTACCCTTCAATTTCTCATTAACCTCATCATGCATCCCCCGTAACACAACTCAACCCTAGCACAACTCACCCCTAATCGGTTGTCCTCAATAGCACTATGTTTTTCGGGGTTTAGGGTTTCAATCACATAGATACATACTCCTCTTCTCTCGTTTTTTTTATTTACCATTCGTTGTCAATGCAATTGGGTTGATTATACCCTAGCTCAAAATATTTACTCTATATTTATGGTTTATTCAATTTTGAGGGTTTTAGAGGATTATTCTCTCCTATTATGGGGTCTTCCGTAAACTAAAACATATTTTGGATCAGCATGAGTTGATTCCCCTTGATTTCCTGCATTTTTTCCCAATATTATTCATTTATATTTAATAAATTTTTCATATTTATGTGTACAAAATTTTTAATATAAATTTTAATCGATATATTCAATCAAAATATGGTTCAAATTTTTTTTTACGTTCATTTTGATGTTTTTTAGGATTTCATTAAAATTAAACTCTTTTTTGTATTTTTTTAAATATGTTTTCAACAAAAGGAACCCATTTTTTTGCATTATATTACTGTTGATTATTTGATATTATGTGTATTGTGAGTTGTGAATGATTACATATTATTGTTTATATTATTAAAAAGAGGATAATTATTAAATTGTGAAGAGACGTTAGATTGAATATTGAGACTATACAAGAAACATAGGATAGATTACTAGACCCTAGAAGCCTTATGTTATTTACCATATTCATTGATTGATATGTTTACTTAATTTATTATTTTTTTTGTTTTAATTATTATAGATCATGATATATAAGTAATATTTGAATTTATAAAACATGTACATGCTTCTTGATTATGTTATATATATTAATTTTACTTATCATTTGTCAATGAAATTAGATTATTATTCTTTTGATATTTGATCCTTGCTCATGTTTCTAATTAGGTATAATGTCTTAGTTATATTTATTAAAATTGTAGATATAATTAATAAATAATTAGTATTAAATAATAAAAATCTATAGTTATTAGTAAAACAATATATGAAAACATAAATAATATTATTAAAAATAGAACAAATTGAAAAAAATTGGAATAACAGTAAAAATATAGATATAACTAATTCTTAGTATTAATATTGATTATTCTTATAGCTAATTAATAATTTATCATTATTATTAATAATTAATAAATATTATAATATTACAATAATTTTCAATAAATTTGAATAAAAATATATAAAATACAAATAGCTGATAATGATAAATAATATTTTATTATAATCTATGTTATAATTAAAAAATATTAAATATAACATAATTATTAATAATTAGTAAATATTATTATAAATTATTCAAAATATATTACTAACCTGTAAAAAATATAAAATGTATTAATAATTATTAAAACCACACAACAATTAATAATAATGTAGTAATAATTATAAAACTAGTAATAAAATTTATTTAATTTTTAATAAATAATATATAATGCATAAATAATAGTAATATCTACTTAATTTTTGTAAAACATAGTAAATATTATTAATAATATTTATATATTACTAAGTTATTATAATTTTTAATGAATTGTATAAAAATATGAAATTCTAATAATTATTAAATATTAGAAATATTTTTTAAAATTTCTATTATATAATATTTAATAATTAATATCATTATATAATTGTGGTAATTATTAAAGAAATAATATATATTTCTAACAATTAGTAATAGTTTTTTAATAATTTTTTATAATATATTAAATAGACAAATAATTATTAAAAAATTGAAATAATTTGGGAAAAAAATTAATAATTAAATAAATATTATTAATCATTACATTTTTAAAAATATTAATTAGTATATATTATTAATCAGTAAAAAATGTTACTTGGAGTTGTTAAATAATGGTTATTATTTTTATGTATTAAAGAATTATAGTAATTTGTAATAAATTGTAAAAGTCATATATAAAATAATTATTATCATAAAAATTTAATAATATTTATTAAAAATTCAGTCCTTATTAATTCATAAATATTATTAAATAATAAATATGTGTAATATTTATAAAAAATTTAAAAATATTATTAAAAATTAATCAAAAATTATTACCTTGTAAAAATATAATGAAAACAAAAAATTATGAATAAATCACAATAATTTTTTATTTTATTTTCAAAATAAATTATTATTACTAAATATTTTATAAAAATTAAAAAATAATATGTTCTTATTATAAGTATTAATTATTATTTATTATTAATACATAGTTAATATTATTAATAATTTCTAAATATTACTGAATTATGATACTCTTTAATTCATTAATAAATTTTGTTGAAATGCTAATAATTACAAATAATTATAAGTATTTATTAAAAAATAGTTTGAATTCATAACTAATTTGAATTACATAACAAATAATTTTAATGATTATTAAATTTAATAAATATATGAATTAATTATTCAAAATTATTAATTATATTCTTCATAAGTAATCATAATTAGCCATAATTAAAATAGAGTAATACTTATTTTTTTTTTCAAAATGATTAGTAATGAATCTTATTTATAATTATTTATGAAACCATTGACTGAAGTCATAGACACAAGTTCCTATTTTGGGATTGTGGTTGAATAAATCATCACAAAAGCCCTAACCAATATGATAGAAATATTATATACATTCATGATGTTGAAACATTTATATAATTTATATCATTAAATTCATAATTTTTTCTAAAGGAACAAGTAAATTTCCAAGTATTAAATTTTATCCAAAATGATTCAAAATAGTTTATAAATTTATAATTAATTTTTCATGTTATAGTTTTTAGAAAGAGTATATTATTTCGTATCAAAATTGTTATGAATGTTTACAAGAAAATACAATTTTTTTGTTTCAACCACATTGTTTAATAATTTATTTCATGGTGATGATGGATCTTCTAGTATATAAATAAATATTCAGAATGATAATCCCAATCCAAAATAATACCCATATAAATTTAACAATTCATTGGAACATGTTGAGGTTGCCTTTTATCTATGATGAATGATAATTGAACATAGAACTATTAAAAAATTTAAATTTATTAAATCAGATATCTAAATTCCAAATATGTGTATTTCTAAAAAAATTATATAAATATATTTTTCTATATGGTAATATATTACATATAGTATCTATGAAAGCAATATATTGATTCATAATTTGAGTCTTAGTTTTTAGAAGATCCATTCATATTCATATACCTACATCTTATATTATGTTGATTGTGATTTCGTAGATAATTTTCCCACCTGTGGAGAATCAATGTATTAATTTTATCAAAATGTTAAGTACATATTTCCTATGAAACTGTTGAGGTTTTTTATAGTTACAACCTAATTACAGCATCCATTATTGTCTTGTGACACAACTAGGGTGATGGCACGGAATAAATAATTTATTTCCATCAATAAAATATTAAATCATCAATGTAATTTTCATTCATAGAAAACATTTAGTGCATTCATCTTTATTTCACTTCAAAACCTCAAAACAAACAATTATTTCATTAATCGATGATTTTTTTATTTAATGTTTACAACATTCAATATTCTTATTTACCTAATTATCATAAATCAGTACACTTTAACATCGAGGATGTTGAAGAAGGAACCATATATATATTTATAGATATTGATTATAATAAATACAATGGAATGATATCAATTTTCTATTTCAATCCACTAATTGATAAATTAATTCCATTATAGAAATGATGGTGTAACAAAAATTGATATAGTTTTGTACCTGAATTTTAATAAGATGTATGCATTATAATGGAAAATAAGTGAATTTCTAACGTATTGTATGTAATATTGATGGGGTACACATGGTTTAAAATAATATCTATTATTACTAGATAAAAATTATGAAATAATTTATCTTAATAGAAGAATAAAAAGTTATTTCAATAGTCATAAATGATTTCTTACTATATATAAACCTTTTCAATAGAATTTAAATACAATTATGAAAGGTATATTTGAAAGAGATGAACATTTTACTTTTATCTAATTTATTTTGGTAACATATATATTCTCTTAATTAACTCCAATTACTTTTTGATTTTCTATGAACACAATATATATATATATATGGTTTTGTAAGAGATCGTAGTTTAGTAAAGCTATGTAATTTTTTGGATTGTCCACAATTGGTCTGATGTTTGTGTTTTCCAAATGTTAGATTTAATACATATTGAGAAGAATTTTTTTGATAATATATTTTATGCCTTGTTGGACATATTTGGTATGACCAAGGATAATTTAACAGAATAGTTATATTTTCCCCATTTTTCTGACATCCAAAATGTAAAATGTTTTAAAATGAATTTATAAAAAATTCAATGAATCGAAAATAATATTATGCACTTTCAAAAGAAATGAGTTCGTTATATTATTAATGGATTTTATATTTGAGGTTCCTAGATGTGTATACATTAAATTTATCTCATTACATCGTAAATTTACATTTCAAATGTAATAATGGTTATGAAATTATTTTCATAATGGAAACACAACTACAAGTTGGTCATAGAGGGCTGTAAAATTATTTAATTTTTTTTGTACTAACTGAAATATCATATTTAGTCCATTATATTTGTGTGGAAATATTAGATTATGATTAATATAGCATAATAAAAAAATAATTTCTTTAATTTTCTATAAATTGAGGGAAATATTTCTATTAGAATTTTTTGACTCAATCGAACATTTTATATTTAATTTTTAATATGAAGCTAAATGTGGTGGGATTGTAGATTTCCAATGGTTGAATCCATTTGTAAATTATACTAAATAATTAATGAATAATGTGCTTAAAAAATATGTAGTTGATGCATCAATTTCATAAGCATACTTGCATGAGGAAATTTAAAATTTATGCACTTATTTTTTTCAATCTGACTATACCACAAATAATAATCGCATAGGTCGCAATTAGAAAATTGTAAATAATTTCAAAAACCATAAATTATTAGTTTTCTATCAAATTGATATTTGTTTTTGTGGTTATATTGAATGATATAATTCCAATGAAGATCTTCATAGAGCTCAAACATATGCTCCGGTCAATTGTAAATAAATTAATAAGAATTGTCTCGTAAGTACTACATTTTATTATTTTTAAAATTTATTTAAGACATAAATATATTTCTCTTTTTTTAAAATATGATTTCTATTTAAAAATTATAAATATATAAATTATCGCTAAATCTCATATATAATTTTGTAAAAATAATTTTTTATATTTTGTTCATTGAAAGATATGTTAAGTGGGTTAAAATAGAACATTAAATATATTTGTAGTCATATCAATAATAATATTTTTATTACTGTTTTCATGAAAAAATAATATGAAAGTAAAACTAATAGTTGATTATGTGTGCTAGAAACCCTCCATATAAATTAATAAAATCATATAATGGGTACGTAGTAAATAGAGTTCAATTTTAGACATAAATCTAGGGTCAATAAACAAAATCAAGGAATCATGGTTTCTTTTTTGAAAGGTTCTCATTATATATAAAGTTAAGATGAATTTTGAGACATTATATAAGAAATAATTGTGTTATGTTATCTTGGACCAAATTATTTTACAATGTATAAATGTTATTGGTTTGAAACTGACTAAGGTTTGCATATTAATCCTTGAGATGGAGTCGGTAACATGAATTATCAAAGTTGTTTTTCCATAAAAGAACAATTTTTATTGAAACATAATTTAACTCATGTTTATTATAAAAATTATAATATATTTTAATAGAATTTGGTAATTTCATGGGGGTAATACAAGAAATTTTTATGAAAATAAGTTTCTTGAAAATGAAAATGGTTTTGTGGAATTATAGAAAGGAAAATGTTTTTAGAGAAGAATCACTAAATACATATATTAGTTGATGATATATTTAAATCAATGAATAAACAACTCAATTACGGTCCAATTATATTAATAATGTTTATAAATTAATAAGGTATGAGAGAACAAAAAAGACTTTTAGAGGTTAATGATGTTTGAGAGGATGTTGATGACATTTTTATTTATGAATATAAACATGAAGATAACAAATTTAGTATTGTATTTTACTATTTATTATTTTATTTATATTTGATATCTATATTTATAATTATTTATAGGTATGATTATTTTTTAGATAGATTTAAATAGTCTTATTGATATATTATATTCCATCACTTATTCTAGTATTTTTTTTATATTTAAAATATATATTAAAAATTATTTAAAAGTAATATTATTATATGTTTGATGGTATTTATTAGTATCTTATATTTTTTATCATTATTAAAATTTATTTATATATAATATTGTTATCTTTTTCTATTTATTATTATTTTTATAATAAATATATATATTAACAAATATTTACTATTACTAATATTATATCATGGTATTTATTAGTTTTATATAGTTGATATATATACATTAACAATTATTAATATGTAAGAATATTCATATCAAATGGCTGGATATGGTCCCAATGATATATTATGTTGTATCATAGAAGTCAACCTTCCTAATGATGAGATTAATCACCTTTCTTCTGACTTGAAAGATGTTAATACAACACATCCTATTAGGAAGGGAACAATAATTTATATATTTATGATTCCAAACCATGTTCCATAGAGGCATCCATTTTTTAATTTTGATTAATGATAATGGAGGTATTTTCAATCATTTATGTCATTTATTTTATATTATATTCTTATATTATGTTTGGAAATAATATTCCAATTATTTTTTTTATTTAGATAGATTTAACATTTAACTATTAATAAAATTGTTGTTATTATATGAAATTATTTCATTATACCATGGGTTTCACAAGATTTTGTTCCCATTTCTGTTTAACAAAATATGATTCACCATTGGATTGTATATTAATAATTAAAATAATTAATTTCAAATTTAGTTAATTAGTACCATGTTTTTTAATTATATTATAGAATTTACAGTCTCTTATTGATGATAACATGATATCCCCTATATTAAAGCCATTAATTATTTTTATTCCAAAACAATATCATCAATTTTTACACAACCAAGGAAATAGTTCCATGGATAGAGATTCTGTTAATATTTTTAGTAAGCCTTTATTATGTAATCAAACCTACAGTATCTCCTTTGATGAATGAGATGGATTGTGATCAAAGTGAATGTGAGTGACTTTTATGAGGTGGTTATCATCTTCTAGATATAAAAATGGGTAGTATGAGGTTACCCATGGGACTAATAGTCGTACATTTAGAATACATCATAGAAAATAGAAAGTAATATGATTTTTTAATTTACATAGATCATAATGTAAATTTTATATTATATTATATTGGCCTAGACTAAACACTCTATCAAAGAGTTAGATATATACAAGATGATGCACATCGATCCCATTATATTAAAAAATGGAATCAACAGATAGTACTAGAGTGTGGTTAGTATTGATTTTAAATTTACATAAATAAATTTTATTCTAATTTTATTTTCTAATTATATATAAATGGAAACTATGTGACTGTGACTACTCATTTAGGATATATTAAATCCAAGGCTGAATTAGATTCAATTTGTGACACATGTTTTTATGAGGGGGGTTGGATATAGGCAACTATTCATTTTTCGAGAAATGATGGATGATCGGTATTAGTTGTCGATTGATACCTACAAGTTATTATGGTAATTCGTTGATGTCATCATTCAGATAATTTGGATCTTTTTCAGATTCTTCTTTATCCACTAGAAAAGATTAATAGTGGTTGTGAGCTTAGGATTAAGTGATACAGTTTATACACCGAGGGTAGGAGTATGAGCATGAGTTTTAATTTGAGAGATATTAGTATATATTAGTGTCTTAGTGATGGCATGAAAGTGGCCTTGATAAAAAGTTCCTATAATAGATTGGGTGATCCTCCCCCGATACAATGTCTAGTAAATTTATCATATGAAATGGATGAAACATAAGCAACATTCCCATTTTATTGGAAATATTACATAGGAAACATAAACACATACCCCAATAAAAATAAATGTACTCATAAACCATCCATAGATATATGGTCATTGGTAAAAAAATTACATCCTAATTAAAAATGATCATACACCATCCAAATAATTATTGATGATTATGTTAATATTAAATTTTCCCAATGGATCATAATTATAATAATGAGATTATGTTTTTTTTTGAATAGAAACCCCAAAATAATTTCATTATAATTTTTTTGAAAATAAACTTTTTATGTTTAAAATAATTTAAAAATTTTCACAACATATTCCAAAATAGGTTCCATTATAAAATATATTTTAAAACATATTAAATAATATTTAAAATATTTATTTGTAATGAAAATAGAATATTATATTCTTGTCGTTCATGCTAAAACAATGATTCCTGACATATTTTCAATAAAATGGAAACATGTATTATTGGAAAAAGATATCAAGATTCCATTGATTTTTTTTAATGTAGTCAATGGCTAAAAATTCAAAAAAAATAATTTGTAGAATGTTAACAACATTTTTATATTTTATTTATAAAACATAGTTTTGTAAGGAAAATGTTTTTGACCAAAAATAGAAATGAAGTTGGATTTTATAAAAAACATTTTCACATATATTTTAAGTACCAAAGGGGGAAATTTTATAATATTACATTAAAAAATAATAAATAACAATATGATAATGATTTATATTTTATTATGATGAAAATTTAAAATAATTCCCCTAAGGGTGTCTTAAACAAAAACAATCCTAGATATTTATAATATTGTGAAATATACTCATAACTCTATGGTAACTTTTGTATCATAAACCCCATGAATGAAATAACATAAAACTGAAGCATTAAATACAATGAAGATAAATAGATTCATTATATTACATATCAAAATATTTAGTATATACACCAAACAATGTAATAAGTAATAAATATGGAAAATGTCTCACTGAATTAATAGGTAGACGATAAAAACCATACATATTGTTTGAATCCTTTTTTATGTTTCTAAACACAATTATTAATAAAAAAGGATTCCTATAAATATATTATAGAACCATAATAATTTATATCATTCCATATATAATCATAATATAACATTCTGCCTCCCATTAAATAGTAATATTCTATTATTTTAGTTTTTTCATTTGTTATATTTCTTGTTTTTTGATGCATGTTTTGGCATGAAATTTCTTGTTCATATACATATGACACACTTACATCATAACCAGAACAGTATTAAAGATATAAATGTTTTTTGATCAGAAAAATATTTATAACCATTCCATAAATTCTAATATATAAAATTATTTGCATCGCTATGCGGTGATAATAGGTCGTACAAATGCACAAACAACGATATTGATCCCCTAATGGGTGAAAAGATGAGGAAGTTTATAATATATTAATTTTACATGATATTTATAATTTCATATATAACACATATATTAATTAAATTTATCATTAATACTACCACGTAAATTTAAACTACAAAAGAATCACATCACTTCGTGAGGTGGTAGTCGTCCATACACATGAGTGATGTTATCGTTAGTTAAAAGGAATGGAATCTAATAAGGTGTGGTTGATATTATAACTCCATTAGAATAAGTATATTATAAATATTTAATGTATATATTAAATTTATAATTATATAGAATCATTAGAAGTGTTAATAGAGAATGAGTTACATCAGTTCTTGTGGCCGTAGTCAGCCGTACACATGATTGATGGATTCATTTCCGAAATGATGGAATTAAAGATAGAAACATATTATTACATAAATATAATAATATAATATGAATAAGGTTGGTAATGGTTTTATTATATTATATGTGTTAGGACATAATTTATGGTTTCAAAAAAAGAAATAAAAATAAATGGATTAGTGTAGACAACTACCTTCTCTTAAAAACCCACCTTTGGATATATTCTTAAGGACCATATGGTTTGTCTTTATAGAATCATAAAAGGTTCGAAATGATTCATATAATTTTAGTGAGGTATTTTGGTGGTTTATTTGAGACTAAGGTTTTCATAGGTTTGATGATGTCTGGGGAGTGTGATCCCTTTTTTAATCTAGAAAGAGTGTTATTTTTTAAAAATAACTAAACCAATTCAATATTGGGAAGTCAGTCTCACACAATGTTAATCAAAAATTGATAATTAAATAGATATATTGTTGAATTTTTTGATCAGAAAATTGATCTTATAGAACAAAATCTTTTAAATATTTATTCCTTAACTTCTATGTTTCTTTAAATTTACCTTTTTAATTTTTCACAAGGGCTACCTATCATTTAAAAATAATTCACTTCTCCAATAAAAAGAAAATAAAAATAGAATTCTTACATAATTTAAAGCCACTGATTCTAAATAATAAATCCAATTTATGAAATAAAAATCATATGTGTGATGAAAATTATATTTAACACAAACTCATATACTGTATAAAAAACATATTTAACTTAAATTATTGTACCACCATTTTTACACATTAGGGGTCAATATAGTCACTGAAAAATAAAAAATATTTTATTAATGTAAATTAGATTGTATTTTTTCAAATTTTAAATTCACTTGTATTATGATATTATTTTTATTAATTATAAATCATATAATAAAATATTTTATTTTCTAAAATTACATTAATTTTGATTTTGAATTTATATATTTAATTTGACATTTAAATATATTTACACAATGATATAATTAATATATAATTTTTTCAATATATTTTTAAAATTATTTATGATTCTATAAAATTAATGGACCAAAATAATTAATTCAATTTATCTTAGCTTTAATATTTTTAGTATCACTTATTTTATTTTTATATTAAGTAAATAATTACTCTGTGGGAATTGCTTAAGAATATGTAGTAACTATATGATTTATAAAAAAATCCTAATGAAATTAATTTAATTATTAATAAACTTACCATCCATTTTCATTTAGATATTTATTTTTTCTCTTTGTGAAAATATAGTTGATATTTAAAGTAAGAGGGTGACATTTTATATTTTTACTTTCATACTTTATATTATGGGTCACTTTCAAACAAAATTCCCATAGACATATAAAAATAGATTCTAAGGTGATAAATTTCGAAATATGGCTAGAATATTGGAACTATATAGGTTTTTAGGACATTTAAACTCTTATCTTTTTACTTTCACCCATTAGAAAATATATTTATTCCATATACGTGATAATTAATTATTATTTCGATAAATGATAATTTTTAACAAAAACTAATTTGAACATGTCATAAAATATAGATAATTATGATTATAAATATGGAATAAAATTATAAAATTAATGTCCCATTATTGGAAATATTAAATTTAAAATTAAACCCACATATGTGATGCGAAAGTGATTTTTAAAAGAGAAACATCTCATAATTAAACTTAATTTTTATATCAAAATTCAGTATAAATTTGATTACACTGACCTAAACATTATTTAGGACAATAAATTTTAATTAATTTTAAATAAAATATATATATAAATCAAAAGGGAAACATTAAATGATTTAACCAAAAAATAGTTCAAAATAAAAATCATTATAATTTACTATTGAACAAAAAAATGAAACATTTCAGAAATATACAAAAAAAATAACTCAATGATAATTGTGATATTATAATTTAAAAATTATTTTCAATTTAAAAAAATAAATTATTTAAAATTTATAAAAATTAATTTTAAAATATGTGTTCATTGCAAAGATTAAACTACCATTTAAAAATATACATTTTATATAAATACATTTCTTTTTCATTCAAATTAAATTATTTTTATTTATAATTAATTTAAAACCATTGAATTAATTTTAAATATTTTTAAACCATATAATGGTCATAATTTATTTGTACCTGTTAATAACAATATATTTGACGTATATGTTACAATTTTTATACTTAAATAATAATAATTTAATTAGAGATTTTGTTTCATTTAAAACCAGTGTGTGTGAATCAAAATATCTCAAAGAAACTGAATTTATTTCAAAATAAACATATCATAAATCCTCGTGGTGTTACATTATCTTATAAGATTTCATTCTCAAATCATATACACTAATCAACATTATGATAATATTTTATAATCTCAAGGTGTTACATTATTCCACCTTAAATTAATTATGTTCTCACAATTTAATCTTTATCCCAGTAATAAATAATTTAACAATTAAAAATTACTTATTTTTATTCCCATTTCATTATTTTAAAAAAAAATCTTCATGGTAAGGGAGAAAAATAGTAGTAAAGGTAATCTATAAGAACACATTACTTGGTTTACAAGTAGGAAAAATTTCTGGTAATTGAAGAAAATGACATGTAAGAAAATTATATATAATTATGGAGTTTGAAAGAGATCATTGATCCCATGAAAGATAATTATCAACAAAATTTAATTACCATGAATCCATAAATCAAGGATGATTGAAAAAACCATTGGTTCATTAGAAATGAAGTTACCAGGATAATATTTTTCTTTCAAGATATATTTCATCATATTGAAGATTTATTTTACAGTCTAGAGTATGAAAATATGGAAATATACTTACATGAACATTATAATTTCATCCTTTAATAAATTCCCACTAAAATATCATACTTTTCTCAAAAAAAGATTATTTGGGTTCAAATTTTCATGCTTGATGAACTAAAAGTGACTTTTAATAGGACATAGGATTAATAAAATAATGGGATTTCCTCCCTATGATATTTCCAAAATCAAATAGTTGTATTGATTTATCCAAAAAACACAAAAATTTTAAATTAATCCATTTGGTTAATATTTAACTATGATACATTTTCAAAATATGTCTGACCAAATTCAAAGTCCAAAAATTTAGATAGTATATTACTAAATTTCCAAAATCAACATGATATTATATTCCCTATCAAATTTTTAGTACATATTAATGTAACACACCAAATATGTTAATCTTTGAAAAAATTATATCATAATGAAAATATGCATATTTCCCAAAATTAAATCTCAGATTTCCAAATATATTATATAATTCCAATAATTAGTAAACTTCATTAGAGATTACCTATATATTTAACAAATTTTAAGGATACAAATATTATCACATTTATATATATATATATATATTATCAACATTGCACATATATTATTTTTTATGCTCTTTCAATCATCTGTTTTATAAAATGATCAAATTTACACTTTATCCAAAAAAAATTCATTGTTATTATTCCACATATTTATTCAAATCTAAATAGAAAAACTACTATAATAAAATACATATAATTTTCATAATTCTTATCATTGATAAAATACCTCTACAATATAAGTCATGAATCTAAATACACTATAATTTTAATTATTCCACTTCATTCATATAAATGGTATAAGATTAACCTTAATGCCTTATTTTTTTCTATGGTATATCCATTGACATATAGGAATTAATTTTCATAGTTCCCCATATCGTAAATATTTAAACATTGATCATAAAATTTTTATTATAACCCTTTCAATCAAAATAATGTTTTCCTTTCTCTCCCCAACTATTGATATATCACATATCATTCATATAAGTAATAGGGTGTTTCTATCCATGATAATCATATTGTGGAAAATCCTAAATTCCCGTCTTTCCCTGTATACATATTTAAAATTATCTTCTTCTTTTTCTTTATATTCTCTTTTAATAAAAATGACATATTGAATTATTTATCTATCTTGATAGAACATGATACAATATCCCCATATGATGAGAGTGATTGAGAGAATACTTCCCTTCTAAGGAATATAATAATACGATCAATGAAATGATAATTATCAATCATTAAATTCCATTCATTGATAAGGTTCCCAATCATTTATCTATGTGCCATTTTTAAAAAAATTCATAAACTATATATGATCAAAACATTATGAAACAAAATATATATTCCCAAAACTGTTGAAACCATTATTATAAATTGAAATTTTTGTTCATGGATAATTTTATAATAAATAACATATTTTTTAGTAAAGTATTTAAATAATAAAAATATCTTTAAATGTTTTATAATAGTTTTTTCTGAAAATGTGAATAATCCAAAAAATACCCTTAAGAAGTGCCAAACTTGCTGGATAGTGAGACCTATTTTCATATACAAGTTATCTCTCATATATCACGTCATGTTTTTTTTTCTATTATTTTCCTTAAATAAACTAATATTTATGATATCTTATGTTACACGCATTATAAATAATTAATTTGGAAAAAACTTGACTATAAGTTAATAATTTGTGACGAGGAAAAAGAAAATACTTTTAAATATTATAATATGCCTATATTAAAAACTCGTATCATTATAATAATAATGAATCATTTTTTTAATGTGAATAAAGTGTAATATATGGATAATATGATATTAAACAAATTTTATTTTCCTAATGGTAATGGATTACATTTATTGGATGTAAAATTCATGATATGGGTGGAAAAGTAATAAAAACATATGAGATTTATTCATATGAATATTACACACTCATGAAATAGAAGACTCGTCAAGTTAGAATCCATTTTTATATATAATTATTTCCCAAAAAATAGTAGTTGTAATTAAAATATATAATTATCAATTTGTGTACTAATTTTATTAGTAATTATTATTGTAAAATATGAGTGATTATGACCAAAGGAAAATATATGAGTCAGAGAAACCCATTACCTTTATTCTTTCTTAGTCGAAAGTTCAATATCCTATTATATAAAAAAAAATTAAAATATTTACCTATATAGAAACCATATTCATTTATCTATACTTTTATAAACATCATTTATAATCATTTATTATAAAAATAATAATTTTTATACAATATTTCCATCATCGAATGTTATTTTTTTTTGATCAATTGATTTATACTGGTTTCTTAATAGTATTGTACATTCTTCTTTAGCGAATATAATTACCTCATTATAATATCATTATAGGTGTTGTAAAAGATTTTCTATAATGATTTAAAATTTCTTAATTTCATTTCATCAGTATTTTAGTTTTGTATACTAGTAAAGATAGTGGTGAGGAAATTGTTTTCGTAATTTTATCATATGAGGTGGTGGAATCATAATAATATATTTGATATCACTATTACCATTAATGAGAGAAAAAATATTTTTTAACTTTTTAATTTCAATTATTAATTGAAATTTTCTATTCTTTATTCTCTATGATATAATATATTAGTTGAAATACCAAACATGTAACTTTTATATTGGTGTTTTTCATCACGTACACACGGGTGACATGTTCATTTACATAGAATGTAAATAATTTTATATTTAGTTTATATTTTTAGAATACAAATTATTTTTATGTATAGTATTTATTACTTAAATAAAAAAATGTAACTATCTTTATAATGATGTTGTGAAAATACTACGATGTCAATTATGTTGGATGTATTCTACACATCACACAAGAAAAAATTTCATTTTTTTGATGGTTTGCAGAATATGAGAGAATGGATATTCCAATATTATAATAGTTTCTCATAATATTAGTAAATTTTTTTATAATTTCATAATTATATAATGTTTGAGGTGGTAATAGAAGAAAATAAATAAGAGAGATTGGTTGAGAACATGTTGTTTCCCTTTAGTTGTTCTCCCTTGGTTAACACCTTAAGGATCCTTTTATTGGAATTTTTGTGAGACAAAAGATTCTAAAAAAGGGGACAAAGACAAGGAGAGTAAATGGTAGCTACTTTTAGATCTAATTCTTCTTAAATAGTGGAGAAATATGGTTGAAGTGTTCCCATATTATAATTCATGAAAATGGATCTTTTTTAAATGTCCCTTACTTGATTAATGATGGAATGAATCATTTCACGAATCAATGGATGAAAATATAAAAATAGTGAATTTTTGGTGATATATGATTAAGAGAGTCTCTATAAATCAGTTAGAAAAATATTTGAAATCCTTTTTATAATTTTATAACCTAATTTCTTTTTTATTTAATATTTTGGGCGTTATACTTTGGTATCTAGTTCTACCCAAATAATATATATTTAATGATGAATTTAATTAAAACAGTAAAAAAATACATTATTTACCTTAATATAATATCAATATAATCTAATTCAATTTTTATTTAAGAGAAATTTAACTTTTAATTTATAAAATTTAATATATAGAGACAATGTTATGTAGAAAAATGTATTTTCTAACATTTAGTGTTACTCATATTATTTATTAATGACTACTACGTTAATTAGAGTTAATAAATATATGTGTATATTCAAAACATATGTTAAATTAAATTATACTAGATATAAATTCATTTTCTTAGAGAAAAATTATATAATGTCAGGAAAATAATAATTTATAAAATAATAGTTTTATTATTATCAAGGTAAATAAGGTAAATATTTTTTAATCTTAATTTTTTACCAAAAAATTATATGGTCAATATATATATTTTAATTTATGATTCCAAATATAAAATTCCTTTTGGAAAATAAAATTTATGTTGGTGAGAAAAGTTAACTGTCATATTAGTGCACTTAATGTATAAAGTCATTTTAAAAAAAAACTATATTGTAAAGAATGAAAATTCGTGTTTGTTTTATTATAACATTTTAAAATGATTCTGTAAGGTGGTTATTTATATTGATACCCAGAAATTTAATAGATATTATATAATGAAAATATTTAATAATTTTAGTTTACTTTATCATGGTTTTTATATTTTTAGTGTAGTGTATAAGACAAGATACACAACATGATTAAAGTAAATATATTTACGAATATAATAGGTTTTTAATATTATATAAGAACATAAAATCATTAGGGTATTTGTATTAAATGCAAAAATATTTTTTAAAGGAGGGTATAATAACACTCATAGATTCATTGTAGGTACTAGGGGTTTAAAGAAATAACCTTGTCTCTAATGTGAAGATCTGTTAGTTAATTGATTTCTAGAATGATAAGGTCTGGAAGTAAAATTTTATGGAAATTCAATCTTAGAATCTTATGTGAGATGAACATGTTAGTCATAAATACAGGAGGAGTATTGGAGCTTGGATGCATGTATTTTTGAACATGTTAGTGTTGTACTCTAAGAAATTCGATAATGATTCATTTTTCACAAATGAAAGAAAACATAATAAAAAATGTTGGAGCTCACTTATAAATATTTCAAGGGGACTTCCTTAATCCATTATAATAGTGATACAATATATTTTTATACCTTTATGAATTATGAAATGATAAAGGTATGGGTAAACCTTTTATTGTAAAAAAATAATCCCAGTTCAAACGATTTTTTCAATGGGGATCTAATGAGAAGAATGTATCCAGATATAATATAAAGTTATTAATGTTAGAAAATAGATGTAAAAATGGGAGATTATAATTATAAATGTTTTTCTTGATGAAAGGAACCAGTTTGGGAATATTTTATCCAGAATACAAGAAAAACATTATGTGAAAATGATGATGAAATTGGAATTTTATTTGAAATTGTAGAGTATTCAATTTTATGAAGTGTTTACAATGGATTTATGGGGTCGAATACATAAATAATTCTACATAAATCACTAATATTATTCCTTCTAGGACTATGGGAAAGGTGATTTTGGAAAATATGTTTCCTATAAAAATGATGTATATTACTCACATTAATGTTTCAAGATCACTCAAATACATCCATTTTAGTACTAATAACAGATGAAATCATGATAAAAATAATATAGAATGTTTATTTAAAGTGTATAAAAATAAATACATTCAATTATTTATTTTGAATAATAAAAATATTAAATCGTTAAAGAAAAAAAGTCTAGTATAATAAATATTCATAAATAAATATCAAACCATGATGAAATCGAGAGTTGAGAACATTGAAATTGCTGAACATATCAATGTTCATTTGAATGTTAAACTATAATTTATGAAATTATAAATAAGTATATAATTTTTGGAATAGTTATAATGTATAGAAATAAGTATGTCTTTATGAATATTGAAACATGGGACAATATTTTAAAAGATGAAATTTTGGATAGTGTGGAAACTCAGGTTGAATTTAGAAGATGTAATAAGATAAAATGACATGATTATAGGTTAAATACTAATATACAGTAAATTACATTAAAATATGTAATATAAAATTAGATACCATATGATGTGAGGATTCAAATAATCCCTGAAAACTTATAGTACTCTAAAAAAGTAGAGATGAATTTTTTACAGGAAGTGATATCCATGGAGTTAAAAGAATTTCCATAGGGAAAGAAATATCAGTGGAACAAAGGTGTATACTTTTTGATGAATTAAGTGCATGGTAGAAAATTTTAAAAGTATAGGTTAGTGTTAAAACAGTTTTTATGTAGTGTAGATATATAATTCATTGAAATAATTTCTCATGTTGTGAAGTACACAACAATCAAAATGTTGTTATATCGGGTAGCTGAAGAATAACTACTTATTGAATAGTTTTATAAGAAAATATCTTTTAATTATATTTATTTTATTTGGAAATATATATTAATAATATTATAGTTTCATATATAGTAGTAATAATGTCTATTTCGAAAGATTACATCGAGTCTTTATGGTTTTGATGAAGTTTTGATGGAGCCGAATCCAATTTTTTTGACTCTATAGTTGATAAAGGGTTTTACTAGTGTAATAAAAATCATTTTTATTGTCATAATCTTTCGATGACATATTTAGTGTTATAATTATCATATAAATTGATAAACAGATCCTTATGGGACTCGCTGGATCAATTGATCTTTTATAGAAGTTGTAAATCCAAAAGATCTTTTAATGATTTAGAATGACCACATATAAAATTATGACCTCCATATTGGTTGTATATTTTCAGTAATCCAAATATAAATCACCAAAAATGGAATATTATTCAAATTACATGGTAAATGTGCTAATTTCATCATTAATTATAGTATATAGATAATTCATGTTTTATACAATGCTAAAATTTCTCATTTAGTAGGAGTTTTCAATAGTTATATTGATAATATTTTAAAGGATAACATGGATTTAGTGTAGGGGATTCCTAGATGTCTAAATGTTATAGAAGAAATAAATATATGTTTTATAATTGATGATCTACTATTTTTTTATGTTGATATGGACTTTGGAGAGAATATGGATGCATGGAACAGTGCCATGGGTTTATTGATCTCCATTGTAGTATCAAAAAAATGTTGTATTTCGTGGAAAAAGTTGATATTCATAATTTAAATAATGAAAATAGAGTATGTAAACATTATCAATAAAAAGATATATTTTTTTTCTAATTTTCTTATTGAAAAAACGTGGAAGGAATCAATGGAATGGGTTTTTATTCTATGATATTAAGACCACTATTCATCTACTGACTAATCTACTGTGTTATTCATTGATTATGAATATATTCCTAAAGTATAATTTCAATTAAAATATGTTAGAGGTCTTGGTTATAGAACAATAATATATCAATGGAAGTTCAAATCCAACTAACATGTCGATGTAATTCATATTTTACTAAATTTTGATTCAACATTGTGTATCAATTAGTCTTGGGTGGATGAATGATTGTATGGAGAAATGATGACTATTACTATAACATATTAAGTGTTAAAAAATTACTAATTTTTTGTGAATTCCCTTGAATAAGTAAATGTGGACATTAATTAGTGTATAGGTAGAAATGTTTGGAGGATCTATTCTAGCCAAAATTACTTTTTAAATTTATATTGAGAATCTAAAACATATTATCCAAACCTGGATGAATATTTTTATAAGGGAAGACTAGTGGAGAAGGAGTGGTATGAAGGAAATTATTCTAAAATTAGTAGGAATTATAATTTTTCTTGACGATGCAGGTTTATTATATAATAGTAATCATTCACATGAGGACATCATTTGAGGTGGTTCAACTTATAGGAAACAAAATGTGCCTGTGATCGATGATGGTTTACCCATGATAATAGGATGTTGGTGGGTATAGTTTCAATTATTGTTCCCATATATTAATATGTGGAGTAGGGAAATTAGGGAATGTAATTTTAAGAGATTCACTATAATATTAGTATTTCATTTAGTATAAATATTGTTATTGTTTTCTCATATATAGTAGTAATATGTATATACAATATATTTCATTTATGTTATTCTTTCTTTGTTTTTAACTTGTGTGTTGATTCATGGATTTGCGAAAGATAAGGTGATAATAGATTCATTTTTTGTTTGGTAGTAATTAGTCTACATAGTTTGAATAAAAATTTTCAAGGATTTTTTGAAATTAGGATGTTTTGAGACATTACAAATTCTTTAGGTTTTATTAAAAACATCCTAAATTGGGGACACTAAACTCAATATTTTTTAGGTTTGTGAATAAAACCATAGGAAAGTAAAGGATAATACATATATTGTACTTACAAAATTGAGTTGGTTTAGTAGTCTTATAAGTTTGTGTGGTTATTTTGGGTTTCATCGAGTTTAATGAGGGTCCCCATTAGTGAATAAATATTAATAGAACAAAATATAAGAATATTATTCTAATAAGAATTTTCAAAAAATTGTTTTCTGACTATGTAGAACCAAAAAAATTTGAATAGATCTAACTATATGTAAAATAAATCAAAATCCAAAGGAAAAAATTGACTTTTTAATTTATAGGTTAATTTTTTTGATAAGAAATATTTCTGGAAGATATTAAGACTTGGATTTCTTGGATAATATTATGGGGTACACTAGTAAAAAAATAAAAGTTTATAGAAAATGTATAGAAATAGATTTCAATAATCAGATGGATTTATAGGTTTATTAGAAATATTATCACACTACCAAATCTAATTAAATAATTTTGTATCCATGAAATTGGAAAAAAATATAAAAAACATTCCATGTTTTGTACCCTAAATTTTCTAGAAATAAAGATTGATTATTCCTTGTATATCGTGTTTGATTTTATTAAAATATATTTGGAGGATGATGTTTCAATACCTTGTTGGTTACATGGAGTATTTTCTAATGAATTAATTTGAGAGATCCTAGATAGAGATAAATAATTAAGTTCGAGAGAAGTATATAATGTCACTATGAGAATATTACCAATCATTGATACAAATAATATTATTACCATATGATTTTCCAATGGAAGAGATGAGATTTATTAATGTTTTTGAGGACCTTTACAGATTATGATGATGAAGATAACATTACGGTACAATGTAATTTTATAAGGAGTTTCCATTGGACATAATAATACTTACTCATAAATGGATAGATATTCCTTACAAATACTATCAACATTGATGGTGTCGTAGCATAAATATTTTCATATAGTTTAATCTAAATTCTATCAATAATGATTAGTTTAGGACATGCTAATTAATTTCATTTATATTAATATAATCTTTTTATTCAAATATTCATGAGGATTAATTCAAATGGATTTATAAGAAATATATTTAGTCAAACAAAAGTTCCCTAATGATATTGAAAAATTAGAGATAACTATTGGGGATCCAATTGAAATATATGTATGAGCTGATCCAAAGGAACCATAATAGTGATCCTAACATATTTTATATTTTAATGTATAAAGGTGAAGATGTGAACACTTTTAATTTAGAGAAAAACTCTTGTGTATAAAACCAAGTCATACTACATACCACACCACATAAAAGAATATCCTTGAAAGAAAAGAGTTATAATGAAACATGATGAATATTTTCATGGTTATAAATATTATCATTAGTGATGAATGAAAATTTATTCAGATTACATGGAGACGAAATAAACACAATGTTATTTTCAAAAATATATTTAACAAGAATAAAAAACATCACAGTTTATAATGTTATCCTGGAGATAAATAATATCATGAAATATATAGACAACTAAAATGTGACCATTAATGTAAAGTTATAAGGATAGAAATGTTTATTTTATACTATTTGGATAGTTAGGTAAAAATTATAAAGTGATTGATAACTACAAGATGACAATTCGATCATGGATATTGCTATTACATAATGTTAGTGGGAGAAAATGATTAGGGTTGATATTTTCTTGGTTCTATAGAAGTGTAAGGAATACTATAGTATTTGGAATGTTATAGTCAAAGATACAACACATAATGTTATTAGAAAACACTGTGTATAGAATTAATGAATATTACTTCCAAATTTTATTTATGTTAAAGATATGATATTGTATTTTACAAGATGATTTTTTAAAAAAATTGATCATCATAGTTGTAGATAATATTTAATTTCTTAATAATTATCTTAAAATATATTTCTATGAGTTCCTTATAGTTTTATTAATTAATATGGATGTTTTGTGAAATCTATTCAAATATATTTAAATGTATTATAATTTATATTAAAAGGAATCTTCATAGGAAAGAATATTATTCTCTACAGTATTTAAATATCAATCATACCCACTTATATATTTTTGAATGAATAAAATATATTTAAAAATAGATTATAAAATTATATTGATTTTAAGAAATAAATGAGAATTATAATTAATTAATGAGAAGGATAACCAAACAATTAGGTTTCCACATGATACATGAATAGTTCACATCAAATCCATTTATGAAACGAACATGAGGATGGTGGAAAAGGACATACATGGTTATGGGAACTCATAATTTATCTATCCATACAATTACTAAGTCATTTATACATTATAATGTTTGGTCAATTTTATATATACATCAATTTTTCATCCTTAAATCAAAATTTGAATACGTGATAAGTCATAGAAGATAATTAACTCTGAGGATATACCAATGCTATTGATTTTGGGGTTAAAATTGCAATGGTGGTATGAGCTATAATACCCACCTTATTTTTGGTGGTTTTAAGAATATGATTTTTGTTATTTTTTTAGAAATAAAAAAATTAACTAAAATTATTATTTTTAGATACATATTGTTTGGAAAAATATGAATATTTTTATTGTTCTGATCTGATAAGAATTGTTAGGGACGTATGGGGATGATTTGGGAATGGAAATTGGGTTTCAGATGCTTTCAAAGGGCTATATGAGTAGGTTAATAGATGTGGGACATTTTATTGTGCCTAGGAAAACATGTCATACAATTTTGGTGATCTAGTGATATATGAATGGTTAAGCACACAAACATTATGGGAATCCTTATCAACCATGAAGGTTCAGAAAACATTTTAGTAAGAAAATATTGGTTTGAGGCACAACAAATGGGACATTAACTTGTAGAAATTAATTTGATAAAATATACCCAGAAGTTTTCAAATTTTACTCAAGAACTACCCATGCTCTTTCATTTTAACTCTCACATGAGAGAGACTTATCATGGGTTGTTTTTATATGGTTATATGAGGATTAATTTCACTCTATTCCTCGTGTATCTAATGTAAGTACCACGTCATATTTTTTTCTTCCAGATCTCTATCTTGTTGTGGGGTGTATCTATGAATTGTGATATGATTTATTCTGATTTTTTATCCATGACCTTGTAGGAAATATCATATGAATCATATCTGTTAATAAACTATTGAGGATTTTAACCACAATTATAAAATTGTGGATTAAATTATGGATAGTTTTAGGAAGAAAGAGGTATAATATGTTCATGATAAAAACCAAATTTAACATAGATATAAAAAATTTATATAAAATATTCCATCATGGATTACTAATAATTCGATAAAATAGATAATTAAATATGAACATAATGGTCTTAAGTAAATATACTCCATATAAAACTAGTATTATTGACTAAATTCTATATAAATAGAATCAATATTTATATCTAAAGGGTGATAAAAAAAATTAACACTTTGTTCACACATGCCAACATCCTTGGAAATATTTTCTGATAACATTATCACATGACCATGACATCACATGAAAACTACCCCACCTCAATTATTATACAATCACCTACTAGAGTCTTTTGA
Source organism: Viscum album (assembly GCA_963277665.1). Classification (NCBI taxonomy): domain Eukaryota; kingdom Viridiplantae; phylum Streptophyta; class Magnoliopsida; order Santalales; family Viscaceae; genus Viscum; species Viscum album. The sequence continues at coordinate 1,422,173,827 of OY728141.1, read as the reverse complement.
GAAACATTACCCACCGAACATGATTTTCATGCTTTATCATTATCTATTGAGTTGATTCATTGGTGTTTGAGATCAATTTAAAATAAATAAAATGATTGGGAAATAAAAAAGAATATTTTAACCTCCATTAGTGTATTTATAGGACTTAATTATTCTATCATTATATAGTATTGGGACTCCACTTAAATATTGCTAATTAATCCATATAGGACCTCATTTATTCTTTTAATCCTCCCTCCTATTATTGGGCCTCAAATTCCAATCAATAGTTCTTGTATATTCATGTTCCTTATACCCATTATGTCGTGTCTTCCATTAGATCCTATGTATTTCATTATTCACATCATTATCTCCCTCCTCAAATGGATTGATTCTCAAATACAAAATTCAATTGGAGAAATATCAAAAAGATATAATATATGCCTTATATATCATATCTATCAAAAAATTAAATCTTATAAGAATCATTAATGATATTTTCTAAAAAACGAAAAGGAATATATCCATATGATTAAAGTGTTAATTTTCAAATATCTGGGAACCAATCCATTGTCTTGTTCACCCACACCCAATCTTCTAGTTCAAAAACCATCTATTATCAACCCATATAGGAATTATTATAAAATTATTCATTATTATTATAAATTTTGGATTTCATATTTATATGCAAATCTTATAGAAAGAATTATTTTTCATCACCTTCATGAATAGAAAAATATTTAATAAATAATGGTATAATATCAATGGGATTTAATGACATTAATAAATTAATAACATAAAAATTATGGAAGTTACTAATTCCATGAAAAACATGGTTATTTGTAAACCCAATGTGTGGTAAACTGATTTAATAATGTTTTATATTTTTATAAGGATTTCATGAAAATATATAGAATGTGTTTTATTAACTACTGTCTTTTAAATGTTGTTTTTGGGTGTGAAGTTGTATTAAAAAATATTTTTCATGTTTATTCCAAAATTTCAAGTTATATTGACTTGGGAAATTGAAATCTCTATCACTCAAATTCTCTTAGATATTCCATACAACCAAAAAACTTCACTAAAAACTTATCATAAGTATGATTTTCCCATAAGTTTTATAACATGAAATATAATTTTCAATTTTTCTATAACTATTGACCCGAAAAAGATGAAATCCTTCATTTTTTATAATGTGGATATAATGAGTACAAAATGAATTGAAATTTCAACCCAAGGATAAGAAGAAATGGGAGAAGTGGTGTATAAAAAATTTTGAGGATCATAATTTTTAAAATGCATAATGAAATTGAAATGTCCATAAACTCCAATAACATCCCCACACATGTGAACCCAAAAAAAATGACGACACAATTATGAAAAATCATTTTCAACCATAAAAGAACCCATTAATCCACTAAAATATGTTTCTAAAATATGAAATTCACACATGTAATAATATTTTACACACAATTCATTCTTCTGGAAAAAAATCATATCATATTTATCAAAATCATTTCCCCTATTTTCGTTACATATTTTATAGATTTCATGGAATTTAATATTACTGAATACATTCTTTTTAAATATTACATAACAGATTGTTTTATCATGTATTGTAGTAATAATATATCATCTCCTAGACAATGCATATATGATAAAATTTTATTTTCATTGGTCATGATTCATGTGATAAGGATGTGTTTCAATGACTTGAATATATTTATCATTCTACATAATCCACATACCTTGTATATTAAAACATTGAATGAATTTATTATTTAAATTGAACAAAAATTCTATTGTCCATAAGTAATATTGAAACTTTATTTTTTATTTTCATGCAACTATAATTCCTTACACTAGGTAACATAGTTCAATATATCCCCATTAATATTCTCAAAATGAAGATAATATTAGTGTCTTGAAATAAAATAAACCCCAATGCCAATTATACAATAGAAATTTTTCCCAAAAACACAATAAAAATGACAATAATAATTAAGAGGACAATATTACAACTTATCATTGACTGTTTATACAGAATAATCTTGGGATTTTTCACTCCTGAAGCTCACACCATTCATGAAAATTTCTATCAGTGGTGCACAAATGGTCATGATGTATTTCATAAACCATTGATAAATGATAATAGTCTAGAGTAAATGATTTTATTTTCCTAACACTTAGAATAATTTATGTTATATTTTATGAATTTTTTTCAATCCACCAATATTGGATAATCCATGTAGAAAAACTATTTTATAATAATTTTTATATATTATTTTATAGCACATGAAGGTTTTTAGTAAATATTAAATTATTCTGTATTTTATCCCAATGTGGGAAAACTAATGTTCTTACTTTTCTTGAGATAATTTGATGACCTTAGGGGTGAAAAATGTTTTAGTATACATTCAGGGACCCCATGATGGGCCATCACATATGCTTATTAAATAAAAATATTTAAATAAGTAACAATTAAATATTTCTCGTTAAAACATAAAACCCGTTATTTATTCATACCATGCCTCTATAATTATGGTTAGTAACTATGATCCTTAACTATAGATAATGATTGATATAGAGTTCATGGGTTAATTGAAGTTCAAAATCATTTCAAATGTGTTATAGAAAAGATATTTTCAATGAAACCCAGTGAAAACACAATATTCAGCAACCAATAATCTAAAAAATTATTTTTTCTTTTTGTTATTGTTTTAGATATTAATTGTTTTTGTTGATTTATCATCCAAAATTTAATTTAAAAATAAATATATATATTTTTAATATTCTATTATTTTTAAATCATCACAAAATTTTCATTGTTCATCAATTTTTTCATTAAAAATGGTGGTTGTACCATCACACAAACAACTAAACAATATGTATTACCACTGTAACTTCACATTTTATCATTCATTCACTACCGGTCATCCCCATGTTGGAGATTGATAACCATATATCATGAAGGTAGAAAAGTTGATTATAGGCTTATCAGAGCTATATTTGGGTAGAGTAGGAACAAAGTGGTGATGAAAGATAATTGGTGGGTGATGGTGGGCCACCTAAGGTGTGGTGGATTGAGATTTTTAAGGAATTATATGGTACGATAATAATGGTATGTTTCAATGGTTTCAAGTGATTTATATAGTAAAATATAGTCTAAAAGGCCTCATAAGATAAAGAATATACCCCACAAATAATTATAATAATAATGGATATTGAGGGAAGTGATTTGGGAGAGATGTGCCATGAGAAAAAGGTAGTGATTTGATTTATTATGAAAATGTGATCTGTTGGTCAAAGATGCAATAACATAGTCTGTTATCTTAGAACCACACACTCTGTTTCATGATATCGATGCTAATTATGGTTTCATACCACATTTATTATCACATGTGATTTAATTTAGTAATATATTACATCTTGATATATGTAACTCATATTAACATCTTCCAATGTATATTTCTTGGTATTGAGCTAACCAAACATACCATATGAACTATAAAACATGCAAAATATTTGAGACACATGACTATGGTTTAGGCAATGTACACACTAATTATCCCCTAGAGTCTCACATTGTATATAAGTTTAGAAGACAATGTATGTATATCCGGATAACACAACATTGTGTGTACATGGAGTACACTTGGCTTTGTTTCACATTTCGTATCAGTTTTTTGTATACTATTGCTGGTGTAAAGACTGTTGTTTTTTACTCTGAAGGGTTTTGGAAAATTTTAATGAACATGTTTATATCCAACAGCTAAGTCAAATAATGATTCTTGAAACCCTATGATCTCCGAATTAATTTTATAAAAATATTAAATATATTTTATGTCATGTATGGACAATTTTTCTGAAAAAAGTTAAATTACAACAAAACCAAACATCATATAAATAATATAAGGAAATTATTGAAATGGTAGAATGTGTTTTACCCTAGGTATTGACTATTAATAATCATTGTGGGATGAACGATCAAGGAAGTAGCTGGCTTGTGTGCTTAATTAAAATAAATAAATATTTTAATTGTTTAAAGATCTAATTAAATGCTCTATAAATACCTCTTATGATGGGTTGTCACGTGTTATCCACACAAATCATTATAGATCTTAGAGGATGAGTAGATACTTTTTTAGTTTTCTGAGATCATATAATGACATATGATCCGATCAACGTTATTCCTGAGATGAATGGTGAATGTAGTTGGATCATCACCATCACCTCTATGGGATATTTTCCTCACCAATGATCAATCCATAATTAATCTTGGTCTCATGAATTGTGGTTTTCACCAATTTTGTTAAATATTTGAGCATTTATTCATATATGGTTTTATTGAAATGTGATTATCGACCCTTCATAGGAGAACATTCAATAATTTAATTTAATTAAATAATTTATTTATTTTGTTATGTCATGAAATCACCCATAATTTTACACATATATATCTTTGGTAAGGATAACATTAAACAATGATGACTATAACCTTTGTGTTATGTTCTTTTCACCCTCCTTTCATTGTAGTCTACATTTGTAGTTGGTTGATTGGTGATTTGATGATATATGAGAATAAAAATAATTGTGTGTTCATTCATTGGAACAATAGATCCAGGTCAAGAGTACAGAAATCAATTTTATTGATTCTTAGGAGGTGTTGTAATGATGAGGGGAACCCAACATAGTATCATGTATTGGTAGTTTTCGAGTGGAATCTATGAAGATCTTGTCACTGCCCAGGATAATCAATGCATGGTAATGGTAACATGACAAGGTTCCTATATTTAATGTGTGGTGGACATATTTGGATGTCCAATGAGGTGTTTGATCATGGTCAATGTTGTGAAAATGATTTTGTGGGATTTTAGTGTGAAATAAGTTCATGTTGGGTTATTTAAACCTGAATCTCATAACCCTTATTTAATATTTGAATGATTATATATATTTTATAATAATAATAATTGAATTATTATTATTAAATAGAGGTGGTGGGGTAGCTGATCCACCTTACAATATCCTCCTACATTCCCATCATGGAATTGGGAAAGTACCTTACCCCTTTTTTGATATTATTATTATCATTATAATAATCATTTTATTGATAATATTTGTTTTTAAAAATAGATAAATAACGGTTGGGTGGGATCTCCCAATATGTTGTGCAAAGATGGGGAGGGGTGGCTTAAATGTATCCCCTTATCACAATAATAACATAATGATAATAATACTAATAATAGTAGCATTATTAATATTATTATCATTATTATGACGACATTGTTTGCACTGTAATTTCTACATGCAATTTTGAATTGATGATACATCTGCAACATTATTAACCTATAATTGAGATCCTTGATTCATTACTAATCTTGGGTATATAATTTCGACTCATATATTACTTCTATGTTATGTCCAATAATAATAATAATAATAATAATAATAATAATAATAATATTTTTGTTTTTGTTATGAATTCCAATAACTAACACACCTTTTTCATACAGAGTCATAATGAATAAATTGATGAGGCATCACATCCATTATATTGATATAGTCATTTCAGGAAAAATATAAGGTATTTAATTAGTACTTATGTCTTGCACCCACAATGGGATGTTTGTGTCTGTTATGGAAAAATAAATTTTTTTCACTAGTTTTTCAGTTTGGGGAAGTGAATAGCCTACCTAAGGCCTTTTTCAATGAGGATTAAAAAAATTATATTTTTTTTCCATTCCAATCTGTTTGTGATGACACATAAATCGATTCACATTTTCCCCACTAGACATATGATGATACTTGTGTGTTAATAAGGCTTTTTTCCACACATGTCATGTACACATGGAGTATACATGTATTCATAGAGTTACACAGGCACAACCTTGTACATGGGAATAATCAGGTACATCGCCAGGTAGTGGAGCTAGACCAACATCTTTGTGAACCCCCTCACAAACCATATACATTTTTTATGAATCTTTTTGATCTATTATATAATTCGATCTAACTTTTTTGAACTATGAGAATATTATCCTATGTTTTTTCCATGTAGAATGTGAATGTGTCCTTTATAGTAGTTTTTTAGAAGTGACGAGAGACATTATGACTGTGAGTATTAATTAGGTGACACTCAACGATGGAATTGATAAAGTAGGGTCATATGATAAAGGTCGGAGGTGTACCCCAAGGATGAACTAGGTTTTGGGTCCTATAACTACTGAGTGGTCCAACCTTGATGAACTATGGAATTAGTCATACACCTAATGGGAGATATCCCCAAATGGAATAGGGTGTAGATAATTTACCTACATAGTGTTACCCAATAATGGACTAGGGTTTGGGACCACTACCCAATGAGTGGTACCCTTTACAATCTAGGGTTAGTGTCCTCTACCTACTCAGGGGAACATTCCTTGTAAATTAGGTCACATTTCATCTTCTTGCTAAGTGGTACCCCTATAGAATTATAGTGACTGGGTCCTCTACCTATATAGTGGTACCCCCTTTAAGGCATGAAGAAAGGGTATTCTACCTAATGATTCATTCCTCCAAAAATACAATGTTGTGTTTCCTCTACCAAATGAGTGGTACTCCCTTACGAACTAGGGTGTGGGTCCTCTACCTACTGAGTGGTACCCCCTTGAGGTAATATGACATTGTCCATCTACATACAAAGTTCTAAACCCTTATAGACTTGTTCATGGGTCCTATATCTATTTAATGGTACCCCATTAGGAACTATGTTTTATATCCTCTACCTAGTGATGGGTACACTATGATGTACTAGGGTTTAGGTAATCTACCTTCATCATTGTACCCACCATAAAAAATAGGGTTTGGGTCCAATACCTATAGTGTGGTTCCCCCTTATACACCCATATATGGGTCCTCTATATAAAAGTCCCCCCCTGACTATGTGACATAATAGTGAGTTGTGGGTCCTAAAAATGACTTCTTAATCAGAAACATAAAATTCTGGGCATCGATGATGAAACTATGGAACTATAGGAAAACACAACATATTGGGTTAGTATATGATATGAAGATCCACATTATTTTATATCTCTGTTTATTATATGATCATATATATATTCTTGTTATTGATTTATCTCCCCTCTTTCTTTGGCCTTAGTTGACTACATCAATATTTATTCTATTACTCTCTCATCTGATTTCATGACTTCTTATTGGATATGTATAAGGTCAACCATGTTTGTGTGTTACCAAAACATGTAATGTCTTATGTAAGATATGTATAGTTAGATGATGTAATTTAAATATCTTAGGGATACTTTGGGTGTTTTTTACCTCATACGATTGTCGAGGCTTGGTGATCACGATTTAGAAACTGTCAAATTAATTTATTTTCTTATTATTGTCACTTTCGTGCAAATTTCAAAGGATGGTTTGTATTTTTACCATTCCATTTCCAATTTAATTTATGTATTAGTTTTTATTCAATATTGTGTTTTTACTTTCATGGTCTTTAATGTCAATTTTAATATATTTTAATATTGTCCCTCTTTACATATGTATGGAGATGGTTGGTTACATGTATATAGTTACATTAGGAAAAGTCCTCCCATTTTTTTATTCCATTCGGTACTTTATTAAAGCCCATGGCCAATGGAGGTGGGCATGGCAATGACTTGGATCATCCTTCTACTTACCATGAAGGCCTCAGGGTGGTTGGGTCATAAACGATTCGTCTCGAAGGTTGTTCAAACTCATGATGACATTTGATATTTTTTACCTTATAAGTTTTGGTTGGAAGGATAGGGAACTTTGTCAAAGTTTGTCCAGTCATTCACCATGACTCTAACTACAATTCTTTTACTTATAATACCAATAAATTATTTGTAGGGAACATTTTTACATGTATCATATAGGATTGAGTCTTTTTACATTCGTTTTTGAGCCATCTACCTTTACATATGATCAATGATTGTCGAACATAATGCCACTTTCTAAATGTTTCCACGATGATTGACATTGAGGTTTACATATTAGATGATATAGTATGACCCAATGAGTGATTGGGTCTCCCTGAAAGTGGTTAGTCATGAGATGGTATTTCATTAGGATGGTTAGTAGGTAGCACATTCTCCTATCAATTGGTTTATAGACCCACATCCAAGGGTTCAGGTGGATGCAGAACATTAGACTGAGTTGTGGATAGCTATTTTTCTGATATATGATGACTCAGAAATTTGAAATGAATATCATCAGCTTCCAGTGAAGGGATATCATAGGACGAAGTGACGATGACTCACCGAAAGTAGGCATATGATGTAGGTCTCTTTATATAATGAACTTTCATTAATGGATACCTCAAAAACAAATTCATCCACTTAGTCATGGTCATTTTTATCCTTGATATGGGAGTGAAAATATCACATTAAATTATACTACCAATCATGACGTAGTTATAATGTTGTTCGAAGATTCACCAAGGTAGAGGCAGTTTCTGGAGCCAAGAGTTTGGTGAGACAATGTATATGATGGAGGATCTATAGGAGTAGGAGGAGGAGGTAGTGATAGGGTATGATGATACCACCACCACTATAGTTAGACAAATATAGGATCAGAAAGCAGTTGTAATTATTAATGGAAAACTACAGGTGTTGGAGGTTCTTTAGCTAGATGATCTAAGAGTGTATTCAGGTATGTATAGTATTCCTTATATATTTATTTTTGTACTATTAAACACATTTATGATAAACTATGTTACCTACATTTTTCTAATTTTATCTAAGGAAACACATGGAATCAGAAGAGACCTACGATAGTTTTTTGGACATTTGATATGAAACTAATTGGGAAATTTTCCTCACCAAACATGTTCTTGAGACATGATCAAACACTTTTCTAGTGGGTGAGGGCCACTAAATTAAGATAGTGTAGATGTGTTTTGGATGAGTTTCTTTAACTTGTGTGTATGAGGTCATTTTGATGTTATAAGGTTTTGGAGAAATCCATGGTTGTGGTAAATTGGTTGGAAGGTTAATTAATAACATCCAAGCAGTACCGGCACATATCGTCATTGAGTTCAGTTTGAGGTATGATGTTTGTCTTCACTTCCCCAATTTCACTTTTCATATAGAATCATGATCCACTTATCTTAGAGAATATCCCCAATTTCAGACCTAGTGAAACATGTGGGGCTTTTTTTTCATGACAATTGTGTTGGTGGGTCCTGAAGACAGTATCAGGTATCACATGCTTCTAACTATAGTGTGAATTGACTCTAGTTGGAGAGTGAGAGCCTCATGTGGAATATCATTTTTATTTAAAAAAGACCCTATGATTTTATCCTCAACATAGACTAGTTCCCATAAACTAATGATTATTTTTTTATCACCAGTGAGTGTGGTGGTTTTTTATATTGGGAAAGATTGTATAACCATTTTTATGGAGTGATTCTATGTAGATTAGAAAGAGTTCTTATGTAGGATGTTATGACCGATTTTTTATCAGTTATCCAGTAATACTTATAGAGTATGGGTTTCAATGTGAATTTTGTTCAACAATAGTGGTGGAGTATGAGGTTATCATTCCTTGGAATGTCTGTAGTTTATCTCTAAACCAAAATTTAATATTCATCAACTACTAGAACCATTGGTATCCATTAATTTTTTCAACAAGATATTAGATAACACATGTGTAACTTTATAAGTTGAAGGTATAATCGATATTTTTCTGAAAAAAGGTTTTTATATGTCCCTGTATGGTCACCGGGGAAGCCCAAGGTTATTATCCATAAATACGAATGAGTTCTTGAGTCTAGGTACTAATTATTTTGAATTGAACTAGGTCACTGGAGGAGGAGTATCTATTCCTTATAATCCCTGAGTTATTTGACATGTGAGTTAAAGGAAATTGGTTCTTAGAGTTTAACCATATGATTGGTTACCACTAGATCTAGTTTTGAGACGTGGAATTATCATGTGTGGATTCCTAGAGCATGTGTAGTTTCTTTGAGTTCATGGAGATACCCTTTGGCATGTTGAAATCCCCATTAGATTTTGAATGGAATATGTGATTTTTCATTAAACATTTTTGGGTCTTTTTGTGGTAGTCCATTGTGATGGTAATTTCGTGTCCTTAGTTTCAAGGATGGAGCAAGGAGAACACATGATAATGGATTTAGTGATGTTTTTTAGGGATAGATTTTATCCAAGGGAATATATGAACTACCTAGAAAACATTAAAAGTCTTGTATAGACTACTAATGGTGGTCTTTGGAGATTGATATAGAGAACTATTATTTTAATATATATATCCCTTTGGAGGATCAAAAATATATTTCCAAGATGGTAGAATATCTCTATGGATCAAATGATATTTTTCTAACTATTGTGTCAGGTTATTAAGGTGGTTTTCCCCTTAGTCTTGTAACCACAACTATTTTGGTTTCATTTGTTATCCAAATTTCAATACTGAGGATGTATATGGAAGAATAATTTTATGATATCAACTTGAGTATGATTGGTTATGAGAGCAGAGTATCCATTTTTCAGGAGATGGTGGAGGTGAAAATTAGTATAGAAATAACTTGCATGGTAAAGTGTATTCCTTGGGTGCCCATTTGTTGGCAGCAGTTGATACCATCGGTATACCTCATTGGATTGTGAGACCATACTGGGATATCAATATACTCACCATTTTTCTTATTTTTTTCATTTTACAGATAAAAATTTTTAATAATGGAATAATGTATAGTTTTTTCCAATTGTGACAGTTGAATATTTCATTGATTTTTTAGAACCAAGAACTAATACAATACTGGATTTCAGGGCCTTGTGAGACAAGAATTAGTTTTATTAAAATATTTAATATAACATATATCACGCTGAATCATTTTTTTGGAAAATGATGGATATTTAAAAAACATATTCTTGGATAAACAATATAATACCTAGGATGAATCTGGAGCACGATGTTTACCATAGGCACACCCTAAGATTGGTCAAATGGGTACATCTTATAGATGCAACAAATGGAGGGTGAATGTAATTAAAATTAATTAATTAATTAATAATTATCTTTGTTAAATTACCTAATTAACCCTTCTATAAATACCCTCTTATGAATGTTTTACAATTTTTAGATACATACACCTTTTAATATCTAAGAGGATGAAGATATCATTCTTTTTTGGAGGATTGGGAACGAAGAATGACAGATGATCAAATTGAGGATAATCATGTGATTAATGAGAAACACTTCGAGATAATATTCATCGCCGCTTGTGGATTCATCCATCCCCAACGATTGATTCGAAATTGAGATCGGGATCACCAATTTTGATTTCAACCATTTTTAAAAAAATATTGAGCATGGATTCATATCGTCTTTTATTGATATATGATTATCTTACCTTAACATGAGACCCTTTAATAACTTTATTTTATTAAATAATTCATTTATTTTTTATGCCATGTTATCACCCCCGATTATACACCTATCATTAATTAGTTAGCATCACATCGACTGATGATGATTGTCAACTTTTTTATGTTTATTTCTCTATGTATGCACAGAATTTGTTATTGATTCTATATTGACCTGTGATTCGACGATATTTGGGAATACTGATCATTATGATATTGTTCTTTGGAATAATAGACCACGATCATGAGTTAGAATTTTTATTTTTGAGACATAACAAAACTGTATTGGCTATGAAGTAAACCTGAATTAGGATTGAGTATTAGTGGTTTTAAAGTAGGATAGAGTAAATATTGTGACTCATCAGGTAAATTGGTGTTTCGGAATGGGATTAGGATAGGTTTCCTTGATTTGAGATGCTATGGATGGATTTGAATATTTTGTGAGGTGATCAATCCTGGTGAACATAATATGATTAATCATAGTTGGAGTTTAGTGTGAAATAAGTTAAATTTGAGGGAATTACACATGAATCCTCTTCCCTATATTAAATATATGAAATATTATATATATTTCATAATAATAATAATAAAATTATTATTATTCAAGAGAGATGGAGAGTGGTACCACTTTGGAAGAGACTCCTACACACGCAGCTTGGACTTGGGGATTTTCCTACACAATTTTTAAATTATTATAATTGTTATAATAATTATTATTTTAATTATAATATGTCTTTAAAAAATTAAAATATAATAGATTAATAGACTTTTTTTCTCATTTTTTGACTTGTGAAGAGAAGGATATAATGGGATTCAATTAATTCCCTAACCATAATAATATTATTATTATTATTACTTTTATTATCATTATTATCAAAACCATATTTCCACTGTAACTTATTTCTGTGGAAATGATTGATGATTTGTATATGGAATTGTTATAACACCCATATATTTTTATTACATGGACTTGTTTTAATTTCACGTCTTTTATGATTCAAAATATTATTTTTTCACTACACACAACATCGTATTAACATTCGGTATATGAAAACTACTCTTGGATTGTGTTACACACAATTTCTATTCATTTTCATTGAATTCATTTCACGTAAAACCATGTTTAAGAGAACAAATACATATTATTATGTGACCATATAAAAATTTCATTATAATTGCAACAATGAATATTATTAACAAAATTAGGATAATATCCATTACACATGTATATATAATTTATTATTTTCAAATAAATTAATTATAAATTAAAATGAAACAATTTTTAAATAAAATGGATTATTTTTCTAAATAACCTATTTAAATTAATATAAGTAAGTTTATAAAATAATATAATCACTATTATTGGGTTTTTTAATTTATTATATATTTTATATATTTAATTTAATGTTAAAAACTCATCTTATAAGTTTTCGAGACAATATATAAGAATAAATTTATTTTTCTGGATAAAAGAATAATTTTTCAACAAATATAGTTTCTCCGCCTTTTGATGGTGAACCTAGTTTATATCTAGTTTTGACATGTTTATATATTATATTTAACAAATTAAATTTCTTTATTGGAATCAAGACATTAATTTTCTTTTGGTTCATTTTTTGGTATTTTTCTAATAAGTTTTATTTTTTGATGAATAGTTAAATATAGATTTTTTAAAAAAGAGTATATTTTTTTAATGTATATACAAGATAAAATATTGTTCTGGATTAGTTTTAAATTTTAATTAGTTTATTGTAATATAAAACAATACAATTATGTTTTTTGAAATGGATTTTATACAAAAGATTATTATAACAACATTTTCCGTTTTAAAAGGACGTTTTTTTAAAAAACTAATTTTCTTTACATTTTAATGGTTTTATTTTAAATTTAATTTGTTAATTTATGTTTTTTGAATTGATAAAAATGGATAAAAAAGTTGGATTCAAAAAGTCCAAATTGATTACATAGGTCCTTTTTTTACAAATATGAATATTAACAATGATAAATTTTCTTACCACCATAATGGGTATATCAGGTAATATAGGATAAAAATAAAATTATAATGACAATAAAATGATCCAAAAAATGAGAATTTTTTTATGAATTTATTTCAACTCTTAACATTCATGTTTCAAAATTATGTCATTTAATGGACAATTTTTTATTAAAATTCCATAAATAATATTTAAATCAATAAAAGACACAAAGTGTCAATTTATTTGTCTTTAATATCTATTATGTGTCCATATAAGGAAAAATGGTTGGTATCCACGAATATAAATTTCCAATTTTAACAAAGAGACCATATTTCCAAATATAAATTTAATTTTGACATTTTTGGTCAATTTGGACGATATTATGGTATTTAAAATATTATATTTAATGATAATTTAAAGATTTCACATTCATGTTTTAAATAATATATCATTTTTAATAAATGGTTATAAAAATTGTAATTTCGACTATAAATACTATTTCAAAATATAAAATGATGTAATTTATCATAATAATATAATTTTGATTTTTAAGAAAAAAATAATTACTTTACAAGATTATAAATTGATGATGCAGAAATTACTTAATTGATTGAAAATAAATAATATAATTCTTATTAAAATTATAATAACCATTAAAAGGATAAAAAACATGAAAAAATTTATTGGTAAAGTATATATTGACCATAATAAACACATGGTTGATTTATTTACTATTTAAACCTATAAGGAAAATATTATGACACTTATAATATTTTATTTGTAGTGATGTTAATGTTTTCAAATTAATGGTTTAATAAATAAAAAATATTTAACATATGATTTTACAGAATATATTTTCAAAAAATAAAATTATTCTAATATATAGATTAATTATATTCATTAGGGTATTTTGTTTTTAATTTTAATTCAACAAATCAGTGTTTTAAATAATTATAAAATACACATATATAATTATTTTTTTTAAAAAAATAAATTAATGTTATTGAACATATTAAAATATAAATAAATTTGGATAATTTATATATCCAAATAATTTTATAGATTTCCTTAATCTCTTAGGGAATTGATTAATTTTTTTAAAGGAAAATATCATATAGTAATAATTTATAAATATAAATAAATTTAAATGTGTCAAAATTTACTATATTGATAGTTTATCAAAATTATGTATTATTAAATTATTTAAAAATAATAAAACAATTTAAAAATATATATAATAATAATTATATTGTCTAAAATGTTCTATACTTTTCATATATTTTCTATGTGATATTAGATAAGTTAAAAATACGCTATTTAAATATTGAAATAATTGTAACCTTAGTTAATATTAAATTGGCTAACTAAGTGTTAAATTAAAAGGAGGAAGTTTAAATTGATAGAAAATCATATAAAAAAACTATAATAATAATATTTTGCAGCCTTATAACATCTCATCTTCATGTATAATATATTTGAACATTTTTTGATGTGGATTGAAATTATTAAAAATTATTTATTTAGAAATTCCACACGTGCCCCAACCTTAATTATGAATCAGAACATCCTCCCTCACAACTTAACTTCACTTTGACCATTCAAGATTAGTTATCCCCTAACCATTTCCCTTTTTGACATCATCTTTCACATTCTAGATGTTCTTCTATTCTCATAAGTCTAACTCTACTTCCTTTAAGAGGAGATCTAGAGGGAGCTCATCGTAAAAGATGTAATCTTCTCTACTAATTATTTGTGATTTATTTCATCTTATACTTACACTATATGAGTTGATTCCATGATAAATTAAAAATACCAATGTAACTTATATGCAGATATATAATTGTGGTTATGAAAAAACAATATTCCACCTTCTATTAATCCTATGAAAAAAGAAATTCCACTCATGCATATGTATGACATACCGTATCCCCATTGTGGTGTAATATGTTATGCATCCCTTATTTACTTGGGTCAGTGTAATTATGGATATAATATGTATATGTTATTATTTTTTATTTTTATTGATTCTCAAATATTATATACAACATATAATTCAATACCAATCCCCAATTATGAGAATGATATATTCTCTCAAGCTTATTTATATCCTACCATCTCCACATTGCAACATGATTCATTATACATGATATTCACTAAAGGGAGATTATATAAATTATTTGAATGAAAAAATATGAGATATATTATACTAATATATTTCTGTAAAAGATATAACTACAACCTATAAATAGTAATAATAACAAATCTGATAAACATGTGTTAGAAAATAAAGCAGTTAATATTTGATGGATGAGTACTGATGTTATTAAAAAATGGGTTATAATATAATCAAATATGATATTATAATAATTAATATGATTATTGAATAAGTTAATGAAATTTTTTAAACAATTATATAGTAGGTTCAGACGTGTACAAAGGAACCCAGATCTAAGAAAATGGATAATTTTAAAATTTCATTATTATGCAAGATTGTTTATACAAAAGTATTTATAGGGGATTAATTTTCATCAATGTCCATGTTTTAAAAAAAATCGTTCATAAAATGTTTTTATATTATCCCATGGATTTTAAGTCATTTTTAACCATTTTTTAAATTTTATAACATGATTTTATATTAATCTTTCTTTTGTTTTCTATTCAAGGTACTTTTTTACTTTTTCAGTAGAAGTATGAGAGGAATGTTTTTAACTTGTATGAGATGAATTGATTCTTACACTTTCATAACAACTTATTTCCATGAAGTTTACCTTCCCAGATTTCAATGTAAATTTGAAATAAAAAAAATTATTTTTATATTTCATGGTATTTCACAAAAAGAAAATGTTTTCAAATAAGATATTATATTATCATCATTAATTAATTTGAAGTGTTCAAACAAAATTAGCTTCTATCTAATATTTCATTATTTAGTTGGGTTATGTTTCAAGTATACTATCTTTTTTATAACAATGTTTTTATGGTGTTTATAATTGAGTCATATATATGAAATCCATTTGTTTTAAATTGAATATGTTATGAATGATGTTTAAGAAATCCAATTTATTATTTGTGTTATGATAAATGAATGATTTATATTCTTGCGAAACATATAAGAATGAATTCATTATGATATGGGTTGTAATTATATCTCCATACAATGCATTGGTTATTGATTTATATCTCATTATATAGATAAGTATGAAACATTAAATGATGTTACATCAAAAATATAGGACTAGGGGTGTATGTAATGCATGTAAGTAGTTTTGTTTAGATTAAGTTAACACGCGTAATAATTTTTCCTTAAAAAGTGTAATAACTCTTAAACAGTTACTCTGATCAAAAATCTCAGGGCACCGTTGCGCTCAGAATGGTGGGTTTACCCTAGGTACGACTTAATATTAGTCGGCGCGGGCCTCTTGTGAGAAAACCAAAAAATGGCATAATTGTAAATAAAATAACAAAATAATTTATTTTATTTTACAAATGCTTGTAACTCACAAACGGTGAATCAAATTAAAAATACAAGAACACCACTGAACTCATGAGGGTATGCTTTCTTTATAAAGATACTAACATTGACTGGCGTGGGCCACCAGATGAATTTAATTTTTGGCCACAAATAAAATAATTAAGTGAAATTTATTTTATTGTAAAATTAATAACTTCTAAATGGTAACTCTGATTAAAAATCAGAGAGTACCGTTGGGTTTGCTGGAGCATGTTTCACCTAGGTACAACCTAACCTCGATTGGAGCGGGTCTAGGTTGACTGATAATAATATTCCAAACTTTTTTTTGGTACATTCAGTAAACACACAAGCAGTGTTTTATAACTTTTGAACCGATGCACAAAATTAAAACATGAGGGCACCGTTGAACTCCCAACACCAATATTCACATAAAGATACTTACATCATGATGACAGATGGACGAGGGTTAAAGTTAGTTTTTGGGTTTTTCATGGAAATAATTAAATAAATTTATGCATGTTTTATTTTAATATAACCACATAAATGGAAGTTGGAGGTGGGGACCACCACACCTTATCCTCCCATAAGAGGTTATGGTGGTGGGGCCCATCCAAACCTATCCTCCCATGAGTGGATACAGTGTGAGGACCACTTGGGATTAAACCCCCCAATTAAATGTGGGAAACCAGTCAACTCCCTCATTAATGAGGGAGAGGCTCTTGACAACCTCTACTCAATTAATTGTGGCAACACTCTAATTAAATGTTCCAACCCTTCTCTTGGATAATTATGTCACCCACAATAATTAATTTTGCTTTTCTAATTCTCGTAAAAAAAATTTTGATGGTGTAATCTATTATTTTGGCACCTCACTTCATTTTGGTGGAATTTGGGAGAAGAGGGAGAGAGCATGGGAGACTGCTCTCAACGAAGAACACTCACGACGAGGAACGCTGAGGAGGGATGCCTCGACTATGAAGAACGATCTCCTTGGACAGTCAACCTAAGACTCATACCATCATGGGACGACTTCGATGGCTGACCTTCTCTCCTCATCGTCTTCAACAAACCGACTCATTTGCTCGGTATTTGAAGAGTGTGGCGGACGCGAAGAATGACGACAACTCCGCCTTCCACCCCACGACTTCGTCAACGAACAACGAAAAAGTTGGGGTTTTATTTGAATATGATATTATTCCTTTAATTATTCCCTTCTATGAAAAAAAATTGTTGTGTATTGTTTTCCTTGCTATATGGGAATTGTTTTTACGGGAAGATGTGGGTGTTGATAGACTTTTATTATTCTATGCTCTTTTCATGTTAGTTATTTGTAATTCAAGAAAGAATTGTTCCACTTGTAACCACCCTAAACATGGAGGGTGTGGGACAAACCAACATGGCCCTATTCCTATGTCATTTTTGTTTATGATGTTCTTCAGCTTGGGGATGAGGCAACGAGATGACGAATGTGATGCAAGAAATAGCCACGCTACATGTCACCTCTATGACCTATGCCACTTTCCGGCTGAGCCATCCACCGGCCAAACCAGTTCCAGCCACCACGTCCAGCAACTGAACTTACTCCTCCTCCTCGGGTTGTACCATGACACCCTCCCGACTGCTCGCAACTCCCATCCCTGCTGTCCTGCCTCGCCACAGCCGAAAAACACCGGTACCACCTGGCCTGAACCTCACATGCAAGTGGCCCCCCTCGCAGTGCCCCGGATGAACCACACCAGCCCCGCCAGCCCAATCCACACCGTCTTTCACGCGCTCTTTGCACACCACGCTGGCACTGGCCGTACCTGCCTTGGCTATCTGGGTCGAGCTGTCCGAGCCACGGCCCTTACGGAACTGGCTGAACCGGCCTCGGCCTCCTAGGCTGAGCCGCTTATCCGCGTCCCATGCACACCATACTGAGCCGGCCTCTCGCACCCCTCGTGTCGCCTCTGGGCCACACCGCCTTTACATAGACCCACGAATAGTCTGCGCCCTCGAGACAGATTTTCACCCCAATGCTACTCACGACCCTCATGACCTACTGGGTCTAGCCCAGCCGGCCGGGCCGAACCCACTGGGTCAGGCCAGGCTGAACCCAAATTGGGTCGGCCCAGACTAACTCGTGTCAGGTCAGTTCGACCGGGTCAGACCGGACCTGGGCCTACTACCCACCCTTTACATTTTTTTGGCCATATCTTTGGAACTGGACATCGGTTTGACAAAATGTTAGTGGCACTGGTATTCTTGGATCGCAACAATCTCTTTATGTATTCCTCACTAGAGTTTTGGGTATAGTTGAGATATAGTCTTGTTGGATCGAGGATGAATCCTACCGGGACCCTCTGACTAAAGGTCTAATAACTCACAGACCGGGTATCCGATTAATGTAATGTCTGTTGCGTTGAGACCCCTACGACATGGAAGACCATTGGAATACATCTTCGTGGGACTTTATAGATGTTGATGTATTGAAACAAGGATTTAAAATTGGAAGCTCCCGGAATCAAGTGTGCTTGGTGCAGGAACCCTATTGCTTGCTGCTCTCTTACTACTGTTACATGATCCTATGTGGGTTCGACAGCTCTTACTAATGTTCCCGGATCCTACATGGGTTCAAAATATCTGAATATTGTTCCAGGATCCAACGTGGGTTTGATAGCTCTGACTAATGTTCGAGGATCCTATATGGGTTTGACAGCTCTGACTCCTGTTCCAGGATCCTACGTGGGTTATATAGCTCTGACTACTATTCTAGGATACTACGTGGGTTTGAAAGCTCTGATTACTGTACCAGGATCTTATTTTGCTTCAACAAAGATGTTCATTCAGTGGCTACATCTTATCATATCTATCTCTTTATATAATTCGTATACATGGGTGAGATGAGTCAGTAACATTTGTTTTTTTCCTCATTATTGAGATGGATTACGTGATAACATAGGTATATATATGGGAATATACCTAATTGGGGTTATCAGTTGATTTCATACTGTGTGGTTTATCCTTGTTGGATTTTTTGAGACCATGAGGGTCTCGGGGTCCCAAATGAGTATCGTTATACTCACCCCGGCATGGGCTATGTACGAAACTCGTTGTTTTGGATGTGGATGATGGAAAACTATGACTCAGGCTGAGAGTACGAGGATAGGATGGTACCTGGAGGTGGACCTTATAATGAGTCGGTACAGGAGGGAGACTGATGGACGTGGAGTGCCGAGGAGGCTATCTATTCGTACCCTTCTGGTAGGAATCCCTATGGATGACTCAAAAACTCTTTTTCCATTCCTATAGTTGTACATTTACTTATAGTCTACTGTACTTTACCGTTGGGCTTATATTTTCGGCACCTTTTACGTTTTAACACCCTTTTGTTATATAGTTTAACTAGTGTTTTGTATCATGTCGGGTGCTTGTTTATGTGAATTTACAGGTTATAAAGGCTATTCATTCCCTCTTTTAGGTAATTATGCCTTTCGTGCTAGTCGCCAGCCCTTGGCCTATGGAATGTGGGTTTGGGGTTGTCATGGAATGCGCCCCGGAGGATGGGTCGTGAAAAATTGGTATCAGAAGATTCAGTTCTACCACAAAACATAGGACTCTAATATTTTCTATGAAGCAATATTGTTACGTTTAGTGAGTGCATTTTTCTGTTCAGGGAGTCCAGTGTTGGTGCGGTGGCTAACATATCCATACACCAGGACCCTGACATCTGATTTCTGAATTAGTGCATGAAAACACTGATTTCATGTGTGTTTTATTTGTGATTTCTTATGTCTTCTCACCACGTATAATCATTTGACTGTGTCACATTCGTTTCTTCATGATGCCTCCACGCAGACAACCAGTTTGTGTTCCAAGAGTTGTATGCACTGGCAGCCCACCTAGCGACGTGGCTCCGATGCAGGGCCATCTTACTATGTTCGAATCTTCTGGTGGCAGCAGCACCACAACCTGTTGGGTAGAAGCTAACACCGGCCATACTGGCGGATGGTGCATGCTAACTGAGCGCGTTGTACGAGTTCTAGAAGAAGAGGCTTTTGAGGTTTTGATGCGGGAAATATTCCCACAATGCTGAGGGCTAGATGCAGGCAATTTCTAGAGTTTCCTATCTAATTTAGATACTCGTAGAAAAGATGGGGATCGTAGCTTCTAGTCATTTTCAATGAGTGACCATGTTGATGGTATGCTTATTTATGAGGCTTCGGTATGTGGACCCTTGCCTGAGATAGTACCTTGGGGTAGTGTCCCAGCTATATCACTACACGATGGTCAGTTGTTAAAATTGGTAGTACCGGTAGAGGACACATGTAGGTTTGGATCCTTACATGTGTTTCAGCATATGATACCCCTCAGGTTCTATGGAAAGGCCGACTCACTGGTGGAAAAGAACTCGCTCGAGGAGGTGGTTGAGAGTTCTCTAGAACTTCTATAGCTTCGGCAGGAAAACATGTCGGTAGGTGAGTTTCCATCGAGGCGTACAGTTCTATCCAAGTACTCGATGAATACGATAAGATCAGTTCTTCTGGGCTCGAACATTTTAGCGAGGTATGTTTAAAAAACATCTGAACTAACATTATTCCTCTATGCATTCCTACTTATTCTAGGTTTCTAGAAATAACATTTGTGAGAGCGGATACAGCCATTTAATGTTAGCAGTGGGAAAGCAGGAAACCAGAGCAAGTCATAGAGACATGGGCATGTAAAATGTTTTTAGAGAAGATGATTTAGGGACAGATGAGTCTCCAGGGTAGCAGACGTGGAAGAAGAGCTAGGATAGATGTATGTGGTGGTGTACTTTTCGACATGTTACAACCACCACTTTTTTGTGTACACCTCTAGGCTCAAGGAGCTGGAGGACAATAGAAGGGAGTAGTTTCATGCGGTCAAGGAATGTGACCCAAGAGCACCAGGAATGTTTCAAGGTTTGGTAATTGTCTACTACAAGGTGTCGTATCAATATACATAGGTACCAATCATTCCTTCCTTCCATTAATCTTGTACATGACCTAGAGTTTTCATTTATACCATTTACATGACCCTCATGTCTAGAGATACCTTTGGGAGGAGACTTCATAATCACACTTATGCTGATGGCGTGATATGAACCCTAAGGTGAGTGTTTCTGTTGGAACCCCTTGGTGGTAGCAACGAGGATTTACAGAGTTAGTTTGCATTTCGACTTGACATCCACAGTTAACACTCAAATTGAATGTATTATGCAAATAAGTTGTGGTTTATCTAC
This sequence comes from Viscum album, assembly GCA_963277665.1. Classification (NCBI taxonomy): domain Eukaryota; kingdom Viridiplantae; phylum Streptophyta; class Magnoliopsida; order Santalales; family Viscaceae; genus Viscum; species Viscum album. The sequence continues at coordinate 1,422,151,759 of OY728141.1, read as the reverse complement.
AACATTGGAATGGGGTTTTCCATGGTAAACAAAAAAGGAAACCCAAGAAGCACATGATAAACTCATGCATAGGAGGGTGAAACAAATCACTCATGAGTCGTCCAACCTCACCCTCGTGGAAGTAGAAGGTGAATTTGAGATAGTCTATACTCTTGGGAAGGTGAACATGGTAGCAGATGCAGTCAGCAGGAGGTTTATCCTACATATACCGTGTGAGGTGACAGATGAGCTGGCTTCTTTACAAATATACTTTGTGGATAGAGATGGATTAGCCTTCCTTTAGTCTCTTATAGTCACTCCCCCACTTCTTCAGCGAGTCAGGGAGGCAAAGAGTGGGGACGCTGACTGCGAGACACAACATTCTCAGATAAAGATAGGGCAGTAACATGATGGATTTTTTGAAGGTGGGGAGCACGTCATCCTCTTCAAGGGATGTACTATGGTACCAGTGTAACTTCAGGGGGATGTGATGAGAGAGTTACACACATCCCCTCTAACTGTACATACAGGAGTCGTGAAGATATGCCATGTAGTTGCAGAGTTTCTCTCTCGATGCCTCACGTGTCAGCAAGTGAAGACAGGGCATCAGGTACCAGCAGGCTAGGTTCAGCCTTTAGAGGTCCCATAGTGGAAGTGGGTTAGGATATCCATGGACTTTGTGATAGGACTTCCACATACCTCAAAGGGACATTACCCAATTTGGGCGATCATCGACCAAACCCAATGGGTCAGGCTAGGCCGAACCCAAATCGGGTCGGCCCAGACCCACTCGTGCCTGGTCAGTTCGACCTGGTTGGACCGGACCCGGGCCTACTACCCATCCTATACATTTTTTTGGCCATATCTTTGGCACTAGACATCCGTTTGATGAACTGTCAGCGGCGCTGATATTCTTGGAACGCAAAGGTCCCTTTATGTATACCCCACTAGTGTTTTGGGTATTGTTTGGATATAGTGATGTTGGATTGAGGATGAATCCAACCGGGCCCCTGTGACTAAAGGTTTAATAACTCACAGACCGGGCGTACGATTGATGTAATGTAAGTTGCGTTGAGACCCCTACGACATTGAGGACCATTGGAATACATCTTCATGGGACTTTATAGAAGTTGATGTATTGAAACAAGGCTTGACAAGAGGAACCTCCCAAAATCAAGCATGCTTGGTGCGGGAACCCTTTTTCTTGCTGCCCTCTGACTATTGTAACATGATCCTATGTGGGTTCGACAACTCTGACTAATGTTCAGGGATCCTACATGGGTTCCAAATATCTTACTGTTGTTCTAGGATCCTACCTGGGTTTGACAGATCTAACTACTATTCCAGGATCCTACATGGGTTTGACAGCTCTGACTCCTGTTCTAGGATCCTATGTGGGTTAGATAGCTCTGACTAATGTTCCAGGATCCTACGTGGGTTTGACAGCTCTGAATACTGTACCAGGATCCTACGTGGCTTTAACAGAGATGTTGATTCAGTGTCTATGTCTAATCATATGTATCTCTCTACATAATTTGTATACTTGTGTGAGCAAAGTCAGTAACTTTTGTTTTTTCCTCATTATTGAGATGGGTTATGTGATAAAATAGGTATATTTATGGGCATAAACCTAATTTGGGTTATCAGTTGATTTCATTCTTTGTGGTTTATCCTTGAGGGATTTTTTGATACCATGAGGGTCTCGGGGTCCCTACTATGTATCTTTATACACACCTCATCACGGGATATGCACGCAACTCGTTGTGTTGGATGCGGATGACGGAAATCTCTGGGTCAGGCTGGGAGTACCAGGACAGGATGGTACCTGGAGGTGGACCTTATAACGAGTCGGTACAGGAGGGAGACTAATGGACGTGGAGTGCCAAGTAGGCTATCTATTCCTACCCTTCAGGTTGGAATCCCTAAAGATGACTCAACAACTCTTATTCCATTCTACAGTTGTACTTTTACTTCTAGTGCATTGTACTTTACAGTTGGGCTTATATTTCCGGCTCCTTTTACTTTTTAGCACCCTTTTGTTATACAGTTTAACTAGTGTTTTGTATCCATTCATGTGACTGTTTGTGTGCATTTACTGGTTATAAATGCTATGCCTTCCTAGATTTAGGTAATTACGACTTTCGTGCTAGTCGCCAGTCCCTGACCTATGGAACGCGGGTTTGGGGTTGTCATGGCACGGGCCCTAGGGGACGGTTCATGAAAAATTGGTATCAGAGGAGCCTGTTATACTACAAAACATAGGACTCTAATATTTTATATGAAGTAATATTGTTAAGTTTAGTGAGTGCATTTTTCTGTTCAGGGAGTCCAGTGTTGTTGCGGCGGCCGACATATCCATATACCAGGACCCTGACATCTGATTTCTGAATCAGTGCACGAAAACACTGATTGCATGTGTGTTTTATTTGGGATTTCTTATGTCTTCTCACCAGGTATAATCATTTGACTGTGTCACATCCGTTTTTTCAGGATGCCTCCAAGCAGACAACCAGTTACTATTCTGAGAGTTGTACGCACTGGCAGCCCACTTAGCGACGTGGCTCCAATGCAGGGCCATCTTATTATGTTGGAATCTTCTGGTGGTGTACCAAGAGCACCACGAACTGTTGGGTAGAAGCTAACACCATCCATATTGGTGGATGGTGCAAACTAACTGAGTGCGTTTCACGAGTTCCAGAAGAAGAGGCTTTGAGGTTTTTATGCGGGAAAGATTCCCAAAAGGCTGAGGGCTGGATGCAGGTGATTTCTAGAGTTTCCTATCTAGTTGAGATACTAGTAGAGATGATTGGGATCATAGATTCTAGTAATTTTCAGTGAGTGACCATGTGTATGGTCTTCTTAGTAATGAGCATACGGTATGTGGACCGTTTCCAGAGATAGTACCTTGGGGTAGTGTGCCAACTATATCACTACACGTTGGTCAGTAGTTAAAACCGGTAGTGCCGGTGGAGGACACATGTAGGTTTGGATCCTTACACATGTTTCAGCATAAGATACCCCTCATGTTCCATGGAAAGGCCGACTCACAGGTGGAAAAGGACTGGATCAAGGAGGCGGTTGAGAGTTCTCTATAACTACTACAGCTTCGGCAGGACAACATGTCGGTAGGTGAGTTTCCATCGAGGCGTACAGATCTATCCAAGTACTCGATGAATACGATAAGATCAGTGATTCCGAGATCGAACATCTGACTGAAGTATGTTTAAAAAACATCATAACTAGCACTATTCATCTATGCATTCCTACTTATTCTAGGGTTCTAGAAATAACATTTTTTAGAGCGGATACAGCCAGTGAATGTTAGCAGTGGGAAAGTAGGAAACGGGCGCAAGTCTTAGAGACATGGGCATGTAAAATGTTTTGAGAGAAGATTATTTAGGGACAAATGAGTCTCTAGGGAAGCAGATGTGAATAAGAGATAGGAGAGAAGCATGTGGTGGTGTACTTTGCGACATGTTACAACCACCCCTTTTTTATTTACACCGCCAGGATCAAGGAGCTGGAGGATAAGGAAAGAGAGTAGTTTCATGCGGTCATGAAATGCCACCCATGGGCTCCATGAATGTTTCAAGGTATGGTTACTGTCTACTACTAGGTGTCGTATCAATATACATAGGTACCAATCATTCCTTCCTTCCATGAATCTTATCCATGACCTAGAGTTTTCAGTTATACCGTTTACATGACCGTCATGTATAGAGATACCTTTGGGAGGAGACTCGATAATCACACATACGCTGATGGCATGATATGACCCTTGAGGTGAGTTTTTATGTTTAATCCCATTGGAGGTAGCGTCGAGGAATTACGAAGATAGTTTGCATTTGGACTTGACATCCACAGTTAATCCTCAAATTGATTGTATTAGTCAAATAAGTTGTGGTTTACCTACAACATTGGAATGGGGTTTTCCTTGGTAAAAAAAAGGAAACCCAAGAAGCACATGATAAACTCATGGATAGGAGGGTGCAACCAATCACTCATTATGTGTCCAACCTCACCCTCGTGGAAGAAGCATTTGACTTTCAGATAGTCTATAATCATGGGAAGGTGAACACGGTAGTAGATGCAGTCAGCCGGAGGTCTATCCTACATATATCGAGTGAGGCGACAGAGCAGCTGGATGCTTTACAAATATTTTGTGGATAGAGATGGATCGGCCTTCTTTTAGTCTCTTATAGTCACTCCCCCACTTCTTCAGTGAGTCAGGGAGGCAAAGCGTGGGGATGGTGACTGTGAGAAACGACATGCTCAGATATAGATGGGGCAGGCACATGATGGATTTTATGATGGTGGGAAGCACGTCATCCTTTTCAGAGGATGTACTATGGTACCAGTGTAACTTTAGGATAATGCGATGAGAGAGTTACACACATCCCCTCTATTTTTACATCCAGGAGTCCCGAAGATATGACAGGACCTCTGATGACAGCCCTGGTGGTGGAGAATGAAGAAAGTAGTTGTAGATTTTATCTCTCGATGCCTCATGTGTCAGCATGTGAAGACAGGGCATCAGGTACCAGCAGTCTAGGTTCAACCTTTAGAGGTCCCAGAGTCGAAGTGGGATAGGATATCCATGTACTTTGTGATAGCACATCCATGTACATCCAAGGGACATGACCCAATTTGGGTGATCATCGACCGACTCTCCATGTTGGACCACTTCCTACCAATCAAAGAAAATGGTTCAGTAGATAGCTTGGTACGCCTCTATGTGAAATAGATAATGCAGATACATGGATTACCCTCGATGATCATTTATGATCATGATTATTGTTTTACTTCCCAACTATGGAAGGGGTCACATGAGGCTTTTGAGATGCAGCTTCAATTGAGCACCGCCTTCCGTCCTCAAGAGGAAGGTCAGACTGGGTGGACCATTCAGACCCTCGAAGACATGTTTCTTTCTTGGGTCGTAGAATTCAGTCACAGTTGGTAGGATCAATTACCTCTGATGGAGTTTTCATGTAACAAAATATATCACCCCACCATAGAGAGGACACCTTTTAAGGAATTGTACGAGCAACCTGGAAGATCACCTTTTTGGTGGACTAACCCAGGGGAGTCAACACTCGTGGGACAAGATATGGTATGGGCTACCATAGAGAAAGTGTAGATCATCCAGGTGTAGATGAAGACTACACAAAGAAGGAAGAATCCATATGAAAATAGGAGACAGAGACCTCTGTAGTTTGAGGATGGCGACCATGTCTTCCTACGGGTCTCGCCCAGACGAGGTCAATGGAGATTTTGCCGAGGTGGAAAGTTATCTCTGAGATTCATCAGATATTTTCATTTACTCATTAGAGTTGGTGAGGTGTATTACCATTTATCTCTTCTACCTCAGTTGCACCGGGTGCACAACGTCTTCCATGTATCCCAGCTGAGAAGATACGTGCATGACCCTTATCACTTCATCGACCATGGAGAGTTGAACGTCAACGATGGGGCGACTTTTACGGGGGTTCTAGTAGAGATTTAGGATCCACAAGAGTGGGTCATTCGTGGATGGTCGATACCTATGGTGCACGTTCATTTTCATCACAAGAACCTCCAGGAGAGAATATGGGACTGATAGGCTCATATGCATGCTCAGTACCCCCACTTGTTTACCTAGATGAGTTTTGGATTACATGGACGTTGATTCCTGAGGTGGGGAGAATTTAAAGAACAAGAATGTCCGTGATTTTTATTCTAAATAAATGGAAATTTTACGAGTCCATTAAATCTAACGGAACATGATTCTGATGCACATAGTGCCTGGAGTGATCTGTCGATGTTTTGTTAAGCTTATGTTGATGCTCGTAGATAGGTTTCCTAAAAATTTGGAATAACTCTTAAATGGGTACTCAAATCAGAAATCTAAGGGAACTATTGCGCTCAAGATGGCAGCTTTACCATAGGCGCGACATTAAATTAGTCAGAACATGCCTCTTGTGAGAAAACCAAAAAGATTCATAATTGTAAATATAATAATAAAATAATTTATTTTATTTTTCAAATTCTTATTACACAAAAATGGTAACATGGATTAAAAATATCCTACCACCACTGAACTCTTGAGGGTATTTTTTCTTTAAGAAGATATTAACATTGACAGGAACGGGCCACCAGATAAATTTAGATTTTGGTCCTAAAAAAATAATTAAGTGAAAATTATTTTATTGTATTATTCATAACATATAAATGGTAACTAGGATTGAAAATACAAGAGTAACATTGGTTTCGTTGGGGCGGGTTTCACCTAGGAAATGACTGCTGTCAACTGGGACGGGTTGAGAGTGACTGATAATAATTTTCCGATCCTTTTTTTTGGGTATGTTCAGTAAACGAAAGAGCAGTGTTTTATAACTTTTGAACTGATTCTTAGAATTGAAATTTGAGGGCACCGTTGAACTCGCAACCCTGATATTCGTTTAAGGATACTTTCACCTGACAGTAGATGGACGAGGTCCAAAGTTATTTTTTGGGCTTTTCATGGAAATAATAAAATAAAATGACGCATATTTTATTTTATTATAACCACCCATGTAGAAGTTGGAGGTGAGGACCACCAAACCATAACCTCCCATTAGAGGTTATGGTGGTGTGGCCCACCTGAACATAACCTCCAACAAGAGGTTACGGTGTGGGGACCACCCGTGACTAAACCCCCCAATTAAATGAGTGAAACCACTCAACTCCCACAAAAATGAGGGAGAGTCTCTTGACCACCTTTAATCAATTAATTGTGCCAACACACCAATTAAATGTCCCAACCCTTCTCTTGATTAATTATGCCAACCACCATAATTAATATGGCTTTTTGAATTTTCACCAAAAAAATAATAAATTTCCTAATCTATTATTTTGGCACCACTTTTCATTTCTGTGGAATTTCGGAGAAGAGAGAGAGCTTGGGAGAAATCTCCCAATGGAGAATGCTCCGGACGAAGAAGGCTAATGAGGTATTCCTAGACTATGAATAAATATCTCTTTCAACCATCATCCTCGGACTCCTACTGACGTGGGATGTCATCGATGACTGACATTCCCTCCTCATCATCATCATGGAACTGACACAGGATCTCATTATAGGAAGAGTGTGGAGGTTGCGAAAAATGATGACAACTCTGAATTCTTCCCCATGACTTCGTCAACGAACAAGGAACAAGTAAGTGTTTTATTTGAATATGATATTATTCTTTTATTTAATTCCTTCTATGATAAAGAATTGTTGTGGATGATTTTCCTTGGGGTTTGGGAATTGTTTTTTTGGGAAGATGCGGGTTGTTGATAGACTTTTCTTATTCAATCGTATTTTCTTGTAAATTATTTGTAATTTAATAAATAATTGAATAGCTTGTTACCGCACTAAAAACGGAGGGTGTGGGCCAAACCAACATGGGTCGACTCCTCCGCCGTTCTTGGTTGTGATGTTCTTCATCATAGTGACGAGGAAAAGAAATGACGAATGTGATGCAGGCAACAGCTGGGCTCCTTGCGGCCTCTGAGACACGTGCCGCCCACTAGCCGCACCATTCACTAGCCAAACTGGTCCTGGAAACCTCCTCTGCCAGCCGAACTGGCTCCGCAGTCCTTGATAAAATAGCGGCGCCCTCCCGGCCGCTCGTGCTTCCAATCCCTACCGGCACGCCTCACCAATGCCAAACTGCACCGGTTCTGCTGGCCTGAACTGTGCCGGCCCACCGCACCCCTCGCAACGCCCCGACTGAACCATGCCGGCCCATGGCCACCCTCGCAACGACCCCGCTGTACTGCACTGCCCCACCGGATCAAGCCGCACCAGCCTCACCAACCCGAGCCGTACTGGTCGTTGGCCTCCACGTGCTCAGCGCGCCCCGTGCCATCGCTGGTCGAACCGACCTCAGCAATCCATGCTGAGTCATCCATTTTGTGCCCCTCGTAGTGCTGGCTGAACCGGTCCCACACTCCCTGAGCCGAGACGCCATGTTGCGCCCCTTGCGTTCTAGGCCGAGTCGACCTCCAGCGCCCCTCGTTGGGCCTCCGCGCCAAACCGCCTTTACACCGACCCACGACCAATCTGCGCCCTCACGCTACTTGCGGCCCTCGCGGCCTGCTGGTCCGGGCCTAGTGGGTTGGGCCAAACCCATGGCGGGTCGGCCTATAATAAGTTTGGTCAGGTCGGCCCGACAAGGTCGGACCAGAGCCAAACCTACTACCAACCCATTACTTTTGTTAGCCATATCTATGGCACCAGATGTTCATTTGAAAAAATGTCAGCGACACTGGTATTCCTAGAGTGAAACAGTCCCTTTGTGTAAATCCCACTGGATTTTTAGGTATTTATGAGATATGTTCAGGTTGGATTTAGCATGAATCCAACCAGGCCATCAGAACTTAACAGCTAATAACTAATAGATCGTGCATCTGATTGATGTGCCGTTAGTTGTGTTTGACCCCAATGATGTAGTAGACCATTGGGATACTTCATCGTAGGACCATGTTGTTTATGATCTATCAACACATGGATTAGGGAGCGGACCCTCCCAGAATCAAGCGTGCATTGTGCGGGGACCCTGTGGTTGGCTACTCTTTGACTACTGTTCTATGATCCTACATGGGTTTGACAGCTATAACTACTATTCTAGAATCCTATGTGGGTTTGATAGCTCTGACTACTATTCTAGTATCCTACGTGGTTTTTATGTCCATGACTACATTCCAGGATCCAAAGTGGGTTCGACAGTTTGACACCCCTGACTAATATTCCAGGATCCCACGTGTGTTCGACAGTTGTGACTAATGTTCTAGGATCCTACATGGGTTCAGCAGATTTGACTACTATTCTAGGTCTTACATGGGTTTGATAGCTCTGACTATTTTTCCAGGATCCTATGTGAGTTCGACAACTTTGATTAATGTACCAGGTTCCTATGTGGGTTCCGCAAAGAAGATGATTCAGTGGCTATATCTAATCATCTCTATCTCTCTACATAATTTGTATACCTATGTGAGTTGAGTCAGCAACTTTTGTTTTTTCCTCATGATTTAGATGGATTACATGATAAATTTGGTATATGTATGTGCATATATCTAAGTGGGTTTATCTATTGATTTCTTACTTTGTGGTTTATCATTGTTGGATTTTTGATACCTTGAGGGTCTCAGGGTCCCTATTGAGTATCATTATACTCACCCCTGCATGGGCTATGCCCACACCTCATTGTGTTGGATGCATATGAGAGACAACGCTAACTGAGGCTATGAGTAGCAGGACTGGATGGTACCTGGAGGTGGACCTTATGACAAGTCGGTACACGGAGGAGACTAATGGACTTGGAGTGTTGAGGAGGCTATCTATACCTACACTTCATGTAGGAATCTTGAATGGTGACTCATAATCTATTTTTCCTTTCCATCAGTTGTACATGTACTTCCAGTTCCTTGTACTTTACAGTTGGGCTTGTATTTCTGGCCCATATTACTTTTCATCACTCTATTGTTTTACACTTTACCTTGTGTTTTGTATCTAGTTGTGTGCTCTGTTCTGTGCGTTTATATGTTATAAAGGCAATTTCATCCCTGTTTTATAGAATTATTTCTTTAGTGCTAGTCTCCATCCACTGGCCTATGGATGGAAGGCTAGGGTTAGCCACAGCACATGCCCTGGGGGACGAGTTGTGACATATTTTCTATTCTTATGTGTTTTCCACAAATCCATGTTTTATGACAATTATATTTTCTCATGTCTCATTTTCCTTTATGTTTCATTCCTTATAAACTAAAAATATTTATTTCATGTTTTAATATTCTTATATATGTTGATAATTAAATGATTTTTTTTAAAAAAAAATTATGTTATTACATTTTTATGTTCATGTCTTGTTTTATTGGTTCCTTGAATACCCACAATTTAAATCTAAACTCACCATTTTTATATTTTTCCTTTTAGCTGGGTATAAAAAAAGGTTTTAAGTAGGAAAATTAATAGAGAATATATTTATGGGAGATGTTGATTATATTTCACCAAATTAGAAATTTGTGTTCCATTTTTCCAACGTCACCAATCCAATATGGTCTTTGGGAATTTTTGTTATAATTTATAAAGTGTTCTGGAAAAGAAATGTAATTTCCATGTACCTCAACCTTGGCTATTTAATGTTAGTATCAGAGTGATGATTTATTAATCCTTTGGAAACTAGGGTAAAAAACATTAGTAAGATCCATAGAGGTATTTGTTACGAAATGTCTAGGCGTTTAACCAAGGATAAGTTTAACTATTGGTTACAATCTTATAATTTTTGTAACAATCATGAATTACGTATGATTAAACCTATGATTTCATAGATTAAAATTTTATAATTGATTTTACTTGGTTATGTGATTTTCATCTATGATAATTTTTTCTCATAATTTTCTCTTTAGTGTTATTTAATAGCCCGAACTATATAAAACACAAATAACATTTTATTTTTCTGATGTGTATTGTATAAGAATTAGGAAAATATATTTCCTAAATTGAAATATAATGAAGATAATTATAAAGGTGATATGAGTATTCGTTATATTGATGACTGAAAAGATATTGTAAATGATATGTGAAAGTTAACTGATGTTACCTAGTATTATTTACATTAAACAGAAGAAGCATGATTAGATTATGGTTGAGGAACCTTAATACATGATTCACATTTCAAATTCATGGAATGAATAAAATAAATAATCCTAATTAATGGGTTATGAATAATGTTGTATGATTGAAGTGTATATGTTTTGGAATTCAATTATTATATATAATTTGTTTCAGTACAAGTTTTTCAATAAGGATTAAAGAGGATATATTTAATTGTGATGAAACCATAGAAAAGTGATTTAAGGGAAAGGTAATATTATTATTAAGGGAGGGTAACCCTTATTGTGTTAATGATGTGGAGAAAATTGGGTTTATAATCTATAAATATTTGTTGGATATGATAAATTGGATTATAGTAGTTATAGATTTTCTAACATGTGGGTTTTTCTATCATGGATGAAGTACAAAAAAATATTATTCTTAATGAATATATCCTATATCTTTTGGAATAATGAGAAATTAGTGTTTTTAATAACGATATTGGTAAAAAAGTTATTCCCCTTACTTAAGAATACATGATAATAGTTTTCATATGTTTTTAATGTGACCAAAATGTTATACCATATGATATATGGGGGATAAATTTTAATCCGAATTACTTCACCTATTTAAAAATAATGGGATTTTTATATTTATAAAGATTTTAAATTAATTAATTTATATAATGTTTATGTTAAAATTTAGATAATTTTTTTAGAATAAATTATTATCTCAATATTGGTGGATTTATGCGTATTCGACAACTTGTGATATCATTTTTGTTGTGATAATAAAAAAATGATTAACCTATCATTATATTTATGGATCACAAGATCTCTTAAAACTTTAGGAATGAAAAATTAATATTCATTTCTTTGAATAAGGGATTAGGGAAAAAATGTTCATGGCTTGACCGGTTATGATATTGTACAAAAAATAGGTAGGTATATCTTCTTCTATAAATTCATCAATATTAGGAAAAAAGTATCATCATATAAAAGTGTTTATTATTATCATAATTTTTGATGTTATCAATGAAATATTTTGTACTTCTTTATTTTATGATTTTTTATTTTGAATATTTACTAGATCCCAAAATTTTTTATTATTCGTGATATATATCACTTTTTAGGTTTATTTACGCTTTTCCATCATTCCAAAACATTTACCAATGTTCTCCTAGGTAGAGTGGTAGTTATAATATTTTTGGGTTACTGTTATTTTCAAATATAACAATTGAAAATTTATTTTTAGTATTTCATTATGATGCATGTTTCTATGAAGAAAACTCTCAAGTATTAAACCATTGATAAACCAAATAAATTTCAATAGTGAAATTCATTTTAAGGGGATAGAATGTAACAACCTGATATTTTTGTGAGATTGAATTTTTGTAATGTATGTTGTTTTATGATAAACCATGTTGTTTTTTCACTACACACAACACTATAATATCTTATGGTATACGTAACACTATTCTTGGCTTTGTCACACATGATTTCAAGTCCTTTTGAGAGAATTCATTTCTTGCAAAACCATGTTAAAGAGAATAAATAAATATTATAATGAGACCTTATTACCTAGTAATTATAATTGAGAGTATGACAATTATTAACTAAATTATGAAAATATTATTTAAACATGTATATATATTTAATTATTATTTTTATAAATTAATTATAAATGAAAATATAACCCTTTTCAATAAATAGAAATATTTTTATGAAAAACTGTTTAAATGTATATAATTGAGTAAGTAAAAATATATAATAACTCTTGATGGATTTATTAATTAATTATATATTTAACATCTTCAATATGAAGTTTAAAATTATTTTATATGTTTTCTAGACATGAAATAAGTACAAATTCAATTTTTCAGAAAAAAGAACTATTTTACAAAAAATTCAATGTTACATCTTTTTAATGGAATACAAATTTAAAACACAGTATTTCACACTTTTATATACAATATTTTAAAAAATAATATTTTTATATGGAATTGGAACATAAAAAATCGTTTTGTTTTCATTTTTTGTATTTTTCTTATATGTTTCATATTTTGATAAATAGTGATATGCATATTTTTTTAAAATCTGTATTTTATTTTAAGGTATTTTCAATGTTAAATTATGTTTTGTATTAGATTTAAATAATAATTATTAATTTTAATCTAAAATATTACAATTTTCTCATATGTATTTTATATATAATTTTATTATAAAAACCTTTTCCATTTTAATATGACATTTTTCTACAAAAACTATTTTTCATGACATTTTATTGGTTCTTTTTTAATTTAGTTATAAAACATATGTGTTTTGAATTTTCAAAAATGAATTTAAAATCTTGGATTAATTATGTTATATTTCAGTATGTATTTCTGTTTTGTTTTTGACCAATATGAAGAGTAACAATAGTAAATTATGTTACCATTCTAAAGGGTGAATTAGGTAATATAGGTTATAAATAAAACTGTAAAGACAATAAAATGATCAAAAAAATTAAATAATTTTATTTGACATATTTAATTAGGCCATTAACACTCAAGGATCTATATTATGTCATATAAGGAACACTCTTCAAAGGAAATGGCATAAATATTATTTTAATCAACGAATGACAGAAAGTGTCATTTTATTTTTCCTTAATATTTATTACTTGTCCATATGGGGACAAATGGGTGGTATCAAGGAATCAATATTTCCATTTTTATCTTAGTGAACAAATTTACTAATATAAATTAAATTTTTACATTTAGTATTTATTTTGTTATTAGAAATAAAAAATTATTGTTATTAAAAATATTAAAATATATATAATTCTGAATAATTAATATATCAAATTAATTTTATATATTACCATGACACCTTAGGAATATAATAATTTTCGTTTCATGAATAACATCATATCTTGATATTTTTAAAAATCAATAAATTGAATATTGTAAAAAATGAAACTATCTATTCTTTATCATAATTGTGTATTATTAAATTATTTAAAAAAGATAAAATGTTTTTAAAAATATATAATAATTATTATATGGACAAAAATTTTATAAATTAAACATTTATAGTCTATATGATATTTTATAGGTAAAATTTAAACTATTTAAAAATTGAAGCATATGTGACCTTAGTTAAAATAAAATAGAATGACATAGTGAAAAATTAAATTGATAAGGTATAAATGCAATGAAAAACATATCAAAAAATTATTTTTAGATGATATTACAACCTTATCTCGTCTCATCTTAGAATCTATAAAATTTTGGAATTTTTTCTCCTTGATTTTATTATAAATTAACATTTTTTGAAATTCATAAGGTACCTCAAACCACAGTTATAATTGGGCACATCCTCACTAAAAAATTAACATCACATTGACCCTTAAATATAAACTATAACCTACCAATTTCCCTTCTCAAATTATAAGTCAAATTATAGAGGTGATTCACTTCAAAAAATAAACTCTTGTTCCTTTTAGAGGAGATCTAGAGGGAGCTTGTTGAAGATGAGGTAATCTTATCTAATGATTCTTTTAAATTATTAATTTTTATGCTTCCAATTCATGAGTGTTTTCCATCATAATGTAATAATTAAAGAGTAACCTATCTATTTATATTGTAATATTTTTATTCAACGACCATATTCCACCTTCTATCCATCCTATAAAAATTGAAATCACCATTCGTGCGTACGTACGACTTACCGTCTCCATGTTGTGGTGTAATATGTTATTCTTCCCCGATTTAATTGGATTGGTGTAATGATGAAAATAATAAGTATAAATTATTTTTATATCATTATATTTAATTGGATATATTATATACACCATCCACTTCAATACCATTCCACTATTATGGAAATTATATTGTTGCTCATCTGTACGTACAACCAACCATCCCCAAAATGAAATGTGATTCATTATACATGATATTCATTAAATATTTATTATATACATTAATTGGATGAATAAATATGATATATATTATACTAATATCATTAGTTAAATTATATGACTATAGCCAAATATGAGCAACAAAACCTACATGACAAACATGCATTAGAAAATAATTCAGGTAATACCCGATGAAAGAGTATTAATGTAATTAAGAAATGGGAAACAATATGATCACTTATTATATTATAAAAATGAATATGATTCTATAATAAGTTAATGAAATTATTTAAAACCTTATACTGGAGGTTGAGACATGTATAATGGAACCTAGACCTATGGTATGGGATAATTTCGAAATCTCATTATTACATGAGATTGTATATACATAAGTATTTTCTAAGGATTACTTGCAATCCATGTAAATTTCTTTTAATAAATGATATTGTAAAATATTTTAATACTCTCGTACAGATGTTTTATGTCATTGATACCAATTTCATAATTTTTACTACATGGTTTTAAAATAATCTTTCTTTCATTTTTCATACGATGTACTTTCTCACTTTTCCCGCAAATGTAAGAGAACAATGTTTTTTTGACATATATGGAATGAATATATTATTGCACATTCATAAAAACTTATTACCATGATTCTTGCCTTATAATCTTTAATGATTAATTTTCAATTAAATTAATTTATTTTAAAATTGCAGAGTATTTTATGAAAAGATAACGTTTTTGAAGAAGAAAGAATATATTACTAGGGCATGGGTCCTACACCTATAAAGTGGTACCACCTAATCGAATAGGGATTAGGTTCTATACCTCTTGATTTGAAACAAATTATAGATTAGGGTTTTTTCTTTTAACTATTGAGTGTTTCCCCCTTATTCACTGGGTCTTGGGTCCTATACTTGGTGGTTGTTCCCCTAAACTATGCAGAATAGTGGTGAGGTGTGTTTCATTGACACTGTTAGTTATTCAAGCACATGATATATGAGGCATCAATGATGGTCCATTGGAATTATAGGTTGAATTATCATCCCAGGTTGGGCTGTGATTTGGTGATACCCTTTTTAATTATTTTCTTGGTTTCTTCTATGAAAATATATATGAGCATGTTTTTGGGTTTCATTTCCTAGTTTCCTTTGTCAAAGTTGAATACTTCTATCATTTCATTTATTTATCCCTCGTTTGGTTTTTAGGTAAACCTATTGGGTATATATATAATCACCCCTTCATTGGATTTTATATCATGTTTCATGCATTATGAAAATGAGATACTAGTTGATAGTGATATTGGATGAGCTTAAGAGTACTTGGGTGCATTTGAGCATGTTCAGTGGTTAGTGCTTGGAGATCAAGGTTTGGTCTCTCTCAACACTATTTATTTTCATGTTATTTTAATGTTTACACATCTTTTTTGGGTCTTAATGTGTTTTGACATTTCATTTCCAATTGAAGTGTCACGTACATTATTATTCCCCTAGAGTTCATTACATTGATGGTTTTTATTCTATATGTTATGTTATTTTTTTTACCATTCCTCTCAACATTGGTATGGAGTGGGTTTGGTGAATTTGTATATTTACTTTGAAAAAATTCAACCCATTTTATTTATGTATTATAGATCTTTTCACTTTCCCCTAGACTATAGAGGTAGGTTGGTGTTGTTTCTTCCTGACCTTCCACCATCCATATAGGCCTCAATGGGTTGGGTTGTCACAATATGAAACAATAGGTCATTTATATCCCATTGAAAAACTATTTCAGCTCACCCTCAAAAGAAAATAAAATGGAAGTATATGACATTTTTTCATCCCTATAGTTACATTACCTATACACATTATATAATATTCCCCTATAAAATTAAATTAATTATCCCCTTAGGTTTTCACATAAGGGGATTTACATCTAGTTTAAATTTTCATTTCTCTTATTAATTCATAATATTTATGAACGAGAATGTGTATTAATGAATGAAATTGTAAAATAATTGTTAAAAAAAATTTGAATAAAGTGTAAGATAAAATGTATTATATAGTGGCTGTGAAATAGTCTCAACCTTGGGATATCATATTCCCCAATTTCAAAATATATTTCTCTTATTTAAAATCATTCAATGATAAATATATTACCATACAATGAACAAATAATTTGAATTTTTGTGACTCAAATGAGAATGTAGATTTAATGTGAAAATATTTTAACCAATGCGATTGAATTTTATAATAACATCAAAAAATATATTCAATCATGTTCACTTTTACTCGAAAAATTATACAATGATTTTGAAATTTAAATATTGGGGAGTGAGTTGATATTAGAGATGGAATCATACAAAATCAAAAATAATTTAATAAGGAATATTAAATAATTTAATAGTCTAATAAGAATAAATTCCTCCACAATGAACAATTAATATAACATCTTTATAAAGATATAATCCAAGAAAAAAGATAAATTGTAAATAAAATTATAAAAAGACTATTAAAATTTCACCATATTTATCCATTATCTCACCATCATAATTGGTTAGGTAAATCATGTATAAAATAGCCAATTTCACAATCGCACATATCACTTCACAAACCAATCATTTATTTAATCACATTCTAGAATGCTTTTCCATTTAATGAATATAAAAATTCATTTAAAAGTTTCAAATCCTAATTTCATTAAATGTACCAAATTTCAAATAAATTAAATATTTGAATATGTGGAAGCTAAATGTATTATTATTCTTCGCCTCAATGAGCCGAGCTAAACACCTCTAACTAAAAATTCTCTTATACACGAATCTAGATTCAACTCAATTTAAGTAGTGGTTGTAAGCCTCTAAATTTTAAATTTATTCTCTAATTACTTCCTTGAATTCTCAAATTCCCAAATCCTTTAATGAAAAACTATATCAAACATTGATTTAAACTATTTAGATTATGAGTTATGAAAAACCCATGGGTCACTGTGATGTTAATTTATATTTTATCCCCTTTTATTATTTAATTAATGTCAGGATTAAATATTATCTTATGCCTAATCATATATGACATTGGGTTCCAGGCCGTAAATATCGTTTAGCACATGTTTCATATCGTTTAATTATAAGTGATTTATTTTGACTTGAGTTTCCTTCTGTTTCTTTTTTACAGGAGTTCTAATATATTTTTATTTTAGTCACATATGAGTTATTAAGTCATGATTGATTGATATGTAGAGTTAATATCAAATTAACATCGACTCAAGATAAATATTATACACTTATCCTTATATAAGATGAAATTTTATACATATCCCCTTTGTCGAATTAAAATATTATCCATTCCTATTTTTCCCCATAAAATAACCTATGTAACCCATTTCTATATATATATATACATATATAAATTAAATAACCCTATTTTAGTTAAAAAAAACTATAAAATAAGTTCCAAAAATCCATATGTAGCTTCACAAATTCCTTATGGCATGCCATCTACTTATTAGAAAAAATGAATAAATATTATATAACCATAAAGAATATCAATGTAACCTTATGCAACCACCCTATAGAAAAATAAATTATGAATATCACCCAACAGAATAGTACAAATTCTATATGTAATATTTCACCTTTAATATATAATATTTAAAATTAAATAAGTAAAATAATCAATTAGAACAAAAATTTTCCCTCCAGCCATATTACTCAAAAACCCAATCTCTATTAAAAATCTTCTAACACATCCACAATATAATTTATCAAAAAATATCACTAATTAAATTCATAGATATATTTAACTAAAATGAATCTAAATTGATTATCTCAAATAAATATTCCATAAAATCAAAATTTACAATAGAATTGATAAGTAACTAGAAATCACAGAAAACCAATTTAAAGAACAAAATATTTATCAATTAACATGAAAATTCCTATGTAAAACATGATATAACATTCACTCATAATTTTCCCACACATTAATTAATTTTTCTTATTGAAAAATGTATCCATAGAACTCTACTCAATTACAATTAATCTAAAAATTGATTCATGTAATTCAAATAGTGATATTTTGTTACATATTCATCCCCTAGATATTAATTAGTGTTGAAAATTATATAACTCACTCATAATTAAAGTAAATTATCAAATACAAATTTCTAATTTTCAAAATAAATGACCAAATTTTAAATTCATAAATTATGTTAACCCTTATTTATTATATATCCTTGTATTCATTCAAAAGAAATCACCTTCCATCCATTGATAAGAGCAAACAATCGAATAAATATAATCTCAATATAATAATAAACGAAATGGATTAGTTTCCCTGTAAAATAAAAAACCAGTGAACATATATTTATAAAATCATTAATAAATTTATAACATCCCACAAAAATAATCAATGAATTATCAGTGAATATTACACTATGTCTGAATACAGAGTGGGACTGTTTAATCCAAATTATGTACACTAAATTAAATTAAAAAAGAATATGTAATCATAAACATGAAACATAATTCTTTCAGAATAGTGTAGTATGACAGATTTCAATAGATATATTTCAAATATATTATTAATTTATATGTAGTGAATGAAAACAAGCCTCTATCATTCATCAAAAATCCCACTCATCTAGGCATGTATCCCATCACATTAAAATAATCAATTCCCCAAATAAATTAGGAAAATTGACTTGTATATCAGGATATTCAAATATTTCATGAAAAAATATTTCTTCCAATAAAATTAATCTTTTTTGGTCGGAAAATACATTTAATAGTTCAGTCCACCATGGATATTCAATTTTATGAATTTACTCACAAAAATGGGTGAAGGAAATGATAAAATAAAAACATGTTTATAAATAAAAAAAATAAATCTAAAAACAATATAAAAAAA
Source organism: Viscum album (assembly GCA_963277665.1). Classification (NCBI taxonomy): domain Eukaryota; kingdom Viridiplantae; phylum Streptophyta; class Magnoliopsida; order Santalales; family Viscaceae; genus Viscum; species Viscum album. Next base: position 1,422,132,394 of record OY728141.1, on the reverse strand, counting down.
ATCTAAAAGAATAATATTTTAGAAAGAAAATGTTTTAATAAAGTTACTCAAGTAATTGGCTTTACTACAAATCCTAAAAAGCATAAAAAATTACAAAAACATACAATATTTAATGAAATAAGAACAGAAATCAAAATTTGAAAATAAAATCACTTTAGTAGTAATTATTTTGTACACTATATAAATTTTAATTCCTTTAATAATATTATTGAAATAAAATTTTAATATCATTGTACAAGCAATGAGACAGAAGTCTAAAAACAAGAATCTTATGTAATCAGTGACTTGAAGTATAACATCCCCTTTCAGAGGTACATGCATAGTCTCTCTAAACAATTTCAACATATTCCAACTAAAAATACATGGATCATTTTTTAGATATATAATTTACAGAGCATAAAAAAGTTAAAAAAATAAAAGAAATAAAATGATTATAACATTTACAATTAATTATTCATAGAAATATATTATATATATAATAAAATAAAAATGGTTTATCTCATTCTTTAAAAGAATTGTTAATTATTAAATAATTATGGATAGTTTTGGTTTTAATCTTGTAAATAATATAGATTCCATTGTATTAGATTATATTTTCATCATGATATTATAATTATAATTTAATCTTTCTCCAACATCAAAAATAACCATATTAATTCTATAAATATCCCAAAAAGATTTATGTTCAAACCCCACTAGCAAGTGACATTATCTCCCATAAAATATCTTAAAAGATGAAATTCATATCTCAGTGTTATAAGTAGTCATATAAGTCCCAATAGAATCCACTAATGTTGAGATTCAATATTTTACATCTTTGAATGTATTTTTTTCTAAAAAAAATATTTTATCACCAAATTTCATGCTTCAACCATGTATCTTTCTTGAGTGAAAGAAGTTTATAAACCTTAGAATGAAATTCCTATTTCCTCAAATCAGATTTAAAAGTATTACAAAAAATATGAATACCTTTTTCAATTATGGTAATCCTAGGAAAATAAAATTTATAAAACAATTTAACTCTTAAAAATTAGGAAATTACCATGGAATTATCATATATAAGGTGAATCTCTATAACCCACATATAAACAATATCCTTGATAAATATAATGTAAAATTATTAAAAAATTAAAAACATCCTCATGAAATACATACAAAAAACTCATGAAATATTAAACACCGAAGTTATCTTATAAAATCTCATTTATATTAGAAATTTACCCATGAAACAAAAATTAATACTGGTTATATGGAACTCAAAATATAATTTTCATAGGTTGGAAGAAAAAACAAGGTTCACGTACAATCCAAACTATTATATCTAAACCAATGTTTCCTCCAAAACTCAAATTATTGAAAAAAATTACCTTATAATATATCCAAATAAATAAATAATTCCACATAATGATTTTATCACATACTAGTTTCCAGAGGTAATATTAATACAAAATATAGGTCTCAGTTTCACTCAATAACTTTTCAAACAATTTCTTTTAAAAATTTCAGTGTATTTCATTGGAATCCAAATGGTTCACAAGGTTACAAAACCATATTATAAATTTTTTAATATAAGTAATTTAATAAGTAAGGTTGGTTTCCCATATATGTGGTTATATTATATTTTCACCTAAAATATTGGATAGACTACTCAACTTTTCATCCATATAGTTTTCATTACCCTTTGGATCCATTATTTAAACATAAAAATATCACAATAAAAAATCCATCTCAAAAGCCTTAGTTATTCAACATGATTCCTAATTAAAAATGTAAAAGTATAATGACCAGTGAATACAATCATTCATGATCCTTAATGGTAAAATATAATCCTTTCAAAATCTATGACATTATATAACATCTTCTTTGAAGTTGATATGTACCTATATTTTGTCTATTATATAGTCTAGGATGAAAAAACTATTAAATGTGACCACTTTAACACAATTTAAGTCAAAATTTTGGAGACCAATTTGATGAATTAACCATCAATCCAAAGTGAATGTTTGGTGAATGTGATTTTATAATGCCTTGATACGTATCTCAGAACATATATTCACAATTATCATTACAGTAAAATAGATCCACTTTTATGGAAATTTATTCTAGTTAGGGGATATATTATTGAAATCACTAATAAAACATTAATTGATTTTTACATGGCCAATATTATATATCACATTCATAAATGTATTTGTGTGATTTAGTGAGAAAATTCCATCAAAATTTAACTTATAAAAAATGTATTTCATCCCTAAAAAACACAGGTCCATTAAAAATTTATTTTTCATCCATAAATTGACATTTTCCATTATTATGTATACGGTTTTATCAAAAATAATTAAACATAACTCAATATATGATCTATAATTTTTTGAATAATCTATAAAAACATTCACCCAATAGTATAAAAACATATAGAAATTTTTCAAAATACCATATTTAATGGTTACCATATAATTATAAAATACCAAAGAAATTATCAAATATATAAAGGTTCCATAATAATATGTAAATGTGATATGTTCATATACCTAAAGTGAAATATTAATATGAAATTACCTTGAAAACCCACCTCAAAATAAGCAATTAAACTTACATACTTTTCTCTCAAGTATTTGATTAACAAATGGATTAGGGGAATGATATTTTATGGTCACATATTTCTTCATCCTATATTATATAAACTATATAAATTTAGTTACATGTATAATAGGGTAAAACTCTCCAAATATATTTTTATAAATCTTTGATCACTTCTCCATGGAATAAATTTAGACCAGACTTATCTATTGACAATCATAGATAAGAAAAATTATTTTAATAACCATTTATGTGGTAGGTGTTTTCTTATGAAATCGTTCAAAAAGTGGGATTTAAACTAATTTGACACTACTTAATATGTTTTTCATAATCCATTCAAAGGATCATTGCCATGCATACTGAGGGGTTAGTTCTATTCATCAATGAAATTGGCATGAGGGGGTCACATTACATTTAAAAGTTAAAAACTGTAGATAGATATGGAAAATAGAAAATTATGAAATATAATATAATTTTTTTTTCATTATAAATTATGTGATTACAGATTTTAGATAAAATATGTATCAAATTTATGGAATTATTCATGCCATGTTTTGATGAAATAAAGTGTAAATTAAAATAGGGGAAAATTATTTTATAAAGGTGTTAATAAATATATCATTGTAATATCTTACATCTCCTCTATGGTATTGAGTGTTTTATGATTATACAACCTTGATATTCATGGGGATTAAGAAACCTATCCCCCATAATTAATGTTGTTATCACACTAGTGAACATTGTCTATATAAAAGAATATAATCCCTCATTTTTATAGTAATGATAGACTATTGTATAAGGGTTTTATGAGAATACAAACATTATTAATTAATAAACATTACTAATCACCTCCCTTATCTATCATATGGATTTATACAATTCTTATTAGAGATACGTATAATAAGGAAGAATTTATAATTTGATATTGTTGAACAATTAAGATCACCTCTAGAGAGAACATTGATATAATCTACATGAACATCACCTTTAGGTGAGTGAAACATTGATAAAAAATCAAAAAGGTATTTTTTTAATGGGTGTGTCATTGAAGGTATTATAATAAATTAATGAGAACTTTTAATTAATCTTAAATTGTTATGAAAGTTCTAGAATTAACTAGAGTAATTATGAATTTTCAGATGTTGATTAAGTGTTATGGGGTCTTCCAAATTAATGAAATTTTAATTATCCGTTCAAAAAATCAGATACCCGATGGTTCCTATATAAATATGGAAAGAAACATAAGTATTTTAACCTCAAATGTAATACATTTTTTAGTCTGTTCCCCTCCATTGTCTGGTTGATTGACTACTATTGCAAGGGGAATTCTTTCAAACACCACAATCTGGCTAGTGGCTCTGCTTTAACTAGCTTATATGATCAATATTTTTTATATTATTCTATGTATCCCATCAAATTACATCCAAGACTATATTATACTATTTAACATTAATTATAATGATTCTATACATTTATAATGACTCCAAAAATATCATTAAGGATTCTTCAAATGATTCAAGATTAATAGTTAAATAGAATAACATAAGAACCCTTAATTAAATTATTTGAAACAAAAAATGTGTATCCCTGATCATCAAAAAAAAACTGATAGATATGGATAAAATAATATTCCCCATTTTTTCCTAAAATATATAATACAATAATATATATCAATTGTAAATCAATGGTAAAAGTAATATTATAGTATTAATGATATTAATATTCATAAGATATTCAATAAGGGTATTCAATATACTAATGATGTATGTAAATCAAACATTCTTTAAATTAACGAAATATAAAAACATATAAATCGCTATTTTTGAAACAATTAATTAATATAACATAAAATAAAATATCGGAAAATTTTGTACTCAATTTATGTTAAAATAAAATTATCCCTTTTCTGAAAAAAATTCAAATTTTCTTATAATTAAATCTCGATAACCTTATCCCAAAGAATCTAAATAATCATATCCCTAAAATTCCTAATAAACCTCTCCTGATTTTTGTTTATATAGAATAAAAATAATTATAGGATATATAAATTTAAAATTACTAATTTTATGAACTACCAATGAAATAATATAATTTTTTTTAAACATAAAATTGATATTGAAAATAGAGTTCAAGAGAAATGTAAATTTATTTTAAAAAATATATGTAATGTCAAATAATAAAATTAACACATTCAAGAAAAAAATTAGAATATAAACACCCTCTTAATATGTGTATTTCAATGATAGAGAGAGATTTTAATCATTAATATTATATTTTATGATAAAAACAATTGGATTCATAAAATATAAATTAAAATAAAAATAAAAATAAATAAAATGAAAAAAAATGAATATGAAAGAGAAATTGAAAAGAAAAATTTAATAAATTTGTAACTTACATTCTACAACGACCTCATTTTTCAAGGAGTTGTTTATCAAAAATTTATTTATTGGGAATTTTGAAAAAAGTTCTTTTGGTTGTGGAAACATTCATTGAATATATCCTGCCATTTACATTTTTTCAAATAAAAATCATAAAATTATTATACAAAAATTAAATATTGAAATTTTTACTCATCACTTTTCATCCTTTAATAGATAAGGAACACAAAAAAACTTTTTTAAAATAATAGTATATATACAAAATCACTCATATTGTTTTTGAAATATATCTTATGAAAAAATAAATAAATAAAATAAACTAAGAGAATTAAAATTTTAAAAAAATAAAATTATTGAAAAGAATATAATAGTAATGTTATACTAAACGCACTTGTTTTAGAAAATATGACTTCAGTTCTTGAAAATATGATAATTTTTTTATTTTGAGTAAAATTAATGAAAATTTATCTCATAAGGAAAATATAAGATGTACAGTGATAAAGCTACCTTATGAACAAGTGAGATATAAGGTCCATATCCATGATGGAAAATAGAAATCAATGAAAAAATCAATAATCTCGTGATTTAGAGAATACGGAGATAAGAATTGAAAAATTTCTATAAAAAAATTAAATAAATTATAAAAATATGACTCATATTATCTAGATTATAATCTAATGTGTCACAAGCATAACTTTCCTAACTAACCATTAACAAATTCATGATGCTGAACTTGTAAAAGTTTAGTGAAATATCAGTGAATTGATAGTTTATTCTAAAAAATTAAAATTATATATCACACTTATGGATATGATCTCAAAAGAAATAATTAATAATGTCAATATTTGTTATTGTGAGAGTGTATGATAAATATTTTGGACATATTAATAGAACTAGTGTAATTTCATTAAATATAATTGAGGTTATGTGTAAGACCAATGTATAAGTGAGATTGTTACAAAAATATTATTTGGAAAAACAAATATCATTGGATATATATTCTTCATTAGTTATAGAAAAATAAATATATATTTTATTTATATTACACCATGAGATGTGGATTTTTTTCCAGTAGGTGGATACCCAACTAGTACATGTCCTATCTAGTTGGAATTATCCAAAACCAGTAATGTAAAAACTAGTCAATTCAAAAGATTTATATTTTGATAAAAAACAATATATTTATTTCTTTTTGTAAAATTAAAATTACTCTTTACATGTTTAATATGAGATAAATTTTAATTAAATTAAAAAAAACAAATAAAAACACTAAATGTTATGTCTATCCCAAACCTTTTTAAATAATGCAGACTACTAGTCACATTTTAAATTATGATAATCAACTAGTTTATCAATATAATATAATATTAAAATATAAGTTTCACACATGGGTATAATAATTTCATAATATTGACCCCTAATGGATTGTTTTATGAGTTCATTAAACTGTTATCATTCATAAAAAAATACCTAATTTATTATGAGACAATTTAAAAGTAATAAGTAATTTATGTTCACCCATTAATATTAATTAATATACCCATTTCATTTAATTTGAAAACTTATAATAAATAGATTCACTAATTGAGCTTAAAATCAATTCATTTTTATAAATTTTAACAAGTAACATATCATTTGATATGTGTTTTAGAAAAATAATTGTACCCAATTTTCCAATTTTAAAACTATTTGATGAAATAAAATTAGATAACAACTCATACCGAACCCAAAGAGATTCATTGAAAAAAAGTTATTTGGTTAATTTTTAATCAATATTATTAAATTATAATCATCAAAAGTTGTTGGAAATTCAAAACAAACATTAAAAAAATTAAAGGGAAATTTTTACATCTATTTGAAATTTATTACTATTAAGGTGGTATGTGAATTCCAAAAATATTCTTATACATTTGAGAAGAGTGACAGGTTAAAATTATTAACTATAATCAATTCCTTGTTCATGTAATTAACTTTAAGAGTTATTTCACTATTTATTTTTGGTGATATTAAAAATTTCATCTATATTATTCTAAAAATCCAATTTCAAGATATTTATGGGATGATCAGTAGGTCCAACCATGATATTCCATACTTCACCTAGATTGAATTTGTTTAGTAACAATTTCTAAGAATGAAGACAATTATTATTGAAATGTTCACCTTAATATATTGGGTATCTAAGTGTGAGAGAAAATCACTATCAAGAACCCCATTTGGACCAATATTCTAGTATGAGTTCTCTCTTTCAATTTAATAATAACAAATTCAAAAGTACGTTGTGTAGATATTTTTTAACAGATAATGATAATTAATATGAAGGATATTCTAGTTTAAATTAAATTACATTATAGTGGAAAGGCTTATTCAAAACATAACATTCAATAATTTTTTTCAAAAATGAAATTTTGGAAAACATTTATATAAAACATCATGAATATTTCATCTATTATTTTTTTCAATTTATTAAATACTTAGAATCAATTTATTGGGTTTGAAAACCCGTGAAATATACCTTCATATGATTTTCATTGAAATTTTCTTCGATTATTTTGGGTTTTGATGAAAAATTATTTATAACAAAAATATTAAACATACGCAATTTTTTTATTTTGAAATTTTCCAATATTTTTGTTAGATAATATCTTATAATAATTTTATTTATGGAAAATTACCCAGTATTTAATGACTAATCCCTAAATTATATAGGTATGTAAAATTCATTAATAATATTTTTTGTGTTTTCATGAATATTTCAAATTTCTCTCTATACTAACAAATTATTTTAGGGGTTTGAAGTGATGGAAATGGAATATTTTAGCCAATAGAAGAGTAAATATAATAAAATTACTTGCAATAGAATTATCCACCATTATCACATTTAATATGACCAATTTTATAACCCATTTTATTCTAAAATCATTTAGAAAACATGATAAATTATTTTAAAACATCACTTTTATGATATATTTAGATATCCCAAGTGCATTTTTCAATGTCATACAAAAATATGATTTACCTCCTAGACTATCAATTTGTGAAGGTATGAATAAATCTTGATGAATTAATTCATGGACATTAAAAGATGAAATAACTTTTTAGATTTAAAATAAGATTATTTTTCTTTCTATATTCACAACCTTCTTAAATAATGACATATTTTAAACAATGTTTTGATAAATCTAATACATTGTGATACAAATTATGTTTTAAAATAGATTGTGTGAAATAGTAACAAAGGATCTATATTTAATCCCCAACTCATTAATGTGTACACTCATGACTTAAATGTTTTTTCTAGTAATATGTTTTTAATTAATAGTTTATTTGTTCTAAAATTCAATGTTTTAAATAAAATATAGCGTTTTTATTAAAAAATATTTCAAATGTATTTTTGGTAATAAATTTGAAAAATTATATCAGATAATTAATTGATTGTTGGAGAATATTTTTCAATACATTGAAAAATAAAACACTTTTAGAACAATTTCATTTTCATGAGCTGATAGTACCATCACATGTTACCTTACTACTATAGTTATTTTATATGGTTACTTAACCTTAATCTAGTTTAATGATTTCATTAAATTTGGAGATATTTATGCACATTTTTTATGGGAAACCAGAAGTACCATAGTGAAAATTATTCCATTATATTAATAAACCTTTTTTATAAAAAAAAGACTGAAGTATTTAGTACCAAATCAAACATTTGTCTGTTAATGTTTGCGAATAATAATTTAGCATACCTGCCAAAGATTCTCAAACATAGAAATTACATTAAATTATAGGAATATTCGTTACAATACACTAACATATGACATAGGACCATAATAGTTTATTGTCATTGCAATAATGGAAACACAACCATGTGGTGCATAGGAAAACAAAACTGTCTCCCACTATTATCATTATAAACACAACCCTTCTTTGATACATCATAAGTAATATTATTCTTTATTACATGGGGAATGTAAACATAAAGAATGGGGATATTAGAAGTTCAGTAAGGGTAGATAGGGGAGATATATAAGGAAAACATGATAATAAGTGTATGAGAACATGATCATAAAATTTGAAAACCATAACATGCATATCAATGATCATAATCATTAGTCATGGAATAAATATTGGAAACTCATAAGGATTAAATCATAAGTAAATCAAAGAACAAGTGTTGTGAGAGCATAAAATTGGAATAAGACATAGATTTCTGGAATACACATAACCATATAAATTCATTTCAATACTATCCAAGGATCTCTATCATGGTTATCATAGTGGAATGTGTTCACTCCCTAAACCATCATAGTAGTCATGTTTCAATCATAAAAAATTATATTGGACAGTTTCCAGTAATGAATTGGGTCCCCTCCCCATTCCATTCCACTATATCTCACAAGATATAGATCATTACCCAATACATTGGATTGTGATATAGGTTCCATTAATCATATAATAAAAATAATACATATGTGTTTCATAATATTACACAACCATCATCATATATTAACCCATTAAATGAAATGGATTTCATAAATATTTAATGATATAATAACCTATAGAAAATAGACTGGATTCATAATCATTTCATCATTAGATCTTGTATAACCAATGGAAATAAGTTTGGATTGCTACAATTCCCTCATGGTTTAACCTGGGGAAGAGAAATTGTTTTCATAAACATCATAATATCATTAACATAAAACATTCAATGTGTGAATATTAATGGTATACATGGATCATATACACAATAAATAATTTTTTACTTCAATAGAAGTCCTTATACACTGAAAATGATTTTGAGATCTCGTTTAAAACATAAATGAATAAATTATCCATCCAAATTTGAAAAAAATAAATATAACCAAAATACATTTGGAAATATTTTTCATTGAAAATAACCTTTTAATCATATAAAGGAAGAATTAATATAATTTAAAAAAATTTCTCATGGAATATATCCTTTCCAAATAGAAATTTATTTCATTAAAATATAAAAACATTTAAAAAAAATAGTTAAAAATTACCATTAAAGAAAATAATGTATTTTTTAAAAATAATTTAAAGAATTTTCAAATGAAAATATGCTTTCTACATTGAAAACACATGTTAACACATAAAACATTTTCAAAATACTTTTCATTTAAAAAAAATATTTTAAATTAAAAAATTTTCCAAATTTTAATTAAATATTTTCAATGAAAATAACTTTCTAAACGTGTAATGTAAGCTTAAAATCATTGAGAATTCATGATAGTAGGAAAGACTATTCAGGTCATGCATGTTTAAAAAAATACCCTTTTCACATTTTCGATGATACAGTAATTATCATTGTTTGGAAAACTAAAAAAAATTTCCTTTAATGATATTTTAAAAAGTTAAAAAAATTAAAATGTATTTTAAAAATCAATGGATAGTAGTGAAAACATCATAGACACATTTTTTTTTGAGCACATGGTTTTGGAAGGAAACATATATCATACCAAAGAGAGATATAAAATTGTGTTTGAAAAAAACGCTCTATTATTTTAAGTCAAAAAGTGTGAAAAATGGTAATTTTTATTAAAATAACATTATTAACTAGAGGATAGAAAAATTTATTAGTATCTTGAGATATAGATAATTATTTTTCATCATTGGATTAATAATCATGAGAAATACTACTAAACTAATAGATTGTAACATCAAACCCTTACATATTTTGTATCATTAAACCACAATCCCCAAGAATGAATATCGTCAGTTAAATAGTATAATATCAGGTGAATAAATATATTCATTATATTAAACTCCAAATATGTTGTATACACACCTTAAAATAAATATATGTGTACAACATAACATTTCTATCAAAGAAGGAATATTGAAACAAAGATCCCTTACCTTAAGTATTTAATTCCATCGTACATGGTAAAATATCATGCATAAAAAATATAATATTATTATATATATTCGAAAATTATATTTTATATATATCATACATATGATTTTTTCTAACTTTTGTTTATATATTTTTATTAATAATTCTATGTTAATGTAACGTATTGGGTAAAACCAATATTTTTTCATATATGTTTTGATTTTTTTATTTTCTCCCCATGAATTTGATCAAGGTTGCATATTCTCTATAATTTTATGAATTATATAATTTTCATATATATTAATTATAAACTTTTTTAGAAAAATAAATAATATTTATAAATATAAAATGAAATACACAATTCATTGAGATGGTTGGTTGTACATATGCATGAACAAAATTTCCATATTATTGTTAGATTGAAAAAAAGTAATGGAAATGTTATATTATCATTATAGGATTATTTTATATCACATATATCAGAGATTATCATCAAACACATCATTATTATAATTTATTAAAAGCATGAATGAATCACATCTCATAGTGAGATGGTAGTTTGCTGTAAACACATGTGACATTATCGTATTCCAATCAAAATAGATATAGTTAATGTATGTGTTATATAATAATTCAATAAGAATAATAATATCATAAATATCATATTTAAATAATAAATTAATAATTATAACAATCCTTTTGAGGTAGTAATTGAAAAACGAATGATATTGGTTCACGCAACGCAAGTCCGCCTTACACACAACGGATGATTTCATAACACATTTGATTTAAACGATTTGGTTTTAGGTAATTACATTAAAAACATATTATTATATGTAATATTCTGGTGATATCATATAATATTGTTTAAATAATAATTTAAGGGGTGGATGGAGAAATAACAGAAACAAGCTTGTTGATGAACATTACCCTTTATTCGTGTATCCCCCTTTTATTTTCACCAAAACCCATATAATGAAAGATTTATGTAAAATATAAGGCTTATATTATGTGACTAAGGAGGTTTTAACAAGGCCATTTAAATTTTAGGTCACTGGCACATTTATTATTTTTTTGAAAAAAATTGTACTCACATTTTATCTCATTCAAAAAGGATCCTAAATGGATTATTATCAATAATAGAAGTGATAAGGTATAAATATGTCCATAAATGGTGTTTTGGAATGTTTTGTTCCAATTTTTACCATTTATTTTTATTTCACCCCTGGTAAATGCATTTTTTATTTAACCGCATTAAATAAGTCTAACTATTTTCGTTATTCATTATGTCCAAATAATATGATTAACTTAATATATAATATAAATTCTTCTTATTATAACTATTGGTTAAATTTATCCAAATAAAATTAAAATTACTGGAAACATACATATAAAATTAATTATATAGACATGATGATAAATCATTTTTTAAAATATAAAACATAAAATGTTTCACATGTTTTTAAATCGGAAATAAAATGAAAAATTTTACAACAAAAAAAATTGGACGAATAAATATATTATTGAACTACTTTTTAACCAATTTAAAATATAATTTTACTTTATAAATAAATTATATTAAATGGTTATTTAAACTAAAATTCATCATGTTTTACTATTTAGGAAAAAATTAAACCTTTCATAATAATCCCAAAAACATCACTGTAATATTATTTTGAAATTATTAATTCAAAAAATAAAGTTTATTTTATCATATTAATTTTCTTATTGATTAAAAAAAGAAATATAAAAAGTTCTCTAAGAAGATATAATTATCGATATACATAATGTTCTTTCTGAAAATTATGTATTTTTTATCAATATGTTTTATTTATATAAAACCATTATACATGATATTTAAAAGTTAGTGATTACTTTTCATACCATTATTTTTAAATTCTTGGTTATAATTATTAGTTTTGAATAATATTAATAACACATTGTGGTTTGGTTAATCCTTAAAGTCATTTGTAATTCACACTATTACAGGTTTGCAAGTAGAATACAACTTAATTAGTTTTGAGTGTAACACAAGGTATAAAAAGATATAATTTATTTAAGTAAAACAATATATAAAAACACAGGGTGATACATTCTACCCCCTTAAGAATGAATTTCTACCCCAAAAATCATCACTTTGATACAATTAAATTTGGACACTTCTATCTCATCATATCCTCATGTTCTCAGGTATCTTCCTTAAACTGGTGGTGATGTCACAAAACATTAACATGGTCGGTGGTATATTTTCATAGAGCACTATCTACATGACCCATAATCTCCATCATTTGTTCTATATAAAAATGATCCAACTCCATCAGTATAAACAATGTATTTAGTAAATATGAATGGTCACATATGTACTTCTTTATGAGAGACACATAGAACACATCATGGTCTTCTAAGTGGTCTAGTACAAGCACAATTTGATAATATAAAATCCTGATAAGGTCATGAGTTTCAATGGTACATATATTCATAGGGCTTAGTTTTCCTTTCATTATAAATCTAAAAACCTTATTTCAAAGAGAAATTCATCAAAACGCATTGTTAGAAACTTTTTAATCTAGATTATGTGGGTGATTATTAGTATAAATTCTATACTGACTATGAAATACCGTCATGAGTTTTTTAAATGGATCTAACATTATCTTCAATTTATTTAGCTGTCTTAGTTGATAATACCGTTCATTCTCCAAATTCATTCTAGATCATTATATATATAAATATATCTCCATAGAGGGATTTATAAGGATACATGTGAATGCATCAGTGAGTGATATTGTTGTATGTAAACACAATTAGGGGATGGCGTTGATCCCATCCACCTTTGAAATCCAAATAAAAATATTTCTACATATACTCTAGGGTTTTAATTTTTCTTACATAATAACCATATATTTTAGGATGATACAAAATTTTTAACGATAACTATATAATGAGATATTACAGAATACTTTACAATAACATTGATGTAAACCTCATATCCCAATCATACACAATTGAATGTGTTACTCTATTTCACATTACCACTACCATAATGTATATATTGGAAATACGATCTAGATATTTTTCATCTCTTAAAATGATGAAGTAACTTGAATTAGTATGGAATTCAACTAAAACCCATATAGCATTATTCCCTTTATATGTTTTGGCGTTTCAAATGAAAAAAATACTTGGTAGGGTTTTCCCATTTCCATCCTAGTATATACAATGGATGAAATATCCATGTACAGTTTTTTTCTCCCAACCTTAACATAATGGCATACTGAGCACCAAGGTATAAACTATATGATATCTCTCTTCATTTCATCCCACTATAAATAATCATTCAAATCCCTATACATCTTTGAACTTCTCATATTAATAGTGAATTAAAAAATATGTGCTTCATATAAGAACTCCTTATTCAAATTTGGTATTGATGTAACTCATACAAACTTATTTAATATTAAAATTTCATAACAGTCAAGGTTATACTCTAGAACATTTATAAAATTCTTTTAAAGTTCTACATCTTCTTTTGATGCCTCTTTTTTCTCCCCATGGATAGGTGGTTGAATATTCAATTCATAAAGATGAGATTTCTCCCATTCCTTCATGATTTCCATATCCATCCATTGAAAATATATAAATATTAGGTCTTTTATAGTCCTCATCTTGTATAATCTAACATTATATTTTCAACTCAAAGCATTAGCTATCTCCTTAACTTTACCTGGGTGGTAATTTATTGAGTAGTTGAAATCTTTAATCAACTCTGACTATATTCTATAGTGTATATTCAACTCATTCTGTCTAAATATATAATTTAAATTTTATGTTCACTATATATATCACACATTATCCCATAAATATAGTTCCTACATATCTATGATACATAAATTACTATAGAAAACTCTAAAGAATTATTTGGGTAAATGTACTCATGAATATTTAATTTCTACAAGTCATAATATAAAACCATGTCATTTATCATAATAAAACACCCTAACTCTTTCTTATAGGAATCACAATATATAATAAAACCTTCTCCACTATAGGGAAATGTGACCACAGTGGCACTAACTAAACTTCTCTTCAGTTCCGTCAATTTCTTCTCACATTCATCAACCAAGTGGAAATTCACTCCCTCCTAAGTTAATTTGGATTGATGATTAGATATTTGTGATAAATTATCCATAACCCATCTATAATAATAAACTAATCCTTGAAAACAAGAGATATCATTCACCATGGTTGATAATTCTATTTTTTGAGTGGTAATATCTATGGAGTCACAATGATTTTTCAGGGATAACAATCAATATCATTCACCATTAATGTTTCAGCTGATATACCCTCTCTTGAGTTTATATGTCCCAATAATGATACAATTTTTATCCAAAATTCACACTTTGAAAATTTTTCACATAGACATTATTTATGGACAGTAGTACAATTATCATGTAGTCTATATGATCAACCTTTATCTTTTATTAGGTATGAATATCATTTATAAATACTACCAAAAACAGATCAAGGTAATCACTAAATACATATAATTAAATCCATGAAGATTTTAGGGTCCATTAGTATAACTGAATGACATCACTATATATTCATAGTGTACATAGATTATATGAAATGCTTTCTTGTGTATATTAACCTTCTTGATCCACAATTAATGATACCTAGAATGATGTTTAATAATTGAAAATTATTGAGCTCTATATAGTTGGTCAACAAATCATCAATATGGGGACAAAGTTACTTTTTCTTAACATTGATATTATTTAGCTCATGATGATCAGTGTAGAGTTTCATTCATCAGACTTTCTTTAAAAAAAGGTCCAACCCAATGTGACATGCTTATCAAAATGAATCCATTATAAGGTTTCTCCTATTGTTTCTTCATTAATCATGTCAACTCAATCAAATCCATTTGATTGGTATTTTTTTGAAATTTTTATGGAACCATGATTGAGTTCTTTAAAGAATTAAAATTTACATTTTTGTGGAAAACTATCAATCTCTTTTGAAAAGACATCAAAAGTGTCAATAAGAATTCGAATTCCATCGATATGAAGTTTATCCCCACCCATATAATATAAACACCCCTTATGAATTATAATTAATAACCATACAATGGATGTGATCACCCCTGGAAGTTCATATTTAACATTAGATTGATGGAAAATCATGGGTTTGTTTGGAATATCAACTATGAATTCTATTCCCTGACAATTGTTGTGGGATTTATACAGGGAAATATATTCCATTACCAAGATAACATTAAATTCAACTAGAGAAGGAATTTCTAGATGTGTATGAATTATATTACTACTAACAACAACTCAAGAGGGATCATAGACATGATATGTGATCATCTTACCAAGAGGTGTTTTCACAAATAATTATACATATAATCATTTGGGTGGAATATTCATAACATTATAAAATTAATTAGATTTAAAATATTTGGTAGATCTAGAATCAAATAATATATTATAAATTCTATAGTTGATGGTATGTATACCTTTCATCATATTGTTATTATATCCCTAATCCTAAACAAAACACATGATATTTTACCTTATCTCTCATCTTATGTGGTTACTGACATAGATCAACATCATTAACTATTGTATTTTTGGAACTGATTAAAATAGTACCCATACTCCTTTCATTTGAATCACTAGATTGTGGTTGCTGTATTTTTTTAGCTTTCTCATTATTATCATCCTTAGATAACCTCTTATCATCACATTGGAAATCAATTTCCCAATAACCATCCCTTCCACACATAAATAAATTACTTGTCCCTTTAAGAAAATTTCTTCCATGCTTTTCCACACACATTTATCATAATATAAATCTTCTATTATTCTCTCTATGGTGCTTATAATTTCCTTTAAATACAGTTTTTATATTCTTATCAAAACCATAATATTGGTATTTATCTATATCCTCTAATTCCAATTTGAGAGCACACCGAAATATATCTTTATGGTTACTGAAATCTTATATTGATAACAACCTTGAGATAATTGGTTATATGACATTGAATAATTGACCATACTTAATTTTTGTTTTGATAATAAGACCAACATCTTTCCACACATGTTTTGTAAAATTTTCTTCATTGGTACCATAATCCTTTTACATTTTCTCAAGGAAATTTTTTCCCATCTTTGTATGAATAATACAAGGATAATATGTATTAAAATATATGTTTGTAAACTTATCCAAATACATATAGTTTATTAAATCTGGTTGAATTTTATTATTTATTAAATTAAAAGATTTATCCTCCTCACCTTCCTAATGGTAGAAAACCAAAATGGAATTTTCATGTTCTGAACACTAGATAACAGAAAATTTATTTTCAACATAATTGATCCATTTCTCAACATCTTGGGGATTAGAATACCCTCAAAATTAAGTTTGATATTTTCTCCTGAATTAGTCAATAGAGTTTTGTTCCCTCCTTCTGTAATTACGATTTCCAACATGGTTTATCGCTTTAATATGTCGAGTGAGCATACAAGTGAGATTTTTAATTCCAGATCCAATATCTTTTGGGTATATTAGAGGACAATAATTTCATTTTCTATCACCATGAATCATATATTAGGGAAAAATAATCATAGTCACCATGAATCATGTTATATGAACCAATAATCATAGGTAGGATCCACATAATCATTGAAAAATAACTTATAGGGTGTATAAATTTTGAAATGTTATTTTTATTATATGAAGATGTTGGTTTATCCTCAGTTAGTCATAGAAGTCATATATTTAAATCCTTCATGTTGGTTTGGAATGAGTTTTGTGAATTTCCAAACCATATTCCCCAAAAGTGTCAAACTATGTGTGTGTCATGGCCCATTATCATGCACTAAGTAATGATCAAGTCTAACTCAATGCACTGTTTTTTATGTTGTTTCCCCAAAGTAATATAGCGTCAATTCCACATCCACTAATAGTATCGAGATAAAAATGTATTTTCTAGGAAACCACTTTCTCTACCCTTTACAATTTTTTGACCTTTTGATATAGTTAGATCAATTACTTTACTTATCCTAAAAAACATCTTTAGTGATCTCACTACGGTTTTCTCATCCTAGTTTCCAAACATTAACTAATCTAATAAGTTAATACAAACTGTAATTGAATCGGCATTTAATACACTGATATTACATTGTTTTTATGGATATTTACTACATTACACAAACACGTAACTAAGTACCATAATAATTTTCTGTATATGGAATCATGGAAACAAAAACATCTAGTCCATAGGTAAACAAAATCAACTTATAATATGATTCTATATACTATAACCCTTCTTAGAAATATCACACATAATACATCTCTTCGTAATTTGTGAAATGAATCAAAATAAATTATGACAACATATTTTCCATAAGGGTAGAAAAGATATATTTGTATGCATAACACAATGATAAGGGTATAATATCATGAGAATAACATTTTAAAAATATACCCTACTAATCAAATATCATAATCACGAGACATAGAATAGATATATGTAGTTTATAAGGCAATAATAATAAGGTATTAAATGTACAAGATTCATGCACTACTAGAAAATTGACATACACCCATGTTTTTCCCATAACTGTGTGTATTGACACCCCTATACCAACTGTTTAACCAAAACTGAGGGTATAGGTATGGTTTGCTCCCCTATACCCATGGTTTTGGAAAATCCGTGCATATCAGTTAGTTTTTCAAGACTTGTACCCATGGTTTAATAGAAACTGTGGGTATAGGGACGCTTTTTTATGACCTATACCCACAGTTTTGTAAACCCTCAGTATATCTTTCCTGCCATATGGTGGAAAAAAATATTATGGGGCACATAAAAATTTTCATGGGAATCCATATTCCAAGAGATTTCTACCAGTAGCCAATGTTTATATAAATATATAAAACTAAATATATATTTATATACCAAAAATACATTTGGTCTAGTGGTCAGGTACGAGATGTATAAACTTGAAGTCTTGGGATAAAATTTAGTGGCAGTGTTTTTTTGTATAATCTATACCCACGACATTATAATTGTGGGTATAGGTGAATGACACAGTGTAACAGTTACTGACATAGTGGATGAGACCTATACCAATGGTATGCTCAACCTTGGGTACACCTCATTTGTTATCTTGATTCCTCAGTAGCCCCCAGTTCTCTAAAACCGTTGGTATAATCTATACCATTGGTTTTAGGGTCTATACCCATGTTTTCAAAACGTGGGTATAGGGAAAAGTTTTAGTAGTGATGAGGGCATAACATTGGAATAAGTCAATGATGTGCAGAATTCAAATAATCATTGAAGAAAAAATCATAATATTCAAGGATAACAAACATGTATATCATATTCGAATGGTTTTACACCCCAAACCATCTTAGATGTCAGGTTTAACTCTTTTTATCATCATAGTGGACAAAGTCCCTCACTAAACTGAATTCAATCCCCTTTATAGTTTTATATATCTCATGAGATATAAATGTATAACCAATATATTAGAGGGATATATAGTTCCTACTTATCACATATTGAAAATCATAAATATTTGTTTCACAAGGTCATAAACTATTCCTTATATCCTAACCCTTGAAATGAAATGAGTTTCATAATCATTTCATCATATCATAACCTATGGAAGATAGATTGGTTTCATAATCATTTCATCATTTCATAATAGCATAAACAATGAAAAGAATAATGTTTTATAAGTATTTCCTTATTGTTTGACCAATGTAAAGGATATTGGTTTCACAAAAATCATTCCATTATAACCATAAACCATATAAAGAAATAATTTCAATCGTATCCTTAGATTATATCTTCAGTAAGGAATAAGTAAAACTAATAGACTTCATATTATATGGAAAATTATTTTGAAGAAACACTTAAAACGATTATTATGGAAAATATCATTTCCAATCGGAAACACACTTTTTATTTAAATAAAAAATCACATTGAAATCATTTTCATTGAACATTATCATGAAAAATTAAAAATTTATTTCAAAAAATCAGTTAAAATAATTTTAGGAGGAATGTATTGTTTTTACATTTGTATAAAAAATTTCTTAAACAAAAAAAATTAAATACATTTATTTGAAAATAAGATTGAAAACATATATAGAATATTTAAATATAATTTAAAACATTTCATTAGAGAATTATCCATTCCCCATTGAAAATAACATTACAAAACATAAATCATTTTCAAAATTTAATTCACATTGCTATATTTCATTTAAAATATAAAATGTAATGCCCCGACCCCAGTTACCTAGAGTTGGTGCATTATTAAATAGCATTGGAATGATCACAAGGGATCAAATCCCGAAATACAGATCATTTTAGTATTATTGGAAACAAGATTCATATATAAGTTCAAATTTACTACTTAAAAAGAAATACAACACTAATTTATTCCATTAGAAACAGCCAAGACACCTAGATTATTCCTATAAGTCACTCATAACTAACTTTTTAATATCCTGGGAAAATGAAACATAAGAAAGGTGTGAGATTAGATGCTCGGTAAGGGTATACAATATAGAGAAAGATAATATAAACATTATGCATGGTTAATAAATGAAAACACATGCCTTTAAGAATGATAAACATGATCACTTTATGGAAGGAATATGAGATGAGTAAATAGTTTCATAATAAAACATAGCCATAGGTATTCTATTAGTCAAATAACAACATGAACCATCAATATTATTTTCATAATGAGGGAATGTATAATGTTGAACATTCTTAAAAATTTTGTCAAGTCCTCGACAAAGACATATAAAAATGATTTAGGCCTCAACAAAAACCATATTTTAAATTGGGAAAGGCCTCAGCCAATTCCACGTCTAATTTTCTTAGGATACCTATCGATTCATTGAGGAGCTATAGTGGGCTCCACCCGTCATATACTAAGTACAATACATTCATCATATGAAAAGGTTGAAATATTACATAAACATTAATATTAAAACTGCAAAAGAAATGTCAATAATTTTAACATAATCCATGAATGGTATAAAAATAACACATCCACAGTCAAAATTATAACAAAATATTCTATACAATATGAAATATTTGTATCTTAATGAATCAACTCTAAATAAGTATAAAATCAATCAATGTATGTTGACATAGATGAAATCAAATCTATTTGAGAGAAATATCTCAGTATTTTTTTGAAATCATTTCAATACAAATAAATATAAAAGAAAACATTTATTTTGAAAATATTTTTATAATATTGTAAGGGAAGCTTCGATGATGTCATAACGGTGGAGAATAACTGCACCTTCCATATAAGTTAAAAAGGACATTCTTACCTTAATTTTTTTGAAAAGGTCGTAAGGTACCTTATTTGGAAAACGACAGAACGATTCCTTTATAAAAATATTATAAACAGTCAAACAAGGGAATAAATGACATTAACCCATAGTCTATAATATAGTAAAAATGTTTTGAAATTAATTTTTCACAAACACTAATGTGGATGATAAAGAGGTGCTAGTAGATACTCACGTATAAAACAACCTCGGATAAATAAAGAGATTTTAAAATTAACCCTTACCTTTTACTTTTCCTTTGCCAAGGGTACGTTAACCTCCTGTAAAATATTTAAACCATTGTTATTAAATTATATAAGACTATATATATAAATATGATATCATATATGATCTTATAATGTTTATTTGTTAATAATATTTTAGTATTACCATCGTTTCGGGTGTTAACTGATTTGTTTCCCATTATATGTAATGTTACATAAGATGGATTTGTTGTGGATTGGATGTATTTTATTCATATCTATAATTATATTAAGTTCATAAACATTATTTTTAATATCCACATGAAAACTATTATTGAATGGTTATGATGGGGAAGGAATCTCTAAGCATTCTTGAAGACAGTAATCCGTATGTACGCACAAACACTACTTACATTTCATTTTTCATTTTAAAAATAATCAAAACCAAATGATAAATAGGTATATTATTATTCGAGTATAATATAATAATTTATACATGACACACATGTTCATTAACACCATCCTTTATATGTTCCATGTATGGTATGAACGAGTCTTATCACTTTGAGGGGGCGGTAGTCCTCACTTCATCAAATGATATTATATTATATATATACAACAAAAAAAGAATAAAGGTATTAATTAAAAGAGAATTACAAAATCTTATAGATAAAATAAATATAATAAATATAATATGTAATTATAGTACCATCATACTGTCCACCACAAGCAGTAGCTATAGAATATTGAACAATCATGGTTTCGTGAGGGAGTAGTTCACCATCCATAGAAACATTATGTTCTATACCCATTAGAATGAGGGGTGTGGAATTTTAGTTATAATCCATCAAATAAAAATAAACTATTATATCGAGGAAACTTTTTTGTTATAAATGTAAGTAATAATAAGTGTTTTGGGGGTTAGAGAACCAAAATAAAATAAATGAACTTCAGAGAAGATGTTACCATTAAATCGTGTAACTCACTTTGGTTTGAACCAAACAAATTCCATGAAGTGCCTTCTGACTAAGGTAAGGCTTCTAGGAGGATAATAATGATGTAGAGGGCTTAATTGGGTAGAGATTAGATGATCCAAGGTTCTTGAGAGGGGCGTGGAATTGGTTATAGGTGAGAGCTTTTTATAAGGGGGAGGGGGCTCTTTAAGAAATTGTGAAAATATTTTTATATTATAAACATATCTTCGGTTTCAAAAGGTCAAAAACATATTAAAGACAAATATAAGATGAATAATATTGGAAATAAAATATTCCAATAATAATTGGACTGGTTTGGGATATATTTTATTCTTTATAATCTTATTTATTTAAATCATTAATTAATGAGGTAAACACTACATCATTATTGTGTCATAAATAAATTAATTTATTTGATGTCAAAAAATTATAAATAAAATACCTTGATATAGGAAAACTATTTAGCTTTATAATTAATATTTATAGTCTAATAGATAAATTATATAACCAAATGAAAAAGATTACTAAAAGATATATGCTTTTTTCATTTTTTTTATTTACATTAAATTAATTAAAATAATGTGTCATTATAACATACAAGTGGCTCTGTGGGGTCCCAAAATCGACCCAGGATTCCCAATGGATGAAAATTTATTATAAAATAGGGTTATTACACATGTTAGTGTATGTTAATAGTATTACAATATTATTTTTTACCCTTATTTACCGGATTTACTCTTTAACCATGGTAAATAAAATATTTACAGAAGTAAATGTTCAAAATATTTAAATTTAAAAGTTACCTATTTACAAAGTTTGGACCTAATGATTTCAAATAAGGAATTCATTTTTCTAAATTCAAAACATAAAAGTGGCCGAAAATAATTTAAAATTGATTCTCGTTGTCAAAACCAAACGCATGTTTTTAAGAAATTATAATTATCAAAAGGTTGACACTTGTTTATGTACATTTTAAATAAGAAATTACATCCAATGAAAAATATTGGATTAAATGATAAAAATATGATCTAATTATACTTTAAAACCAATCAATAGTATAATTTATCACTATAAATTATTTTGATTAAAAATGTTGTTTTTAATTAATATTCAGTATTTTTCACTATTCACAAAAATATTGATGTTTTCAGAAAAACACTGAAAATTTTCCTTGAGATAATTTCGATATTCCAAATTCAAAAATAATGTTCAATTTGAAATTTAACATATATAATTTTTTTTTAAAAAGTGTGTGTTACTATTCATAACGGCTAGTTTTATTGGTCGTGGTGTGTTAGAACTCATGTTGCGTACAATGCAAGCTGTTGCATTATTCAATGGGAAATGTGCCATGGATGCATGGGCTGTTACATTCTCCCCCCTTAAAATAATTTCATCCTAAGAATTTCTGGAATATTACTTCAAAAAATATTTCGGTGTTTCTTCATCATATGTTCCTTAGTTGTCCACATTGTCTCTTCCATCTTATTGTTTCACTATAGAACTTTTACAAGACAAGTCGTCTAGTTTCTCAACACTTGTTCTCTGGTATAAATAATTCTGATAGGCTCTTCGCAATATGATAGATCGGGTTCCAATTCTATTTCTTCATAGGTGAGTACATGTGTTGGGTCCGACATCTATTTTCTCAATAGTGATATGTGGAACACATCATGAACTTTGGATAGACATGGAAGCATTTCCAAACGGTAAGCTACAACCCCAATTCATTCCAGATTTTTGAAAGGTCTGATGTACCTAGGACTCAATTTACCCTTTTTACCAAAACATATAACACCCTTCTATGGAGATACATTCATGAAAACATGGTCTATTACTTGAAATTCCAAATCCTTTCTTCAGTTATTGGTATATCTCTTCTTCCTACATTGAGATGCTTTGATGTGAGTTTGGATAAACTTCACCATTTCTATCATTTCCTTAACACGTTCTTCGCCTACGAGTTTTCTTTCACCAACATCATCCCAATATGTTTCTATGCGACATATATTTCCATATAATGCATCATATGGTGCATCTAAATATTTGAATATAAGATCTTGTTATAAGTAAATTCTACCAGAGGTAAATATTGATCCCACATACCTTGAAAGTCAAGTGAGAAAGATCTCAACATGAATTCTAAGGTTTGAATAGTCAGTTCTAATTTTCCATCAGTTTGAGGGTTGTAGGCAGTGGTCACATGATGTTCTGTATCCATGGTCGTCTAATTTTTTTTACAAAATCATGATGTAAAGTGGTGATAATGATCAGAAACAATCGATAAGGGTAATCCATGAATTGTTAAAACTTCATTAATATATAGTCTTCCTAATCTTTCAGGTGGATAATCGTCTCTTATAGAAATAAAATGTGCTGACATGGTAAGACGATCAACAATGACCCATATTGCATCGTTCCATCTAGGATTCATTGGTATCCCCATGACAATGTCCATCGTAATATCATCTCATTTCCACTCAGGTATGGGAAGTGGTTTCATGACTCCTCCAAGATGTTTCCTTCCAGCTTTTACATGTTGGAAAACCAAACATCACGACATAAAATTTTAAATCTCTCTCTTCATGTTGTCCTGCCAAAAATATTCATTAAAATCTATATAAATCATTATGATGCCAGGTTGTATAGAGAAATTGGAGCTATGAGCATCATATAACAATTCCATTTTTAGATCAGGTACATTTGGAACACGAAGCCTCTTCCCAAATTTCAAAATCCCATCTTCATATACGATGTAGATGAATCTACCTTCATTCATAGCTTCAATTTTCTTTTGAAACTACTTTTCATCAGCCTAAGAACTTTTTATCTTTTCTAGTAAAGATGGTTTGGAAACCATTTGAAAAAGTATTGATGTTTCCCTTCCAGGGTTATTCCTATACCCATTTTATTAGATCCATAAAAATAGGATCTCTTTCAACTCTAATCATGTTCAAAAATCCAGGATCCTTTCTTCTCAAAACATCTTCCACGTTATTTTCCCACCAGATGTGGTACTGTATAGTGAAATCATAATCATTGAGTAGTTCAACCCATCACCTTTACCACATGTTGAGTTCTTTTTGTGAGAAAATGAACTTCAAACTCTTGTGATCAGTATAAATATCACATTTTTCACCATATAGATATTTTATAAAAATCGTGAAAGCAAATATTACAGCTACTAACTCAAGATCAGGAGTGGGATTGTTTTGCTCATTAATTTTTTGCTCTCGTGATGCATATCTAATAACTCTATAATTTTGCATAACGACAAAACCAACTTCGTTCTTTAAAGAATCAAAATAAATAACAAACCCATCATTACCTAATGGTAGAGTCAATATAGAAGCATTGACTAATATTCTCTTTAGTTATTAAAAACAGTCTACCCACTCTTTTTTCCAAACAAATTTAACCTTGTTATGTGTGAGCATGGATAATGGGTTATCCAATCGGGCAAAATTCTGGACAAAATTCCCCTAATAACCTGCTAAACCAAGTAATCTGTGTACCTCAGTTATACTCGTCAGGTCTGGAAATTCATGTATTGCTCTCATTTTAGAAGGATGAACAAAGATTCCATCCTAAGAGGCAATATAGAGATGAAAAGAAATATCATGAAACCAGAATTCACAGTTGCTAAACATCCCGTATAATTCATTTCTTCATGAGGGTCTTCAGAATGATGCACAAGTGATTTTCATGACCTTCATAGCTTTTGTATTATACAAAAATATCATCAATGAATACTACAAAAAATTCATCATGATATTACTTGGAAACTCTGTTCATTAGATCCCTGAAAATAGAGGGTACATTAATCTACCCCAAATCCATTACTGTAAACTCATAATGCCCGCACCTGGTTCGAAATGCTATTTTTAGATTTTCTTCCTTCTTCACATTCAACTGATGATATCCATATCTAATGTCAATCTATGAAAAATAATGACCTCCATGAAGTTGTTCAAATAAATAATCAATGTGATTTAGGGGATCTCCCTAATGAAATAATAGGGTGAATAAATCCATTTTTACTCAATTCATCTATTTGTTTATTTAGTTCCAATAATTCCACAGTGGCTATTCTATAAGGGGCCTTTGATATGGGCCTTGAACCAGGAATAAAATCAATCGAAAACTCAATTTCTCATTTTGGAGGATGTACAGGTAAATATTCTAGAAACACATCAACATATTCGTACACAATAGGTGCATCCTCTATCTGAATATTCATTTCCTCACCCATAGATATTTCATTCTCTTCCTCAATAATAATTGAATTTTGTTGAGCTACTAGGGGTGGATCTAGATAATAATAAGACGGTAATGATTCTACTCTAAAGATACAATACTCTTTATCATCATTAAAAATTATAACCTCCTTGTTATTAAAATATATTTTCACATCATGGTCCAAAATCCAATCCATACCGAGGATTATATCAAATTCAATCATGGGTATGACAATGAGATCAGTAGATAAATAACGATTATATGCCTTAATGAGGACTGATTCACAAAACATTATTACAATGATACTTCCTTAAAGTGTATAGATTGACAACTTCCTTATTTAATCAAATTGGATATATCTAATTTTCATAGAAAATTGGGAAGATATGAAACAATGTGATGATATATAATAATATAAATAATTGTTTAAACTTGAGGAAACAATTAAATTACCATCCACCATGCCTTTCAAATATTCCACCTCAGCAGTAGTGATCGCATAAGCTTGTCCTTGATCCATTTTCATTTTTAGACATATGATTCCATGAGACTTAGGAAATTCATTTTCATAATGTCCCATCTCCCTAAAATTTTATCATTGAACACAAGTAGATTAATAATTTCCCTTACGATCACCATCAAAATGTCCTTTCTGTCCACATTTATAGCATACACTTTTTCCATTTAGGTAGGCACTAGGGTGCTTCCTTCCAAAATTATCACATGGTGGAAATTCAACTCTTCCCTTATTCCCTATTTCCTTATTTCCTTTCCTAGAGTGTTTAAGAGATTTCTTCTTCTATTGATTTTCATTAAAGTCGTAACACTTAGAGAATTCCCTTTATGTATTCATAGTATATGAGAAAATATCTTCGTATGATGAGAAGGATTGAGATAGTAATGTTCAGGAGAGAAATGGTTTTAACCCATCAAAGAAACAGTCAATTTTACTTCTTTGGTTACGTATTTAATCTGATGCATTCCTTTCTAACCTTGTAAAGTTATCCTCGTACTTAGTGATAGTCACATCATCTTTTTGGCTCAGACTCAAAAATTGTCTTTCTATATCCACTCGATGGTCATGAGGAAAGTTTTTTCATAGGAGAAGTTATTTATACTCCCTCCATTATATATGTGATACAAATTCATCCTCCTTTGTGTTTTGAATCAATGACCACCATTGATCAGCATCTCGTGTGAGGTGATAAACTGCCATGATAACTTTTTCCCTTTCACAACTCCCCAAGGTATGAAATATTTTCTCTAAGGAACATATCAATTTATCAAATACAAATGTATTTTTAGGCCCTCTGAATGTTGGTGGTTGTAGCCTCATGAAGAGGTATAACATTGATCCTCCACATTGTCGATCAGGGTGCTCTATACGGTTAAGTTTATTATTCATAATCTATGTGAGCTTTCCCAGTATGGTGATAAGATGATCAGCACCAGTTGCATCACCATCTCCATTATAATTATATTGAGTATAAGGGAAATCCCTATATGGATTATGTGAATTTATACAGTTTCCATTCATTCTAGTAGGTGCGATTTCTAAACAATGAAATAATCTAGATCAGTTTATGAATCTCAATACATAATTTTGAACTTTTATAACACTTAACATGAATTGAACAATTTATGGATATAATACAAAATCATAAAAATGTTTTCTTTGAGGATGTATATACTAAAAAATTCTTTATAATGGTTTGTAAAGAAAATTATAATTATCCTATGAATATCCCATAGGAGTGTCGTAACCAAGAGTGAAGCAACTCCCGTTTTCGTTCCCCATTTCCCATTAGAGTCTAGCTCAAAGCGGTATTTTCGGGTTTTACCCCTTGGTACATCTGTGCCAGAGCCACCTCTACCTGCTCTTATCCTAACAGAGATGTACTATTAGGAAAACTCACAAAATCTCTACAATACAAAAATTCTAGAATGTTCTTCTATACTAATCCTCAAAGTCTATCTTAGGGTAATGTGCTCTAATCAGAGTTTATCTAAATCATGTTTCCACAGTTTGTACTAAACATCCTCTGATACAAACCATAATTCCCCGACCCATGTTACCAAGAGATGGTGCATTATTACATAGAATTATCATGATCACAACGGATCAAATCCCGAAAGACTAA
Source organism: Viscum album (assembly GCA_963277665.1). Classification (NCBI taxonomy): domain Eukaryota; kingdom Viridiplantae; phylum Streptophyta; class Magnoliopsida; order Santalales; family Viscaceae; genus Viscum; species Viscum album. The sequence goes on along the minus strand of OY728141.1, from coordinate 1,422,103,645 downwards.
TCAGTTTTGTATTATTGGAAATTGGATTAATACATATGTTCATCATTACAACTTGAAAAGAAATAAAACACTAATTTGTTTCCTTAGAAACATCCAAGCCTCCTTGATTATTCCTGCAAGTCACTCGTAAATAACTTCTTCGTATACTATAAAAATGAAACACAATAAAGGGCTGATCTCAGATTCTTAGTAAGGGTAAGCAATATAGAAAAATATAACATAAACATTAGGCATGGGGAATAATTGAAAACACATGACTTTACAAATGATAAATATAAACACTTTTGCGTAGGTATATGAGCTGGGTAAAGAATTCCATAATAAAACATGGTCATGGGTATTATACTAGTCGAATAACCACCTGAACCACCAATATTATTTTCATAATGAGGGAATGTATAATGTTAGACATTCTGAAGCATTTTTTCATGGCCCCGACCATGAGGTCTAAATATGATTTAGGCCTCAGTCAAAACCATATATCAAATTGGGAATGTCCTTGGCCTATTCCATGTCTAATTGTCTCATGATACCTTCTGATTCATCGAGGAGCTATAGTGGGCTCCACCCACCACATTCTAATTCTAATATATTACTTATATGGAAAGGTTGAAATATTACATAAACATTCGTAATTAAAATAGCATACTAAATTTAAATATTTTAAGCAGAAACCATGAATGGTATAAAAATCACATATCCACAGTCAAACATATCACAAAACCTTCAATAAAATATGGATAAATTGTATCTTAATGAATCTAATTCAAACAAGTTTAAAATCCATCAAATGATGTTGACATTGATGAAATAAAATCTATTTGAGAGAAATATGTATTTCTTTTTATAAAATCATTTCCAGACACATAATTATAAACGAAAATAGTTATTTTGAAAAATATTCTTATAATCTTGTAAGGGAAGCTTCAATGATATTATAATGGTGGATAATAACTACACCTGTATTATATGTTAAAATGGACATTCTTACAATAATTTTGTCGAAATGGTCGTAACGTACCTTATTTGGAAAATAATGGAAATTTTCTTTTATAAACATCTAATAAAAAGTAAAACAAGGGTATAAATTACATTAACCCAAAGTATATAAAATAGAAAAAATGTTTTGAAATTCATTTTTTAGAAACATGGGTATGGATGATAAAGAAGCCCTCATAGATGCTCACATATAAAACAACCTCAGATAAGAAAAGAGTTTTTAAAAATAACCCTTACCGTGTATTTCTTCTTGGTTAAGGGTACATTAAACTCTTGTATAATAGTTAAATCATTGTTATTAAATTATACAAGAACTATATGAATATATATGATATCATATATGATCCTAAAATATTTCTTTGTTAATAATATTTTAGTATTATCGTCGTTTCAGGTGTTAACTGATTTTTTCCATTTATATGTTATGTTACATAAGACATTCTTGTTATGGATATGATGTATTTTATTCATATCTAGAATTATATCAATTTCATAATCATTATTTTTAATAACCAAATGTGAGTTATTCTTAAATGGTTTTGATGTGGAATGAATCTATACACGTTCGTGAAGTCAGTAATCCGTATGTACGCACAAACGCTACTTCCATTTTATTTTTCATTTTAAAAGAAATCATAACCAAATGATAAATAGGAATATTTTTATTCCAGTATAATATAATATTTTATTTATGTTACTTATGTTCATTAACATCATCCGTTATATGTTCCATGTATGGTATGAACGAGTCATATCACATTGATGGGGTGGTAGTCCGCACTTCTCAAATGAATTTATCATATATATATACAACATGAAAAGAATAAAGGAATGATTTAAAAAGGAATTAAAAAATCATATAGATAAAATAAATAAAATAAATATAATATGTAATTATAGTTCCATCATAATGGATACCATAAGATCTATTACTATAAGATTGGACAATCATCGTTTCGTGAGACATTAGTTCGCTATCCACAAAAACATTTTGTTCTATACCCATTAGATGGTGGTGTGTATAATTGTAGTTTGAATCCTTCTAATAAAAAAACCTAGTATATATAAGATATTTGTTTTGTTATAATATAAATGAATAAAGAGTGTTTAAGGGGTGTGAGGAGAAAAATAAATGAAAATAACTTAATAGAAGACGTTATCTTTAAATCGGGTAAAACCCCTTCATTTGAAACAAAAGAATTCATTAAAGTGCCTTCTGACTAAGGTAAGGCATCTATGAGGAGGAGAGGGATGTATGGAGCTTAATTAGGTAGAGTATGTATGATCCAAGTGGCTTTATAGGTTTGTGGAATTGGTTAGAGGTGAGCGCATTTATAAGGGGGGAGGGGCTCTTTAAGAAAGTGTGAAAATATTATTTTCTTATAATCTTATAATCGATTTACAGAGGTCCAAAACACATCAATGACATAGATAATATGACTCATATTCTAAATAATATCATCCAATAATAATTGTACAGGTTTGGGATATTATTTTATTCTTTATAATCTTATTTATTTAAATTATTTATTAATGAGGTAAACATTGCATCATTATTGTGTCATAAATAATATAATTTATTTGATTTCTAAAAATTATAAAAAAATACCATGATGTAGTAAATATTTTTAGAATTATAATTAATATTTATACTCTAAGAGATAACTTTTATAACCCTATGTAAAATGTTTTTTACTAAAAGATATATGCTCATGTCATTTTTGTATTTACTTTAAATTAATTATTATAAAGTGTCATTATCAGTTATAAGTGGATCCATGGGGTCCCAAAATGGACCCAAGATAAGCCATGGTCTGAAATATATTATCCAATATTGTTAGAACATTTGTTAAGGTAATTTATTATATTTATAATATTAATTTTTACCCTTATTTAGCAGATTTACCCTTTAACCATGGTAAATAAATTTTTTACAGAAATAATTATTCAAAATGTATAAAAATAAAAGATACCTATTTACAAAATTTGGACCTAATTATTACAAATATGGAATCCATTTTTATAAATTCAAAACATATAAGTGGAAAAAATTAATTTAAAATTAATTTATGTTGTTAAAATAAAAAATGTGTTTTTAAGAAATAAAAACTATCATAATATTGACACTTGTTTATGTCCAGTTTAAATATGAAATTAAATCCAATGTCCAAAATTGGATTAAATGGAAAAAATATAATCGAATTATAATTTAAAACCACTCAATAGTATAATTTTTCACTATAAATTACTTCTATTAAAAAAGACGTTTTTAATTAAAATTTGGTATTTTTCAATATTCACCAAAAAATGTATGTTTTCAGAAAAATACCAAAATATTATCCAAAACTAATTTTGATATTATGAATCAAAAAATGAAGTCCAATTTGAAAAATTGAATTTATAAAATTTCAAAAAAATGTGTATTATTATTCATAACAGCTTATTTTATTGGTTGTGGTGGGTTAGAACTCAAAGTTGCGTACAATTCAAGCAATTTAATTATTCAAAGGGAAACATACCATTGAAGCTTGGGGTGTTACCTAATATCTTTTGAAATATATAGAAAAATATTTCCCCTTGAAAATGAATTTTATTTCTAATAAAGTCTTCTTGAAATCAGTGAGTGTTAATGAATGTGGGAATTATTATTCATATCATGTGTATTTAAACAATTATTCATTTCACATTTTCAGTAAAAGGAAAATGGGATATGTTTGGAAAATAAAAATAATATTGCTATAAATGAATTTTATAAAAAACTCAACATGGTTATGTATGTATATTAAATATCATAGGTGAATATAAAATCATTTTACAAATTTTTTTAAACATGGTTTTTGATGAAACCATGTTTCTATCTGAGGAAAGAAAATATTGTCTTATTTTCATAAAATATTTACATGATTATTTGGTTAAAGAAAATATAAAAACAGGAAATATTATTTGGGAATGCCATTAATATCTATAAATTAATAATATTCATTAAAATTTGGTGAGGTAGATCATAAAACTTCATCATTGGAACCATAATCATGAGAAATCTGGATAAATGATGAGATTGTAACATAAAAAATTTACACTTTGATAAGATTGAATCATTATACCCAATTGATAATAATGTAAGATGAAACATATAATTTCATGAGTATAAATGAATATATGGTATTACAAGTCAACGAGACTATATATACCCCTCATAAAAGAAGATATGTGCATAACATTACATATATCTTGATGAAGGAAAATTGAGACAAAATTCCATTTCTCTAAGTATTGATATAAATTGTAAAAGTTTGAACAACTCGTTTAATAAATATTTCTTTGTAATAGTTATTTTAAATAAAAATATTTATAAATTACATATTTTATATTTTTTTAATGACTTGTCATTACTCGTTTCTTAAAAATTCCATGTTAAGATTACGTTTCGGGTTATAACTAGATTGTTTTTATAAGTTTTGATTTGATATTTTTATTTTCTCTCACATTGATCAAGGTTAAATATTATATTAACTTATAAAAACCATATAAATATCATATATATTCATTATATACATTTGTTTTAAATCCATAATATTTAGATAAAGAAAATAAAATGCACCATTCATTGAGATGGTAGGTCATACATATGCGTGATCGCTATTTCCATATTCTATTAGGATTAATAGAATTAAATTTAAATGATACATTATCTTACAAATATCATTTAAATTTCATATAAATCACAAATTTTCATTAAACCCATATATATTACCTTCCATGTAAAGTGTCAATGAATCGCATCACTTCGTGATGTATTAGTCCTTTATACACACGAGCGATGTTATCATATATAAAAATACATAAGATCATGTATGGATGTGTGCTATAATAATTAAATAAGTACAATAATATCATAAATAATGTATATATAATAAATCCATACAACTATCCTTAATATATTGCAATGGAAAAAAGAATGACATCGGTGCGTGAGGCGGTAGTCTGATAGACACAGAAATGATGTTTTGGAAACCAATATCATGATAGAGAATATAGTTACAGGTCATCAAATTAAATTAAAATAAATTATATATTTTTTAAATATTTTTTATTTCATATAATCATTTTTTAATAATAATATAATATTTAAGAGTAAGAAATAAAATAAAAATTCTTGTTGATAAACGTTACCTCTTCTTCAGGTATTCCCTTTGGATTTGTACAGAAATCCATCATATGTTTCCTTTATGGCCCAATTAAGGATTATATGATGATAGGATGTAAATTCTCATGTTATTTCATTTTTCATTTTTCAAAAAAATTGTATGATGTTGTGATGAAGAGATGAGAGTGGGTTGCCTTATAACTGAGGTTTTGGGAACACTTGTAATTTTTTGAAAACAAAATAAGGTGTACCAATAATTTTATCAAGAAAAATTATCCAAAATACATTATTCAAGATCTAATAAGGGATAAGGATTAACTATGGTGATTAAATGGGTTTTTTATGTTTTGTTATGATTTTTTTCACTATTGGTTTATTTTAACCCTCTTGTAAATCCATCTTTTCATTAACCATTGTAAACAATTTTTATTATATTCAATAATAACATTGATAAAAAATTATATTTAAATTATTATACAATATGAATTATTCTCATTAAAAATAAATCATCCATTTCTCTATATTATGATCCAAGTATTAGAATGTTTTAATTTAAAATTATTCACACATACGCAAAAAGAAATCAATTTTTTAAAAAGAAAATGTTTAAATGTTTACTATGTTATTATATGAAGAATAAATATTCAAAAGATTAAAATTATATAAATTATATTGGTATATATATTAATTTATGTTTTTTTCAAAATTATGATATAATTTATATTTATAAATAAATTAAAAAACATGATGTTTTCATTTACAATTATATATTTTTCACTATTTATAAATAAATGAATATTTTTAGAAAAATACTGAAAAACCACATTAGTATAACATTGACATTAAAAATTTAACAAAATAATTTTATTTTATAAAATTAATTTTACAAAAATTACAGACATTAATTTTAATAATGTTTATAAAAATAAATAAAATTCTTTTTTGGAGAAAATAGCATTTTCAAAATATATAATTACTATAAAAAATTATACATTTTTTCCATTATTTTTTCCTAAAATAAAACCATTAAAAATAATATTGAATAATTACTTATTATTATTCAAATCTCTAAGATTAATGTCTTGGTTATAATGGTATCTTTTGAATAATATTAATAATATATATATTTTTAAAACTCAGTGAAACAAGTAACAAATTATGACCGAGTATTGAGTGTAGAAAAAAATTAACATAGTGTTAAATATAATTAATGATATCAAATTTATTTATTTTATTACAAAAATAATAATACATAAAATCTTAGGTTGTTATATCAAGCTATGAAAATAGTTTTACAATGATATCTTTTAATGGAAATACTGGAAGAAATATGAATATATTTTTGTCTCCCATATTTTTTGTTCTTTTAATATCATTCAAAAAATATATATAAAATTACTTTTCAATAATTGTAAAACATAAATTTCTAGTACTTTTTTAATTTGTATTTTGAAGTATTTTTAGAGGTTCATTCAAGATTTAAAATTTAAAGGACAATGATATATTTTCCATATATTCGAGATCCCATTATTTGGATTATCCTTACATTGGATAAATTTTAATTGAGATATTTTGATTTCATTTATATTGGATTTGATCATATATAAAAATGTTTATTCTAATTATCATTTTTAATTATTCATATTCCTTGAATATTTTTTCCTTTTCTTTTAAGAAGATATTCATTTTAATTAAGAATATTCTCTAATTTCTTATAAATTTATTTTAATAATGATATATATCCATGAAAAACTTTTTTGAGTTGATCCTGTGCATTTTTATGGTCATTGTAAGAAAAGGTTACTTGAGGATTAAAATGAATAAGAATAATAATTAGTTGGTGAAGGATTACGACAATTTGAGTAAGAGGATGAATTAAGAAGAGGGGAACTATGCATGATGTATTTTTTAATGTACACAATATAGAACAAATAACACGAGTCACCTGAAGAGTTTGAGGTATTTGAGTTCATGGGCTCATCTCTTGAACTCCATTTTGTGGAATTGAGTGTAACATCCCATGTAAATAATGAATAATACATTTTAAAATTATTATTATTTGTGAATTAAATATTATTTTTATTTTAAAGGGGATTCTATTTTTGATGGCATAGATGATAGACAACAACAAGTTTGATTGAAGTCTAATGTTACAGACATTGCTGAGCCATACTGAAAAATAATAATATAACATTATATTAATTTATAATTAATGCCTACCAGTTATATTGGATTGAATTAATAGAAAAACTATAATATGATTATATATGTTTTTTAAATGTTTTTACATTTATCCAATAAATGTTAGTGTCATAAAATGTAAATTAATCTAATTTTAAGCATAAATAATCTAATATTATTTAAAAGATCAATTTACCTCCTTTTAAGGGAGATCCCACCCTATGTATAGTTTTGTTAACATTTATATGTTCTATTTGAGAAAAAAAAATCTTCTTTAGAATCGAGACATCAAATTATACTTTGGGTAAATATTTGGTATTTTTCTGATAAAATTCATTTTTAAAGAATAATGAAAAATACTGTATTTTAATTCAAAATTGCATTTTAATATAATTTATTTATATGCATATATTACCTTTTTAGTTGGTTTTATAGTGTAATTAGATTATAGTTTTTACCATTTAATCCAATTTTGGTCAATATAAGTATTTTTAATTTGAAATTGGACAAAAACAAGTGTCCATCTTTTGATATTAATTATTTCTTAAAAACACCCTTTTTGTTTTGACAATAAGAATTAATTTTAAATTAATTAATGAAAATTTTATGATTATAAATTGGTAAAATATACATCATTTTTTAATTTGGAATATCAAATATAGCTTAGGCTGAAATTTTGGTATTTTTCTGAAAAACTCCAATTTTTGATGAATAGTGAAAACTCTAAGTATTAGTTAAATAGAAATTTTTTTCATTTAAATGAATATTTACCACCTATGCGAGTTGAATTTAAAAAATAAAACATCTAAGGTTCTAATTAGTATGAAATTTTGGTTCAATAAGATAAATATAATTTTCAGTGAATAGTAACTTTTGACTATCATTTACCGCAGTTAAAGGTAAATAGGGTAATTCAAGGTAAGAAAATGTTGTAATAATATAAAATTTCCTTAAGACTTTTCCTAACCTTATTGTATGTGTAATTTATGACGAATAAATTCCTTGGGTGAGAATTTTGGCCTTTGAAATCCACTTGGGTAAGATAATGATATTAACAACTTTTTTATTAAAAGTAAAAAAATATCCTAAACATGTATTATTTTGAAAAACAATTTTAATATGGGGTTATATAATTGATATAATTGACTATAAATATTAATTAGAAAGATAAAGATATTTCAAACACCATTGTATTTTATATATAATTTTTAGACATCAAAAAAATAAAATTATTTGTGACACAATAATGATGCAGGGTTTACCTCATTAATAAATGATTTAAATAAATAACATTATAATGATTGAAAAAAATATCCAAAACCTGTCCAATTTTTATTTGTTGATTTTATTACTAAAAGAGTCATTGTATATTCTACTTTAATAAGTTTTGGACTTTTAGAAATTGAAATTCATTATATAATAAAATAATATTTTAAAACTTTCCTAAAGAGCCCCTCCTCCCACTTATAAAAAGCCCTCACCTCTAACCCATTACTTCCACCTCACCAGCCACTTGGATCGTCCAAACTCTGCCCAAATGGGATCTAAATATACCTTTATTACACCTATAAGCCTTACCATATGTAGAAGGAACTTTAGGAAACCCTTATTGTTCAAACCAAAGGGAGTTACCCGATCAAAAGGTAATGGCTTCTGTTAAATTATTTTGTTTTATTTTCCTTCTCAATCCCCCTAAATTCTTTTTATTACTTTATTTTATAACAAAACAAGTATAATCAATATAATAGGTTGATTTTATGATAATTATTTAAACTACACTTACACACACCTCCGTCTAATGGGTAAAAACATATTGTTTCTGTGAACGACGATCTACTGCCTCACAAAATGATGATTTGTAATTCTTCTCCTACCACCTCTTATAAAGTCCATTGTGATGGAACATTATTTATGTGTGATATATATTATATTTATATTTTTTCTATGCTTATTTATTTTTCATTTATACAATGCCATTATCATTTCTAGAGTGGGTAAATACAATAATTTCATTTGAAGAAGTGTGGACTACTGCCTCCTTAAGTGATAGGACTCATTCATTCCATACATGTAACATAAAAAGGACTAAGTTACTAAAATAATATATTGTATTATACTATTATTATAATATACCTATGTATCATTAATTTTTAATACCATTAAATACGAAATAGAAATTAAAATAGCGTTTATGCGTACGTACGACTTACCGTCTAAATGAACAGTGCATTTAATTTAATATCTCAAAATGTTATGTACTATTATAAATACATATATTTACTGGATATATATGTTATATATGAATCTAAATTATGAAAATCATTCGGTAGATAATGGAAATTTGACAACATGAACAACTTGTAATTATAAGAAGATCATTTTTCACTCATGTACCGAATATCGAATAGATGATTGTTATTAACATAAATGATTAATTAATGTTTATAACATGATATTAAGTGATATAAAAAGAATAATAAATCTGAAAAATGTTCTTAAGATGGTATAAATTAAATTTAGTTTATTATTCAAGAGATTAATGAAATAACTGGTCAATTTGGACATGAGGTAAGGGACTTCATCTCAATCACCATTCGTTGAGGCATATTTTGTTTTATACACTACCAGCTTTAATATGGTTTATAAACACCTTTTAATTTTCACTTCATTCAAAGGTAATGTTTTCTATGAGGCATTTTACTAAACAACAAAAAAGAATGTTACTTGTTAACGTAAGTGTTGACAACAATACTTTCTGCATCCGAAAGTATTATTTGATCTTTGGCTTCATTAATAAGTAGTAATGTCGTTAAAATAAAACTAAATACCATATAATCTTTTACATATTTTGGAATTGAAAATTCTTTTTATAATGGATTAATTATGTCAATAAATTTAAATGATATATTGTGATTGAAATGTAGAAATTTTATCATTCCTTTATGATGGGTTTATATGTTATGAATATGTTATGGTTCTTGGGTATTATTTAAAAGTATCGGTGGTTATGTGATAAATCTTGGGTGGGTGAGCCTGAGATAGCACTCTAATGCATTGGACAATGTGATGGAGGTAAACGTGAATGTTTTTTCTAAGAGATTTATTGAATATTCTATGATGGGTATTCCAAAAGTAACTCCCTATTTAGACTACTGGAAATACAGTCTTCCCCAATGGTTTTGAACCGTTAGGAAAGGCTGTAGAACTGTTGGTATATGTTATACCAATAGTTCTGCAAACCATAGGGAAGTAAACCCTTGGGAAAGGTTTTCCCAAAAGTTTACTGTGAACCGTTGGGATAGGGTGGGGTAATCAAAACCTATCCCAACGGTTGTGCCAAACCATTGGGATAGTTTTTCCCAATGGGTTGGCTTGAACCGTTGGGAAATCCCATGGATTCTCCTCTTTCCCAATGGTTTCTGAACCGTTGGGAAAGGATTTTTACCAACGATTCAATGAAACATTTGTAAAAAAAGAAACATAGATGCTATGCCAACTGTTTGAAACCGTTGGCATAGCCTGTACTGTGCAAATTGCACAGCAGCCTGTAATTTTCACAGCAGGTCTGCAATTTGCACAGCAGGCCTCATTTTGTGCATTCCCTCACATTTTCAATCCAATTATTATACCCTCAATAAACTAACACATACATATACAATTATTTTACCTGAAATAAAGAACTATCACATACATATAGATAACAAATTCATACACATTTTACATATAATGCATCCTGCAACTATGCACATCCACAATTAAATTATAATTCATAGCATAATTATAGACATACATAATTCATTTAGAATTCAATTTAAAATTTAGATGACAATTATAAGGGAAATCCAGAATTCAATTCTTAATTTGATCGGTTTTTTGTATACAAAATATTTTTACCTGAAATGATGTCCATTTTAAACAAAATACATACACCTGGAGTGATACATGCCACACCATGCCTTGTATTGTGGTGAGGTTAACTCTTACACGTCAGAAATGACCCATCGATCGTTGTCCTAAAGTATTAACATATTCTGAAATCATTTGCTCGGTTTTCGGTATGCCAGTTTATGTTTTTCACTTAAAATGATGTCCTTTTGAAACAAAAGATAGACACTTTTAGTGGTTCCGGCCACACCCCATCTCATATTGAGGCGGGGTTGATTTGTACACGTCACAAATGATCCATTGATCATCCTCCTAAAGTTTCAACAGAAACCGAATGTGTTTAGTCGGTTTTCCATATTAACATAAAATATTGTCCATTTTAAACTAAAAAGAGACACTTAGACTGATCCCGGCCACACCGAGACTCGGATTGAGCTAGGGTTGGCTCGTACAGGTCACATATGACCCATGGATCGTTGTGATAAATTATCAACATATTCAGAATGCGTTTGGTCGGTTTCCCGTATGTCAGTTGTTCTTTTCAATTATAATCTAGTCTATTTTAAACAAAAGAGACACAGTTAGATTGGTTTCAGCCACATCATGCCTCAGATTGAGGTGTGGTTAACTCATACATGTAACATATGACCCATGTATTGTTGTGCTAAAGTACTGACACAATCCTAATGCGTTTGATCGGTTTTCTGTATGCAAGTTGATGTTTTCCACTTAAAATGACGCACTTTTGAAACAAAAGACATACACTTTGCGTGGATCCAACCACACAGTGTCTCAGATTGAGGCGGGGTTGGTTCGTACACATCACATATGACCCATGGATCGTTCACCTAATGTATCAATGGAAACTGTATGGGTTTGGTCTGTTTTCCATATGTACATATAATGTTGTCCATTTTAAACAAAAGGGAGCCACTTAGAGTGATCCCGGCCACACCGTGCCTCAAATTCAGCACGAGATGACTCGTACACGTCACAAATGACTCATGGATCATTTACCTAAAGCATCAACACATTTCGAATGCGTTTGGTCGGTTTTTCGTATTTCAGTAGTTCTTTTCACTTATAAACCTGTACATTATAAAAAAAAGAGAGACACTGTGAATGGTGTCGGCCACACTGCATTTCGGATTGAGGCGGGGTTTACTTATACACGTCCCATATGACCCATGTATCGTTTTTCTAAAACATCAACACATTTCGAATGCCTTTGGTCGGTTTTTCGTATTCCAGTTGATCTTTTCACTTATAATCATGTCCATTTAAAAAAAAGAGACACTATGAATAGTGTTGGCCTCACCGCACCTCTGATTGAGGCGGGGCTGACTCATACACATCACATATGTCCAATGGATCATTTTTCTAAAGTATCAACACAATCAGAATCCGTTTGTTCGGTTTTCCGTATGTATTTAAAATGTTGTCCATTTTAAACAAAAGAGAGACACTTAGAGTGATTCTGGCCACACCGTGCCTCAGATTAAGGCGGGTTTGACTCGTACACATCACATATGACCCATGGATCGTTTTTCTAAAGCATTAGCACATTTAGAATGCGTTTGATCAGTTTTATGTATGTCATATGTTCTTTTCACTTATAATCCGGTCTATTTTAAGCAAAATACATACACAAGGAGTGATCCCACCGCACCGCGCCTTGTATGGAGGAGGGGTTGACTCGTACACATCATATATGACCCATAGATTGTTTTGCTAAAGTATCCACATATTCCGAAAGTGTTTGATCGGTTTTCCGTATTCTAGTTGATGTTTTTCAATTAAAATGGTGTTCTTCTGAAACAAAAGACAGACACGTTTAGTGGTGCCGGCCACACCGCATCTCATATTGAGGAAGGGTTGATTCGTACACATCACATATGACCCATGGATTGTTCTCCTAATGTTTCAATGGAAACCGAATGAATTTTGTCAGTTTTCCGTATATACTTAAATTTTTTTCCATTTTATACAAAAGAGAGCCACTTAGAGTTATCACAGCCACACCGTGACTCAGATTGAGCCCGGGTTGGCTCGTACAAGTCACATATGACCCATGGATCATTCTCCTAAATCATCAACACATTTCAAATGCGTTTTGATTAGTTTTTCGTATGTCAGTTGTTCTTTTCACTTATAATATTTTCCATTTTAATAAAAAGAGAGACACTATGAATGGTGTCGGCCACACCGCGCCTTAGATTGAGGCGGGGTTGACTCGTACATGGTAAATATGACCCATGGATCATTGTGCTAAAGTATCAACACAATTCGAATGCATTTGGTTTGTTTTCCGTATGCCAGTTGATGATTTTCACTTAAAATGACATCCTTTTGAAACAAAAGACAGACACTTTGAGTGGTTCCAGCCACACCACATCTTAGATTGAGGCGGGGTTGATTTGTACACGTCACATGTGACCATGGATCGTTCTCCTAATGTTTCAATGGAAACCGAATGAATTTGGTCGGTTTTCCATTTGTACTTCAAATGTTGTCCATTTTAAACAAAAGAGAGCCACATTGAGTGATCCCAACCACACTGCGACTCAGATTGAGCCCGGATTGGCTCTTACAGGTCACATATGTCCCATGTATCATTGTCCTAAAGCTTCAACACACTTTGAATGCATTTGATCGGCTTTTCGTATGTCAGTTCTTCTTTTCACTTATAATCCTGTCCATTTTAAACAAAAGAGAGACACTATGAATGGTTCCATCCACACCACGCCTCAGATTGAAGTGGGTTTGACTCATACAGGTCACATATGACCCATGTATAGTTGTGCTAATGTATCGACACAATCCGAATGCGTTTTTTCAGTTTTATGTATGCCAATTGATGTTTTTCACTTAAAATGACATCCTTTTGAAACAAAAAACAGACACTTTGAGTGGTGTCGGCCACACCACGTCTCAGATTGAGGCGGGGTTGATTCGTACATGTCACATATGACCCATGGATCATTCTTCTAATGTTTCAATGGAAATCAATTGTGTTTAGCCCGTTTTCCGAATGTACTTAAAATGTTTTCCATTTTAAACAAAAGGGATCCACTTAGAGTGATCTCGGCCACACCATGCCTCGGATTAAGGTGGGTTTGACTCGTACACATCACATATGACCCATGGATCGTTTTCCTAAAGCATAGACACATTTCAAATGTGTTTGGTCGGTTTTCAGTATGCCAGTTGTTCTTTTCACTTATAATCCTCTCCATTTTAAACAAAAGAGAAACAGTTAGAGTGGTGTCGACCACACTGCATCTCGTATTGAGGAGGGGTTGAATTGTACACGTCACATATGACCCATGGATCGTTGGGCTAATGTATCGACACAATATAAATGCGTTTGGTCAGTTTTCTGTATGTACTTAAAATGTAGACCATTTTATAAAAAAGATTTCCACTAAGAGTGATCCCGACCACACTGTGCCTCAGATTAAGGAGGGTTCGACTCGTACACATCACATATGACCAATGTATTGTTGTGATAAAGCATCAACAGAATCCGAATGCATTTGGTCAGTTTTTCGTATGTCAGTTGTTCTTTTCACTTATAATCACGTCTATTTTAAACAATAGAGAGACACTGTGAATGGTGTTGGCCACACCGTGCCCCGGATTGAGGTGGGGTTGACTCGTACACATCACATATGACCCATGGATCATTGTTCTAAATATTCGACACAATCCAAATGTGTTTGGTCATCTTTATGTATGCCAGTTGATGTTTTTCATTTAAAATGATGTTTTTTTGAAACAAAAGACATACACTTTGTGTGGTGCCGACCACACCGCATCTTCGATTGAGGCGGGGTTGATTCATACACGTCACATATGACCCATGTATATTTCTCCTAATGTTTCAATGGTTGAGAATGCATTTGGTTGGTTTTCCATATGTACTTAAAATGTTGTCCATATTAAACAAAGGGGAAACACTTAGACTGATCCAATCCACACCGTGCCTCGGTTTGAGCCCGGGTTCGCCCGTACACATCACATATGACCCATGGATCGTTGTGATAAATTATCAACAGAATCCAAATGCGTTTGGTCAGCTTTTCATATGTCAGTTATTCTTTTCACTTATAATCTTGTCCATTTAAAAAAAAGAGAGAGAGAGACTTTGAATGGTGTCGGCCGCACCGCGCCTCAAATTGAGGCAGGGTTGACTCATACACATCATATATGACCCATTTATCGTTGTTCTAAAGTATCGAGACAATCTGAATGCATTTGGTCGGTTTTCTGTTTGCCAGTTGATGTTTTTCACTTAAAATGATGTCCTTTTGAAACAAAAGACAGAAACATTGAGTGGTTCCGGCCACACTGCATCTCTGATTGAGGCGGGTTTGATTCATACATGTCACATATGACCCATGGATCGTTCTCCTAATATTACAATGGAAACCGAATGCGTTTGGTCGGTTTTACGTATGTACTTAAAATGTTGTCCATTTTAAAAAAAGGGGAGCCACATAGACTTATCTCGGGCACACCATGCCTCGGATTGAACCTGGGTTGGCTCGTACACGTCACATATGACCCATGGATCGTAGTGATAAATTATCAACATAATTCTAATGATTTTGGTCGGTTATTAATATGTCATTTATTCTTTTCACTTATAATCATGTCTATTTTAAACAAAAGAGAGACATTGTGAAATGTGTCGGCCACACCGCACCTCGGATTAAGGTGAGTTTGACTCATACACGTCATATATGACCCATGGATCATTTCCCTAAAATATTGACACAATCCTAATGCGTTTGGTTGGTTTTCCATATGCCAGATGATGTTTTTCACTTAAAATGATGTTCTTTTGAAACAAAAGATAGACACTTTGAGTGGTGCTGGCTACACCGCGTCTCTAATTGAGGCGAGATTGATTCATACACGTCCCATATGACCCATGGATCGTTCTCCCAATGTTTCAACGGAAACCGAATGCGTTTAGTTAGTTTTCCATATGTACTTAAAATGTTGTCCATTTTAAATAAAGGGGAGCCACTTAGACTGATCCCCGTCACACCATGCCTCGGATTGAGCCAGGGTTGTCTCTTACACATCACATATGACCCATGGATTGTTATGATAAATTATCAACATAATCCAAATCTGTTTGGTCAGTTTTCCGTATGCCAGTTCTTCTTTTCACTTATAATCCTATCCATTTTAAACAAAAGAGACACAGTTAGAGTGGTATGTTAGTTTTTTATTCACATTATTCAAATACACTATTTGACTATGGGTCTTTAAATTAATTTATTTATGAAAAATTTTACATTTAAAATGAGAATATAAGAAAATTAATAGAAGATAATACTTTTACTAAAAATCCTTCTGGAAGTATTAAGGTAAACATGATTTATGAGAATCCTCATGTGTCAATTAATGGAATGGTATTTACATAAAATCTTGTGGACGTTCATATAGAATATCTTTATATAATTCTTAGTATGGAATATATTTTAGTTTATCATGCTATGAAACATTTAAGATCTTATAATGTCATGCCAAATGAATACATCCCTATTATAGAATACCAAGAATCTATGATATTGATTAGTTGTGTAAATGTGATTTACATTTATTATCATTATGAAAATAAATAAAATATATCTTATAGATTTACTAGTAGTAAATGAAATCAAGGATGGTGGGGGGGATGTCCGGGGGGGCTGTCTGGGGGGCTGTCTGGTGGGTGTCTTGGGAGCTATCGGGGGACCAAGGAGGGTGGTGTAGGGGCTGTGCGGGGGGCTATACGGGGGATGTTCGGGGGGTTGTCCAGGTTCCAAGGAGAAGGGTGGGGGCTGTCCAGGGGGCTGTCCGGGGGGTGTCCAGGGGCTGTCCAGGGTCCAGGGAGGAGGGTGGGGGGCTGTCCGGGGGGCTGTCCGGGGGGCTATTCGGGGGGTTGTCTGGGGGCTGTTCGAGGGGTTGTCTGGGGACCAAGGAGGATGCTGGGGGGGTGTCTGGGGGGCTGTTTGGGGTCCAAGGAGGATGGTGGGGGGTTGTCCAGGGTCCAGGAAGGAGGGGGTTCCCAAACACACAACCACTAAAAGATAAAAAGATCCATTAAAACAAATAATATATAAAAATAACTCAAATCAAGTACTATAATACAAGTCTAGATAAAACCAAAAACTTGAATATATTAAATATCAAATCTCAGTAATATTAGTCAAAAATGTAATGGACTAATTTTTCCCACATCACCATCACCATCATCACCTTCATTATCACACTTGTCCTCATCCCCATCATCGTGCTCACCCTCCTCAGCACCCTCCTCCTCTCTCTTGCCCTCCTCCTCGCCCTGGCCACCAGCCTTTCCCTACACCTCTCCCTCCTCTTCTGCATCAGACTCCTCTGCATCATCATCATCATGTTGTACATCGTCCTTACCACTACTATAACTAACACCTGGTGAACCATATATAGAATGTATCGAAGACATATATTCATCAAAATCTAGGCTGGTCTCTGCTGTAATTATTGGACGTAGAACTTCAAAAATTTCATAAACACACTGTTTTCCCTACCAGACTATTCTGCCATACTGTGGCCATTTTCTCAGCATGTTCAGCCTGTTCCCTAACTTTCTGCAGCTCGGTGGCACCACAGCTCATAACTGAGGAGGCCAATACCTCATCGGGGCTATCCTAGGTCGGCAGCGTACTCTGCCAGGATACTCCTCTCCCAACACCTGATGTAAGTGATATGTTGGGCCAAAATTGTCTGGTTCTGGGGCATCGCGGGCCTCTAATATAGCCTGTTACAAATATAAATATATAATTAAGTTACAAAATAGATATTAAAATATAAATTCAACAGATTAACACTTAAAATCTGCTACTTAGTCGCTTAGTTGACGACACTTCCATCCTTTTTCCATCTACTCGAGAAAAACAATTTTACTCGAGGAACACGTCCTTCAATATTTTTTATTTTCTTCTACAGTGACATTGATAACTAAAGTTATATGAAAAATTAAGAAAACTATTAAATAATTGAGGAAAAAAAGAATGTGTAAGTCGTAATGAAAACTTATAAACAATTGTCATACCTGCTTCCTCTCATGATCAGGCATCGTAGTGCGTCCTTGTGTGTGAAGGTATTTTTTTGCATCAATGGTCTTTTTATTTTTTCAATATGATTCCTAAATAAAATTCAAAAATTAAGTATATGGTATTAATGCAAAAAATTAAAGTTATTATTTAAATACTTCAAATGTAATTAATATCTTAAACTGGGTACTCGTCCAATGAGTAATCATATGATGATACTACTCTATAAGACAATCATCCACCACTGGTACTGCCTCTAACTCAGTCCGAACTCTAGAAACCCAGCAAATATACAACTCATTCTTATAGGCTCTCCGAAGCTCGCCTAAATCCTTTAGACGTTCCGGTCATGAACCCTCACCATCGGGCAAATTAAATCGAAGCTGACATCAAAATATTAATTCATATAAATACAAAAATAATTCATGGCATTAAATAGAACAGATTTTATTACCCAAATCTCTGCCCAAGCACTATCTATGACATCATGTAGAAAATGTCTCCACGATAGCAGGCTGGCGGGAATGATGTCGGAGTATTTGGAAAGCATCTCCAAAAAACTCTGACATTGTTGCGTTGTTTTCTCAACCATTTGGTTGTATTCATTATAATCCACCATAACCTGGGTGCGGTAGTTCCACACCGAACGCATGCGTGTACGCCCCCGCCCACCCCACCTGTCAGTAGATGTATTTATCATGAAATAAAAACAAATATTTTATCAAAACATGTTATAATGAAAATAAATATCACTATAAAATATTTTTGGGTTCTATAAATATACATGTGTCCGTCTGATCATTGAGCGCCGCAGGATCCACAAAAACTGATGGAAAACCCTATAGTGGAAGAGGAGTCGAAGATGATAGAATATAGAAGCTCGGAGAGACAGATGTTGAAGGAAATGAAGATGGGATAGCTGTCTGACCGGATTCTCACTAGGGAGTGGGAATCATCATGGGATGTGAAAATGATGGGTCAAAAGATGAAGAAGGTAGAGAAAACATGGGAGGCCTAAATATCCCGTGTGTCCCTAACAACACACCGGGATCAGAATGTGGGAAGGATGACATGTCAGTGGGAGGGGCATGGTCTAGTCGGGTACGCACAACTCCTCGTCCACCTCTAGTACGAACCCTCCTCATACCACCGGCCTGAGTACTAGGACAAGTACTAGGCCCCTCGTCGAATAACTGTCGGTGTATAGGTGGATCCTACAAAAATGTTTACAAAAAAATTTATCACATGACATTATATATTCTTTAAATATATCAATTTAAAATAATGTACTCACTATAGGAACTAATGATGGAATTCCCAACTCTATCTTTCGACGATTGTTCTCCTTCATTTTTTTCCTTCGTCTCTCTTCAATTGGCTTTATTTCTAGCTTTCGAAAAAATATGTAATTAATTGGAAAAATGAATCTAATGTGTAACCCAAAAAACTAAATATCTGAGGGAATATGGGGGGATTAATTGGTAATTTATCTATCAATTGTTTTTGAAGATCTTGAATGGATTTAATAAATCATACCAGTTGTAATGTTCACCAAGTAAGAAATATTGTTTGAATAGGTTTGAATACAATTAAATTCCAAATTAGAAAATGCAATTCAAATAAACCTGCAACCAATAAAGATTGAAAATTCACATAACGGTCAAGTCAGCTAAAACATATTTGTGATCAATACTAAATCAATTTGAATATTCCCAACCTTAACTACCCAACTCAAGGTAAACCAAAATAATTGAGAACATGGATGAATGATTCAATATATTTTCAACCACAACGTCAGGTTCACAATCAACTCTGACAATTGAGCTATTGGAGTCACCAAAAGAAATAAATGGATTGGTTCCAATGGATCTAGGGACAGTCTCAATTCCATCATCACCATCATAAAAAAATACTTCCGGGAATTACATTAACTATGACACCAAATTCAGGTCACAGTTGGTCTTTGACATAAAAAACATGTTTATCCATTGATGCCAACACATATGGTTCTTAGGTAGCAAGAGTGTGAGTCCTATTAATTACTAGAAATCCAAAATCATCAATCAATATTCCATGTATCGTCATCGAATCAAACCAATGGAATTTCAACATTGTCACTCGTCCATGAGAGTAATAATCCAATATTATTATTTTCTCAACAACTCCATAATAACCCACATTTTCAAATCACGGTCTACTATCTTATGCATTGGCATAACAATATGTTGTGGCAGTAACGGTAAAACCATCATGTTGTGTTCTTATGTTCTTTGCTCGTTCAGTGATAATAAATTTGTACCCATTGATAACAATTGATTTACAATCACGAACCACAGTATTAGGACCAAAAGCCAAAGCTCTTATTTACTCAGAAACAGATTCAGCAGAAAAACTCAATACCTGAAATATAAATGAATATTAAAATTAATTATATATTTATATAATTATTTTAATCATTAATATTTTTACCTTCAATTTTAACCAAGCAGAAAACTCTTTGCTATGCAAAGTCTCTCTCCTTATCAATGATAAAGAACGATGCTTCATATTTATCATTGTTTTATGTTCCCTATAAATAAAAAATATTAATAGTTTAACTGATATATATGTAAGATATAAATAATCAATTTAGTTACCTGATATAGTCATCGAACAAATCACAGTTGAATAAGACTATGCGATGTGTCATCTCCCGCTCTTCATGGCTTAATGTCTTCAATGTATATGATCCAGGAATTCCTTCTGTTTGAGGAAGTGATGGAAAACTGGGTTCAATTTTCCTATACTGTTCTTCTTCATTTCTCATTCTTCTGTTCAATCTTGTAGTAATATCAGACAAATACATCGAGCAGAGAACCATACATTCTTGATCCAGGTAATCGTTCACGATAGAACCTTCGGGATGATTTCTGTTTCAGACATAAGTCATTAATGTGAACCTATTTCTTTCTGTTGGATACATCCAACTAAAAGAAACATGTCATCCAAGAAGTATTTCAGTGGAAATATGGACAGTCAGATGCAGCATGCATGTAAAAAATGATGGAGGAAATATTTTCTCCAACTCACACAAAATTAATGGGGCATGTGTCAACATTTTTTGAAAGAAAGACTTGGACAACTTTTTACCAAAAAGATCTCTAAACAAATGGCACAACCGAATAACAACCACCCTAAAATTATTAGACAGAATATGACGGATTTCTATTGGAAGCTACTCATGCAGTAGAACGTGATAATCATGAGTCTTCAAAGATTTTAGCTTCAACTCTCTTCTATTGAGCCATTTAGATATGTTTCTTGAATAGCAATCAAGAACTCCAATAGTCTCTAATACTTCACGAAATTGTTTTTTTCATAGGTTTCATCACATAAGAAGCACATGGATGTTTCCATTTATTTTAACTGATATGCACAGGACGCAATTCTGGTCCGATGCCCCAATCCACCAAGTCACACCGAGATCGTAAATCATCTTTTTTCTTTCCATTGACCATTAGATGAACAGAAATCAAAATTTCCATATATTCTTTTCAATATTCCTTACATCTAAGAAATGACGTAAAAAATTTGTTGACCATTAAGGAAAATAAAAAAAGATACTCCTTTTCATCCAATTGTAACAGGTTTCAGTGGAAACATTCTTTCTCCTTCCAGATTTCATTTGACCCTTCCCGAATGAAAAACTGAAATCTTTAAATTCATTAAGTATGTCAGTTCCAGACATACGCTGAGGTGGATCATCGGTCTCTATGGTATTATCAAATCTTAGACGATTCATTCAATATGTATGATCCTTTGGCAAGAATCATATATGTCCCATAAAACTGAAACTACATTGATGTTTCAGTATTTTGGATCGTGTATTTTTCATACAAACTAGACATGATAGTTTTCCCTTCGTGATCCATCTAGACATCATTGTATAAGCTGAAAAATCATTGATCGTCCACATAATCATAGCACACATCTGAAATATGTCTTTCGAACGTGCATCGTATGTGTGGACACCCACATCCCAAAGAAGTTTCATCTATTTTATAAAAGGTTGCATGTATACATCAACATAAATGTCAGGATCAGAAGGACCAGATATGAGTATACTCATGAAATTGAAATGTTTTTTCATACACAAACCTAGGGGAAGATTATAAATGTGTATAAAAACTGGCAATGTACTGTGCGAATTAAGCCTGTGCCCAATCGGATTAAAACTGTCACATGAATGACCCAGCCTCACATCATGCACGTTAGCTGCAAAATCAGGATGCTGAGCATCAAATCTCTACCATGAAAATCCATCTGCAGGATGATCCAACTCATCATTAGTCTTTATTCTCTCAGTATCATGCCATATCATTTTTATTGATATGTCATCAGACATAAAAATATTCTGGAGTTTGGGGATCAATGGAAAGTGCCACATTACTATCTATGGAACACGGGATGGTGTTCCATCAGATTTTGACTTCTAGTGGGATGTGCCACATTTTATACAATCATTTATTTTAGCGGTTTCCTCCCAGCATATACTACAATATTTCAGACAAGCATGAATTTTCTTCCTTGAAAATCCATGTTCCTCAACTAACCTCCATGCCATATAGTTGTTTGAGGTAATATCTGCATCATCTGGAAGTAAATCCTTCAAGAAGGTATGAATTTAATCAATTGATGTATTAGAAATCCCATACATCATTTTCCCATAGAACAATCGGATTAAAAATTCTAGCTTTTTCATTTTATCACATTTTCTATATACTGGAGTCGTGGAAACATCATTCAATTTTTTCACCCTATCAATATCATCATTTTCAATAGATGCATCAGCTGTTCTCATATCGATGTCTTCTTGAGTCGAAATCCTTTCTTTTTCATGATGATGAATAAATAGAAACCAATCATCTAATAGATTCTCCATTCCAGTCCTTTCATTTCGATCATCACCAATTTGAGATTTCATTTTCTCCCCATTGTGATACCACACAAAGTATTTTTCTTGAAAAACTTTTTTGGTTATGTTGTAGCTGACTTCTTTATGGCTCAACCAAGGTCTACCAACACAATTGGAACATGGCCAGTGTATGCGACCATGGTCTGAAGCATTGTGAAATGAAAAATCTATGAATCTCTCTAAATTGTTTGGAAAATCGCTTGAGATCCGATCGGTTTCATACATCCAACTTCTGTCCATTCTGTAAAAAGAATTTATATAATTCATTTTTTCATATACATTTCAATTGGATTGAACTGTAATAGAAAATAAATTTAAGTAAAATATAAAGGAAGATGTTTCTAGTCGATGTAGTTAACTATTAAAATAATGTAATGAACATGTTCTTATAAATTAAATTAAAATTCATTTAATTTCATTTTCATTAGGTCTATAAGTGGCACATTCCTCAGGACCCATCATGTGCTATAGGCATCCCAAATCATTCACTCATGTTCAATAACTCATTATTGACACCTATATGACCATACCTTTCATTACCCAATTACTTTCCCATGTCAAGCACACCCCATGGGTGAATAAATTTTAGGCTTCTACACTAATAGATTATTCATGGATTATAAAAAGATTTAATTTCATTAATTATAGACAAAAACTTTTATTTTCAAATTTGAAATTCTTAAAAACGTATGTCTATGATAACAACATTACTGAATTAAACTTGTGACTTATCAAACATTTTAATGGCTGTCTAGAAAAGGCAGAATGGGTAGTGAAAAGCACCCCACTCTCAGAAAAGTGAGTATTGGACAAGAAGGACACATAATATACACCAAAAAATGAGAACTATATTTAGTTGACCCTAAAGTTATATTATTAAAGTCTTCTTGGGAGAAATGGAATATATGATCCCGGTAAACTGATGAATTCAAAAGCTTGTATTCCATATTTTGGACACTATGTAATGTAATAAATCATGTGAGGATGGGTTTACATCATTCAATTTCTTACATGCTAGTGAGAATGAAGGATTAAATTAATGACTTGAGTTCACTAATACCATGTCAATCGTTATACACGCCATGTGAACCCTTATACACACCATATGAACACTTATACCATATCACATTATTACAACTATTAATAACAACTTATTAAATAACATCACTTGTTAAAGATAATCAAATTGAAAATAAATCAATAATAATATTGGATATATCATGTAAAATTAATTCATACTATCTTACATCCTAAATGACCACCCACAACCCTGATTAATGACCACAAAGCTCCCCTTTCGGCCAAATAAAAAGTGAAAAAACACATAGCTTTAGAAAAGAACTTCATTTGTGTGAAGAATAATAATCTCATGGTACTCATGATATTTGAACCAAAGAGTCATGATTTTCAATATGGACTTGTATCCATGAAACCATATGAGAAACACGATTCAATACATGCATTTTTATGATTTTCCCAAGTTGTTTTAGGAACCCCAAATCAGTGAAAATGGTCATTGTGTTTTAAAAAAGGTGATTGAATAACACATGTATGATGTCGAAGGTAGAATGATTAATGGATATATTATAAAAACTAAAATTTACTAATATTATGAATTTGAATTTCTTTGAAATAGTTTCATAAAGAAGGAAGAAGTACTAATAAGGGACCACATACTATTTGGAAAAGTTCAAGAAGATACTCCATATGTTCTATTGTGCAAACGATAAGTGACCAATGTGTCATTATATATATATATATATTGATAGAAACATGATACATACTTGTTATGTAATTCACATTGTGTACAAAAATTAATATGAAAAAGATCTTTATGTATGTCATGATTTTAATGAACGGAGTGATTTTCATGAAATAATATCAATAATTATTACAAAAAATTTGTTATTAGTTCATATACATGAAGCTATAATATTTGAAGCATTGATATTAAAAAAAGCAATGAATCTTCAAAATTAGAAGACAATAAAGAGACACCATTCCCTTATAAATATAAATGTGTAATGAAAAAATTAATTAGAGAGACACCGATATAGGGATTTGAGTACACAATTCGTGGAACAATCATAAAATTTTACAGAAACCCTAAAAATTGGGAATAACAAAATCATTGGGAATAGAAGGATATGCTTGATAAGAGGTGGAACTATATCCTTGATAAAATATGGATGGAGTCTAACTTGGTAGCTGCTGATCTGATGGAAGAGGTGGCGATTATGAAGTGCTTCTGTGAAGGAATCGCTTCTGGAGACTAGCAGAAGGGTTCCGGAATCGTGGGGAGGCCGCTGCCTGCATTTTGTGAATTTGGGGATTTTTTCCCAATGTGTTTTAAAAACCTTTGGGAAAAATCAATTTTTCCCAACAATTTTATGAAACCATCGGGAAAACTAAAATTCTCTCCATCTTTCCCAACGGTTTTATCAAACCATTTGGAAAAGTGGTTTTTCCCCACTTTTCCCAACGATTTCATAAAACCATTGGGAAAAGTCACTTGTTCATGATCATTACCAACGGCTTATGAAAACCCTTGGTAAATATAACATATACCAACGGTTCTATGAGCCGTTGGTATAAAATTGTTGGGAAAATTCTGATTTCCAGTAGTATTAGTTGTAGAAGAAACAACATATGAATGTTATGGATGCCTCAAGTTAGGTTTATGATTTTGGATTACTATGTGTTATTCATAAATCTTATGATTTCATGAGTTATGTTAAAGATCTTGTGATATGTATGTATTGATGAAATAATTTTTTTTAGTTTTATAATGCATACTGAGGTTTTTATGCTTATCCTTGGATTTGAAATGTTTTTCACAGGACTTAAAGATGAATAGGATCTAGGATGGGATCAAGGAAAAGTCATGTTGTCTAAAACATTGAGCTAGACATGACTCTTTTTTCAAGCTTTTTTATTTTATGAAAAAAATGGAAATGGAGTAGAAGTGTCTACTTTGTAATTTTTGAGATGTAATGTAGTAGTAATGGAGTAGTTTTCAAAACATATAAACTTGAAATGATCTACAATGTGAGTTATCCATTTAATTCATGATTATGTAATGTTTTAAGGCTGGATCCTTAAAGTTGGTATCATAGGTTGGTTTAGATAACGTTAGATGTTAGGATATTGTTAAAGTAATGTACATAAATTAATTTATTTTAATATTGAAAAGATATAACATTTATAGATTATCATGTTGCTTCGCCAAAGATATTTATGTCTTCAGAATGGATTTCCACACAGGAAACAAGGAATTTATGATGGGATAACATTAGGGGGAAGACAACCATTCAAATCTGCATCTAGAAATGGTCGAATTTAGAACAGAACACTTTTTTTCAGCAATGTCACAGTTGTCTCAGGCTATCAATGGTTGTGGCATCAATGCACATGATCTTCCAGATCAACCACAGTGGAACATGTCAGTAGTGGATCATTTCATGAGGCAGCATCCCCATCATTCAGAGAATCATCTAACAGTATTCTAGATGAAGGGTGTATTAAAGCATTGGACAAGATTTTTGATGTCATGGGTTGTTCAGAACATAATAAGGTTAGTCTCATTGTTTAGTGCTTTGATGGTGAAGCTGATCAGTGGTGGTCGATGGTGAAAAATATCAGGGATAGTGAGGATATTTATGATCTTGATTGGGATGAATTCAAAGGTATGTTTCTTGAGAAAACATTTCTTAAGGTGATGTCTTAGGATTGAAAACCCATTACTAGAATTATTGCAGGAGGTTGACTTTGAGGCTTATTATGAAGAAAAATTTACTCGACTGGAAAGGTATGCTCCAAATTTATGTGATTTCTTGATAGTAAAACCATCCTTTTTTAATTATGATTAAAGAAACAGTATCTAAGGCCTTTATATTCTCAAGAGTTCAAAAGTAATTAAAACCTTGTTCTTTTTTAGGAGAAGGTGGAAATGGAGTTTTCCGATGATCATTTGTTCTTTGAAATACAACAGAATAAGAGGTTGAGGCGGAAGACAAAAGGGAATAACTTTTCAAAAAATTCTGATGGTAAGAAACATAACATTACAGTTTGTGAAAATTGAGGTAAAAATCATGCTCGGGAATGTCTCTTCATTTATATTATGTGCAACCGATGTGGTAAAATGGGACATAAGGTTCATAATTTCATTGAAAAAGATCATGTTATTTGTAAGACAAAATCTGATTTACAGTTAGTAAAATGTTTTAAGTG
Source organism: Viscum album (assembly GCA_963277665.1). Lineage (NCBI taxonomy): Eukaryota > Viridiplantae > Streptophyta > Magnoliopsida > Santalales > Viscaceae > Viscum > Viscum album. Next base: position 1,422,076,158 of record OY728141.1, on the reverse strand, counting down.
CAAAGAAATGGGTCATTATGCAAATGAGGGCCCAATGAAGAACTCAATTGAGGGAAAGTAGTAATACTACAAGCAGAAACGGGTGGTGAAATCCTTTATAACTACTTCAGCATATGTTGGGCCATCAAATAAAGTATTATCATGTACACTGTTTGTTTTTTCAGATTATGAAAATTTGTTGTTTGATTCAGGGTCTACACATTTATTCATTTTTGGGAAGTTTTCTATTAAATTAGGAATTCCATCTCAAGATATGAATCATGAACTTATGGTAAAAACACAAGGTGGAAAATGTTGAGACAAAAAGAAGTTATAATAACCTTCTTGTACATGTGTGCAGAAAGAAACTACCTGCAAAAAATATTTTTTTCCCTCTAGTAGAGTTTGATATTATTTTGGGTGTCGATTGGATTTCTGTTTATCATGCTATGATTGACTACAAAGCTATAGAGGTTTTTTCAGAATTATGATAAGTTTTGGTATAAGAATGAAACCTTGATTTTGATAACATATCAGGTAAATGAGAAACTAGTAAAAGATAGAAATTAATGTTACCTTGCACATATATTTGAAAACAAAGGAATTGTATGGATTAATGAAGTTCTAGTTATCAATGTGTATCTATATTTTTTCCCTAAGGAGTTTCCTGGTATTATACCTAATCCTGAAGTTCAATTTACTATTGACATAGTTCCTGATTCTAATCCAATTTCAAAACCCCCTTATCGAATGTCTCAAATTGAACTACTATAGTTTAAGAAGAAATTGAATGAGTAATTAGATAAACGTTTCATCCGACCAAGCACATCACCATAAAGTGTTTCTATCTTGATAGTTAAAAATAAATATCGTTCAATAATACATTACATTGATTATAGAGCATTTAATAACATCATAGTTTGGAAAAAGTATCCTATGCCTCATATCGATGATTTGTTTTAGCAGCACCAGGGAGCTCAGTATTTTTTTATTATTGATTTGAGGTCAGGGTACCATCAGATGAAAGTAAAGGAATCGGAAATTTTGATTACCACATTTCATACTACATATGACCATTATGAATTTTTGGTTATGCCTTTTGGATTAACCAATACACCTATTGTATTAATGGATCTTATGAATAGAATCTTACGTGAGTTCTTGGATAAGTTTTTGGTTGTGATCATTACTGATATTTTGTCTTATTCAATAAGTAAAGAGGAACATGAAATTCATTTAAGGGTTGTCATGTAATCACTAATAGAAAATAAACTATGTGGAAAATTCAGCATGTGTGAGTTTTGGATACATCAAATTTCATTACTTGCTTATATTGGTTAAAAAATTGCATAACTGTTGAACCTGTTAAAACAAAAGTTGACGAAGAATGGCCAAGACCCACAAATATAACTGAGATCCATAGTTTTCATTTTTTGGACGGTTATTATTGGAGGTTTGTTGAATATTTTTCATGGTTTTCTAGAACAATGACTAAGATAAATCAAAACGGTGTTAAGTTCATCTGGAAAAAATAATGTGATGATAGTTTTCAAGAATTGAAAAGAAGATTGGTGAATGCTCCAGTTTTGGCACTACCATACAGAACTTGTGAGTTTATTATCAACAGTAATGCTTCATTTAAAGGGCATGTGTGTGACCTTTTGCAGAATGATAAGGTAATTGCATATTCTTCCCGTTAGTAGAAACCTCATGGGTTAAATTACCCTACATATGATTTGGAATTAGCTAATGTTGTTTTTGCATTAATAAAATCAAAGAATCATTTGTATGGAGTAAAATTTGAAATATATACTAACCACAAAATTTTAAAGTATATATTCACTCAAAAATAATTGAACATGGGATAGAAAAGATGGATGGAATTAATCAAGGATTATAATTGCACAATCCATTACTATTTGATAAAGGAAAATGAAGTGGTTGATGATTGAGTTGAAAAAGTAAGGCTACATTAGCCATGGTATGTTTAGAATGAGATACTTCGGTTTTTAATGGGATGAAATGTGGCATGGAAATTGATAGTGCATGAAATTCCTCTATTCTATTTCTAGTGTCAGTAAAATAATCTATATTAGAAAGAAGTAACCATTCACATAAGGAATATAGTTAGTTGCAAAAAATGTAGAGTTTTTTCCAAAGGGTAAGTTACCTAAATTTAACATTAAAAAAGATTGTGTTTTGAGGGTGTGGAATAGATTATGTGTGCCATGTGATTCACATATGAAGAATGAGTTGTTATGTGAAGCTCATGGTTCTCCATTTTCAGTTCCTCCTCGAAGTACAAAGATGTATAGAGATATTTTGGAGTATTACTGGTGTGATGGAATGAGAAGAGATATTGCTTACTTTATTGTGAAGTGTTTGAATTGTCAACATGTTAAAGCAAAGCGGCAGTTACCAAAATGGATGCTTCAGTCTGAACCGGTTCCATAGTGGAAATGTTAAAATATATCCATGGACATCGTTGTGGTATTATCAAAGACATATCGAGGTAATAATAGAATATCGGTTATTGTTAATCAATTGACTAAATATACTCATTTTAATCCTATTCAAGATACATGGTCTCTAGATCACCTTTATCAGTTGTATGACAACGAGATAATCAGGTTGCATGGAGTTCCCCTATCCATTGAATTTGGTCATGATCATAGGTTTACTTATAACTTCTGGAATGGCCTTCAGAAGTCATTGGGTATGGAATTAAATTTAGTACAACCTTTCATCCTCAATCATATGAGCAGTCAGAACGAACAATTCAGACCATAAAGTATATTCTATATTATTGTTCACCAGATTACTAGGGATGTTGGGACCAACATATTTCTTTGTTTGAATTTTTTTTATATTAATAGTTTTCATTCTAGTATTCAGATCGATCCATTTGATGCATTATATGGGAAATTGTGTCACACTCCAGCTTTTTGGGATGAAGTAGGTGAAATGAAGTTGATGGGACCAGAATTGGTAGAAGAGAGGGTATAAAAGGATCAGTTTATTTAGAATCACAAGAGAATAACTCAGATCAAGGTGAAAGGATATGTGGATAACAAGATGAAAAATCTTTCTTTAGACGTAGGTGATCATGTATTTCTCAAAGTGTCTCCATGGGAAAGTGTAATGTGATTTGGTAGGAAGGGAATGTTGAGTCCAAGGTTCATTTTATCTTATGAAATCTAGGAAAAGTTAGATTAGTTACATACAAACTGGATTTACTTCCCTGTTTATCCCAGGTACATAATGTTTTTCATGTTTCAATGTTCAGAATGTATATGCTAGATCCATCTCTTGTTTTGAGCCCAGAGGTAGTTCAGTTGGAAGAGAATATCTCTTATGAGAAACAACCTATCCAAATTCTTGACCAAAGAGAGTAAGTGTTGCGCAATATGGTAATTAATCAGGAAAAGGTTTTCCGTAAAAACCATATGGTTGAAGAGGCAACTTGGGAGTCATAAAATTCAATGAAGGATAAAACCCACCACTTATTTGATAAGTGAATAAAAATTGCCAGGATGCAATTTCCAAAAGTGGGGAAGGATGTAACATCCCAAATAAATAAAGAATAATACATTTACATATATATTAATATTTTTGAATTAAATATTAATTTTATTATAAACGGGACCATATGTTTTATGGTGTACCTGATACGCAAAAACGAGTTTCCTTGAAGTCTAATGTTACACACATTATTGAGTCATACTGAAAAATAATAATATAATAAAATTTTAAATGGAATGTATCACCTAGCCATTATATTTGCAGGAATGAATAGAACTAACAAAAATATGACTATACATGTTTTTTAAATGTTTTTACATTTATCAGATAAATGTTAGATGCTTAAAAATTGAATTAATATAATTTTATGCATAAATATTCTAATATTATTTAAAAGGTCGATTTACTGCATTTTATTAGAGAACCTTATTTAAATCTAACTTTGGTCACTTTTATATATTCTATTTGACGAAATAAAAGTATTGTTTATAATCTAGACATCAAAATTTAATTTGGGTAAATTTTTATTCTTTTTTTGATAAAATTCATTTTTATGAATAGTGAAAAATACTATATTTTAATTCAATATCGTCTTCAAATATAATTTATTTATATGGATATATTATACTTTTAATTGGTTTTAAAGTGTAATTAGATTATATTTTTAACATTTAACCCAATATTGGTCATTGGATGTAATTTCACATTGAAATTTGACATAAACAAGTTTCAATCTTTTGATAGTTATTATTTCTAAAAAACGCGCTTTTTGTATTGACAACTGCAATAAATTTTAAAATAATTAATGGAACATTTATGTTTTCAATTTCATAAAATACGAATCATTTTTGAATTCTAAATATCAAATATATCTTAGGCTGAAATTTTGGTATTTTTTTGAAAAGCTAAATTTTTTTATGAATAGTGACAACACTAAGTAGTAGTTAAAAAGATGAATATTTCATTTAAATGAAATTTTACCACATCTGTGAATTGAATTTCAAAAATATAACATACATGGTTGTTATTATTAAGTAAAATTTGGTTCAATAATATGAAAATTATTTTTTTTCAAATTGTAATGTTTGACTATTATTTACCGTTGTTATAGGTAAATAGGTTAATTCAAGGTAAAAATATTATTATAATAATATAAAATTACCTTAACACTTGTCATGACCAAATTGGATAAGTATTGGCTGACCATGAAAATCCTAGGTGATACTTTTGGTTTTGAAAGCCACATTGGTAAAATAATGATATTAATAACTTTTTATTTAACGTAAAAATAAAAATATCATAACAATGAATTGTTGTGCTAAAAAATTAATATGGGGTTTTATAATTGATATATTTAACTATAAATTTTAATTATAATTATAAAAATATTTCTTACGTCATTGTATTTAATTTATATTTTTTAGACATCAAATAAATAAAATTATTTATTAAACCATAATTATGCAGTGTTAACCACATTAATGAATGATTTAAATAAATACAATTATAAAATTAAAAAAACATCTGAAACCTGTCCAATTCTTATTGGATGATTTTATATTGAAAAAGAGATCTCTTATCTTCTAACTTAATATGTTTTGGACCTTTATAAACTGAAAATAATTATATAATAAAAAAATATTTTCAATCCTTCCTAAAGAGCCCTTCCTCCCTCTTATAAAAAGATCTCACCTCTATCACATTTATCACACCTCACAAGCCCCTTGTCTCTTCCAACCGCTACCCAAATATTCACTCAAGATCCCTATATTCCACCAAGATTCCTTACCTTAGTCAGAAGGCACTTTAAGAAATCCTTTTGGTTCAAACCAAAGGGAGTTACCCAATTTAAAGGCAACGTCTTCTCTTAAACTATTTTATTTTATTTTCCTTATCCAACCCCCTGAACGTTTTTAACACCTTTTTATTATAACAAAAATAGTATCCTCAATATACTAGGTTATTATTATGAGATTCATTCGAATTATACATACACACACCTCAATCTAATGTGTAATGAACATACAATTTCTGTGAACGATGATCTATTGCCTCAAGAAACAATGATTGTTCAATATTATGATGCCACCACATAAGGTTGCCATTTTTATGGAACTGTATTTATATCTGATATATATTATATTTATATTGTTTCTATTATTTTTTATTTTTCATTTATATAATACCATTATGGTTTCCATAGTGGGTAAATACGATAATCTTATTTGAGGAAGTGTGAAATACCTCCCCCTCAAAGTGATATGAATCGTTCATGCCAAACAAAGAATGTATAAAGGATGGAGTTACTAAAATTATAAATGATATTATAGAGGAATTATAATATACCTATGTATCAATAATTTATCGTTCCATTATATACTAAATTGAAATGAAAGTAGCGTTCATGCGTATGTACGGATTACCGTCTCTATGAATGATGCATTTCATTTATTATCTCCAAATGTTATGTACTATTATAAATACAAATATATACAGGATATATATGATATATATGATATCTACATCATGAATATAATTTAGATGATAATGGATTTGTGACCACATGAACAACTTGTAATTATAAGATGTTCATTTTTTTACTTAAGTACCAAATATCGACAAAACAACTGTTATTAACATAAATGATTACATATTGATTATAACATGAAAATAAGTGATATAAAAATATTATTAAACTCGAAAAATATCCTTAAGAAAGTATAAATTAACTTTACTTTATTATTCATAATATTAATGAAAGAACGGGTTAATTCAGATACGATGTAAGGGACTTTGGCCCAATCTCCTTTCATTGAGGCATATTTTGTTTTATACACGAATTTATTGTATACAGTGTATAAAAACCTTGAAATTTCATTTAATTCAATGTGAATCTTTTCCTATGAGGTTTCTTACTAAAAAAAGAATGTTACTTTTTAATGTAAGTGGTGACAACGACCCTTTCCGAGGCCGGGATTATTATTTCATCTTTGGATTCCTTAACAAGGTATAATGTTTTTAAAAGAAAAATAAATACCATATACAATTTTATGTATTTTGTTATTGAAAATGGTTTTGATAATAGATTTATTATTTCAATTTATTTAAATGATATACTGTGGTTGAAATGTTTAATTTTTTCCTTTTCTTTATGCTTGTTTTATGTGTTATTAATATTTTATGGTTCTTGGGAATTGTTTACGTATACTTGTGGTTTTTTGATAATCCTAGGGTGGGTGAGCTTGAGATAGCTCTCCAATTCATTGGGTAATGTAATAGAGGTAAATGTGAATGTTTCTCCTAAGATATTTAGGGAATATATTGTGATGGGTATTCCAAATGTTGCTCCCTACGTAGCTGTGAAAGCTACAACGTAAGTATGTTATGGATTCCAGAAGTTATCTTTATGATTTGTGATAACTATGTGATATTCATAAATATTATGATCTCATGGGGTATGTTATAGATCTTATGTTATGCATTTATTAATGAACTATTGTTTTCTTTCTTTATTTTATAACCCTTAATGAGCTTTTTATTCTAATCCAATGTTTTGAAATGTTTTTCACTAAAAATAATGATTAATATAGTCAACGATGGGATCAAAGAAATTTTATGATGTCTAAAACATGGAACTATAAATTAAACATATTTTCAAGAGTTGTTATTTAATGAAAAAATGGAAACTGTGTAGAAGTTTCTACATTGTAATTTTTGTATGTAATGTAATAGTTAAGGCCTAATTCTATAAAACTCTAAACCTGAAAAGATCCCCAATGTGAATTATCCATTTAATTCAAGATTATCTAATTTTGTAATTCTGGGGAATTATATTGAGGGTCTTATTACCTTGTTTTCTATATTTTAAATTCTTTTCAACACAAGGCATTCAAGCTCGATGTGACCATTTTTCATTCATTTAATCTATTTCACTTGTAGATAAAAAAAATTCAAAATTTATTTTTTATATTAGAAGAATTATTTTTCATAAAAAAATTGTTCATGTTTATGTGATGTTTATAAAAATATATAACTTCAGCAATTAATGAGTCTGTAGTGGTATATTTGATCGAAATTTCATTCTTATCATATTTAACCTAATTGGAATCCTTCTAATATTTTCACTTAATTGTTTTTTCATCCATATTTATGGAGTCAATATGTTCTCAAACCACTCTTTTCTTCAAATCCATTACTTCTAGAATATTAGTATCTTTGGGATCCCGACTTATAGGCATGGACTAGAGTATCATTTTCATAAATATTTATATGGACAAACATCTCCAGAGTTTTTTTCCATTGCATACATAAGTAAACTACATAATTGTACTATTAAAGAACAATCATGGTTGTATGAAAAATAATAATAGATATTTCCTATACATGTTAACTATAGTATCATGAACTATATTAGTTATTTAGTCAGTTACATCTTCATATGTCAATATTTAATGGGAGTTTTACATTTATATATACAAATAAATTCATTTTATTCAAGGAGTCACTACATATAACACCCATTATATTTTATTATTTTCTTTCTTTTAAATGATCCAAATGTAAATACCTAGAATATCCATGTAATTTTTTTAAATAAATGGGAATTTTACAAGACCTTGAAAATTGACGGTGCCTGATTCCGAGGCCCAGTGTGCCCAGAATCAATTTTTGATGTTTTATTAGGGTACTTCTAGTAAACGTACGAGCGGATTTTTCTAACTTTTCAACTGGTGCTCGAAATTGAAATCTGAGGGCACCATTGAACTCACAATACTGATATTCTCTTTAGTATACTTTCACCCTGATAGCAGTTTGTCGAGGGTGAAAGTTACTTATTTGGGTTCTTTGTGGAAATAATAAAATAAAATAAATGCATGTTTTATTTTATTTAATATTTTATTACCATCTTTGTGGAAGTTGAAGGTTGGGACCACAACACCATAACCTCCCATGAGAGGTTATGGTGGTGGGACCCACCCAAACCTATCCTCCCACGATAGTTTACGGTGTGGGGACCACCCCATACAAAACCCCCCTTTTTAATTGAGGAAAACCTCTAAACTCCCTCATAAATGAGGGAGAGCCTCTTGACCTTCTCCACCATAATTGTGCCAACACACATGAATTTACTCATGACAACACAACACTTAATTATGCCAATTTAATTAAATACTTCAATTTGAATTTTAAACCCATCAAACAAAATAATAGATAATCTATTATTTGGAGGTGCTATCTTTTCATTTTTTGGCATAGGAGGATTAGAGAACTTGGGAGAAAACTCTCCAATGAATAATGATTCCTCCATTAAGAATTATTACACCAGTAAAGAATGTGCCACCGACGAAGAATGTCGACCATGACCTCAACTTTGACCTTCTTCCTCGGGACACCTTCCAATGTGGGACGTCCTAATCCACGGCGAATCGATGTCTGCATTTTCCCAACGGCCCATCTTCAGCCTTCTCGTGCCATCTTCGACAAAAAACAAACAAGGTAGGGATTTTATTTAAGTCTGATATTATTCCCTTGATTCTTTCATTCTAAAACAAATAATGCGGACCAACTTATTATCATGTTGATCTCCAGATAGTTTTTCTTTACGGGTAGGGAATAAATTTTTCCAGGAGGATTTGTTGTGTTGTGTTCATGTGAAGAGAATGAAACCACCCTAAGCATGGAGGGTGCGGACCAAACCAACATAGACTGACCCCTACACGGTTTTTTTTGTAGTGTTCTACGAAATGGAGGAAGGAGGAAAAGACGTTGAAGGTGACGCAGGTGACAAGAAACAACCATGCTACACGCAACCTCTGCAACCCGCGCCGCCCACTAGGCGCTATGGCCAAACCCTCTCCACCACCCTGGGACACTCTACACCAGCCCCACCGCCCGCCAGCTCGCGCCACACCCCGGCCGAACTGCGCTAACCCTACCGGCGCATGCCGTGCTGGTCCGCCGCCCTCCCGGGCTGTCTCGGAACCCAGTCGCCGCGCATCCCGGTGCCCAGGATGAACCGGCCCACGACCCTTCTTACGGTGCCCTGTCTGAACTGGCTCGTGGCCCCCCTCATAGCGCCCTAGCCGAACCGGCCTCCCGGCCAAACCGGCCCCAGTCGTGCCCTCCGGGTTGAGCCACCCAGTGTTGCGCCCCCACGGACCTCAGGGCCAAACCGCCCTCACGCCGACCAGCAGCTGGTCCGCGCCCTCGTGGTCGGTCCGCACCCTCTCACTACTCGCATCCCTCATGGCCTATTGGGTCGGTCCCCGCAGGCTGGCTGAAGCCAACAGGTCATTCCAGGACGACCTGAGCAGGGTCGGCCGAGACTGGGTCGGGTCGAGTCGGCCAAGACTGGGTTGGGCCGGGTCGGCCAAGATTGGGTTTGGCCGGGTCGGGCTGATATGGTCGGACCAGACCCGGTCTCACTATGACCCTTTACATTCTTATTTCAATACCAGTATCACCGGACGTCCGTTTGACAAACTGCCAACTACACTAGTAATCATATAGCATTACAGTTTGTTTGAGTATACTCCACTGGAGTTTGGGGAATAGATGAGTTAGGTTTATGTTGGATTATGCACGAATCCAACCGGGCCCTCGGGACAAAAAGGCTTATAACTCACAGACCGGGTGTCCTATTGAAACGTCGTAAGTTTCATTGAGACCCAAATGATGTGTCGGAACATTGAGATACTTCTTCATGGCACTATGTGGAAGTTGAAGCATCAACCTATAGATTGTGGAGTGGATCTTCTTAAGATGAATGAGCATTTGTGTGGGAACCTACTAGCTGGCTGAGACTTGATGACTACTGACCGATTGACTCAGAGTGACTCATATAGCCCAGTGGGGAGCTCCTGGTTGTGACGGCAGACCCATGGCGGAGAAGAGCCTGTTTGTGGAAGCAAACATGCAGAACTGGATAGGAGGAGTACCTCGGATGGATATAAGGGGGGGATACTGGTTGTTGCGGCAGACCTATAGGTGGGGAGCGCCTCTGTGTGACGTAGCTGACCCAGGGTACTCAACATGAGAAGTACTTCAGCAGTCCAAGGATTTTGGGAAGTGCCTCTATGTGACATGACATGCCCACTATACTCGATAGAGGATGATTTATCTAGAAGTGAGGGTTCAAAATGTTACTAGCCCTATAATAAAATCCTCGTTGAACTGAGTCAATAAATTTTGTGTTTTTCATCATGATTGATATGGAATACTTGATAACTTTGGTATGTGTATGGTCATATACCTAAGTTGGGTAATCTATTGATTTCATACATTTTGGTTTGTCCTTGTTGGATTTTTTGAGACCTTAAGGGTCTCGAGGTCCCTACAGAGTATCGTTATACTCACCCATGCATGGGAAATGCCCGCACCTTGTTGTGTTGGATGCAGACGACGGACATCGATGACTGAGGATGAGAGTACCAAGACTGAATGGTAACCATAGGTGGACCATATGGCATGTTGGTACATAGAGGAGATGGACGTACATGGAGTGCTGAGGAGGCTATCTGTACATACCCTTCAGGTACGAAACCCGGTGGACAATCCAACAACTTTTTTTCCTTTATTCAGTTGTACTTGTGCTTCTAGTTTCGTGTACTTTATAGTAGGGCTTCAATTTCCAGCCCCTATTTCATTTTAGTACTAATTTTTGAACAGTTTACATAGTGTTTTTTGTCCAACTGTGTGTTCTATTGTGTGTTCTTACAGGTTATAATGGTAATTCTTCCCCAGTATTAAGGAAATATTCCATTGGTGCTAGTCATCATCCTCTGGCCTTTGGAAGGCGGGCTAGGGGTAGTCTCAACAAGAACCCTGGGGGATGGGTCGTGAGAAATTGGTATCATAGGAGTCGGTTCTACTGCAGAACATAGGACATTGATATTTTCTATTAATCAATATTTTTAAGGGTATTGAGTGTGTGTTTCAGTTCAGGGAGTCCAATGTTGGTGCGGCGGCTGACATATCCATACACCTTGACCATGAATTCTGATTTCTGACTCAGTGCACGAAAACACTGATTGCTTGTGTGTTTCCAAAAGATTGTTTAATTCATCTCAACTAGGTCATCTCACTATGTATATCTTTGACCGTGTCACACCTGTTTCTTTTCAAGATGCCTCCACACTGATGACCAGCTAGAGTCTGGAGAGTTTTACGCACTGATAGCCCACCGAGCGACGAGGCTTCGATATAGGGCCCTCTTCTAGTAGATGCACCAACGAGACCTTTACACGTTGGGACACCGATGCCACCAGCCCTAGTAGTAGATGATGCATGTCGATTGAGCGCATTGCATGAGTTCCAGCACAATAGGCCACCTAGGTTATGGGTAGATATAGACCCATAGGTGGCTAAGGATTGGATGGAGGCTGTGGTGAGAGTTTTTTGACTTATAGGGACACCTACAAACATCATGGTGATTCTTGCTGCCATACTTCTATATTCATCTATAGAAATATGGTGGAGTTTGATGATCCAGGTTCACGAAGAGATTACACTTATCTAGAAGACATCGAGATCCTGTTTCAATAAGAGTGTGTCCTAGTGACTCTTGGCACATTGGGCATACATGAGAGACTTTATATACAATACGACAACATGACTATAGATCAGTACTCAGAGAGGTTCAAATTTCACTCACATTACTCCACCGATATGGTGCGAGACCCATTATTTAGGGTCAGAACCATCAAGAAGGGTCTCAGGAGGGAGATCGGGGCTTCGATGGTCTCACTTAACTTCCCGACGCAAGTGGGGGTTTTAGATAGAGCCTTCATAGTGTAAAGTTTCCTTGATAAGAAGTATCCAGCAACGAGATCCACCACCAGACGACATGTAGCGGAGTCTTCTGTAGCTGACAGTAAACAGACGTCACAGAGGTCCTAGTGGATCAAACCAACAGTTGGATGACCACATGACTCAGGTTCAATTTTTCGGGGAAAAGGAGACAGAGCCAGACATGCCAAGAGCGGGTAGTGCTACTCAAGCAGCGGGTAGGGTCACATAGCTCGTGAGTGTCCGAACAGTCGTATGAACGATCAGTATACGGTTGATGGATTTCCCAGGAAGATATAGAGATTAGATCGAGGCAGTCAGTATGGAGTAGGTGGATGTGGATGTGGATATGGTCATGTAGCATGTAGTGGGCGACGATTTGAGGTGTTACCATCACCACAACCTGGAGGTCCACCCCGACCGTAAGGAGCAGGTGGACAGGGGCGAGCTCAGCTCCAGGAAGCTGAGGCCTACAACCATGGCACTCTAGAGATGATACGAGGTACGATATGTGTCTATTACACCTTACATGTAGTTCTTATAGACACAGGTTCCAGTCATTCTATCATTTCCACAGCCCTCTTTTAGAGCTCGGAGATTCTAATAGAGCCTTTGGTTCGATCATTATGGCTGGGGACACCTACAAGAGTATATTTAACAATTATGCACTGGTGCCAGCAGTGTGAGCTTACTCTAGAGGCGAGAACTTTAGTTGGGTTATCCTAGTAGTAGTGTCGAGGTTTTATGATGTCATCTTGAGTATGGACTAGTTATCTGCTGCCCATGCTCAGATAGACTATATTAGGCGCAATGTGTGGTGTGTCTGGATGGATATGCCCAGTTTTACCTTCTACGGTGAGAAGGGAGCCGTTGCAGCACAAGATGGACTTACCCAGAAGAGGTTGTAGCTGAACACTCATTAGTTCGTTGGCCATACCTTTAGAGCTGTTGATGTGGAGAGTCTGAGCTATCCTGTAGTAGTGGACCAGTGCACGGATGTTTTCCCTGATGATATTCTAGGTCGACCTCCTCGTAGAGAGGTGGAATTTTATGTTGACTTTTACCCTGGGACGACATAGATATCTACACCAGCATATCAGATGGCTCCCGCTGAGCTTCGTTTTCTGCCTACACAGATGGAGGTATTGTAGGGGAAGAGATTCATCCAGCCTAGTGTTTCACCTTGGGCATCCCTGATTCTGTTCGCCAAGAAGGCGGATGGGAGTTTGAGAGTTTCTTTCGACTATCGGTGCATGAAAAAGGTGACCATGAAGAAAAAATACTCACTCCTGAGGATTGAAGACCACTTCGATCTGATGAAGGGATCACAGTGGTTCTCAAAGATAGACATCATATCAGGCTATCACCAGGTTAGAGTCCTAGAGGAGGATGTGCAACAGTCAATCTCTAGATGTCGGTACGGCCACTACACGTTCTTCATTATGCCCTTTGGCATAACCAATGCTCCAATAGTGTTCATGGGTCTCATTAACATTATCTTCTAGCCAAACCTAGATCGGTTTGTAGTCGTCTTCATTGATGACATTCTGATCTAATTGACTTTCGAGGAGGAGCATGCCTACAATTTACTGGTAGTACTAGACACACTCCCATTGCACCGAATTTTAGGTAAGCTTTCAAAGTTCTAGTTATGGATCTGAGAGGTTCACTTTCTGGGACACATCATATCGGAGGCTACAGTTGCTGTTGATCTAGTGAAGATTGTGGCAGTACTTTCTTGGGAGCCACCCAGGTATGTGACAGAGTTACAAAGCTACTTGGGTTTCACTGGGAACTAATAGAGATTCATTATATATTTTTCTAGAGTTTCACCACCACTATCTGCCATAAAAAACAAGGGTAAACCCTTCATGTTGTCGGATATATGTAAGCAGAGCATTTAGGAGATGTGGTCGAGGCTGACTAGTACAGTCGTCTTGAGGCTTCCAGAGGAGGGTGTATGGAACATAGTCTACTACGACGCATCACAGATCAGACTCAGATGTGTCCTGATGAAAGGGTGTACATTGATTGCATATGGTTATTGGAAGCTGAGATAGCATGTGTAGTACTACCCTACCCATGACTTGGAGTTAGCAGCAGTGATATTCTCCTTGAAGACGTGGAGGCACTATCTGATGGGAGAATGTTTTTTCGTGTACTATGATCATAGGAGTCTCAGGTATATCTTCTCTCAGAAGGACCTGAACCTCAGATAGTGATATTGGATTGATTTTCTATTGGACCATGACTTCGATATAATCTATACTCTTGGGAAGTGGAATGTTGTAGAAGATGCACTCAGTAGGAGATTTTGTGTACATATGCTATGAGAATCGACGGAGCAGCTGGCTAATTTTCAGATATCCTTTGAAGATAGGGATGAAATATATTTTCTTCAGTGTCTTACAGTCACTAACCCTTGCCATCAGTGAGTCTGGGAGGCGAAGCATTGAGAAGCTGATTGCGAGGCACGACATGCTCAGATATCCATAGGAGAGGCACGCGATAGATTTTTTGAAGGTGGGGAGAACATAATCCTATTTAGAGAACGTACCATGGTACCAGTGTCATTTCAGGATGATGGGTTGATGGAGTTTCACACACCCCCTCAAGCGGTACATCCAGGAGTGGAGAAGATGTACCAGGACATTCGACAACAACACTGGTGGCTGGGAATGAAGATTGTAGTCATTGAGTTTGCCTCTCGATGCCTCACATGTCAGCAAGTGAAGTCGGAGTATCAGGTACCAGTCGAATTTTTTATCCTTTAGAGGTTCCATAACTGAAGTGGGATGGGATATACATTGATTTCGTGATGAGGATTCGATGTACATCTTGTGTTCACGACTCTATCTGGGTAATTGTCGACCAACTAACCAAGTCGGCCAACTTCCTACCTATCAGAGAGTAGGATTCAGTAGAGGTCATGGGACACCTCTATGTGCAGGAGATTGTGCGGTTACATGGAGTACCCTCAATGATTGTCTCTGATCCTGATACACGGTTTAGATCCCAGTTGTGGAAGGGGTTTCAGGAAGCCTTTGGGACGCATCACTGTTTGAGCACCGGCTTCAATCCTCAGGTGGATAGTCAGACCGAGCATACCATTCAGACCCTCGAGGACATGCTCCGTGCATGTGTTCTTGATTTCAGTCGTATTTGGGAGGATCACTTGACATTTTTGGATTTTTCATACAACAATAGCTATCACTCCACGATAGGAATGGCACCTTTCAAGGCGTTTTACGGGCGACGTTGAAGATCGCCATTGTGTTGGACTGACCCAGGGGATTCATCACTAGTGGGACCAGAGATGGTATGGGTTACCAAAATGAAGGTGCAGATCATCCAGGAGCGGATGTAGACTACACAGAGCATGAAGAATTCTTATGCCGACAAGATATGGAGACCTCTGTAGTTTGAGGATGGTGACCACATCTTTCTATGTGTCTCACCTCGACTAGGTTTGCAGAGATTTGGCTGAGCCGTCATGTTATCTCCAAGATTAATTGGAACCTTCCAGGTCCTTAGCAGAGTTGGTGAGGTGGCTTACCTCTTATCTCTTCCACCTCAGTTGCACCAGGTGCACACCGTCTTCCACATATCCCAGCTGAGGAGATACGTGCATGACCCTTCCCACATCATCGAACATGGTGAGCTGGACGTCGACAATGGGGAGACTTTTACATTGATTCCAATGGAGATATAGTATTTACATGATAAGGTCCATCGTGGATGATCTATACCTATGGTGTGCGTTATCTCGCTGCACAGGAACCTCCGGGAGAGCACATAGGAGGAGGAGGCTCAGATGCATGCTCAGAACCCCAAACATATTTACCTAGTTTGAGTTGTGGCTTACGGGTATGTAGTGCCTTGAGTTGGAGAGAAAGTAAATTCCCAAAATTTACATGTATTTTTTTAAATATATGGTAATAATATGAGTCTGTGAAAATTTACAGCGCATTATTTCGAGGCCCGGAGTTCCCGGAATCAATTTTTGACGTTTTGTTCAGTTACGTTTAGTAAATGTTCGATCTAGTTTTCTTACTTTTGAACCATTTCTCAGAATTGAAATATGAGGGCACAATTGAACTCATAGTGCTGGTATTCGTTTAAGAATACTTTCACCTTGACAACAGTTGGTCGAGGGTAAAATTTTGGTTTTTCGGTTTTTCATGGAAATAATAATATAAAATAAACACATGTGTTATTTTGTTTTATCTATTATAACCACCCTTGTGGAAGTTGGATGTGGGGACCAAAACACCTAAACCTCCCATGAGTGGTTATGGTGGTTGGTCCCACCCAAACCTAACCTCTCCTGAGAGGTTACGGTGTAGGGGCCACCCGGGACAAAACCCCCATTTTTAATTGAAGAAAATCTCTAAACTCCCTCATTTATGAGGGAGAGCCTCCTAACCATCTCCACCATAAATTTGCAAACGCACATGCCTTTAATCATGACAACACACCTCTTAATTGAGCCTATTTAATTATATTCTGAAATTTGAATTTTAAACCCATCAAACTAACTAATAGATAATATTAATTTGATGGGAGATCCTTTCATTTGTTGGAAAAAGATGATTACAGCTCTAGGGAGAAGACTCTCCAATGAAGAATACTTCCTCCACGAAGAATGCTTCAACCGACGAAGAACACTCCACTGACAAAGAACGTCGACCTCGACCTCGACTTCGACTTTCATCCTCAGGACTTCTTCTGACGTTGGAATTCCCCATCCACGACAAATCGACATCTGCCTTTTCCCAATGGGTCGTCATCCACCTTCTCATACCAATGTCGACAAAAAACGAACAATGTATGGATTTTATTTAAGTATGAAATTATTACCTTGATTCTTTCTATATAAAACAAATAACAAAGACCAAATTATTATCATGTTGATCTACGTATTGATTTTCCTTACAGGTTGGGAATAAATTGTTGCGGGCGGGTTTGTTGAGGTACGTTATTGTGACCCAAATTATACCACCCTAAACGCGGAGGGTGCAGACAAAACCAACATAGAACGACCCCTTCTCCGATCTCTTTTGAGGTGTTCTTTGAAACTTGGGATGGTGGAAACAACGTTGAAGGTGACGAAGGTGATAGGCAACAACTGTGCTACCCGCGACCTCTGCAGCCGACGCCACCCTCGTGACACTCCGGCCGAACCGGCTCCATCGGCCAGGGATGAACCACGCCACCCGCCTACTTCCATGCCATGTCGTCCGAAACTCGCGGCCCTGCCAGCCTGCCGCACCCCGGCCATGCCTCCCGGCTCCCGTCCTTCAGGCCTCCCGCATGCCCCGGTCGAACCGCCACGTCCCCACCTGCCCGAGCCGCACCGGCCCGCAGGCCCCCCGAGCTATCCCAGCTCTAGGCTACCGTACCTTCTAGCATCCCGGCCGCATCGGCATGTGTTCCCCATCATGTCCCCCGTTCCGAACCGGCCTCCTGGCCAAACCTTCCCCGGCCATGCCCTCCAGGTCGAGCTACCCCGAGTGGCACCCCGCAGCCCTTCGAGCTAGACCACCCTCACACCGACCGACGGTCGTTCCGTACCCTCGCGACAGGTCCACGCCCTCATGGCTGGTCTGTTCCCTTGCTCTATTCACAGCCCACACAGACTATTGGGCCGCTATAGTGGGCTGGGCCGGACCCAACAGGTCGGGCTGGGTCAGCCCAGACTAGGTCAGACCAGACCCATGCCCACTTTGACCCTTTACCTTCTATTGACCATATCTTGCCCACCAGACGTCCGTTTTATGAACCATCAGTGGCTCTGGTAATCTTGGAGCGTGGTGGTTTTTTTGAGTATACCCCATTGAAGTTTGGGGTATAGTTGTGTTATGGTAAGGTTGGATCGTGCACGAATCCAACCGGGCCCCTAGGTTAAAAAGGCTAATAACTCACAGATCGGGCGTCCGATTGACGCATCTTATGTTGTGCTAATACCCCTATGATGTGGCAGACCTTTGGGATACTTTTTCCAGGGACTTTGAGAAAGTTGGATCATCAAATTGTAGCTTGTGCAGTGGATATTCTGAAGACGTGTGAGAATTTGAGCCTGAACCTAGTAGCTGGCTGAGACTTGACGATTACATACAGATTGAATCAGAATGATTCATATGGCCCAGTGGGTAGCACCTGGTAGTGGTGGCAGACCCATAGTAGAGGAGCGTCTGGTTTTGGTGGCAGACCTGCAGTACTTGATAGGAGGAGTACCTCTGCAGACTATGAGGGGGAGTGTATGGTTCTGGCGGTAGAACTATAGGTAGGGAGCGCCTCTATGTGATGCAATAGAGCCATGGTACTCAATAAGAGGAGTAAATCAGCAGTCTAAGGTTATTGGGAAGCGCCTTTGTGTGACGCAGTAGACCCACTGTACTCGATAGTGGAGGAGTTCTCCATTAGCCGAGGGTTCGAAATGTTACTAGACCTAGAATAAAATCTATGTTCATCTGATTTAGTAAATTTTGTGTTTTTACATATGATTGAGATGGATAACTTGATCACCAAGGTATATGTATAGGCATATACCTAATTCTGGTCATCTTTTTATTTCATACATTTTGGTTTATCCTTTTTTGATTTTGTGATACCTTGAGGGTCTAGGGGTCCCTACTGAGTATCGTTATACTAACCCTTTCATAGGCTATGCCAGCACCTTGTTGGGTTGGATGTAGAGGACAGACAACACTGACTGAGGCTAAGAGTACAAAGACTTTACGGTACCTAGAGGTGTACAATACGACATGTTGGTACATGGTGAAGACAGACGGACATGGAGTGTTGAGGTTTCTATTTATACCTACCCTTCAGGTAGGAAAACCGTAGGATGACCCAACAACTATTTTTCTTTTCTTTAGTTGTAATTATACTTCCATTTCCATGTACATTATAGTTGGGATTGTATTTCGGGCCCCTATTACTTTTCTGCAATCATTGTTATACAATTTACTTAGTGTTTTGTGTCTATTTGTGTGGTCTGTTGTGTGCGTTTACATGTTATAAAGTCAATGCCTTCCCAGTATTAGGAAAATACACCTATGGTGCTAGTCGTAAACCCCTGGCCTTTGGAAGGTGGGCTTTGGGTAGTCATAGCATGGGCCCCGGGTGATGGATTGTAATAATTGTTTGATGATTTCCACATGCAACACTGAAATTAAATAAATCCACAATATAATTAGACAAAAATAGAAATATTATAAATAATAGTTAAAACATTGAATTTGAATTTTTTGGAATGAATTTGAATAATATATTCTAGAAAAAATTTATGTGAAGAATATAAATTATATTTATAATATGAATGAAATTATACCAGTATAAAAAGAATGTTTAAAAATGTAGTTTTATAAATAGAATTTTTTTATCTGAAAATTTTATTTTAACGTGATATGGATTTCTATTTCACAAATAGTATCGTTTAATGAGCATAAAACTATAACGCTTCCCTTGCATATTTTTCTAGTAGTGAGATATTTGAATATTAAACAATTTTTATATATATATATGGGGTTTTTTAAATAATTGTTAAAAAAATTAGATTTTTAAACTTTTAAAATAAATATTTTTTCAAATTCATCATAAAAATATCTTCATAATATTAATTTTTGTGTCTTTTTAAAAAATTATTTTTATGTTAATGTCTTGTTCAAACCTAATAAATGAATTTAAATACATAATTATTAATTATCTATGAATTATAAATTCATGACATTTTTTAAGTCAAAATATGAATATAATAAGTTATATTATTGAATTTTTTTTTCAAAAATTACAAGCCCATATTTGATGTTTCAGAGATTAAGTAATATTTTATAAAAAAAATTAGCACATTATTTTTTATATTATTATGATTAATTTTAATGAAGTTAATAAATTGAATAAAATGAAATAGATTAAAAATTTATAACCATTGGGTCCAAATTTTTTAATAAGAACCACTATATTTTTTGTTATAGAGGACCTGTTACATTATGTAATACCTAGTTACCATACAAAAAGAAAAAATGGTTAAAGTTGGGAATTAGAGAGTAAAATTCCAATAAAAAATTTACAATAAATGTAGGAATGGGTGATTGAGAAAATTATTTAACCATTCCATTCCCATGTCATTTAAGATATATTTTGGGTCCAATTTCATTGAGAGTGAATTTGAATTATTGAAATTTTTTTGGGTATTTATAAAAATATTGTCCCCATTTACTTATTAAAGGGGATATCCTATAAAAAATTACATTCTCACTAAAATATATTTTTTTAGGAACATAATATTTCCAATACATTCTAAAACATTAATATCCACCCTAAATATATATTCTATTCTCAAAATCCCACCCCTAAACATTATAAACCTCTTTGTAATGGAAATAATCCAAGATGTGAGGTATAAATTTCAAACCACTCTATTATTTATGCATTTATTTACATGAAAATATTGTTCATAATATTTCATTTCACAATATTAAAATGACAAAATTATTATCAATAATATACAGGTTTTTTTTATTTTACATGCAATGAAAACTATCCCTATTTCCTATAAGAAAAACCAATACGTAAATTGTTCATTATATGTAATACCACCTCCATGATGAAGCATGTTGCATTTTACTTCACCAAGTTAAAAGGCTGAAAATAATGTATAATTTAATAATTAATTATAATGTTTATATAGTGTTTTTGAATCGTAATAAATAAAAAATATCACCCCTTTCACTCGTTCTATGGAAAATGAAATCGTCAACACATAGTATGTACAGACAACATCCAATATGGAATGATTGATTTTCATTTTTCTTTTCATCACCTCCATAAATTTAATTTCATAAGGATGGGATAAAAGTATGAATATTATTCTTATTATAACATTATGTTTCATTTATAATAAATTGAGTAACCTATTAATGAAATGATAAATAAATAGTTATCATTAATTGAACAACATAAAATTGGTGAACTATGAGGAAATTGATCACTTATTTCTAACTAATTCCTTAAAATATACTATATTCTCTTTATAATTCATTAAAATCACGATATATCATAATAATAGACACAAAATATGATCATTATGATTATTATATAAAATAATAAAACAAAATCGTCACATTATCGTCCATTAATCATTTTGGTTTCATGTTTGTGTCAGTTTAACAACCTACACAACTAATGTTATTATCCTATAATAGTGGTGACCATGAGACACCATTTTAAATTTTAATATGATATGAATATGTAACTAGTTTTTTATTTTTGGTTACAATAACTCTATATCAACATTTAACCTATTAACTCACAAATATCCCTTTATGGATTAAGAATCACTAAAACATGTTCTTCACCAATTTCATCCTCATTAAAAGTAACCAAAACAAGAATTTAAAATCAATTTATATTTACAAAACATCAAGGAATATTTATTATAGTGTATTATATGATCAAATAATGATTTAATTATGGAAAATAATAGATTACGGTAATTGTTTTATGAAACTACTCCTATACAATAATGATTACTTACGAATGGTGATAAAAGTAAGTAGAAACTAACTAATATATATACATAAAATTATCATAAATGAGTATAATAAATGTTTATATTTTTAATATGGTCCTTGTTATTTTATTTAGTGAACTCTCTTTAATTATTTATATTTTCATGTGCATGTGATGAATGAATGATGACTAAGGTAAGGGTTCTTTCATCTCAAATTATTTTCATTGAGACATGTTTCATATTATAAAACCAGTTTCATTAATGTTGTCTATATAATTCCAATTTCATATATAATTTCATGAATTATAATTAAATAATTCCATTTTATTTTCCATTAAAATCCCGATACTTCATTGGGTTTCGTTTCAAATGTTACTTAAGCCATATGACCTTTCCTGGTTTCAATTTTGAATTATCGAGACATGTTACTTGTTATGAATCATTTCCACGTTATTTGGTGTTATATTCATTTTATATCCCCTGAATTTATTATTTTTTATTTCCATTAATTTCATGGAATTTATATAAAAAATCATGTTTCTTAATTAAAGAGGCTATTGATTGAGTTTCTTCCCTACTTGTAAGGATTTTTGGTACCTCAACTTTCATTTATTAAGGTATAATCTTTATATATGAATTATTTCTTGTAATATAGCTATATTCTACAATTTTATTATATTATGTGGTATTCTCCCATTACTTTTAATGTGATACATATTCCTACCAAAATTAAATTTGAGAAATATTTATTAATGATTTGGCTAAGCTATTTTATAACCATAAACCATATTTCTCTAGATGTGTTATTATGATGTTATTCATTCAATTAAAATGTGGAAGTGTATTTACATTCTATATGTAGTTATTGTAATAGTTAATTTTATTATAAATATGAATATGTATTTTTTAATAATCAAACATATTTTTTCATATAGGTTAGGATAATTTTATTCTTTTTATTAACATGGGGAATCATATCAGAATATTGTATACATTTATTCTTATACAAATAATAATTTAAAATTTAACTATGTATTAATTGAACATTCACCATTTTCTTTGGACGGGTTGTCATCATGATATACTTTTTCTTGACTTACAAAATGTATTCAAATCGTTGGTGATTATTTTATTGCTAACATGGTTTTATAATTCATATACACATGATATTAATCATCATATGGATAGACAAGTTTTTAATTAGACATAAGTTCTATAGGAAATGGAATAAACTGTCTTATTCACTCTTATGGTGAATGCATTGTACATGATCGAGTGATTTTTGGGTGTTTATATTATATTTCCCCTTGATGAACTAATCTGTATAAAGAAAAATTTTTGATTAGGTATCTGGTATATGAAGGTCTAATTCATTAAGATATACTAATTGTGGTCTCTATGATACGTAAATTTCTTATAATAGGGCCTTGGAAACATGTATTCAATATCAAACATTATGCATTCAAATAATATGAGATCATCATTATGGATACCCATATTATTATTTTCTATCATGGATATAACATCAACTATATTTTAGTTTATTATGGTGTTACTCAAAATATTTATTCTATCACTGTTATGCATACAATACTTAACTTTTTAACTGCTTCACTTTTATGTTTCCCTAACAAAACAGTTTAGATCATTCTTTTCTTTTGAATCTATTCACAGGTCTTAATGAAAAATGTCATAAATGATATTTCTTAAAAAATAACACATATGTATGAATTTGTGGGAGATGATGAATACTAAATGTGGAATTTGTAGTTTCATATATAATGAGAAAATTTTCATTTTTTTCTACAGAACATGGGATTTACTATTATTTTTTTCCTAAATCAATAATTCTAAAAAACTAATATGTTTTGATAATATATGTAATGAGATATTTTCTTTAATTAATTTATTTTTGTGATTGTTTTTACAAACAATATATAGTTTGTAATATGGTGAGTTTTTAATGTTTGTGTTTTTCAAACTAGATCTGGGAGTGTGGGTCTAGGGCTACATAGTTGGTATAAGATTAGGGTTTAGATTACCATAGAAATTATGATATTTTTTAGAATAATATAATTGTGGATAATATAGTGTTGATCATAATTTTTTAGGTATAGATAATTATTTGTGAAAGTATTTGATTTAATGTTATGGTAATATTTCACCTTTTATTTAAGGATTTGTATAAGAACCTACTTGATAAACCCCTAGGGATATGTCTTAAAGAGTATTATATGTATAAGGAAACATCCTAATGTATTTTAATGTATACATTTCATCGTATCCAAGATATTTAATCTCTTATTCCTTACTAAAAGTTAACATTTTACCTATAATAAATGTACTTAATCATAATAACCCTGAAAAGGGAGAACTGAGAATTAACTAAATCATCACTTTCTACATGATAAAGTGGTTTAATTATAGACATGGTTTGACACTAAGATGGGGTATGTTTTAGTTAGATACATTATCTATAAAAACCATCAGGGAGGATATAAGTATGGTTATAATTAATTGTGTTAGATAACCTAATAGAAAAATGATTGTGGATATCCATGGTTTGAACAAAGAGAGGAATTGTTTGAGCCAAATGTACAATATGTTAAAAATAATGGTATCATAGGGGAAGGAATGTTCGAATACATGTTTTAACAATCATATTTTTGAAATTTTAAATTCGTTTTTGGTTTTATTATTTAGATAAAATAGTATCACAATGATGATGCTATGAAATGTATGAATCAAAAAACCACCGTGACTTATAAATGATAACGATATCACATTTAAGTGGATAATAATATCAATATATACAGATAATAATAGAAAAAGTGAGATTCCATGTCTAACATAAGGTGGTGGGATTGTTTTTATATTAAACACTAAAGATTTAATGTCATGTCTATTTTCAAGTGTTTGTGATATTTATCGGTCATATTCATTTATATTCTAAAGGATATGAGGATTATATGAAACATGTTAGTATTTTACTGCAATATTTTTACTTTAATGGTTTTCAAAACAATATTAAATTTCATAAATAAAATTGAAATGTAAATTTACGAAAAGGTTATATTTTTTTGGTATAACTATTCTACTAATTTTTTATGAAACATGGATAAATGATAAGATGAAAATATTTATGATGCTGAAGTAATAGTGTGATTAATGGTTTGGAGAAAAGTGTGTATGATAATATTTATAGCCATAGAATTGATTATTGATTTAATAAAATGGGATCCATGATATTTTTGGTAAATTTTAACACATTTTAGGGATTACAATAAACATCAAAAAGTTTCGAACATTATAAACTACTAACTAATACATTGGAGGGTTATAAATAGTGAAAATTTTCAGAATAATTGGTATTTTATATGATGATTAATGTTTTATAGATTTAAAGGGTTTAAAGAAATGTTTGTTTTAGATAATGTATAATTAGGGTTTAAAAATACCTTAGTATATGATTGTATGATTGATTAATATTATTTGAGGAATGATAAGTAAATTAATATATTCTAATAGAGTGTTGTTGAAGTCATATTTGTTTTTATATTCAAAATGAAAAAAATGTTAACAATACAATCACATTCATTCATTAGTGAGTAATATTTTAAACTTCATGGTCACAATTTTTTTATATGGATGAATGAATCACACCTATATATTAATAAATTAATTCCATTAAATGATCCAAATGCATGAAATATCATTCCCTAAATGTAACACTGAAATAAAATGAAACTAAGATATATTTAGGTAAATGTAATAATATAATGAATGTTCTTTAAAACCTAGGCATTGAATTACTGAGAATGAATAGTGTTAAAATATTAATATAATATGTCTATAAATAATATAATATTTCTTATAATATGAATTAAATTAAATTGGTAGAGAAAAAATGTCTAAAATGTGCTTCTTATAAATTTAAATATATTTTTATGAATATTTTATTTCCATTAAACATGAATTTATATTTCAGGAGAAATTTGATTAATTATTATAAATTATAATTCAATGGTAAATTTGGTTAATAATAATTTAATTTGTATATGATAGGAAATATCAATGATAAAATTTAATATTCATAAAAAATTATCTTCCTATAAATATTGTTTTCAATATATCATAAAATTCTAATTAGAAGTTAAATTTATAAAATATAGATATTTAATATTATAAAATTACCATTATTTTTTGATTCATAATTATAATAATTCCATTTTTTTATTTTTTTTATATTTATAAAAAGAATGTTTTTTAATTGGAAGTATCAATTTTTAAAATAAAATCATTTTTAACATATTATTATAATATAACTATAAATATTAAATTTGATATAAATTTCTATGAAAATATATTTATTTTATATCCGATTGTATAATTTTAAAAAATATTGGATTTCATTTATAAACACATATTTGATATTCTAGAAGTTAAGTAATATTTTATCAAAAAAAGTATATAATATTATTTTACTATTAATTTTTTTCATTTTTATTGATTGAATGCATAAAAATTTAATTAAAATTTACAATTAGTCGATAAAAATTTTATAATAAGGATCACTTTATTTTTTTCATGAAAGACTTGTTACCCTAGGTAAGATCTATATGATATGGTAAAATCTAATATGCTAAAAGTAATGAATGAAAGTGTAACAGTCATCTAACAAGTCTATTACATGTGATGGAATGGATGGATGAGGCCATTATTGACCTTATCACTCTCCTATCTATTAATTTTCATATATTTTAACAAAATTTAATTTTATTAACTTTCAATTATTTAAATTTTTTAGGTATTTTTGAAAATTCTATCCCCTTTCACTTATAAAATAAGCCCTCCTCTTTTCACTACCACTCACACAAAAACCCCATTAGTTTAGTAAAAAAATAGGCAAATAATATCATCCACATTAATTTAATCTAAAATTGTATCTTCTCTTCTCAGAATACCATAACTCATGACTTATCCCCCATCACAAATTAGATACTCCATGAAGTGAGGTATTAATTTTTAACCTGCCCTTTCATTTTCTATTTTTTTGTTCAATTCATTTCAAAATAATCATTTAACCATATTAAAATTATAAAATAAATACACTAATTATACTGTTATGTTACTATATTTATGGTATATTAATTAACCATTCTACCCTTTTCTATTATGAAAATATAAAACATGAATATTATATTATGCGGATTACCACCTCCAAAATAGAATAAGTTTCATCTTACAAAAACAACATACAATGAATGATTAAAACATTGATTTAATAAAAATTACCTTATTTATATCATTTTCATTATTATGAATTAATAATTAATATTACTTTTTTTTCCATATATTATAAATGTAATTTTCATGCATGCATACTTGTGCACTACTGACTCTATCGAATGATTAATTTTAATTTTCTTTTCCATTGTTACGTTACATAGATAGTAATGAGGATATTATTACTATATTAATATGATTATTATGATATCATTAATGTTACATAGAAATATATAATAATACTTATTAATGATATTATCAAATAAGTATTAATATTAATTCAAACATTTAGAACAACTGCACTAAGATGAAAATGATATCTTTTTTCTAATTAATGAATTTATCTAAATTATATTATATTTATATTTCATTATTTTTTGATAGATAACACAAATAATGTATAAATATGTCCATTAATCTTATGGTATCCTTAAAATACAAATAATCTATATCATAATAATCTATTAATCATGTTCAATTTATTTTTGGGTTTTTTTAAGAACCTACTTGAACAATACTATGAATTTATATAATGGATGACTATGAGATGATATTTTTTTGTTATAATATATATATATATATATATATTGGTAGTTTTATATCAAGATTTAACTCATTAAATAATAAATCCCCATTTATTTATTATGTATCATCCAAACATGCTTTTAGCCAATTTCAACAGTATGTATCATAACAAAAAAACCATAACATGTTATTGTTTTTTTATAAACAAATATGGGAACACCTATTTGAATACAATAGATATTATAATCAAAATAAAATTTCAGAAATTAATAGATAACATCAATGTTTTTTGAACTTAGTTAAATGTTATAAAGAAAACATATTCCTAGTGCTGAAAATAGATAAAAACTAACTACTATATATATGTATATAATGATTAAAATTGAGGATTATATATGGTTACAACTGAAAATCAGTTTCTATGATATGTATTTAATGATCTTAATTTAATTAATCCTGAATTTTTGTGTAAATAAATAATCAATCAAGACCTTGATATGTTTTTTTCATCTCAAATGTCTCTCTTCGTGACCTATTCGGTATTATGACCCATGTTTCATTTATATAGTCTATATAATTCCTATTTGATATATAATATAATAATTTATCTTTTTATTCATGTATTTGTCACTATTTTATGGCCTCTACATAATGGGGTTTTCTAATAGTGTTACTAAAGTCGTATGGGTTTTCTTGTTCTCATTTCTGATTCATTGAGACATACTAAAGGTTATACACCATGTTAAAAATATTTTGTGTTATATTGATTTAATATCCATATATATATATATATATAATTTCATGTTATTTAATAAAAAAATCAGTTCCCCATACTGAATGGGATGTTGAATCCGTTGTTTCTCGTATAGTAAGGGTATTTTGGTAACTCAACATTCATTCCATGAGATATAACCATTCTCTTTAAAATATTACTTTTAAGTTGGATAAATTCTACAATTTAATTATATTATGTGGTATTGTATTCATTTTTAATGGGGATATACATTCTTACCACATCAATTATTTGAAAAATATTTCTCAATTATTGTGTTATGTTCATTTTCATCTACCCACCATCTTCCTTTAGAAGGGTTATGATCATGTTATGCCTTAGTACCATTTCGAAAGGTATTGTATTTTTTTCTTATTCAAATATGGATTACTATTATCATGGTTAATATGTATTTTTTAAACATCCAACTTTTTTATATTGCTGTTTTATGACCATTTTATCTATTTTATTGACTTGGGAAACATATTATCATTAAGTATGTTATTATTAAAATATAGATGATCATTTGAAAGTTGAATATGTATTCTATGACCATCCATATTTTTATCTAGGTTGTTTTTATAATGTTATACCAGTTATTGAAATGGAGGAATTTATTGATATTCTTGATGATTATTCACTACTAATGTGGGTTGATTATGTATTAACATTCGATATTCTTCATTACATGTATAACCATGTCTTTATTCAGGTAATGGTTCCCTGGGGTAATGGAATGAAATTTCTTATTCAATCATATAGTGAATGAATTAGAATTATTCATGTAATGGGTGATTCCGAATATTACAAAGACACTATATGAATCAATAGGTCTCATGAGAAAAACATGTTTTGGAATTTCGTGTATCCCAACACAATTTAGAAATATGTCTTAATTTTGTTCATGAAGACATTTAAATGACATATAATAAGGCCTTGACATCATGTTTTTTATGTCTATAATTATTATTTCCATATGTAAGAGATTAATATTATTTATATCCATTTTTTCATTTTTTTTATTGATATATCATGCTCTCAATTTTAGTTGATTATGGAATTATTCATATTATTTATTAATACCATATTTAATATAGCATGATTTTGATTTTAATAGCTTCAGTTATATGTTTCCCTTAATGAGATTTTGATATCACAACATTATTATGATTATATTCATTATATCATGATAAATATATTATATATTATATGTATAATATGATATTACATGTAAAAGACTTTTTGGAAGATGATGAAGATCCAATATGGATTAATTTTTTATATATATAACGAGAACATTTTTTCAATATAATTAACAGGATGGGATTATAATTATATTATTTAATTATTTATATAAATATCTAATCCTAAAAGGATATGGTAATTTATATAGTGTAATATATTTTTTCTATATAATTATGGTTTAGTTATGTATGGTAATCTAGAGTTGATATCAAATAGTGTTTGTAATGTATATGTTTATTGTGTTATATATTAGGGAGTGGGTATATGGTATCACAATGTATAACAGATCGAGATATTCTATTAATCTCAAGGATTGAATATCGTCAAATTTATAATTAACATTTCATTAATTATTGTGAATATATTCATTCATAACCATTGTATATAAATGGTAACAAAAAACACTAATAAAAGTTGACCTGCAACTTTTCCAATTGGAAAATTCTTACCACAGAAAATAGGATCATGTGAATAAGAGATAGAATTCATTTTATAATTATAAAAAATTATAATATATGAACATAAATTTATTTTTTAAAATAATATAAAAACATATATTTTTTGAAATAATGCTATTTTATAAATAAAAACATTAAGAGTCATTTGATATAAATAGCTTGTTAGAGAATATTGAAAGAGGGTGTGAGTGAATTTCCTATTAAAAATTAAAACAGATAAAAAAAATTAAATTAATATGTTAATGTGATTATTATTAAAAATATTTTATAGTAAAATTTAATGTAAATAAAATGAGTATTCATAGTGGAAAATATAGATATCAAATTTATGAATGTTTTTGTCTTGTGTTTGAATGATGCAAAGTGTAAATTAAAAGAGGGACTAAACATGATTTTATTATAGAGGTTAGATGTAGCTCTATGTGAGCCACTAAATATCCTCCCATTAGGTTGAGAGGTTTGTTTTATTACACCACTTATCATGGAGGTGATCGTGAATATTATTCATATTAATTATTGTTGTGATCAACCTATTGAAAATAATGAGTAGCTAAGAAATCCATCCCTATATTTTTTGTTTTTGGTATCACGTTAATGAATAATATGTGAAATGAGTGATTGACATGTTAAAAAAAATTACAAAGTCTCCCATTATCTATCATAAGGTATTATACAATTTAGGTAATATTTTGAGAGATTGTGGATGAGTATATTCTTTAATATTGAATAAAGAATTGATTATATATTGAGATAAATATAACAATCTCTTTTAAAACATTTCATTTTTGTGATTCAATCATTGATTAAGAATTGGATATGTGGATTTATTAATAATGCTGTTCAAGTTGATATTTTAAGCCACCAAGGAATGAAATTAATAGCTACAGAATTGTTGGTAAATTTTATATTTTTTTTAAGTCATTAACCATTATTAATAATGATATAAGAGCTGTAGGGTCCACCAAATTAATAAAATTTGAGTGGATGGATCAAAGACACTATATTAGTGGATGATCCTGATGACTAGTCGGTGAAACACCTGAGGTTGTCTAACTATACCTTCTTCCACTAGCTTGTTTTTTCTCCTCCACCATTTTTAATTGTACTCCTATTACATGGAGTATTATATCTAAAACAACATTCAGTTAGTGGCACTACACCAACAAGTTTTTGTTGTGCTATTATTCAAAGATACCCCATATCCCTTCAACCGCATTCAAATCCATTGTTAGACCCATGAAACATACCACCATGGATTCAACACATTTATTACGTCATCATCACGATTTTCATAGACACCTTAAATGATACATGGTTTTGAGATTAAAAAATATTACTGAGAAACAAGAAATGAAAATTTCAAGATATTAAATGAGTGTTTATGATCCAAAAAACATCTTGAGAGAGAGGAACAAAATATTCTTAGTATGTCATCAAGGTTCCATCCTATGGTATTTTTATTCCCTTCCACCACTCATATAATTTTATCTTTTTAGTAAGTGGAAATTCCTTTAATAATGATACTAAGAGGTTTCTCATTATCCTCTAAAATGTCATATTTTTAGATTGTTAATAAATTTTAATGTTATATGTAAAGTGGGTTTTTAAATAACATTAAATGTTATTATATTAACTTTATGAAAAATATTTAAACCATTAAAGAACTCCATAAACAACTACATTATCTATTAATAATAGTAGAAGATAGGTGTTCGATATTATTTGTAGAAATTTCTTGTTAACAAATTTTTGGATTCCAAAAATTAATTTTTATATGAATTAAAATGTTAAATAATATAAATTTTAGAGCACTAAACAAGAAATTAAAATTTTTATAAATCAAATTTATAAATATTATAGGAGAAATGTATTTCATAAGAAATTTTCTCAGAATTTTAAATGAAATTATTTCAAAAAAATACAAATTTTTAAAAGGTTTATAATAAATATTTCATTATTGAAATATCATTCACATGAATCGATGTAACACCCCAGGTAAATAAATAGTATGAAATTTTCAAATTTATCCATATTTTTGAATAAAATATTAACATGACTTTAAAGGGGATGCTATGCTCGATGGCGTACCCAACACGCAACAACGAGTTTCTTGGGAATCTTTCGTTTCACTCTAATAATAAAATAATATTATTTTAAATGGTAGTTAACATGTAGCCATTGTATTGGCGGTAATGGATAGAAATAAATAAAATATGATTATATAAGTTTGTAAATGTTTTTACATTTATCCATTAAAATATAAAGGCATAAAATACGAAAAGAATTCAATTTTAGGCGTATATGCCCTAGTTTTCACTAAAAGTTCACTTATCGCCTTTTGATGGAGAACCGTCATTAAATATATTTTTGTTCACTATTATACATCCTTTTGGACCAAATAAAACTCTTCTTAAGAATTGGGACATCAAAATTTAATTTATGTAATTTTTTGGTATCTTTCTGATAACGTTCTTTTTTTAATGAATAGTGTAAAATGTTGTATTTTAATTCAAAACCTCTTTTTAATCTAATTAATTTATATGATTAGATTATCTTTTGAATTGGTTTTAAATTGAAATTATAATATATTTTTATCTTTAAATCCAATAGTGGTTGTTGGAATTAATTTCACTTTGAAATCAGAATTAAACTAGTGTCAATCTTTTGATACATATTGTTTCATAAAAACACGCTATTTGCTCTGATAGCGGGAATTAATTATTAAATTAATTAATGTGACTTATATTATTTGAATTTTGTAAAATAGACTTCATTTTTGAATTCTGAATATCAAATATAGCTTAGGGTGATTTTTTTGTATTTTTCTGATAAACTTCAATTTTTGATGAATAGTGAAACCACTAAGTGGTACTTATGAAAACTGATTTTTCCGTTTAAATGAAATTTGGCCATCTTTGTGTTTTTAATTTCAAAAAATCTGACATACATGTTTTTCATTAAGAAATAAATGTGGTTCAATGGGATAAAAATAATTTTTTGGTGAATAGTAACTTATTAAGTTTTTAATCGCGATTAGAGATAATTAGTGTAGTTTAAGGTAAAAATAATGTTTTAATAATATGAAATGAACTGGAAACATGTTCTAACCTCATTGTATGTGTCATGGCCGACCAAGACAACCCATGTGTCATCTTGGGGACCCCATTAAGCCACTTTGGTTGTAAAAGGACATTAATATCTTTTTATTTAATGTAAAAGTAAAAATGAGACAAACATGAAATGTTTTACTAAAACAATTTTTACATGAGGTTATACAAATCCGATTTTTGACTATAAATATTCATTGGAAAGATAAAACGATTTCCTAAATCATAGTATTTTTTTTATAATTTTTAGGCATTAAATTATTTAAATTATTTATGACATCATGATGATGCAGCGATGACCTCATTATTTAACGATATAAATAAAATGGAAAGATAATGTAATATCTAAGACCTAAACATGTCCAAAAACTATTGGATGTGTGTATTTATAACCCTTATCACCTTATCCTCGAAATAAATCAATGTGCGACCTCTTAAATCCGAATACCATTTTAAAACAAAGTGACCTTTCTTTACTTTCCAACAGTGCCCCTCCTCTCCTCTTATAAAAGGCCCCCACCTCTACCTCCTTACCCACACTCCCAAAGACTTTGGCTCGGCCATACCCTGCCCATTTTGGCTCTCCAAATCCCTCTCTTACTCCTTGAAGCCTCACATTGGGAAGATGTCTTCCTAAGGAAGCCTTTGAGCTCAATCCAAGGGGAGTTACCCGATTTTAAGGTAATGTCTTCTTTTGAGTCCTTTTGTTTTATTTTGCTTCTCCAACCTCCTAAACTCTTTTTATTAATTTCTTTTGTAACAACTCCAGTATCCTAAATATACTAGGATGTTTTTATAAGATGTATTCGAGCTACACTTACACAAACCTACATCTAATGGTTAAAGAAAATACTGTTTCTGTGGATGTCAAATTTCTGCCTCCCGAAACGATGATTGTTCAACATTATTTTAACACCTTCAAAGGTGGCCATTAAGATGAAACTATATTTATATATGATATATATTATGTTTATTTTTTCCTTAAGCTTCTGTATTTTTAATTTTTGGAATACCTTTATGGTTTCCATTATGGGTAAACACGATATCTTCATTTAAGAAAGTGCGGACTACCGCCCCCTCAAAGTGATGTGATTCGTTAATGCCATATGTGGGACGTGTAAAGGATGGATTTAAAGTTATTATATATGATTTTATAATGGAATTATAATATACCTCTCTATAATTATTATTTATTTCCATTAATGTATGAGATAGAAATGAAAGTAGCGTTCATGCGTACGTACGGCTTACGGTCTCCATGAACAGTGCATTTCATTTCTTACCCCCAAATGTAATGTAATATTAAAAGTACATTTATATAATGGTTATATATAATTAATGATATATCTAAATGATTAATATAATTCTTGAATTAAAATATACATACCTCTCATTTAGTTTTAATTCCATTAATATGACAATGAAATGAAAGTAGCGTTCTTGCGTACGTACGGCTTACCGTCTCCATGAACGGTGCATTTCATTTCTTACCTCTAAATGATTATGTAATATTATAAATACATGTATATTCCGGATATATATGATATATATGATATCCAAATCAGGAATGTCATTCTGTATATAAGGAACCTTTTACCACACGAACAACATGTAATTGTAAGAAGTCCACTTTCGACTTAAGAACCAAATATCGACAAAACAAACATTATTAACTTAAATGGTTACATAATGTTTATAACATGGAAATAAGTGATATAAAAGGAATAATGAACTTTAAAAAGGTTCTTAATCAAGTAGAAATTAACTCAAGCTTATTATTCAGGACGTTAAAGAACGATCGAGTCAAGTCGGACCCGAGGTAAGGGATCCTACTCCACATTTTCTTTTTAAGTACACTCTTTTTTGTCATTCCTTTTAAAGCTCATCTTTCTTGTTATTGGGATGTTATTTTATATTACACTTACTGTAATTTTTATGTTCAAATGATGAGAGACCCTATTCTCTCTCATCAATCCATTTTTGAAATTTTGAGTGGCGCCGTTAGGCTGCCGAATTTTCGTAAGAGATCTAACCTATCTCTTTCTTTTTAAGTACTCTCCATTATGTCACTTCTTTTAAGCTCCTCTTTGTTATGTTGTGGGATGTTATTTTATATTCCAATTTCTATAAACTTTATTTTAATATGATGAGATACCCTATTGATCTCATCAATCCATTTTTGTAAGTTTTATGTGGCGCTGTTAGGCTGCTGAGTTTTCGTAAGGGATTTTTCATCTCACTTTTATTCCGGTGAGATTTATGATACATTTGCCACAATTTCCTTTGAGTGGTGTATGTACTGCCCATTATTTTACTCATTGTGTAATATAATTTCTTTTATGAGTATTTACATCAATGTTGTATTGTCCTTCTTTCACGAGATGTATGTTTCGAAAGATACCCATGTTGGTAAGGGAACCATTCACCCTCCACTTTTTAAAAGACTTATTTTGTTGGGTCTTGTAATTTACATCTTTTTATGTTGGGATATGTTCTCATATATCCTTACTCATGTAAATTTTATGTCCAAGTGATGAGATACCATTTTTTATCTCTCATAAACTCATTTTGATGTGACGTCGTTAGGCTGTCAAGGGAACTTCTTAACCCAATTTAGATTTCATTGGGTTCAACATGTAGTTATGGAATATGTCATCCTTTGAATATGTGTGAATGAACATTGATTATTTTACACTTAATATCCACTTATATTTGGTGTATTCGTTTGTCACACATAATTATGTAATTGATTTATCCTTAAACCAAGGGGACCGTATTTATAAGGGACTTCCTCTCAATCTCCATTCATTGAGGCATATTTTGTTTTATACACAACCTTCTTTATATACGGTGTATAAACCCCTTTGACTTTTATGTTTATCCAAAAAGGAATCTTTTTTATACGAAGCGTTTTACTAAACGACAAAAGGGAATGTTTTTGTAGTACGTATTCGGCGACAACGACTTCTCTGCCGCCGTGACCATTATTTGAGTTTCGGCTTCCTCTACAAGCCATACCATCTTTTAAAAAGAAAAATTAATACCATGTTTTACTTTTCTTTTATTTTGGTATTGAAAATGGTTTTCATAATGTTTTTATATCAATGTGTTGTATTGATATCTTGTGATTGAAAGGTGGAAATGTTATGTTTCCTTTATGCATGTTTTATGTGATATGATTATGTTGAGGTTCATGGGCATTATTATGAAGAAGGGTGGTTTTGTGATCAACTAAGGGTGGGTGAGCCCGATATAGCTCTCCAATGCATTGGGTAATGTGAAGTAGTGAAACGTTAAGGTTTCTCCGAAGAGTTTTAGGGAATATACTGTGATGGGTATTCCAAACATAACCAAGAGGGTTACTCGCTACATAAGAATGTTATGAATGCCTCAAGTTACCTTTATGTCTTATGATTTATATGATTTATTCATTGTTTGATGAGGTATGTTAAAGTGCCTATGTTTTAGGGGTAAAGTATGATTTCATTCTTATGTATATATGAACTCATGTTTCCTTTCCGTATTTTTATAACCGTTACTAAGATTTTTATGCTCATCCCAAGTTTTTGAAATGTTTTTCACAGGTCAAGGGAAAGGTACATGATGTGATGATAGTGTCAAGGATGTTTCAATAAATAATCCATGTTCTATTTTCAATATGTTACCGTTGATGGGAAGAATGAATACTGTCTTTTATGTAACCACATTGTTTAAATGTGGAATGTAATGCAAGTTTCATGATCTAATTCTCTAAAACTCTAAACCTGAAAAGATCCTTAATGTGTAATATTGTAATAACTCACGATTAAGTAAGGTTTAAGGCTGGGGCCTTACAGTTGGTATCAATGGTCGGTTTAGATAACTTTATAGGTCAGGGTATTTTTAAAGCATTAGTGGCATTACCATAATGGTTAGGATTTCAGAAAGAGTCCTAGTTTTAGATAAAGTGAATGAGTAAGTATATCTTAGTGTTTATCTTCCTTATTAGTACATGATGGTTTTTTTATATACTCACACTGACCTTTTTGGTTTTAGTAAATGGCTGGATCTAGCAGGCACCAAAGTAACAGTGGATGTGAAGGAAACTGTGACAGTTTTTTGAGCATGAAACTGAATGATATGGGAGCTTCAATGAGAACTCTTGTGATTATTCTCAATCAACTATCTGGAGTCATGATTGACCACCTAAACCTTGGTGATTTCTCTAAGGCATCATATATGCTAGAAACAAATCCCTACGGATGTACATGTAATAATCATAAAGGAAAGTGTGTTCAAAAACCTATCTGTCAAAGATGTGGAAAGAAACACCTAGGAAAATGTTTCAAAGGGACAGAAATATGCTATAGATGTGGAAATGAAGGTCATAAAGCAAGAACCAGCCATGGAAAAAGGAAGCATCCATTTGACTCGAGGAAAGGGAAAGAAGTTATTTCTGAGGGATCCATTGAATTTTTTAAATGTGGTGTGCATGGTAATTATGCAAACACATGTCCTATGAAGAAGTTTCATGAATGGGATCATCAAGAGCGTACAAATGTTCGTTTACCAATACCTAATGCCATTTCGATTGAGGATGAAGAAACTGACAATGACCAGTCAAAGGTATGTATTATTTCATGACTATTGTTTTCCTATTTTGTAATCTTAGGATATGATTCATGATTTTGTTTGTAGGAAAGAGGTATTTCAGAATAAGTTGGAAAGTAATGGTTAATGGATCATGAAGAATGTTGAATGAGTAATATGTCAACATATAAGGGCATCAAGAGTTATGGTGAAATTATTAAGAGTATTAAGTCTCTTTTGATGATGGGGTTACATTAGAAGACTTTTTATATTATGTGTAACCCTGATGTTTAATATAGGAAAAAAATTTCAAGGAATATTTATCTTTCTTTTGTGGAAATAGCTATAAAGAACCATTTGGGTTTATATGATCCTTACTTTTGAGGTAATTATGGGTTACTATATGTTATGATTGAAGTCAAAGGCATGAGATAAAATTAAGGTAAAATTATGTTATGGTTATTTTTGATGATTTTATCCCTTTTTGGGGAATGATTTAAGAATTATATAGTTTTGGAAAAAGGACAACATGCAGATCGTGTGACTACCCATTGCGTCGGACAAAGCTGCGGGAATCGAACCCACAACCAAAGTGCGACTGGTATTTATCGCCTACCACTGGACTACGTGAAGTCCCTGGTTATTTTGACTGATTCTTTTTAGTTATATGATTTTATGAATTATGAGTAAGTTGATTATGGGTTATCTATGGAAATTTTCTAACCTGTCATGGAGGATATGTGATTAGTTTAATTACTTTTCAATACGAGACATTAAGAGCAACTGATGTTGTGTGGAGATAAATGTTACGATTTAATTTGGAAGACTATGTGACTAAATCATTCAAATATTTGGGTTTCAATCTTATTTTGGTTTACTTTGAATAATTTTATGGACAATTTGTTTATCGGATGGTCCTCGTTGAACTTTGGGTTTTGTTGGACAAATTTTGGAGATTAGGCATAGATTTTCTTTTTAATGGGTTATCCTTTTATGGATTATCTGATATTGTATTAACCTTTTTGGTTTTGGTTTTGGTTAAAGTCTAAAGACATGGAAATTATATAGTTCTCTTTTGTGGATTATGTTATTCTCTAGAAGTTTATTATAGTACTCTTAATTTGAACAAGTCTTCCTAAATACTCATCTTTTGGAGAAAATATGAGTTTGTGTAAGGAATGTAATAAAAGATGAAAGTCAACATGATAAGTGATTATGTTTCCTTATGAATAAATTCCTCAATAAAAAGTAACTTAAAATAAATATGTTTTCTATTAACTTTTCTTACTGGGAAATCGAATACCGTTTAACCCATCACAAGTTTGTGATTTTCGTGTGGTTAACTTTCTCCTAACAATGTTTTCTATCACTCTCCATCAGAACATGACCCTATGTTTTCTCCTCCATTTCCATGTTTTCCTGCATGGAATCCTATTATGGGTTAACTCGGGTGACCTCGGTACTTATCTTTCTTTATTTTAAAGTGATTGATTTACCGACTCTTGTTCCGATGTGGGACAGATGTTTCCAAGCTCAATTTTAAAATTGCAAGGACGCAATTCCCAAAAGGGGGGAAGGATGTAATACCCCAGGTAAATAAATAGTATGACATTTTCATATTTATCCATATTTTTGAATAAAATATTAACATGACTTTAAAGGGGATGCTATGCTCGATGGCGTACCCAACACGCAACAACGAGTTTCTTGGGAATCTTACGTTTCACTCTAATAATAAAATAATATTATTTTAAACGGTAGTTAACATGTAGTCGTTGTATTGGAAGGAATGGAGAGAAATAACTAAAATATGATTATATATGTTTTTAAATGTTTTTACATTTATCCAATAAAAGATAAAGGCATAAAATACGAAAAGAATTCAATTTTAGGCGTATATGCCCTAGTTTTCATTAAAGGTTCACTTATCGCCTTTTGATGGAGAACCGTCATTAAATATAGTTTTGTTCACTCTTATACATCCTTTTGGACCAAATAAAACTCTTCTTAAGAATTGGGACATCAGAATTTACTTTATGTAAATTTTTGGAATCTTTCTGATAAAGTAATTTTTTTAATGAATATTGTAAAATGTTGTATTTTAATTCAAAACCTCTTTTTAATATAATTTATTTATATGATTAGATTATCTTTTGAATTGGTTTTAAAGCTAAATTAGAATATATTTTTACCTTTAAATCCAATAGTGGTCGTTGGCATTAATTTCACTTTGAAATTAGAATTAAACTAGTGTCAATCTTTTGATACATATTGTTTCATAAAAACACGCTATTTGCTCTGACAGCGGGAATTAATTATTAAATTAATTAATGTGACTTATATGATTTGAATTTTTTAAAATAGAATTCATTTTTTAATTCGGAATATCAAATATAGCTTAGGGTAAATTTTTGGGATTTTTCTGAAAAACTTCAATTTTTGATGAATAGTGAAACCACTAAGTGGTACTTATAAAAACTGATCATTCCATTTAAATGAAATTTTTCCATCTTTGTGTTTTGAATTTAAAAAATCTGACATACATGGTTGTCATTAAGAAGTAAAATTTGGTTCAATGGGATAAAAATAATTTTTTTGGTGAATAATAACTTATTAAGTTTTTAATCGCGATTAGAGGTAATTATTGTAGTTTAAGGTAAAAATAATGTTATAATAATATGAAATGAACTTGACACATGTCCTAACCTCATTTAATGTGTCATGGCCGACCAAGACAACCCATGGGTCAACTTTGGGACCCCATTAAGCCACTTTGGTTGGAAAATGTCATTAATATTTTTTTATTTAAAGTTAAAGTAAAAATGAGACAAACATGAAATGTTTTACTAAAACAATTTTTACATGGGGTTATACAAATCATATTTTTGACTATAAATATTAATTGGAAATATAAAAAGATTTACTACATCATAGTATTTTTTTATAATTTTTATGCATTAAATAAATTAAATTATTTATGACATCATGATGATGCAACGATGACCTCATTATTTAACGATTTAAATAAAATGGAAAGATAATGTAATATCTAAGACCTAAACATGTCCAAAACCTATTGGATGAGTGTATTTAGAACCCTTTTCACCTTATCCTCCAAAAACATCAATTTGGGACCTCTTAAATCCGAATACCATTTTAAAACAAAGTGACCTTTCTTTACTTTCCAAGAGTGCCCCTCCTCTCCTCTTATAAATGGCCCCCACCTCTACCTCCCTACCCACACTCCCAAAGCCTTTGGCTCGGCCAACCCCTGCCCATTTTGGCTTTCCACATCCCTCTATTACTCTTTTAAGCCTCACATTGGGCAGAATTCTTCCCAAGGAAGCCTTTGAGCTCAAACCAAGGGGAGTTACCCGATTTTAAGGTAATGTCTTCTTTTGAGTCCTTTTGTTTTATTTTGCTTCTCCAACCCCCTAAACTCTTTTTATTCGTTTCTTTTGTAACAAATCCAGTATCCTCAATATACTAGGATGTTTTTATAATAAGGATTATAGATAAACTTACACACACCTACATCTAATGGTTAAAGAACATACTGTTTCCGTGGATGGCGAATTTCTGCCTCCCGAAACGATGATTGTTCAACATTCTTTTAACACCTTCAAAGGTGGCCATTAAGATGAAACTATATTTATATATGATATATAATATTTTTATGTTTTCCTTAAGCTTATGTATTTTTCATTTTGGGCAAACCTTTATGGTTTCCATTATGGGTAAACAAGATATCTTCATTTAAGGAAGTGCGGACTACCGCCCCCTCAAAGTGATGTGATTTGTTAATGCCATATGTGGGACGTGTAAAGGATGGATTTATAGTTATAATATATTATTTTATACTGGAATTATAATATACCTCTATATCATTATTATTTCTTTCCATTAAAGTATGAGATAGAAATGAAAGTAGTGTTCATGCGTACGTACGGCTTACCGTCTCCATGAACGGTGCATTTCATTTCTTACCCCCAAATGTAATGTACTATTAAAAGTACATTTATATAATGGATATATATAATGAATTATATATCTAAATGATGAATATAATTCTTTAATTATAATATACATACCTCTCATTCAGTTTTAATTCCATTAATATAACAATGAAATGAATGTAGCCTCCATGCGTACGTACGGCTTACCGTCTCCATGAACGGTGCATTTCATTTCTTACCTCTAAATGATTATGTAATATTATAAATACATGTATATTCTGGATATATATGATATATATGATATCCAAATCATGAATGTCATTCTGGATATAAATAACCTTTGACCACACGAACAACATGTAATTGTAAGAAGTCCACTTTCGACTTAAGAACGAAATATCGGCCAAACAAACATTATTAACTTAAATGGTTACATAATGTTTATAACATGGAAATAAGTGATATAAAAGGAATAATGAACTTTAAAAAGGTTCTTAATAAAGTATAAATTAACTCAAGCTTATTATTCATGATGTTAAAGAATGATTGAGTCAAGTCGGACCCGAGGTAAGGGATCCTACTCCACTCTTTCTTTTTAAGTACACACTTTTTTGTCATTCCTTTTAAAGCACATATTTCTTGTTATTGGGATGTTCTTTTATATTACTCTTACTGTAATTTTTATGTTCAAATGATGAGAGACCCTATTCTCTCTCATAAATCCATTTTGGAAATTTTGAGTGGCGACGTTAGGCTGCCGAATTTTCGTAAGAGATCTAACCTCTCTCTTTCTTTTTAAGTACTCTCCATTATGTCACTTCTTTTAAGCTCCTATTTGTTATTTTGGAGGCTGTTATTTTATATTCCTCTTTATATAAACTTTATTTTAATATGATTAGATACCCTATTGATCTCATCAATCCATTTTTGTATGTTTTATGTGGCGCCGTTAGGCTGCTGAGTTTTCGTAAGGGATTTTTCATCTCACTTTTATTCCCGTGAGATTTATGCTACATTTGCCACAATTTCCTTTGAGTGGTGTATGTACTGCCAATTATTTTACTCATTGTGTAATATAATATCTTTTATGAGTATTTACATCAATGTTGTATTGTCCTTCTTTCACGAGGTGTATGTTTCCAAAGATACCCATGTTGGTAAGGGAACCTTTCACCCTCCTCTTTTTAAAAGACTTCTTTTGTTGGGTCTTTTAAATTACACATTGTTATGTTTGGATATGTTCTCATATATCCTTATTGATGTAAATTTTATGTCCAAGTAATGAGATACCCTTTTTTATCTCTCATCAACTCATTTTGATGTGACGCTGTTAGGATGTCAAGGGAACTTCTTAACCCAATTTCGATTTCTTTGGGTTAAACATGTAGTTACTGAATATTTCATCCTTTGAATATGTGTGAATGTACTTTGATTATTTTACACTTAATATCCACTTATATTTGGTGTATTATTCTGTCACACATAATTATGTAATTGATTTATCCTTAAACCAAGGATATCGTCTTTGTAAGGGACTTCGTCTCAATCTCCATTCATTGAGGCATATTTTGTTTTATACACAACCTTCTTTATATACGGTGTATAAACCCATTTGACTTTTACATTTATCCAAAAAGGAAACTTTTTTATAAGAAGCGTTTTACTAAACGACAAAATGGAATGTTTTTGTCGTACGTATGCGGCGACAACGACTTCTCCGACGCCGTGACCATTATTTGAGTTTCGGATTCCTCTACAAGCCATAACTTTTTTTAAAAGAAAAATAAATACCATGTTTTACTTTTCTTTTATTTTGGTATTGAAAATGGTTTTCATAATGTTTTTATATCAATGTGTTGTATTGATATCTTGTGATTGAAAGTTGGAAATGTTATGTTTCCTTTATGCATGTTTTATGTGATATGATTATGTTGAGGTTCTTGGGAATTATTATGAAGACGAGTGGTTCCGTGATAAACTAAGGGCGGGTGAGCCCGGTATAGCTCTCCAATGCATTGGGTAACACGAGGGAGTGAAATATTAAGGTTTTTCCGAAGAGATTTAGGGAATATACTGTGATGGGTATTCCAAACATAACCAAGAGGGTTACTCCCTACGTAAGAATGTTATGAATGCCTCAAGTTACCTTTATGTCTTATGATTTCTATGATTTATTCATGGTTTGATGAGGTATGTTAAAGTGCCTATGTTTTATTGGTAAAGACTGATTTCATTCTTATGTATATATGAACTCATGTTTCCTTTCCGTATTTTTATAACCCTTACTGAGCTTTTTATGCTCATCCCATGTTTTTGAAATGTTTTTCACAGGTCAAGGGAAAGGTACATGATGTGATGATAGTGTGAAGGATGTTTCAAGAAAGAATCCATGTTTTATTTTCAATATGTTTCCGTTGATGGGAATAATGAATACTGTCTTTTTTGTAACCACTTTGTTTAAATGTGGAATGTAATGCAAGTTTCATGATCTAATTCTCTAAAACTCTAAAACTGAAAAGATCCTCAATGTGT
The DNA here is from genome assembly GCA_963277665.1 of Viscum album. Taxonomy (NCBI): domain Eukaryota; kingdom Viridiplantae; phylum Streptophyta; class Magnoliopsida; order Santalales; family Viscaceae; genus Viscum; species Viscum album. Next base: position 1,422,031,903 of record OY728141.1, on the reverse strand, counting down.
AATCTTGTAATAACATAAGATTAAGTAAGGTTTAAGGCTGGGGCCTTACAATCAATATCAATCCAAAATCAGTTCATGTTAAAATAATGGGAAAAAATATTTTAAAACACAACAATTAAAGGTTATCTACTTTTAATATTTGTAAATAAATTAGTGGAGAACCAATATATCATGTTAACTATGTGAGATGAATGATCCTACACATTATATTTCATAGACTGGAAAATATTAATCTAAAACATTTTTTCCAAAGTCAATTAAAAGTGGATATTTTTGAATAATAATTATGTATTTATAAAATTAAAGAAATTTTATATATAAAATTAATTGTGTGTGTGTTATAAAATTATCGTCTTCATGTTAAAAACAAATAAATCAGCTAGAAATATGATATATTTCACTCATATCAACACTTGTTCCATGACATGAGTAGGTTTAGTTGTTCTTCTATTTACTATATGAATCAAAATCCCAAAAATATGATGTTTCTCTACCAAAAATGTAGATTATAAAGCCTGATTCATCACAAATATCTAGAAAAGATTCCAATAGAAAATTAGTGATTTTATTGGACTTCATATTTATATATTATCCTCTAGGTAGTGAAATATAGTATTCTTCAAGGGGTTTTTACCAGGAGGCTATAGGATATTCTATATTTTATCTTTAATTATTAATTTCTTTTTTATGTACAATGGGAATTTTTGATTGATTTTTATGTGTGGATTGTGAAAACATAAATAATGTAAGAAAAGTTTGTGTGAACATGTATTGGAAAGTGATTGTAAACTATTTTCAACCACAATTTATTATCTTCCACATTATTAAATTATATTTTTATTATTTATAATTTTATAAATCTCAATATATTACAATATAATGGACATAAAATAGTTATTTGAGTGATTATACTTATACTATTAAGTGTGTGAGTGACTCATTAAAACTAATTGAACTAATTTTCTAAAGACTAAACATAACTAGAAGCTATTTGGTTCTTTTTACTCCTAATGTTGAAAAAATATTATGAAATTTAATTAGTGGAGAATGATTTGAAATTAAAAAATTAATGGGTCAACATCCTCAATAATTTAAGCCAATTGTACACATTCAAGAGTAGAGGAAGAGAAAGTTTCTTATGAAAATGTAGAATTTATTTCACACAACCAACAAAAAAATAATATTTATAGAATAACAATATATTGATTAAATTTAATTATGAAATAAAAAAATAATTAATCATAGATTATTTCACCATAGATATCCACTATCTTATCAAAAAAATTTATTTCTCTATATTTGGATAAATAATCCAAAATCATTATCTTGCTACAAACTAAAAATATCATTTTATAACACCCTCTCTATCAGAATCTTTTTCAAATATTTCCCTACTAAAAGAATCAAGAAATTATTTTAAAAAATTACCTTTTAGTTTTTCGTAAAATTCACTATCATTCAACTACTTTGGTTCAGTGAATAGATTTAATTTTTCACTTTTCTTTTTATTCACCAAGGTGACTGATGTTAAAATGAATGAACAAAAAATTATCTAGTATATTATTATAAAATTTTCTCCATGTAATCATCACATGGAAATATATCTATCCATAATTCATTGTTAAAAAATAATAAATTTTGATCATCTTCTTAGTTCCCTTCATATATAAGATCAGAAAGATTTTATTTCAACTCATCATATTTTGAATTGGGAATGAACTAGTTATCACTATGAGTTTAAAAAAATAATTCTATATAACTTTTAAATTAATCTCATGTATGTTGATTATCCCTTGGATAGTATTATATATTTTTTATTCTGGTATTGAATATCACAAAAATAATTTTATAATTCGTTCAATCATAGATGTGTTATTCCAACTTGAGATCCCCCCATGGTTTTTATAATAATAAAGGTGCTCATTCCATAGCATTTTAATTTCACATGATCTATTTCAACATGAGTTGGGGTGACATTTATTTAATACTACATATCCATTTACCATTCTGAAATATCTTTCAAACCTCATTCTGTATGGTAAAATATATTTTGTAACCACTTGTTTGAGTTCTATTTCATAAGTGACTTATTTACATAATTACATATAATATATAACTCATTTTTTTAAAAAAATGACTTGTGTTACTCATTTTCCAATTACTGTTATTATAAAAAATCCATAATTGAAACTAAACCATTCCATATTCCTTATATAACAGCTCAATTTGATCAACATAGGGATATATCATATGCACCACTAGGGAAATAAAATCTTATTTATGTGTCATATATATAAACAAAATTAAAATTAAGGTAATATTGAAAATTCAGTATGTATTATTTCATAGTAAAAATAGGATATTTCCACTTCAATATAAAATATAATCATTAAAAAAAATTCATCCCCTGGAAGATTACCTCAAAAAAATATCAATTAAAAATATTCCAAAAACATTCTAAATAGAATTGATCAAATAATATTTATTTATAAAATATCATAATTATTGAGTAAAATGGAAAAATAATTGATTAATTAAATTAAATATTCAATGAAATCCATTTTCTCACTAAAATTAACATATATTAAGACTTCTTAAATGAAACATTTTAATCAAGGTATATTAAATAAATAACTTGTAAATAAGTAGAAAAAATGATATTGAAAATATTATTAAGTGTGTGCCATTTCCAAAGGGTTGCGTACACCCTCATTGCCATGATCCGTCCCCCGGTGCATGTGTGGTGGCATACCCCAATACCTCCACCAAAAGGCCAGGGGTTATCGAATAGAGCCGAAGGTGTCAGGTTGCAAGTGGGAGGCATCTTCTTGAGAACTTGTATACACACACATGCCCAACCACGTCCCAAAAACGGAATGGTGAAACAAGTATAATGAAACAAGTGTTTAGTAGAGTACAACTACAAACAAGCGGGAAAAAATAAAAAGCCATCAAAAAAACTGAAAACAATAATGTAAAAAGTGACTCATTTAGACATCCACTAAATACCCCAAATGATGGAAAGAGTAGTGTAGCTACTGGATGCCGAAGTAGTACATCATGTTCGCCTCATCATACTGGACCCCACATACTCCTAGGCTACCAAGACCTCCTTCAAAATGATAGTCATATGCACAAGACACATAACGTGGGGGAAAAGCCCATACATGGGTGAGTAACACAGTACTCATTAGGGAACCCCAGTCCATAAATGAGAAACATCATGAATAAACCCCAAAGAAAATACAGAAAGCGAGGACAGGTCATACCAGGTATAATATAAAGAATAATAATAATAATAATCGGCTATAGTGATAAACGTTTCATACTATTTAGAGACTCGTCCTTGATGAATCACAGATCATCTACCAGGCCACTAAGGATCCACACTATTGATTCTCATCTACCGGGTCACTAAAGATCCACATGGTAGCTGCTCGTCTGCTGGACCACTAAGTATCCACACAACTGCTCCTCGAGCCATATGTCATACATCGACCACCACAAAATCCATCTTATAATAACCCTATGTAATTTATCATCATAATGGTTCCAAAACAATTGCAGGAACATTAAATGAATGCCTGATCTATAAGTTATTAGTTTTTTTTTGTAATCCGGGGTTGGTTGCATCTGGGCCCGATCTGACCTGGTAGGACCGACCCAACCCACCCGGCTCTGGGGTCCCACATACCCCATTTTAATTCAACTATCCTAACCTAACCTAGTTCGGGTTAAGGTAGGTCTAGTTCTTCATGGATATTGGGATAGGCCCAATGGGCCTCGTTGGGCCAGACCTAGATTGGTTAGGGGTCCAACCCACTAGGTCACCCAGTGACTCGGTCTCATCCAGCCCGACTAGACGATCGCAATTCTAGTCTGTTGGTGCGGGTCTAGCCCACTGGTGTAGGTTTGGCCATGCCCGCTGGCTAGGGGTGTGGCCGGTCACCTATAGAACGAACCACTAGAAGGGGGCAGGTGTTGTGCACCAGGTTGGGATGCGGTTGGTTGCCATGTCTGTCACCCGGCCCACCCTACGGTTCATATGCGGGGCCTCCATCCTGTCATGTTCTAGAGAATGTGGCATCCATCTCACCCATGTGGCCAAGACAGAGTCTCCCCCTCCATGCCACCCATGAACTAAGTGTGTGGGTTTGACCCATCACCGGTGCACTAGACTATCATCACGGGTCTCTAGCATCGCGTCCTGCATTGGTTGTGGCTTCTACATCTTCAGCACGCCGCTGGGGCGCACTTCTTATAACGACCCATACTTTACCTACATTGTTATTACATCTGATTTGAAGCATACTTATTACAACATATAACAAAACCATGAAAGGACCGTATAGGTATAGTGTCTTTAGAAACTGGCAAGCATAAACAATTGGTTCATAAAATCAACTACATTGCCTCCCGTTTATTTCCTCGTATCTAGAGTCCCTTTTTGGCATATCCTACTTAATATCCTTCTTCCTGACATGGGGAAAATAAAACATACACAAGGGTGAGCTCAAATGCTTAGTAAGGGTAAACAAAAGAAATACCAGTCATATAATATTCATAAGAACGTAACATTTTGAAAATATTAACCTAAAAAAGAGGTCATAATATCATGTCATGGGATAAATCATAGTAATGAAAAGTAATCCCAAATAATAATAACATAAAACATGAAGCTCTGTTTCATACACACATAATCATAAGAAATCATTTCATATTAGTCATGGCTCATTTTCCAAGACCTTCATAGAGGACAAAGTCCATTACTGAACCGAGTTCACTACTAATTCCAGTCCTGTATCACTGAACCGGTTTAACTTGTCCTTCCAGGCATGTCTATCTCATGAGATATAAATCATTACCCAATGAATTGGAGGGAGATATAGGTCCAACCCATCTTATAATGAAACCATTCGTATGTGTGCCACAAAATCATAAATCATACATCATAGCATAACCCATGTAATAAAATTAGGATTCTTAAACAACATGCCATTATAACATAACCCATATAAGATAAAAGGACAACATAAAATTAATTCCATCACAAAACACTTAAATCGATGTAAAAATAAGGATATAAATAGAACCCTATTTTATCTTAGATGGAAAATAATTTTTAAAAAACACTTGAACTCCATTCTTGAGGAAAATATCCTTTCTACTTCAAATTTTTTTTCCTATCTTAACTTGTCATAAAATTTTAAACTAAAAGAATTTGATTAAAAATAAACTTGAAAACTTGTAAAGGAGGATTCTTGGAAATAATTTTCTAAAAATCCATTTATGTCGTATAAGTTAAAAAAACATTCTTCTCGTACTTTGGTTGGAAACGTAAAAAAGTACCTCGTACGAAAAATGACAACAGATTCCTTTCATATCATTTACTAAAAAATCACCGAAGGGTAAAATTGGATTTAAACATTTTTATGATGATGGAAATAATATTTCATATTGATGAAACTTGGATTTGGATGATAAAACACAACCTACTAAATACCAAAGTACAAACAATCTCGGATTAAAATGAGATTGTGAAATTTTCCCTTACCTTAGGTCTGTTATGCTTAGTATGAATCCCAACCTCCTGTAATTTGGTTTAAATATTGATAATTTACTTATTAAAGAAAAATTCATTGTTATGATATCATATATGGTGGTATTTGTATCTTCTTAGTAGTAATATTTCATTGTTACTTATTATTCATGTGTTTATTGCTTTATGTTCATATGAGTGTTTTGTCGAATAAATTTGTATTCCTCTTTATAGGATATAGATACATCATTTAAAGAATGGTTTTTGTTTAATATATATCATATTATTTCAATCATTTCATTTATATAATCATTATTCAATTAAGATCATATAGAACGAGTCACATCACATCGTGGAGACTGTAGGCCGTACGTACGCAGGAGCGATGATATCATTCCCATGAACGTGGAATTGTATTGAAGTGTATGTATAATATTTCAGATTCAATAAAACTTTAAAATAATAATATATAGTTATTTATTTACACCATTATACCCATCCAACAAAGGTTGTGGTGGAAAACAAATTACACCACGGCGTGGAGACGGTATTCTGTACGTACGCACGCGCGGTGATTTTGTTTTCCGTAGGATGGATAAGAGGTGAAATAGGGTTGTTTCATAATTATAATAACATATCAGTATATGAGGGACACTGATTTTATTACCTCATAATGAAACAACTAAAGAAGAGGGAGTAGAAGAAGAATGGAACTTGAAGAAAATGGTAGAAGGTATTACCTCTTCTTTGAAGTGCCTCCTTAAAACATTCACTTAGGGTACTAGAGTTGGTCTTTTGAGATTAACAGTACCTCTATTAGGTTTCTATGGAAGGGGAGAGTGAAATGGGCAGGGTTTGACCGAGCATGAGGCCTCAAAGTGGTGTGAGGTGGAGGTGGAGGAGGTCCCCTTTTATAAGGGAGGGGAGGGGCACCTTTGGAATGTGTGAAAATATTATTTTATTATAAACTTATCATCGGTTTCAAAAGGTCCAAAAATAATTAAATATGAAGATAATATGAGTCATGGTCGAAATAAAATCATCCAATCAGAATTAAAAATGTTTTGGAAAACTGTTTAATCATTATAATCTTATTTATTTAAATCATTTATTGATGAGGTAAATACTGCATCATTATTGTGTCATAAATAATTTAATTTATATGATGTCTAAAAATAATAAAAAAATACCAAAATGTTGTAAAACCTTTTATATATCCAATTAATATTTATAGTCTAAAAGATAATTTATATATCCCCTTATAAAAATTAATTACTAAAGAATTTTTGTTAATGCCATCTTTGTCTTTACATTAAATTAATTAATCTAATTCGTCATTGTTTTTCATAAGTAGCTCCATGGGGTCCCAAAATCGACCCAAGGATTCCCATGGTCGGACATTACTCATCCAATAAGGTTTGTACAAGTGTTAAGGTAATTTTGAATTATTATAATTTTCATTTAACCTTGAATTACCCTATTTACTTTTAATCGTGGTAAATAAAAGTAAAAAGATACTATTTACCAAAAATTATTTTTATCTAATTAAACCAAATTTTACTCCTTGATATTAACCATGTCTCTCGGATTTTCGAAATTTAACTCACTAAAGCAGTAAAATTATTTTTTATGGACAATTGCAAAAGCTCTTAGGAGGTGGGTAAAAAATGGTGAAAAGTTCAATACAATTTTTATAAATTTGAAATTATAATAAAATGACTCCAATGAATTTCATTGATCTTATATAAGTATTATGTACCCATTTGGACCTAAAATAAATTTAAATCAAATATATGATTATTTAAATAAATAGTCAGTTTTAACTAAAAACTCAGTGTTTTCAATATTCATCAAAAATTGATGTTTTTCAGAAAAATACCAAAAATAGAGCCTAATCTATATTTGATATTCCGAAATCAAAAATGATGTATATTTTTCCAAATTCAAACCATATATGTGGCATTAATTAATTTTAAATTTTAATTCCCGTTATCAAAACAAATAGCATGTTTTTAAGAAACAATAACTATCAAAAGATCATCACTTGTTTATGTCCAATTTCAAATTAAAATTAATTCCAATGACCAACATTGGATTATATGGTGAAAATATATTCTAATTATACTTTAAAACCAATTAAAAAAAATATAATCTAGCTATATAAATTATTGTGTGGAAAAAGTTTTTTTAATTAAAATATAGCTAGTTTTTACTATTCATCAAAATATGAAAGTTACCTAAATAATATGAAAATTTTATGCAAAGTAAATTATTATATCCTGATTCCAAATATGGTTTTTATTTTTCCAAATTGAACTTATAAACATGTCAAAAACTAGATTTAAAATGTGTGCGCCATCAAAAGGTGGTAAAACTGCATTTTTTTATAAATATATCTTTTATCCGAAAAACTGATTTTGTTTTCATACCTCATTCTAGAAAATGTGTAAGATGATTTATTATGTTATAAAATTTAAAATTCAGTTAATACTATTCATAACATCTAGTTCATAGTATTATAATAATATATCATTGTTTAGTAAAACTTGGTATTGCGTACTACACACGCTATCGAGCAAGGTCGTGATTGCGTGTAACGGAAGCCAAGATAGTGTTGTGTGCAGTGAAAGATTAATTTGCGTATAACATAATACATAAAAATGTACTTCTCATAAAATATCAGGGTCTTACATTCTACCCCCCTTAAAATGAATTTCACCCTCAAAATTCGTCACTTTGTAACAAACAGATGAGGATACCTCTCCTTCATCATATCCTCAAGCTCCCATTTAGCTTCTTCTAATTGGTGGTTCCTCCACAAAACATTCACCAAGAGAGTGGTCTTGTTCCATAGAACTTTTTAACTTCGATCAAGAATATCTATCAGTTGTTCTTCATAAGAAAGATCTCGCTCCAACGATACTACTTCTGAGATTAGTACATGTGAAGGATCAGGTATGTACTTTATCAAGAGAGATATGTGGAACACATCATGAACTTGAGAGAGATTCGGTGGAAGTGACAATCGATAAGCTACCTTCCCAACACGATCCATTATTTCGAAAGGACCAATATACCTAGGGCTCAGCTTTCCCTTATTCCCAAATTTCATTACTCCCTTCCACGGAGATATTCGTAAGAACACTTTATCACCCACTTCAAACTCTAGGTATTTTTTCGGTTGTCGGTATAATTTTTTTGTCGACTCTGAGATTATCTTATATGTTGTTGAATAGATCAGACTTTTTCTACCATCTCATCAACAAGATCAGGTCCTAATAGCTTTCTTTCCCCAACATCATCCCAACAAGTTGGAGTTCTGCATTTCATTCCATAGAGAGCTTCATAAAAGGCCATCTGAATACTGGGGTGAAAGCTATTATTATAGTAAAATTACACCAAAGGTAGGTGTTGATCCCAACCACCTTTGAAATCCATAAAGCAAGCTCTTAACATGTCTTCTAGAGTTAGAATTGTCCTCTCAGTCTAAACGTCTATATGAGGATGATATGCAGTGCTGAAACTCAACTCTGTAACTAGAGTATGGTGAAAACATTGCCAGAACATCGAGGTAAACCACACATCCCAATCAAATATAATTTAATGTGGTAAACCATGCAACCACTTACTTTACATATATCCTGGAAAGCTGATCCATAGATAAATCTTCCCTAATAGCAATGAAGTGTGCCGACTTCGTAAGAAGATCAACTATAACCTAGAAAACATTATTGATTTTTTATGTTTTATGAAGTATAGTGACAAAGTCCATAGTGGTGATTTCCAATTTCCATTCTGGTATGGGTAATGGTTGTAACATCCCATTAGACTTCTTTTTCTCATCTTTAACTTGCTGAAAAACCAAGCATCGAGAGACATATTCAGCAACATCTCTTTTCATGTCATCCAACCAAAAGTACTCTTTCAAGACCCTATACATCTTCGTGCTTCCAGGGTGAATAGAGAATGAATAACTTTGAGGCTCATCCAGCAGTTCCTTGTTTAATTTTGGTATGGGAGGAACACAAAACTGATTTCTGATCTATATTATCCCATCACAATCAAGGTTGAATTCAGGAACATTTCTCACCTTATTTTGTAACTCTACATCTTCTTTTTGTTCCTCTTCAATCTTCACATGTACAGATGGTTTATCATTCATTTGAGAAAGATAAGATTTTTTCCCTTCCATTATAATTCCAAGATCCATCCTTTGTAAATCCATAAATATCGGAACATTTGTGATCCTCATAATGGATAAACATGCATGGTCTTTTCGACTTAATGCGTCTACCACCTTGTTTGCTTTCACAGGGTGGTAATGATTTGAGCAGTCGTAATCCTTAATCATCTCGAACCATATTCTTTGGTGCAGATTCAGGTCCTTTTGTGTGAAAATTTACTTTAAACAGTTGTGATCAGTATAAATATTGCACCTTTCATGATAAATATAATGCCTCCAAATATTTAATTCAAAGATTACCGCAAATAACTCTAAATCACGAGTTGGGTAATTTTGCTAATGAATTTTCAGCTGTCGTGAGGCATAAGCAATCACCGTATCATTTTTCATGAGAACACACCCCAATCCCTTCTTGGATGCGTCACTATAGATCACAAACCTTTCTCTACTACAAGGTAGTGTGAGCACAGGGGCACTAGATAACCTTCTTTTCAATTCCTTTAAATTTTCTTCACACTCCTTCGTCCACATGAACATAACTCATCTTCGATTTAACCTTGTGAGTGGATTAGATAATCGTGAAAAATCATTCACAAAACGTCGATAATATCCAGCCAAACCATGAAAACATCGGATCTTAGTAAGTTTTTTTGTCTTGACCATCTTTCGATAACCTCTGTTTTTGCTGGATCCACTGATATCCCCTCTTTTGAGATTATGTGACCCAAAAAATGAAACTTTTTGAAGCCAAAATTCACACTTGGTAAATTTTGCATAAAGCGTCTCCTTTCTTAAGGTCGTCAATACAATTCTCAAGTGATATTCATGTTCTTCCTTTCTCTTTGAATAGACAAGAATATCGTCTATAAAGACTACAACAAACTGATCAAGAGAGTCTCTAAAGACTCTATTCATCAGATCCATGAAGATAGCAGGGGAATTAGTAAGACCAAATGGAATCCCTATAAATTCATAGTGTCCATACCTTGTACGGAAAGCCGTCTTTGATATATCATCCCTTTTGACCCTTAATTAACGATACCCATAATGAAAATCAATCTTGGAAAAGTATTGGGCTCCGAGTAATTAGTCAAATAAGTCATCAATGCATGGGATGGGATATTTTTTCTTGATCGTGATCTTGTTAAGTTCTTGATAATCAATTCAGAGTCTCATTGATCCATATTTCTTCTTATCAAACAGAACATTTGCTCCCCACGGTGGCACACTAGGGTGTATGAATCCTTTATCAATATTCTCTTGGAGTTTCTTCTTCAATTCCTGCAACTCAATTGGGGTCATTCTATAAGGTGTCTTTGAAATAGGCAAACACCCGGTACGAGTTCTATTGAAAACCCAACTTCACGATTTGGTGGAACACATAGCAATTCCTCTAGAATACATCATCAAACTCTCGTACAACGAGCATATTCTTAATCGTGAGTTTCTCTCCAACCATTCGAGATAAATAACCTTCATTTATTGGAATGAAGACCCATAAGATGGAAGAAATTTCTTCTGGAAGGTTATATTCATCCTTTCATCGATAGACAATCATAGATTGATCTGGAATATTAAATGTCATTTCCCTTATTTTTAAATTGATATTAGCTCCTTATAATGAAATCCAATCCATGCCAAGAATCACATCAAATTCCACTATAGGAAGTATCACAAGATTTGCAGGAAGCACTTTCCCAAAAACTTCAATTGGAGAAGAATTATAAAATATTGTTGCGACCGTTGTTCCATTAAGAGTTGTCACAGCTAACTTAACATCTAATTTTTGAGGTAATACAGTGATACCCTTAGAAAATTATTCATAAATAAAAGAGTGGGTGAATCCAGAATCAAATAAAACATTTGACACTATAGAGTGGATGGTATGTGTACCTTTCACCACTTTGTTATCGTACTCCACATCACTGATAGTTATTGCATGTGACATTCCTTTGCCTTTTTCCTTAAGAGTTTGTTGATGTTGATCATCATAAAAAACCCTTCAATTTGGGAATTTATTGGCATTATGCCCCATCTCTTTGCACTTGAAAAATTGAAGTGTAGTAGGTGAATTCTGTGTATCCCTTTCTTTGTTCGCATCATTAGACATCTTATTCACATTATTTCGACATTCAACTTCCCGATGACCTTCTTTTCCAAACTTACAACATTTCATTATCCCTTTAAGACAATTCCATCCATGTTTTTTTCCACAATTTGAGAATAAAGGAAAACTCATCTTATTTTTATTGTGGTCTTTAGATTTTCCTTTGAATTTCATTTTCCTCTTCTTATCAAACCCATATGACTGATGGGTTACTCCAATCTCTATCTCAACCTTGAGAGAACATCGAACAATTTCCTCATAGATATTTAAGTCCCTTATGGACAACGCCCTTTGAAGACTTGGTTTTAAGACACCAAAGAATCGATCGATTTTACTCTCAGGTTGGATAATAATTCTGGAAGCGTACCTTACAAGTCTTGTAAAATTAGCTTCGTAGGTACCAACTGATTCATCATCCTATTTCTTTAGTTCAATAAATCCTTCTCCATAATTGTTTTAAGAATACAATGGATGTACTTATTGACAAATAAATTCTCGAACTCATCCCATTCTATGGACTCAATTTCATCTCTTTGCCTCATATTCTTGATAAGATTCCACCATTGATCAACATCACCTCCCAAACGATACGCTGCTAAGATGAATTTGTCATGTTCAGAACATTGTAGAACTGAAAATATCTTTTTAGTGGTACTAATCCATTGTTCAGCTACTAATGGAAAAGAAGACCCGCTGAATGAAGGTGGACGCTTCCTCGTGAAGGATTCAACAGAATATTGCTCCTTCCATTGCTCGTTTGGAATTACTCCATGGTTCATAGCTTGAGAATGTTGTGTGATCATGACTACAAGATTTTTCATTCCAACTCCGATAACATTTGATTGGTCAGGGGGGAAATCATTGCATTGCCAATCACATTCGGCATTAACACGGTTCCTTCGGGTTCCAGCCACTGACTAAAACCTAGAAGAATAGTGTGAGAAACACTAATCATAATAGGAAAAACACATAATCAAGAATAAAATTTCACACTTAAGGTCTTATCATAGGTTGTTCATGACCATTTCTAAAACACTAAGGTTGTGTTCTATTCTTAGACTTATCATTTGGGTTCTTACTAAGGCTTTCAAATCCTAGTTTCCTAAGGTTGACTATACCTTTCCTCTGATACCAACTATAACGACCCATACTTTACATACATTGTTATTACATTAGAGTTGAAGCACACTTATTAAAACATATAACAAAACCATGAAAGGACCGTATAGGTAGAGTGTCTTTAGAAACTGGGAAACATAAACATATGGTTCATAAAATCAATTACATTGTCTCCCATTTATTTCATCATATCTAGAGTCCCTTTTTGGCATATCCTACTTAATATCCTTCTTCCTAACCTAGGAATAAGAAAACATACAAAAGGGTGATCTAAAATGGTCAGTAAGGGTAAACAAAAGAAATATCATTCATATCATATTCATAAGAACATAACATTTTGAAAATCCTAACCTGCAAAAGAGGTCATAATATCATTTCATGGGATAAATCATAGTAATGAAAATTAAACCCAAATAATCATAACATAAAACATGAAACATTGTGGAATACACACATAATCATAGAAAATCATTTCATATTATTCAAGGATCATTTTCCAAGACCATCATATACGACAAAGTCCATTGCTGAACTGAGTTCACTCCTCGTTCCAGTCCTGTATCACTGAACTGGTTTAACTTGTCATTCCATTAATTTCTATCTCATGAGATATAAATCATTACCCAATGAATTTCAGGGAGATATAGGTCTCACCCATCTCATAATGAAACCATTCTTATTGTGCCAAAAAATCATAAATCATACATCATAGCATAACCCATGTAATAAAAATGGGATTCTTAAACATCATGCCATCATAACATAACCTATATAATATAAAAGGACTTCATAAAATTAATTCCATCATAAAACAATCAAATAAATGTATAAATATTTAAAGAAACAGAAGCCCATTTTATCTTAGATGGAAAATAATTTTGATAAAACAGTTGAACTCCATTCTTGAGGAAAATATCCTTTATACTTCAAAAACATTTTTCATTTCTTAACATGTCATACAATTTCAAACTAAAATAAGTTGATTAAAAATAAACCATAAATCTTGTAAAGGATGATTCTTGGAAATAATGTTCTAAAAATCCATTTATGCCGTATACGTTAAAAAAACATTCTACTCGTACTTTGGCCGAATAAGTCAAAAAGAACCTCATACGAAAAACGACAAAAGATTCCTTTCATATCTTTTACTAAAAACTCACTGAAGGGTAAAATTGGATTTAAAATATTTAAGGAGTATTGAAATAATATTACATATTGAGTAACCATGGATGTGGATGATAAAATACACCCTAGTAAATACCAAAGTACAAACAATATCGGATAAAAATGAGATTGTGATATTTTCTATTACCTTAGGTCTGATAGGCTTCGTATGAATATGAAACTCCTGTAATATGGTTTAAATAATGTTAATTAACTTATTACAGAATCATATTCATTTTTATTTTATCATATATGGTCATATTTGTATCTTCTTAGTAGTAATATTTCATTGTTATTTGTTATTTGGGTGTTTATTGATTTTTGTTCTTATGCGTGTTTTGTCGAATAAATTCTTATTCCACTTTATAGGATATAGATACACCATTTAAAGAATGGAATTAGTGTAATATATATCATATTAATTCATTAATTTCATTTATATAATCATTATTCATCTAATATCATATAGAACGAGTCGCATCACATCGTGAAGACGGTATGCCCTACGTACGCACGAGCGATGATATTGTTCCCATGATCGTGGAATTTTATTGAAGTGTATGTATAATAATTCAGAATCAATAACACTTTACAATAATCATATATAGTTATTTATTTACACCATTATACGCATCCAAGTAAGGTGGTGGTGGAAAACATATTACACCACGGCGTGGAGACGGTATTACGTACGTACGCACGCACGCACGGTGATTTTGTTTACCGTAGGATGGATAAGAGGTGAAATAGGGTTGTATCATATTTATAATAACTTTTCAGTATATGATGGACACAGATTTTATTACCTCATAATTAAACAACTAATGAAGATGGAGTAGAAGAAGAATGGAACTTGAAGAAAACGGTAGAATGTATTACCTCTTCTTCAAAGTGCCTCCTTTAAACATTCTTCTAGGGCACTAGAGTTGGTCTTTGGAGAAGAACAGTACCTATAGTAGGTTTCTAAGGAAGTGGGGAAGTGAAATGGGCAGAGGATGGCCGATCATGAAGGCACAAAGTGGTGTGAGGAGGAGAGGGAGGAGGTGCCCTTTTCTAAGGGAGGAGAGGGGAACCTTTGGAATGTGTGAAAATGTTATTTTATAATAAACTTATATTAGGTTTAAAAAGGTTAAAAACTCATTACAGAGAAAGATAAGATGACTCATTGTCGAAATAAAATCATCCAATCATAATTGGACATGTTTTGGAAAATATTTTAATCATTATAATATTATTTATTTAAATCATTTATTATTGAGATAAATAATGAATCATTATTGTGTCACAAATAATTTAACTTATATGATGTAAAAAAATTATAAAGAAATACAAACATGTAGGAAATCATTTTATCTCTTTAATGAATATTTTTAGTTGAAAATATAATTTATATATCCCCTAATAAAAATTAATTACTAAATTTTTTTGTTAATTCTAATTTTGTCTGTACAATAAATTAATTAATCTAATGTGTCATTTTCTTTCATAAGTGGCTCCATGGGGTCCTAAAATCGACCCAAGGATGCCCATGGTCGGCCATTACTCATCCAATAAGGTTTGGACATGTGTTAAGGTAATTTTGAATTATTATACTTTTTTTATCCTTGAATTACCCTATTTACTTTTAACCGTGGTAAATAAAAGTAAAAAGTAACTATTCACCAAAAATTAATTTTATCTAATTCGACCACATTTTACTCCTTGATATTAACCGTGTCTCTTGGATTTTCGAAATTCAACTCACAGAAGCGGTAAATTTATGTTTTATGAATAATTGCAAAAGCTCCTAGGAGGTGGGTAAAAGACGGTGAAAAGTTCAATACAGTTTTTTTAAATTTAAAATTATTATAAAATCACTCCAATGAATTTAATTGAACATATATAAGTATTTTGTACCCATTTTTACATAAAATAAATTTAAATCAAATAAATTATTATTTAAATAAAAAGTCGGTTTTAACCAAAAACTCAGTGTTTTCACTATTCATCAAAAATTGATGTTTTTCAAAAAAATACCAAAAATTCAGCCTAAGCTATATTTGTTATTCTGAATTAAAAAATGATGTCTAATTTTTATTTTTCAAAACATATAAGTGGAATTAATTAATTTTAAATGTAATTCCCGTTATCAAAACAAATAGTGTGTTTTTAAGAAACAATAACTATCAAAAGATCATCACTTGTTTATGACCAATTTCAAAGTGAAATTAGTTCCAATGACCAACATTGGATTAAATGGTAAAAATAACTTCTAATTACACTTTAAAACCAATTAAAAAGATAATCTTTCCATATAAATTATTGTGATGAAAAAATTTGTTTTTAATTAAAATATAGTGTGTTTTTACTATTCATCAAAATATGAAAGTTACCAGAATAATATGAAAATTTTATCGAAAGTAAATTTTTATATCCTGATTCCAAATAAGAATTTTAGTTTGTCAAATTGAACTTATAAACATGTCAAAAACTAGATTTAAAATGTGTGCGCCATCAAAAGGCGGTAAAACTGCATTTTTTTTAAAATGAATATTTTATCCAAAAAACTGATTTTTTTTCATACCTCATTCTAGAAAATGTGTAGGATGATTTATAATGGTATAAAATTTAAAATTTAGTTAATACTATTCCTAACGGCTGGTTCATAATATTATAATAATATATCATTGTTTAGTGAATTTCGTAATTGCGTACTACACACGCTATCGAGGAAGGTCGTTATTGCGTGTAATGCAAGCCAAGCTAGTGTTGTGTGCAGTGAATGATTCCTTTGCGTATAAAATAATACATAAAAAAATACTTCTCATAAAATATCAGGGTGTTACATTCTACCCCCCTTAAAATAAATTTCACCCTCGAAATTCGTCACATCGTAACAAACAGATGAGGATACCTCTCGCTCATCATATCCTCAGGCTCCCATTTAGCTTCTTCTAATTGGTGGTTCCTCCATAAAACAATCACTAAGCGAGTGGTCTTGTTCCATAGAACCTTTTCTCTATGATCCAGAATCTCTATCGGCTTTTCTTCATAAGAAATATCTTGCTCTAGTAGTACTACTTCTGAGATTAGTACATGTGAATGATCAAGTATGTACTTTTTCAGGAGAGATACGTAGAACACATCATGAACTTGAGTGATATTCGGTGGAAGCACAAATTGATAAGCTACCTTCCCAACACGATCCAGTATTTCGAAATGAAATATAGGCCTAGGGCTCATCTTTCCCTTCTTCCCAAATCTCATCACTCTCTTCCAAAGAGATATTCTTAAGAAAACATTATCACCCACTTCAAACTCTAGGACTTTTCTTCGATAGTCATCATAACTTTTTTGTCGACACTGAGCTGCTCTTATGTGTTGTTGAATATATCAGACTTTTTCTGCAATCTCATCAACAAGATGAGGTCCTAATATCTTTCTTTCCGCAACTTCATAATAGAAAGTTGGAGTTCTGCATTTCATTCCCTAGAGAGCTTCATAAGGAGCCATCTGAATACTGGAGTGAAAGGTATTATTATAGGAAAATTCCTCCAAAGGTAGGTGTTGATTGAAACCACCTTTGAAATCCATAGAGCAAGCTCTTAACATTTTTTCTAGAGTTTGAATTGTCCTCTCAGACAAATCGTCTGTTTGAGGATGATAAGATGTGCTGAAACTCAACTCTGTATCTTGAGTATACTGAAGACTTCGCCAGAACATTGAGGTAAACCTCGGATCATGGTCAGATATAAAGGAAAGTGGTACTCCATGCAACCACTTCCTTTACATATATCGCGGCAATCTGATCCAGAGATAAATCATCCCTAATATCAATGAAGTGTGCTGACTTCGTAAGACGATCAACTATAACCCAGATAGCATTATTACTTTTGGATGTTTTAGGAAGTCCAGTGACAAAATCCATAGTGATGTTTTCTCATTTCCATTCTGGTATGGGTAATGGTCGTAACATCCCTTTAGACTTCTGTCTCTCAAAATTAACTTGCTGACAAACCATGAATCGAGGGACATATTCAGCAACATCTCATATCATTCCATCACACCAGAAGTACTCTTTCAAGTCTCTATACATCTTCATGCTTCCAGGGTGAATAGATAATGAAGAACAATGAGCCTCATCCAGCAGCTCCTTCTTTAATTTTGGGATGGGAGGAACACAAACCCGATTTATGAACATTATTATCCCATCACTATCAAGGTTGAATTCAGGAACATTTCTCACCTTCTTTTGTAACTCTACATCTTCTTTTTGTGCCTCTTCAATCTTCACATGTACAGATGGTTGAAAATTCATTTGAGAAAGACAATATTTTTCCCTTCCATTATAATTCAAAGATTCATCCTTTGTAAATCCATAAATATTGGATCTTTTTTGATCCACATAATGGATAATCTAGCAAGGTCTTGTCGAATTAATGTGTCTTCCACCTTGTTTTCTTCCCCAGGGTGGTAATGAATTGAGCAATCGTAATCCTTAATCATCTCCAACCATATTCCTTTGCGCATATTTAGATCCTTTTGTGTGAAAATATACTTTAAACTTTTGTGATCAGTATAAATATTTCACCTTTCACCATAAAGAGAATGCCTCCAAATAATTATTGCAAATATTACCGCAGCTAACTCCAAATCATGAGTTGGGTAATTTTGATCAAGAATTTTCAACTGTCATGAGGCATAAGCTATAACCACAACGTTTTTCATGAGAACACACCCCAATCCCTTCATGGATGTGTCACTATAGATCACAAAACATTCTCCACTACAAGGTAGTGTGAGCACAGGGTCACTGGATAACCTTCTTTTCAATTCCTTGAAATTTTCTTCACAATCCTTCGTCCACACAAATTTAAATCCTTTATGAGTTAACCTGGTGAGAGGATTAGATAATCGTGATAATTATTTCAAAAAACATCGATAATATCCATCCAAACCAAGAAAACTTTGGATCTCAGTTATTGTTGTTGGTCCCAACCATCTTTCGATAAACTATGTTTTTGCTGGATCCACGGATATCCCCTCTTTTGAGATTATGTGACCCAAAAATGAAACTTTTTGAAGCCAAAATTGACACTTGGTAAATTTGGCATAAATATTATCCTTTCACAGGGTCTTCAATACAATTCTCAAGTGATCTTCATGTTCTTCCTTTCTCTTTAAATTGACAAGAATATCGTCTATAAAGGCTACCACAAACTGATCCAGATAGTATCTAAAGACTCTATTCATCAGATCCATGGAGATAGCAGGGGCATTAGTAAGACCAAATGGCATAATTATAAACACATAGTGTCCATACCTTTAATGGAAAGCTGTCTTTTGTATATCATCCCTTTTGACCCTTAATTGATGATACCCTGAATGGAGACCAATCTTGGAAAAGTATTGAGCTCTGTGTAATTGGTCAAATAAGTCATCAATGCACAGGATATGATATTTGTTCTTGATCGTGATCCTGTTAAGTTCTTGATAATCAATGCAGAGTCTCATTGATCCATATTTCTTCTTAACAAACAGAATAGGTGCTCCCCAAGGTGACGCACTAGGGCGTATGAATACATTATCAAGATTCTATTGGAGTTGCTTCTTCAATTGCTGCAACTCATTTGGGTCCATTATATAAGGTTTCTTTGAAATAGGAAAAGCACCCGGTACGAGTTCTATTGAAAACGCAACTTGACGATTTGGTGGAAGATCTAGAAATTCCTCTAGAAAGAAATCATCAAACTCCCGTACAATGGGCATATTATTAATTGTGATTTTCTTTCCAACCATTTGAGACAAATAACCATAATTTATTAAAATCAAGACCCATAAGATGGAATAAATTTCCTCTGGATGGTTATATTCATCCTTCCATCGATAGAAGATAATATATTGATCTGGAATATTAAATGTGATTTCCCTTCTTTGGAAATTGATATGATCTCCGTATAAAGATACCCAATCGATGCCAAGAATTACATCAAATTCCACTATATGAAGGATCAAAAGATTTGCAGGAAGCACTTTCCCAGAAACCTCAATCAGAGAAGAATTATAAACTTTTGATGTGATCGTTGTGCCATTAGGAGTTGTCACAGCTAACTCAACATCTAATTGTTGAGGTAATACAGTGATGCCCTTAGAAAATTCTTCAGAAATAAAAGAGTGGGTGGATCCAGAATCAAATAAAACATTTGCTACTTTAGAGTGGATGGTAAGTGTACCTTTCACCACTTCGTTATCGTACTCCACATCTCCGATAGTAATTGCATGTGACTTTCCATTGTATTTGGCCTTAAGAGTTTGTTGACTTCGATCATCATCATCACCCTTTGGATTTGGTCATTGATTGGCATAATGCCCCATCTCTTTGCACTTGAAACATTGAAGTGTAGTAGGTGCATTCTGTGTATCCCTTTCTTTGTTCGCATCATTAGACATCTTCTTCCCATTATAAGGACATTCAACTGCCTGATGACCTTATTTTCCACACTTAAAACATTCCCTTGTCACTTTAAGAAAATTCCCTCCATGTTTCTGTCCACAATTTGAACATAAAAGAAAACTCATCTTCTTTTCAGTGTGGTCTTTAGATTTTTCTTTGAATAACATTTTCCTCTTCTTATCAAACCCATATGACTGATGGGTTACTCGAATCTCCATCTCAACCTCGAAAGCATATCGAACTATTTCCACCTAGCTATTGAAGTCCCTTATGTCTAACACCCGTCGAAGACTTGGTTTTAAGCCACCAAATAATCGATCAATTTTACTCTCAGGTGGGATAATAATTCCGGAGGCGTACCTTGCAACTCTTGTAAATTTAGCTTCGTAGGTACCAACTGTTTCATCATCCTTTTGCTTCAGTTCAAGAAACTCCTTCTCCATCTCTGTTCGATGAATACGAGGGAAGTACTTATTAAAAAATATGTTCTTTAACTCGTCCCATTCCATGGACTCAATTTCATCTCTTTTCCTCGTATTCTTGATAAGATTACACCATTGATCAACATCACCTTCCAAATGATATACTACTAAAATGACTTTGTCATGTTCAGAAAATTTTAGAACTGAAAATATCTTTTTAGTGGTACTAATCCATTGTTCAACTACTAATGGATCAGAAGACCCACTGAATGAAGGTGGACGCTGCCTCATAAAGGATTCAACAGAATGTTTCTCATTCCTTTTCTTGTTTGGAAGTCCTGCATGGTTCATAGATTGAGAATTTTGTGTGAGCATGGCTAAAAGATTTTTCATTCCAGATCCCATAACATTTGGTTGCTCAGGGGGACAATCATTGCATTTCCCATCCCATTCAGCATTAACACGGTTCCTTCAGGATCCAACCATTGACTAAAACCAAGAAGCATAGTTTGAGCAACACTAATCATAATAGTAAAACCACTTAATCAAGAATAAAATTACACATTTAAGTTATTATCATAGGTTGTTCATGGCCATTTCTAAAACACTAAGATTGTGTTCTATGCTTAGACTTATCCTTAGGGTTCTTATTAAGGCTTTCATATCCTAGTTTCTAAAGGTTGACTATACCTTTCCTTTGATAACAACTATAATGACCCATACTTTACAGAAATTGTTATTACATCAGAGTTGAAGCACAATTATTACAACATATAACAAAACCATGAAAAGACCGTATAAGTATAGTGTCTTTAGAAACTAGGAAACATAAACAATGGGTTTATAAAATCAACTACATTATCTCCCATTTATTTCATCATATCTAGAGTCCCTTTTTGGAATATCCTACTTAATATCCTTCTTCCAGACCTGGGAGTAATAAAACATACAAAATTTTGAGCTAAAATGATCAGTATGGGTAATCAAAAGAAATATCTGTCATATCATATTCATAAGAACATAACATTTTGAAAATCATAACCTGCAAAAGAGGTCATAATATAATGTCATTGGATAAATCATAGTAATGAAAACTAATCTGAAATAATCATAACATAAAACATGAAACTTTGTGGCATACCCAGATAATCATAGAAAATCATATGATATTAGTCAAGGCTTATTTTCCAAGACCATCATAGACAAAAAAGTCCATTACTGAACCGAGTTCACTACTCGTTCCAGTCCTGTATCACTGAACCGGTTTTACATTCCGTTCCATCCATGTCTTTCTCATGAGATATAAATATTTACCCAATGCATTGGAGGGAGATATAGGTCCCACCCATCTCATAATGAAACCATTCTTATGTGTGCCACAAAATCATAAATCATATAACATAGCATAACCCATGTAATGAAAATGGGATTCTTAAACATCATGCCATCATAACATAACCCATATATGATAAAAGGACATCATAAAATTAATTCCATCATAAAACAATCAAATAAATGTAAATATAGGGATATAAAAAGAACCCCATTTTATCATAGATGGAAAATAATTTTGATAAAACACATGAACTTCATTCTTGATGAAAATAACCTTTCTACTTCAAAAACATTTACTTTCTTAAAATGTCATAAAATTTTAAACTAAAAGATGTTGATTAAAAATAAACTTGAAAAATTATAAAGGATTATTCTTGGAAACAATTTTCTAAAAATCCATTAATTCCATATAAGTTAAAAACATTCTTCTCGTACTTTGGCCGGAAAAGTCAAAAAGAACCTCGTATGAAAAACAACAAAAGATTGATTTCATATCTTTTACTATAAACTCACAGAAGGGTAAAATTGGAATTATAAAATTGTAGAAGGATGGAAACAATATTAAATATTGAGGAAACATGGATGTGGATGATAAAATACACCCTAGTAAATACTAATGTACAGTCAATCTCGGATAAAAATGAGATTGTGAGATTTTCTCTTACCTTAGGTCTGATATGCTTCGTATGAATCCGAACCTCTTATAATATGGTTAAAATAATGATAATTGACTTATTAATGAATCATATTCATTGTTATGATATCATATATGGTCATATTTGTATCTTCTTAGTAGTAATATTTCATTGCTACTTGTTATTCGGGTGTTTGTTGCTTTATGTTCTTATGTGTGTTTTGTCGAATAAATTCTTTTTCCTCTTTATACGATATAGATACATCATTTACAGAATGGTATTAGTGAAATATATATCATATTAATTAATTAATTTCTTTTATATAATCATTATTCAATGAAGATCATATAGAACGATTCGCATCACATCGTGGAGACGGTAGTCCGTATGTACGCACGAGCGATGATATCAATCCCAGGATTGTGGAATTGTATTGAAGTGTTTGTATAATATTTCAGAATAAATAACAATTTAAAATAATCATATATAGTTATTTATTTACACTTTTATACCAATCCAAGTATTGTGGTGGTGGAAAACATATTACACCACGGCATGGAGACGGTATTCCGTACGTACGCACGTGCGGTGATTCTGTTTACCGTAGGATGGATAAGAGGTGAAATAAGGTTGCTTCATATTTATAATAACATATCAGTATATGAGTGACACTAATGTGATTACCTCATAATTAAACAACTAAATAAGAGGGAGTTGAAGAAGAATGGAACTTGAAGAAAATGGTAGAAGGTATTACCTCTTCTTCAAAGTGCCTCATTTAAACATTCTTTTAAGGCGCTAGAGTTGGTCTTCTGAGATAACCAGTACCTCTAGTAGGTTTCTAAGGAAGTCGAGAAGTGAACTAGGCAGGGTTTGGCTGAGCATGAAGGCTCAATGTGGTTTTAGGTGGAGATGGAGGAGGATTCCTTTTATAAGGGAGGAGAGTGGCACCTTTGGAAAGTGTGAAAATATTATTTTATTATAAACTTATCTACGGTTTCAAAAGTCCAAAAATCGTTAAAGATGAAGATAAGATGACTTATGGTCAATATAAAATAATCCAATCATAATTGTACATGTTTTGGAAAATATTTTAATCATTATAATATTATTTATTTAAATCATTTATTAATGAGGTAAATACTGCATCATTATTGTGTCATAAATAATTTAAATTATATGATTTCTAAAAATTGTAAAAAAAATACCAACATGTAGGAAATATATTTAGATTTCCAATGAATATTTATAGTTGAAATGATAATTTATATATCCCCTTATAAAAATTAATTACTAAAGAATTTTTGTTAATGCCAATTTTGTCATTACATTAAATTAATTAATCTAAAGTATCATTTTCTTTCATAAGTGGCTCCATGGGGTCCCAAAATCGACCCAAGGATGCCCATGGTCAGACATTACTCAACCAATAAGGTTTGGACATTTTTTAAGGTGATTTTGAATTGTTATAATTTTCATTTAACCTTGATTTACCCTATTTACTTTTAAACGCGGTAAATAAAAGTAAAAAGTTACTATTCACCAAAAAATATTATTATCTAATTAAACCACATTTTACTCCATGATATTAACCGTGTCTCTCGGATTTTTGAAATTCAACTCACAGAAGCTGTAAAATTATGTTTTATGGATAATTGCAAAAGCTCCTAGGAGGTGGGTAAAAGACGGTGAGAAATTCAATACAATTTTTATAAATTTGAAAATATTATAAAATGACTCCAATTAATTTCATTGAACTTATATAAGTATTATGTACCAATTTTTACCAGAAATAAATTTAAGCCAAATAAAAGATTATTTAATTAAAAAGTCGGTTTTAACCAAAAACTCAGTGTTTTCACTATTCATAAAAAATTGATGTTTTTCAGAAAAATACCAAAAATACAGCCTAAGCTATATTTGATATTCCGAATTCAAAAATGATGTTTATTTTTCCAAATTCATAACATAGAAGTGGAATTAATTAATTTCAAATGTAATTCCCGTTATCAAAACAAATAGCATGTTTTTAACAAACAATAACTATCAAAAGATCATCACATGTTTATGTCCAATTTCAAAGTGAAATTAATTCCAATGAACAACATTAGATTAAATGGTAAAAATATATTCTAATTACACTTTAAAACCAATTAAGAAGATAATCAAGCCATATAAATTATTGTGATGGAAAAAGTTGTTTTTAATTAAAATATATCGTGTTTTTACTATTCATCAAAATATTAATGTTACGAGAATAATATGAAAAATTCATCCAAAGTAAATTTTTATATCCCAATTCCAAAGAAGAATTTTATTTGGTCAAATTGAACTTATAAACATGTCAATAACTAGATTTAAAATGCGTGTGTCATCAAAATGCGGTAAAACTACAATTTTTGAAAAATACATCTTTTATCCAAAAAACTGATTTTGTTTTCATACCTCATTCTAGAAAATGCGTAAGATTATTTATAATGTTATAAAATTTAAAATTCATTTAATACTATTCATAATGGCTATTTCATAATATTATAATAATATATCGTTGTTTAGTGAAACTCGGTATTGCGTACTACACACACTATCGAGGAAGGTTGTGATTGCATGTAACGCAAGCAAAGATAGTGTTGTGTGCAGTGAAAGATTACATTGCGTATAAAATAATACATAAAAAAATACTTCTCATAAAATATTAGTGTGTTACATTCTACCCCCCTTAAAATGAATTTTGCCCTCAAAATTCATCACTTCGTAACAAAATGATGGGGATACCTCTCCCTAATTATATCCTCAAGCTCCCATGAAACTTCTTCTAATTGGTGGTTCGTCCATAAAACTTTCACCAAGCAAGTGGTCTTGTTCCGTAGAACTTTTTCTCTACGATCCAGAATCTCTATCAGTTGTTCTTCATAATAAAGATCTTTCTCCAGTGGTACTACTTCTGAGATTGGTACATGTGAAGGATCACGTATGTACATTCCAACGAGAGATACGTGGAACACATCATGAAATTGAGAGAGATTCGGTGGAAGCGCTAATCGATAAGCTACCTTCCAAACACGATCTAGTATTTTGAAAGGACCGATATACCTAGGGCCCAACTTTCCCTTTTTCCCAAATCTCATTGCTCTCTTCCAAGGAGATATTGGTAAGAACACTTTATCACCCACTTAAAACTCTCGGTCTTTTCTTCGGTTGTCAGCATAACTTTCTTGTCGACTCTGAGCTGCTCTTATGTGTTGTTGAATAGATTGGACTTTTTCTGCCACCTCTTCAACAATATAAGGTCCTAATAGCTTTCTTTCCCCAACTTCAACCCAACAAGTTGGAGTTCTACATTTCTTTCCATATAGATGTTTATAAGGAGCCATATGAATAATGGAGTGAAAGCTATCATTATAAGAAAATTCCACAAAATATATGTGTTGATCCCAACCAACTTTAAAATTCATAGAGTAATCTATTAACTGGTATTCTAGAGTTTGAATTGTCCTCTCAGACTAACCGTCTGTTTGAGGATGATAAGCAGTTCTGAAACTCAACTCTGTATCTAGAGTATGCTGAAAACATCGCAAGAACTTCGAGGTAAACCTCACATCCCGATCAAATATAATGAAAAGTGGTACTCCATGCAACCACTTCCTTTTCATATATCCTAGCAAGCTGATCCAGAGAGAAATCATCCCTAATCGAAATGAAGTGTTACGAATTCATAAGACGATCAACTATAACCCAGATAGAATTATTGCTTTGGGATGTTTTTGGAAGTCCAGTGAAAAAGTCCATAGTGATGTTTTTCCATTTCCATTATGGTGTCGGTAATGGTTGTAACATCCCTTTAGACTTCTGTCTCTCATCTTTAACTTGCTGACAAACCAAGCATCGAGAGTTATATTCAGCAACATCTATTTTCATGCCATCCCACCAAAATTAATCTTTCATGTCCCTATACATCTTCGTGCTTCTAGGGTGAATAGAGAATGATGAACTATGAGCCTCATCCAGCAACTCCTTCTTTAATTTTGGGACGTGAGGAACACAAAACCAATTTCTGAACATTATTATCCCATCACAACCAAGGTTTAATTCAGGAACATTTCTCACCTTCTTTTGTAACTCTACATCTTCTTTTTGTGCCTCTTCAATCATTACATGTAAAGATGGTTAAAAATTCATTTGAGAAAGTTAAGATTTTTTCCCTTCCATTATAATTTCAAGATCCATCCTTTGTAAATCCATAAATATCAGATCTTTTTTGATCCTCATAAATGATAATTTAGCATGGTCTTGTCAACCTAATGTGTCTGCCACCTTGTTTGCTTTCCCAGGGTGGAAATGAATTGAGCAGTCGTAATCCTTAATCATCTCCAACCATATTCATTGGTGCATATTCAGCACCTTTTGTGTGAAAATATACTTTAAACATTTTTTATCAGTATAAATATTACACCTTTCACCATAAAGATAATGCCTCGAAATCTTTAATGCAAAGATTACCACAGCTAACTCCAAATCCTGAGTTGTGTAATTTTTCTCATGAATTTTCAACTGTGGTGAGGCATAAGCTATCACCATATCATTTTGCTTGAGAACACACCCCAATCCCTTCTTGGATGAGTCATTGTAGATCACAAACCTTTCTCCACTACAAGATAGTATGAGCACAGGGGCATAAGATAACCTTCTTTTCAATTCCTTGAAATTTTCTTCACACTCCTTCGCCCACACGAACTTAACTCCTTTTTGTGTCAACCTAGTGAGTGGATTAGATAATCGTGAAAAAACATTTACAAAATGTCGATAATATCCAGCCAGACCAAGAAAACTTTGGATCTCAGTTATTGTTGTTTGTCTCGACCATCTTTCGATAACCTCTTTTTTTGCTGGATCCACAGATATCTCCTCTTTTGAGATTATGTTACCCAAAAATGAAACTTCTTGAAGAAAAAATTCACACTTGGTAAATATGGCATAAAGCTTCTCCTTTCTCAGGGTCTTCAATACAATTCTCAAGTGATCTTCATGTTCATCCATGCTCATTGTATAGACAAGAATATCGTCTATAAAGACTGTGACAAACTGGTCAAGATAGTCTCTAAATACTCTATTCATCAGATCCATGATGATAGAAGTTGTATTAGAAAGACCAAATGGCATCACTATAAATTCATACTGTCCATACCTTGTATGGAAATCCGTCTTTGGTGTATCCTCTCTTTTGACCCTTAATTGATGATACCCTAAACAAGATCAATCTTGGAATAGTATTGAGCTCTGCGTAATTGGACAAATAAGTCATCAATGCACGGGAGAGGATATTTGTTATTGATCATGATCTTTTTAAGTTCTCGATAATCAATGCAGAGTCTTATTGATCGATATTTTTTATTAACAAACAGAACAGGTTCTCCCCAAGGTGACGCACTAGGGCGTATGAATCCTTTATCAAGATTCTCTTGGAGTTTCTTCTTCAATTCCTGCAACTCAATTGTAGCCATTCTATAAGGTGTCTTTGAAATAGGCAAAGCACTCGGTACGAGTTATATTGAAAACACAACTTCACGATTTGGTGGATGTAACACCCCGAGATTTTATGAAAAATATTCATTTTAATGTCTTATTTTGTACGCTACACAAAAAGGAGATTTCACAACACGCATCCTTGAATTGCCTTGCATTACACGCAATCACGACCTTCCTCGATAGCGTGTGTAGTACGCAATACTGAGTTTCACTAAACAATGATATGTTATTAAAATGTTATTAAAACTAGCCGTTATGAATAGTCATAACCACCTTTTAAAATTTTAGAATTTTTATCTCTCAAAATGGACTTCAATTTTGGATTCGGAGTATCGAATTTATCCTAAGGTGAAATTTTGGTACTTTTTGTATAACTTTCATATTCTGATGAATAGTGAAAATAACTAAATTTTAATTAAAAACAACTTTTTTAATCAAAATAATTAATAGTGATAAATTATTAATTTTAGTTTTTTTAAAGTATATTTAGAATATATTTTTACAATTTAATACAATGTTGGTCATTGGATGTAATTTCACATTTAATCCAGACATAAACAAGTGTCAATCTTTTGATAGTTATTATCTCTTAAGAACACGCTATTTGTTTTGACGACGGAAATTAATTTTTAAATTAATTAATGAAAATGATATGTTTTGAATTTGTTAAAACAGACATCATTTTTGTGTTCATAATATCAAATATAGCATAGGCATAATTTTTGGTATTTTTTTGGAAACTTTTATTTTTTGATAAATAGTGAAACCACTAAGTGGTAGTTAAAAAAATGAATTTTTCATAAAACATAATTATACCACTTCTGTGAATGTAATTTCAAAAATCGAAGAGACACGGTCGATTTCAGTAAGTAAAATGTGGTTCAATGAGATGAAAATAATTTTTTGTGAATAGTAACTTTTTACTTTTTTACCACGGTTAAAAGTAAATAGGGTAATTTAGGGTAAAAATGATATTATTATTACCCTGACACAAGTCTTAATTCTATTGGATAAGTGTAATTCGACCAAAAACAACCTTATAAAAAAGATATGACCATGTAGGCCCACTTGGATTAGATTAGGACATTTATTATTAGTTAATTCAAAGAAGAGTTAAAAGAGTTAAAATCAATGTTTATTTACTCCAACATTTTTTATATAGGGTTATATATAAGATAAATTCAATTGTAGATATTCATTAGAAAGATAATAATATTTCATACATAATGATATTTTATTTATAATTTTTAGACATTATATAAATTAATTAATTTATGACATAATGATGATGCAATAATTCCCATAATAGTGAAAAATTAGAATAATTGATATTATAAATACCCAAATAAATATAATTTCATCCTTTTTATGAATTCCAGTAATTTTATAGGTTACTATGACATGTTAGTATTGATTTAAGTAACTTTTTTCGAACTAATAAATCTGTTATGATTTTAACAAAAATCAATTACCAAATAGTGTCAAAATTGACGTAAAATGGTTTTGAAAATAAATATTATATTATTAATTGTTATTTTATTCCTAAAAATATAAGGTTCGGCCAAATGACTTAGATAAGGTTATATATATTAATAATAAACAACTATGGGTTCGTTTGTCTTGTTATCGTATGTTTATTAACCTTATAGTGTAAGAACAGAAGAAGACACGGTAAAAGTAAAATTATTTAACTTAATGTTAAATCTAAATGATAAGGTTAAAATAGGAACCTAAACTTTTCTAAATTATATTGGATGATAGTATTTGGACCCATACTTACCTAATCTTCTAAATAACTCAATTTGGAGCTATTAAAATTCGAATTTAACTTTATAATAAAATAATATTTTTTGTTATTCCAAAGGTGCCCCTCTCCTCCCTTATAAAAGGGCACCTCCTCCCTCTCTTCCTCACACAACTTTGTTCCTTCAAGATCGGTGAACCCCTTCCAAAGTCTCTTCTCCACTTACATAGAAACATCCTAGAGGTTCTGGTCTTCCTCAAAGACCAATTTTAGTGCCATAAAAAGAGATCTCAAAGAGGCTCTTCAAAGAAGAGGTAATGTCTGTTACCGATTCTTTCAACTTTATTTCTTCTTCCACTTCTTCTTCTTAGGTTGTTTAATTATGAAGTAATAACATCAGTATCACTCATATACTTAAATGTGATTATAAGTATGAAACAACCCTATTTCACCATATAACCATCCTACAGAAAACAAAATCACCGCGCGTGCGTATGTACGGAATACCGTCTCCACGCCGTGGTGAAATCTATTTTCCACAACCACCTTACTTGGATGGGTATAATGGTGTAAATAATAACTCTATATTATTATTTTAAAGTGATATTGATTCTGAAATAGTATACATACACTCCAATACAGTCCCACAATCATGAGAACGATATCATCGCTCGTGCGCACGTACGGACTACCGTCTCCACGACGCGATGAGATTCAATCTCCACTTTAACCATTCATGAATGATTATAAAGTATATATATTAAGTAATCATGAAATATATGACATAATAATGATACTGTATTTTTGTGTATATATATGTATGTCATCTACTGAATTCCATTCAACTCAATAAGGAAACAAAAACAGCGTTCATGCGTACATACGGCCTACCGTCTCCATGAACGGTGTATTTATTTCCATTTAATGATTTATTATATATATGTATATTCTGAATATATATTATATATAAATCATGTTTTATATTCTGGAATTAAGTAATCATGATCTAAGTAATCATATGTATAATTACAAGTCAAAACACGGACGATAAATGAAACAGTTTTACCCAAAACGCTCTTTAACATGGAATTTACAAAAGAACGGGTAATATAAATCATAAGTGAACCATATATGATATCATAACAATGATTATGATCCTGGAATAAGTCAATGACATTATTTAAATCATTATAACGGAGGTTCGGACACTTACGAACCAAATCGGACCTAAGGTAAGGGAAATATCACAATCTCATTTTTATCCGAGATTGTTTATACTTTGGTATTTACTGGGGTGTATTTTATCATCCAAATTCATGTTCCCTGAATATGTAATATTGTTTACATCCACTTACAATAGTTTAAATCCAATTTTACCCTTCTGTGAGTTTTTATTAAAAGATTTGAAAAGAATCTTTTTTCATTTTTCGTATGAGGTGCTTTTTGACTTTTCCGAAAAAAGTACGAGAAGAATGTTTTTTTAACTTATACGGAATGAATGTATTTTTAAAAAATTATTTCCAAGAATATTCCTTTATAAGTTTTTAAGTTTATTTTTAATCAAATTTTTTATTTTAGAATTGTACGACATGTTAAGAAAGGAAAAGTGTTTTTGAAACAGAATGGATATTTTCCTCAAGAATGGAGTTCAAGTGTTTTATCAAAATTATTTTTCCATCCAAGATAATAAAGGGTTCTGTTTCTATCCCTATTATTACATTAATTTCATTATGTTGTGTTGGATTTATATTTTTATGAATTCATTTATCTTATATGAATTGTTTGATGATGTCACGATGTTTAAGATTTCCATTTTTATTACATGGGTTATGCTATGATGTATGGTTTCTGATTTTGTGGCACACATAAGAATGGTATCATTATGAGATTTGTGGGACCTATATCTCCCTCCAATGCATTGGGTAAAGATTTTATATCTCATGAGATAGACAAGGATGGAATGGTAGGTTATACCGGTTCAGTAAAACAGGACTGAAACGAGGAGTGAACTCGGTTCAGAAATGGACTTTGTCCACTAAGATAGTCTTGGCAATGAGTCTTGATTAATAAGAAATGATTCTCTATGATTATGTGTTTATTCCACAAAGTTTCATGTTTTATGTTATGATAATTGGGATTACATTTCACTACTATGATTTATCCCATGTTATGATATTATGATCTCTTTTGCAGGTTAAGATTTCCAAAATGTTATGTTATTATGAATATGATGTGATTGATATTTCTTTTGTTTACCCTTAGTGAGCATTTGAGATCACCCTTTTATGTTTTCTTTTCCCCAGGATATAAAGAAAGGTTTTAGGTAAAAAAATGAATATCTTTATGGGAGATGTTGAAGATCTTTCACCATGATTAGAAGATTATAATCCGAGTTTCCAAAGACACTAAACTATTATGGTCCTTGTGTGTTTGTTTTTGTTATGTATTAAGTATTCCGAAAAAGTAATGTAATGTCCATGTACGTTAATCTTCGGGTCTCTAAAGTTGGTATCAGAGGAAAGGCATAGTCAACCTTTGGAAACTAGGATGCGAGAACATTAGTGAGATCCCTAGAGATATTTCTAAGGTATGTCTAGGGATGTCTCTAAGGATAAGTATAAGTATATGTTATAGTCCTAGAATTGCGCTAACGATCTTACAATTAAACCTATGATGTTAGATATTGAATGTACTCCCCCTTTATTATGTTGTTTTCCATAGCATGATTTTTTTCGTCTCACACTATTCTTTTTGGGTTTTAGACGATGGCTTGAACCCGAATGAACTGTGTTGATCAATGCAATGGACAATGCAATGATTGTCCTCCTGAACAAACAAATGTTATGGGAGATGGAGTGCAAAATCTTATTGCTATTCTTACACAAGCTATGAATCATTTTGGACTTCCAAATGAGCAGAGAAGGGAACAATATTCTATTGAGTCCTTCATGAGGCAACGTCCACCTTCTTTTAGTGGGTCTTCTGATCCACTTGTTGCTGAACAATGGATCAGTACCACTGAAAAGATATTTTCAGATCTTCAATGTTCTGAACATGATAAAGTCATCTTAGCAGTATATAATTTGGAAGGTGAAGCTGATCAATGGTGGAATCTTATCAAGAATACGTGGTAAAGAGATGAAATTGAGTCCATGGAATGGGACGAGTTCAAGAACTTATTTTTCAGTAAGTACTTCCCTCGTATTCTTTGAACAAAGTTGGAGAAGGAGTTTCTTGAACTAAAGCAAAATGACGATGAAACAGTTGGTATATATGAAGCGAATTTTACAAGGATTGCAAGGTATGCATCTGGATTTATCATCCAACAGGAAAGTAAAGTTGATCGATTCTTCAGTGGATTAAAACCAAATCTTCGAAGGGCATTAGCTATAAGAGTCTTCAGTAGCTATGAAGAAATTGTGCATTGTGTTATCAAGGTAGAAATGTAAGTTTTTATTACTTATCCATCTCATAGTTTTGACAAGAAACGAAAGATGGTGTTCAAGGAGAAATCTCATAATAATGGTGTAAAGAAGATGAATGTTTCCTTATGATCAAAGTGTGGAAAGAAGCATGGTGGAGATTGTCTTAAAGGGACAAGTAAATGTTTCAAATGTGGAAAGGAAGGTCATCGGGCATTTGAATGCCGCAATGATGGGAAGAAGATGTATAATGATGCAAACAAAGGAAGGGATACACGTAATGAACCTACTACACTTCAATGCTTCAAGTGCAAGGAAATGGGGAATTATGCTAATAAATGCCCTAATCCAAGGGTTAGTTATGATCGACATGAGCAACCACATAAGGCAAAGGACAAAGGGAAGTCACATGCGATCACCATTGGAGATGTTGAATATGACAATGATGTGGTGGAATGATTAAGTGTTTATGTAATGGGATTTCAAAATAATGTTGGAATATTTATGTATTGGTCTATTGTGGTTTTTAAAAATATTATGGTACCGGTAACCATGGAAAGTGATTGAGATATTTTTGGAAAAAAAGATGATATGCGCATAATGAAGGGAAAACGAGAAAATGTAATATTTGACAGTATTAATGAGCTCATGATTGATATAAGGACTAAGTGAAATCATGGTTTTTAGTATATAGAATTTTGAGGATTTTGGTATGTGGAAGGAGTTAACTTTTAACTGCATTCATGTTTTCACTAAGGTTCAATGGATATTCAAGAGAATACATGATTAAGGCCTTTGAATGTTTGGAATTTGACCAACAAGACATATCTTATGATATATGGGGATCAAAGATGGTATTAAATCTCTGGTAGTCGTTTTCACTATATTATGAGAGTGGACTGCAGTATTATGGATAAGCCTAGAGATTGGAATGGATTATGTTGGACATAAGTTAGTATTGTTTATGGATAGAAGTTTTTTCGATATTATTGATGGGATGTTATAGTAATATAGTTTTGGAAAAAGGACAACCTGCAGGACGGGCGACAACCCACTGTGTCGGACAAGGCCGTGGGAATCGAACCCACAACCGAAGTGCGACTGGCCATTATCGCCTACCACTGGCCTACAGGAAGTCCCTGTTTAGTAGAAAATAGTTTTATTATATTAAGCAGTATGATATATGAAGTATAATTCCATTTTATGAACCATATATCATTAATCTCACTATAGATGGACTTATGTATTTTTTGATAAATTTTCTAACCTTTTGTTTGAGACAGATGGAATGACCCATCATTCTATCACATGATCTTCTAACACATCACGAATGACAAATTCAACTTCATTTCTTTAAGAGATGAAGTAGAAATTGTCCAAAGTACGACCAACGGTGAGACTATACCGAAATCACGAAAGTATTTAATCTAATTACAATTTCATCAACCTTAAGGAAACGATCTTGAAAACCAAAAATGTTGTCCTAGTTCTCTTATATCTGATGAATCAGATGGTACCTTAGATCATCAAAAATTTATGGCTTTGTTATTGCTGGGTTTTCCATAGCCATGTTCTCTACCACCCTCCATCAGAACATGATGGTTAGATTTCTCTTCCATATACATATTTTCACCTATGTGGAAACCCAGTGATTAGTTAATTTGGGTAACTGTTACGTTTCATACATTTGTTTTTAAAGATTGGTTTTGGTATTCCTTTTTACGATGTGGGTTTCTATCAAAGAAACTTTTGAATAGTAAACCATTCATAACCCCAACGAATTTTGAGGGCGAAATTCATTTTAAGGGGGGTAGAATGTAACACCCCGAGATTTTATGATAAATATTCTTTTTAATGTCTTGTGTTGTACACTACACCAAAAGGAGCTTTCACAACACGCATCCTTGAATTTCCTTTCATTACACGCAATCACGACCTTCCTCGATAGCGTGTGTAGTACGCAATACCGAGTTTAACTAAACAACTATATGCTATTAAAATATTATTAAAAGAAGCCGTTATGAATAGTAATAACCACCTTTTAAAATTTTAGAAATTTTATCTCTCAAAATGGACTTAATTTTTTGGATTCGGAGTATCGAATTTAGCCTAAGGTGAAATTTTGGTACTTTTCGGATAACTTTCATATTCTGATGAATAGTGAAAATTACTAAATTTTAATTAAAAACAACTTTTTTAATCAAAATAATTAAATGTGATATATTATTATTTTGAGTGGTATTAAAGTATATTTAGAATATATTTTTACAATTTAATACAATGTTGGTCATTGGATGTAATTTCACAATTAAACCAGACATACACAAGTGTCAATCTTTTGATAGATATTATCTCTTAAGAACACGCTATTTGTTTTGACGACGTGAATTAATTTTTAAATTAATTAATGCAACTGATATGTATTGAATTTGGTAAAATAGACATCATTTTTGAGTTCATAATATCAAATATATCTTATCCTTAATTTTTGGTATCTTTCTAGAAACTTTTATTTTTTGATGAATAGTGAAACCACTAAGTGGTAGTTAAAAAATGAATTATTCATAAAACTTAATTTTACCGCTTCTGTGAATGGAATTTCAAAAATCCGAGATACACGGTTGATTTCAGTAAGTAAAATGTGGTTCAATGAGATGAAAATATTTTTTTGGCGAATAGTAACTTTTTACTTTTTTTTCCGCGTTTAAAAGTAAATAGGGTAATTAAGGGTAAAAATGATATTATTATTACCCTGAAACATGTCGTAATTCTATTGGATAAGTGTAATTCGACCAAAAACAACCCTTGGAATAATATATGACCATTTAGGCCCACTTGGATTAGATTAGGACATTTATTATTAGTTAATTCAAAGAACAGTTAAAAGAGTTAAAATCAATGTTTATTTACTACAACATTTTTAATATAGGGTTATACATAAGATAAATTCAATTGTAAATATTCATTAGAAATCGAATAAGATTTCATAAATGATGATATTTTATTTATAATTTTTAGACAATAAATAAATTAATTTATTTATGACACAATGATGATGCAGTAATTACCATAATAGTGAAAAATTAGAATAATTTATATTTTAAATACCCAAATAAATATAATTTGAGACTTTTTATGAATTCCACTAATTTTATAGGTTAATATGACATATTAGTATTGATTTAATTAACTTTATTCGAACTAATAATTCTTTTATAATTTTCAAAAAAAACAATTACCAAATATTGTCAAAATTGACATAAAATAGTTTTTAAAACAAATATTATATTATTAATTGTAATTTTATTCCTAAAAATCTAAGGTTCGGTCAATTGACATAGATAAGGTTATATATATTAATACTAAACAACTTGGGGTTCGTTTGGCTTGTTATAGTAAGATTATTAACCTTATAGTGTAAGAACACAAGAAGACACGGTAAAAGTAAAATTATTTAACTTAATGTTAAATCTAAATGATAAGGTTATTATAGGAACCTAAACTTGTCTAAATTCTATTGGATGATAGGATTTAGACCCATACCCACCTTAGCTTCAAAATAACTCAATTTGGAGCTATTAAAAACCGAATTTGACTTTATAATAAAATAATATTTTTAGTTATTCCAAAGGTGCCCCTCTCCTCCCTTATAAAAGGGCACCTCCTCCCTCTCATCCTCACACAACTTTGAGCCTTCAAGCTCCACCAAACCCTGACAAATTATCTTCTCCACTTCCCCAGAAACATCCTAGAGGTTCTGGTCTTCCTCAAAGACCAATTTTAGTGCCCTAAAAGGAGAACTCAAAGAGGCGCTTCAAAGAAGAGGTAATGTCTGCTACCGATTCTTTCAACATTATTTCTTCTTCCACTTCTTCATCATAGGTTGTTTCATTAGAAGTAATAACATCATATCAATCATATACTGATATGTTATTATAAGTATGAAAAAACCCTATTTCACCATCTATCCATCCTACGGAAAATGAAATCACCGCGCTTGCGTACGTACGGAATACCGTCCCCATGCCGTGGTGAAATCTATTTTCCATTACCACTTTACTTGGATGGGTATAAAGGTGTAAATACTAACTATATATGATTATTTTAAAGTGATATTGATTCTGAAATAGTATACATACACTCCAATACAGTCCCACGATCATGAGAACGATATCATCGCTTGTGCGTACGTACGGACTACCGTCACCACGACGCGATGAGATTCATTCTCCACTATAACCATTAATGAATGATTATAAAGTATATATAATAAGTAATAATGAAATATATGATATAATAATGATACTGGATTTATTTTTATATATATGTATGTCATCTACTGAATTCCATTCAACTCAATAAGGAAATGAAAACAACGTTCATGTGTACGTACGACCTACCGTCTCCATGAACGGTGTATTTCATTCTATTTACTGATTTATTATATATATGTATATTCTGAATATATATTATATATAAATAATGTTTTATATTATGGAATTAACTAATCATGATCTGTGTAATCATATGATTAATTACAAGTCAAAACACAGACGATAAATGAAACAATTTTACCCAAAACGCTCTTTAACATGGAATATACAAAAGAATGGGTAATATAACGTCATAAGTGAACCATATATGATATCATAACAATGAGTATGATTTTGGAATAAGTAAATGACATTATTTAAATCATTATACAGGAGGTTCAGACACTTACGAAGCAAATCAGAGCTAAGGTAAGGGAAATTTCACAATCTCATTTTTATCCGAGATTGTTTATACTTTGGTATATACTGGGGTGTATTTCATCATCCAAATCCATGTTCCCTCAATATTTAATACTGTTTCCATCCACATACAATATTTTAAATCCAATTTTACCCTTCGGTGAGTTTTTTTTAAAAGATATGAAAGGAATCTTTTGTCATTTTTCGTACGAGGTACTTTTTGACTTTTCCGACAAAAGTACGAGAAGAATGTTTTTTTAACTTATACGGCATGAATAGATTTTTAAAACATTATTTACAATAAGATACCTTTATAAGTTTTCATGTTTTTTTAATCAACTTCTTTTAGTTTATAATTGTACAACATGTTAAGAACAGAAAAGTGTTTTTGAAGCAGAAAGGATATTTTCCTCAAGAATGGAGTTCAAGTGTTTTATCAAAATTATTTTTCCATCTAAGATAATAAAGGGTTCTGTTTCTATACCTATTATTACATTGATTTGATTATGTTGTGTTGGAATTATATTTTTATGAATTCCTTTTTCTTATATGTATTGTTTTATGATGTGACGATGTTTAAGATTCCCATTTTTATTACATGGGTTATGCTATGATGTATGGTTTCTGATTTTGTGGCACACATAAGAATGGTATCATTATGAGATGGGTGGGACCTATATCTCCCTCCAATGCATTGGGTAAAGATTTTATATCTCATGAGATAGACATGGATGGAACTGTAGGTTATACCGGTTCAGTAAAACAGGACTGAAACGAGGAGTGAACTTTGATCAGAAATGGACTTTGTCCACTAAGATAGTCTTGGCAATGAGTCTTGAATAATAAAAAATGATTCTCTATGATTATGAGTGTATGCCATAAAGTTTCATGTTTTATGTTATGATTATTGGGATTACATTTCACTACTATGATTTATCCCATGTTATGATATTATGATCTCTTTTGAAGGTTAAGATTTCCAAAATGTTTTGTAATTATGAATATGATGTGATTGATATTTCTTCTATTTACCCTTACTGAGCATTTGAGCTCACCCTTTTATGTTTTCATTTCCCCAGGATATAAAGAAAGGTTTTAGGTAAAAAAAGTAATATCTTTACGGGAGATGTTGAAGATCTTTCACCACGATTAGAAGATTTTATTCCGAGTTTCCAAAGACACTAAACTATTACGGTCCTTGTGTGTCTGTTTTTGTTATGTATTAAGTATTCCTCAAAATTAATGTAATGTCCATGTACGTTAATCTTCGGGTCTCTACAGTGGACGACCCGGAAATTCCTCCAGAAAAACATCATCAAACTCCCATACAATGGGAATATTCTTAATCGTGAGTTTCTCACCAACCATTTGAGATAAATAATTTTCATTTATTGTAATCAAGAATCATAAGATGGATGAGATTTCCTCTAGAAGGTTATATTCATCCTTGCATCGATAGACGATCATAGATTGATATGGAATATTATATGTGATTTCCCTTCTTTGGAAATTGATATGAGCTCCGTATAAAGAAATACCATCCATGTCAATAATCCCATCAAATTCCACTATAGGAAGGATCACATGATTTGCAGGAAGCACTTTCCCACAAACTTCAATCGGAGAAGAATTATAATCTTTTGATGTGACCATTGTTCCATTTGGAGTTGTCATAGCTAACTCAACATCTAATTGTTGAGGTAATACAGTGATACCCTTAGTAAATTCTTCAGAAATAAAAGACTGGGTGGATCCAGAATCAAATAATTCATTTTCAAATTTAGAGTGGATGGTAAGTGTACCATTCACCACTTCATTGTCATACTCCACATCGCTGATAGAAATTGCATGTGACTTTCATTTTTATTTGGCCTTAAGAGTTTGTTGACGTCGATCGTCATCAACAACCATTAGATTTGGGAATTGATTGGCATAATGCTCCATCTCTTTTCACTTGAATCATTGAAGTGTAGTAGGTGCGTTCTGTGTATCCCTTTCTTTGTTCACATCATTAGACATCTTATTCCCATTATTTCAACATTCAACTGCCCAATGACATTCTTTTCCACACTTAAAACATTTTCTTTTACCTTTAAAACAATTCCCTCCATGTTTCTTTCCATATTTGAGCATAAAGGAAAACTCATCTTCATTTCAGTGTGGTCTTTAGATTTTCCTTTGAATTCAATTTTCCTCTTCTTATCAAACCCATATGACTGATGGGTTACTGAAATCTCAATCTCACCCTTGAGAGCACAAAGAACAATTTCCTCGTAGCTATTGAAGTCCCTAATGGCTTATTCCCTTCAAACACTTGGTTTTAAGCCACCAAAGAATCAATCAATTTTACTCTCATGTTGGATAATAATTCTAGAAGCGTACCTTGCACGTGTTGTAAAATTATCTTCGTAGGTACCAACTGATTCATCATCCTTTCTCTTCAGTTCAAGAAACTACATCTACATGTTTGTTCAAAGAATATGAGGGAAGTACTTATTGAAAAATAAGTTCTTGAACTCCTCCCATTCCATAGACTCATTTATATCTCATTGCCTCGTATTCTTGATAATATTCCACCATTGATCAACATCACATTCCAAACGATACACTGCTAAGATGACATTGACTTGTTCAGAACATTTTTGAACTGAAAATATCTTTTCAGTGGTACTAATCCATTGTCCAGCTACTAATGGATCATAAGACCCGCTGAATGAATGTGGACGATGCCTCATGAAGGATTCAACAGAATGTTTCTACTTCCTTTGCTCTTTTGGAAGTCTTATATGGTTCATAGCTTGAGAAAGTTGTGTGAGCATGGCTACAAGATTTTTCATTCTATCTCCCATAACATTTGGTTGCTCATGGGGGACAATCATTGCATTTCCCATTGCATTCAACGTTAACACAGTTCCTTCGGGTTCCAACAATTGACTAAAACCTAGAAGCATAGTGTGATAAACACTAATAATAATAGGAAAACCACATAATCATGAAGAAAATTTCACAATTAAGGTATTATCATAGGTTGTTCATGGCCATTTATAAAACACTAATATTGTGTTCTATGCATAGACTTATCCATAGGGTTATTACTATGGAATTCTCATCCTAGTTTCCAAAGGATGAAAATAACTTTACTCTGATACCAACTATAACAACCCATACTTTACATACATTGTAATTACATTAGAGTTGAAGAACACTTATTACAACATATAAAAAAACCATGAAAGGACCGTATAGGTATAGTGTCTTTTGAAACTGGGAAACATAAACAACTGGTTCATAAAATCAACTACATTGTATCCCGTTTATTTCATCGTATCTGGATTCCCTTTTTGGAATATCCTACTTAATATCCTTCTTCCAGAAATGGGAATAAGAAAACATACAAAAGGGTGAGCTCAAATGCTCAGTAAGGGTAAACAAAATAAATATCAGTCATATCATATTCATAAGAAAATAACATTTTGAAAATCTTAACCTGCAAAAGAGGTCATAATATCATGTCATGGGATAAATCATAGTAATTAAAAGTAATCCCAAATAATCATAACATAAAACATGAAACTTTTTGGCATACACA
Source organism: Viscum album (assembly GCA_963277665.1). Taxonomy (NCBI): domain Eukaryota; kingdom Viridiplantae; phylum Streptophyta; class Magnoliopsida; order Santalales; family Viscaceae; genus Viscum; species Viscum album. The sequence goes on along the minus strand of OY728141.1, from coordinate 1,421,989,952 downwards.
CATAATCATAGAAAATCATTTCATATTAGTCAAGGCTCATTTTACAAGACCCACATAGAGGAAAAATTCAATTACTGAACCGAGTTCACTCCTCGTTCCAGTCCTGTATCATTGAACTGTTTTAACTAGCCGTTCCAGCCATGTCCATCTCACGAGATATAAATCTTTACCCAATTAATTGGAGAGAGATATAGGTCCCACCCATCTCATAATGAAACCATTCTTATGTGTGCCACAAAATCATAAATCTTACATCATAGCATAACCCATGTAATAAAAATGGGATTCTTAATCTTCATGACATCATAACATAACCCATACAAGTTAAAAGGACATCATAAAATTAATTCCATCATAAAACAATAAAATCAATCTATAAATAGGGATAGAAACAGAAACCCATTTTATCATAGATGGAAAGTAATTTTGATAAAACACTCGAACTCCATTCTTGAGGAAAATATCCTTTCTACATCAAAAACATTTTTCCTTTATTAACATGTCATACAATTTTAAACTAGAAGAAGTTGATCAAAAATAAACATGAAAACATGTAAAGGATTATTCTTGGAAATAATTTTCTAAAAATCCATTTATTCCGTATAATTTAAAAAAACATTCTTCTTGTACTTTGGCCAAAAAAGTCAAAAAGAACCTTGTACGAAAAACGAAAAAAGATTCCTTTCATATATTTTACTAAAAACTCACCGAAGGGTAAAATTGGATTTAAAAAATTGAAGGAGGATGGAATGAATATTACATATTGATGAAACTTGTATGTGGATGATAAAATACACCCCAGTAAATACCAATGTACAAACAATCTCGGATAAAAATGAGATTGTGAGATTTTCTCTTACCTTAGTTCTGATATGCTTCGTATGAATCCGAACCTCCTGTAATATGGTTTAAATAATGTTAGTTGACTTATTAAAGAATCATATTCAATGTTATGATGTCATATATGGTCATATTTGTATCTTATTAGTAGTAATATTTCACTGCTACTTGTTATTCGGGTGTTTATTGCTTTATATTATTATGCGTGTTTTGTCGAATAAATTCTTATTCATCTTTATAGGATATAGATACATCATTTACAGAATTTTATTAGTGTAATATATATCATATTAATTCATTCATTTCATTTATATAATAATTATTAAATTAAGATCATATTGAATGAGTCGCATCACATCATGGAGACAGTAGGTCGTACGTACGCACGAGCGATGATATTGTTCCCATGATCGTGGAATTGTACTGAAGTGTATGTATAATATTTAATAATAAATACCACTTTACAATAATCATATATAGTTATTAATTTTCACCATTATAACTATCCAAGTAAGGTGTTTGTGGAAAACATATTACACCCAAGTGTGGAGACGGTATTCCTTATGTACGCACGCACAATGATTTTTTTTACCGTAGGATGGATAAGAGTTGAAAATGGGTTGTTTCATTTTTATAATAAAATATCATTATATGAGGGAAACTGATGTTATTACCTCATAATGAAACAACTAAAGAAGAGGGTGTATAAGAATAATGGAACTTGAATAAAACGGTAGAAGGTATTACCTCTTCTTCGAAGTGCCTCCTTTAAACATTCTCTTAGGGAACTCGAGTTGGTCTGTTGATAAGACCAGTACCTCTAGTAGGTTTCATATGAAGTGGGAAAGTTAAATGGGACGGTTTTGGCTGAGCATGAAGGCTCAAAGTAGTGTGAGGAGGAGAGGGAGGAGGTTCCCTTTTATAAGGGAGTAGAGGGGCTCCTTTGGAATGTCTGAAAATACTATATTATTATAATCATATCATCAGTTTCAAAAAGTCCAAAAATCATTAAATATGAAGATAAGATGACTCATGGTCGAAATAAAATCATCCAATCATAATTGGAGATGTTTTGGAAAATATTTGCATCATTATAATCTTATTTATTTAAATCATATATTAATGAGGTAAATATTGCATCATTATTGTGTCATAAATAATTTAACTTATATGATGTCTAAAAATTAAAAATAAATACAAACATGTAGGAAATATTTTTTATATTTGAAATGAATATTTATATTTGAAATGATAATTTATATAGCCCATTATACAAATTAATTACTAAAGAGGTTTTGTTAATGCCAATTTTGACTTTACATAAAATCAATTAATCTAATGTGTCATTGTCTTTCATAAGTGGCTCCATGGGGTCCCAAAATCAACTCAAGGATGACCATGGTCGGCCATTACTCATCCAATAAGGGTTGGACATGTGTTAAGGTAATTTTGAATTATTATAATTTTCTTTTAACCATGAATTACCCTATTTACTTTTAACTATGGTAAATAAAAGTAAATAGTTACTATTCAAAAAAATTATTTTTATCTAATTGAACAACGTTTTACTCATTGATATTAACAGTGTCTCTAGGATTTTTAAAATTCAACTCATAGAAGCGGTAAAATTAAGTTTTATGGAAAATTGCAAAAGCTCCTAAGAGGCGGGTAAAGGACGTTGAAAATGACAATACAATTTTGATAAATTTTAAATTAATATAATATGACTCCAATTAATTTCATTGAACTTATATAAGTATTATGTACACATTTTGACCTAAAATAAATTTAAATCAAATAAATTATTATATAAATAAAAAGTCGGTTTTGACAAAAAACTCAGTGTTTTCTCTATTCATAATAAATTGATGTTTTTTAGAAAAAGACCAAAAATCCATCCTAAGATATATTTAATATTATGAATTAAAAAATTATGTCTATTTATCAAAATTCAAAACATAGAAGTGGACTTAATTAATTTTAAATGTCATTCCCGTTATGAAAACAAATAGCGTGTTTTTAAGAAACAATAACTATCAAAAGATCATCACTTGTTTATGTCCAATTTCAACGTGAAATTAATTCCAATGACCAAAATTGGATTAAATAGTAAAAATATATTCTAATTACACATTAAAACAAATTAAAAAGATAATATAGCCATATAAATTATTGTGATGAAAAAAGATTTTTTTAAATAAAATATAGTGTGTTTTTACTATTCATCAAAATATGAATGTTACCAAAATAATATGAAAAATTTATCCAAAGTAAATTTTTATATACTAATTCCAAAGTAGAATTTAATTGTTTCAAATTGGACCTATAAACATGTCAAAAACTAGATTTAAAATGTGTGCACCATCAAAAGGCGGTAAAAATGCATTTTTTGAAAAATACTTCTTTTATCCGAAAAACTGATTTTGTTTTCATACCTCATTCTAAAAAATGTGTAAGATGATTTATAATGTTATAAAATTTAAAAATCAGTTAATTCAATTCATAATGGCTAGTTCTTAATATTATAATAATATATCGTTGTTTAGTGAAACTCGGTAATGCGTACAACACATGTCATCGAGGAAGGTCACGATTGCGTGTAACGCAAGCCAAGATACTATTGTGTGCAGTGAAATATTATTTTGTGTATAACATAATACATAAAAAAATATTTTTCATAATATATCAGGGTGTTACACTGCTACACCCATCCACCGGCACCACCGAAAACCTGCTATCCCACCGTCCATCACACGACCAGTACCACCGCTTGTCTCTGCTTCGGTGGAAAGTATCTTCAGCGGCTATTTGGATGATCTTCAATGGCCTTTTTATTTCTCATCCTGTGCCTATGGCCTCTGTGGAACGTCCTCTTCACCGCAATGGTCTAAAACCCACCATGTCATTGATTCATATTCTTATCCATGTTGAACACTCATGGAGGATGGGATTGGTCCATGTTTGTGTTAGCCCCGCCCTCCGCGTTATGATTTCAAAGAATGGTGGAGGTTTGGGGAAGATGTTCATACATAGAATGTAATAACGTAATCCCGAATAGAGAAAAACCAAAAGAAACGTCACCCTCCTGCAAGAACGCATGATCAGAAGATCAACCTGTTCGTGGGTTGATGTACATTTGACATTAAAAATAAAAAGGTGGAAGAAATCCAAAATAAATCAATCCCCTACCTCGTTGGCATTCATTGCAACAACATTTCATCCTTTAGGGTCTAATTGGTCGATGGTGTTTGTCATTCTTCGAAGTACGTCGATGTTGATGGCATCCCACCGGTATTCTTCATTCATCATTGGGGACGAAATCCATCAGAGATACATCATAGAATCCTCACAGTTTAATCCTCATTCCACCAATGCTTCAAACTATTAAGAATACAACATGTCATAGCGTTTTTGTTATGTTGTGACGTCACATCATTACACAGTTTCATTTGTGAAACAACAAACCTGTGACATGTCATTAAATCTTATTTATGCTACATGTTAATGATTGATTGATGAGATGCATTAATGCCTCTCCTTACTGCCTCATCTCTACATCATTGCATCTATGGGTCGTCGTCCATTGGTGAGAAAATAAATAAAATAAAATTTTACGTTATTTTATGATTTTAATTAAAAGTCAAAAAATTAACTTTTCTATTTGGCCCGTGTCGTTTTAGGTTATGTACTTTCTAGGCATATCTCAACATTCGGAGATCAATGTTGCTCTCAGATTTTTGATCCATGAACCATTTCAAAAGCTAGATAACCCATCTCACACTTTTACAAAACATGTCTAAAAAATGTTCACAATTTTATTCCGAGCTCACCGGGCCACAGAATCACGTACTATCAAAGCATTTAGTCTCAAAATAATTCCATATAATTAGAAAAAATTACATGGAAATTTTTATTTGTTACATTTTCCCAACCATAGGGCCATACGTCCTCGAAATCCAAAAAAAAGGGTTATTCAAAGAAATGGGGGTAATGAGCATGATTTGGAGCCTCCCTCTACCATGTTCTCTCCGAGAGATTCCTGTTCTACCACTGATGGTGCACCATATGAATATAATTCCCATGAAGGACCCACTATTGTCGATCTTCTATCTCAATTGGGAACTCCACCAATGTCAAACCATCGTCATTGTCTAGCTCACCCCCGTCGATGATGTGGGATGGATCATGCTTGTATCTCCTCAGCTGCGCCGCATGAAAAAAAAATCATGCACCCAGTGCATATGTTGTGGAAGACCATGGAGGTATTCCACCTTGCCAACTCTACTCAGGATCTGAATAGGTCTGATTTACCTCAGAGTTAGCTTCCAGCCCCGACCAAATCTCTGCAATCATCGTCGTGGTGAGACCCAAAGAAACACATTTTCAACCTTTTCAAACTCCAGGGGTCTCTGTATCCTATAATTATAACTCATCTATATAATCTTTGAATTCCTCATCCACTCTTTTATGACATTCACCTTCTCAGTGGTAGCCCAAACCAACTCTGGACCCAAGATTGTTGACTCCCCAAGGTCTGTCTAGCATAGATATGATCTACAATGCCTCCCGTACAAGGCCTTGAATGGTGTCATGCCAATGGTGGAGGGATATCTGTTGTTATATGGAATCTCCAACAATGGTAGGTGGTCCTCCCAAATATGTTCAAAATCTATGATGCAATCACGAAGCATGTCCTCCAAGTTCTTTATAGTCTGCTATTTTTGACCATTTATCTGGGGATGAAAGGATGTGCTCAGGTGTAGCTGAATCCCGAACATCTCCTATAATACCAACCACAATAGGGATATAAACCTTGTATCACGGTCTGAGATGATTGTCAAAGGCACCCTGTGAAGCCACATTATATCTTAGACATAGAGGCATCCCATTCCCTCTACCAGCCCCTTCTCCTAGATTGGTAAGAAGTGAGATGAAATTGTAAGTCCGTCAATGATCACCCAAATAGAATAATGGCATCTAGATATAAGTGGTAACCCCTTCAAAAATTCCATTGAGATACCATACCATTTCTACTCAGATACATCATGTGGCTGAGCCAGGCCTACTGGAACCTGATGCTCAACCTTCACTTGCTGACAAGTGGGGCATCATGAGATGAACACAACCACTATTTTATTTACTTCTTTCCACCATTAATGAGATCGAATGTCATGTTACATCTTCACCAATCCAGTATGTACCTCCAAAACTGGTGTATTGAACTCTCTCCACACCTTCTCCCGCAACGCCACTGGTAATATGGTGTGCCCTCTTAAAAGGATGAATTGCTCCCCACCTATCAAAAATCAATCAAGAGAATGTCCTGAGGATAACTTATCACATTGGGCCAGACATTAAATATCCACATGATGTGCCTCCCTGACTTGTTATAAGAGTGGGGGAGTAACCATCTTCAACCGATGGTAAGATTCTCCATCATCATCCACGAAGGATATCTATATCACGTGTAGCTACTATGACATCTCACTCAGATGCTACAAACCTGTCCTCCTACTAAGCTCTTCTGCAACTATGTTCCCATTCCTAAAAGTATATACTATCTATAATTCATAGTCCAAGAGGATCTCTAAACATATCCATTGTATTAGGTTCAGGTCCATCAGGGAGAAGATATACCTGAGACTCTTGTGGTCGGAGTAAACTGTAAATCATTCACCCATCAAGTAGTGCCACCAAATCATTAAGGAAAACACCACTGGCTGCTAACTCCATCTCATGGGTCGCGTAGTTTTTCTCATGCTAAATCAACTTTTGTGATCTGTATGCATTCACCGCTCACTCCGGTATCAGGAAACATACTAGAATAGTCCATGATGCATCACAGAGAACTAATTACTCAATGCCCTCATCTAGAAGTCTCAATATGGGGGCGCTAGTCTGTCTCCACATCAGCTCCTGGAAACTCTGATGGCATTTCTCCAACCAAACTAAGTGTTTTCCCATCCATGTCAAAGATGATAAGATTTATTCTACTATGATAGTTTGGTCACAAACCAACGATAGTAACCAGCCAACCCTAAGAATATCTACACCTTAGTCACATAGAGATATTACACTAATTTTGGTGCTCTCTGTGTGTATCCAGGACTATCCAGTGGTTTGTAGCATGCTCTTCCTCCGATGCTGAGTACACCAAGATTTCATTAATGAAAACTACCAAAAAATGATTGAGGTATGGAAGAAAGACCATGTTCATGAGTCCAATGAACATTGTGGGGGAATTGGTCATGTTGAGGTCATCACCAAGAACTCGTAGTGGTCTTACCAATATTAAAAAGAAGTATTTGGTATGTCTTCATCCTGTACCGAAAGCTGATGATAGTCGGATCTGAGGTCGATCTTCAAGAAATAACTTCCCCCGTCAGCTGATCAATGAGTTTATCAATCCACATCGGTGGATATATGTTCTTTACAGTAACCTTATTCAAGAACCAGAAGACCACAAAAATCCTCAAGCTCTCGTATAATTTATAGGAAAATAATAACTGGGATTCCCATGATGAAACACTTGGCCTTAGAAACACCTTCTATGGAAATTTCTCATGTTATAACCTATAATCGCAATGCTCTGCAACAACCATCCGATATTATAGTGGGGATATCAGTACCATTCCTGGGTACAAGTTGATGAAATAGACTACCTCTCTGTAAGGAGGTAGTCCCAGAACATCCTCGGGAAAAACATCATCATACTCATCCACCATTACAGGAATGCTTAGACTCTTCTCATCCACTGCAACCAGGGTGAGGTTATCCAACTTATGAGTGATTGGCTACATCCTTCACTGAGAATGTATGTCATGTGATGTAAGGGTTTCCCTCTCCCTAGTGAATGAAAACCCAGTCCCATCCTGGTACCCACATTGCACTTTGTGCATAAAACATTCGATCTGTTTCGGGACTATAGATAACAAGTCCATACACATGATGATGTCATAAGGTTTCGATGCTACTACTAGAAGATCCAAGATGAATTTCTCGCCACCTAGAGTAATCTCACACTACCGGCACAAGTGTATAATCATCTTACCCCCTCCCTATAGGTATCTATAAACATAATGATCAAGCCAATGGCTCCACTAGAATATCCGAGATCCGAACGAGTTAAATGGATATGAAAGAGTGATTGGAACCTCTATCAATAGGAACTACATCTATGGTTGAGAATACACATATCGTACATTGAATCAACTTCGAAGCACCGTGGTCATAATCCTTCACTGCTTGAAGCTGATATCTCCCCTTTCTGCATGCTTCATGAGGTTGGGGAGGACCACCTGAAGGTGGTGGAAGTAGTACCTCGAACTGTTTTCCACCTGTTGTCACTCAGCCGGCTCCCCAGGCACATATTCCATCCTATATCCCTCCTCACTCAAACCTCTTCCTCTATATTGGTAGTCCCTTTACTATCTACTAATCTTCTTCATGGTGGGTTGCGCAGACATGAGACATTTGTCAGTTCCCACCGCATGAGTAGCAAACCCTTCTCATGTACTCTCACCTGCTGTCCTAGAGGCCTCACAACACATATCCTAAGTCCTGGAGTCATCCACTAGATGATCATCCATGTTTGGACCACTACACCATCTATGAGATGCCTTCCATGTATTGCTCAAAAACCTATCTCCTGGTGGTGTAACCCAATATTAGTGCCTACTCTACAAGGAATCTCTCTACTATTAGTGATTTCTCTAGTACTCCAGCCTACGTGGGGAAGCTGAGAGACACCATCTACACCCTGGTCTCCCACCTGAGTCCTTTCTCAAAGGTCTAATCCCGAAAAATGGGTCCTGATCCACATATGTAGAGTTGTAGGAAGGCTCGAGAACCACACTGAGTACTCAGCTTCCGCCACGATGCCCTGATGAATGTGAAGTATCTTCTAAATGCGCACTGAGCGCAACATATCATGGAAGAACACATCTAAAAAAACAACTCAAAGTCTATCCAAGTGAGTGTTGCCTCATCATGATTCTGAATCGTCAGACTACACCTTCTCCATGTCGAGCCATGAAAAAGGACTACACCTAAGATTTCCATCTGATCAATAGGAATCCTCTCTAAGCAGAAGACCCACTTCACTACCTCCAACCAATCCTTAGTGACCTACGGATATGCATCTCCCATGAAACTGGAAGGTATCATTCTCTAAAACTCTTGAAAGGCCCTAATTATACGCATGTCCTCTATCGGTTCCTCTAGTAGTAGATGCTGACCAACGGGTCGTGGTAGTACTGGTGCACCACCCCATGGGGGAATCACAAGAACTATTTAATAAACAGACACCTTCTCACTAGGTGGCCAATCCACCTAACCATGTATCGTAATTTTAGATGGTCATCCTCATGGAGGGGTCGTGAAATAGATCAAAAAGGTCCACAGTCAATAGATTATACTAGGTGAGTTGACTCTTATACAAAATAAAATAAAGAGAAACTTTTTCACCAAGGGTTTTTATTCATTGTGCCGAAAAGAATAATTTGAGGTCCTTGTGTGTGTATATGGCAGCTGTTGCACCAACACTAGACTACTCAAATCTAAAAGACGGAATCACAACATTTAACCATGTTTACCCAAAACAAAAACAATATGCTCTCAGTCTCTTGAGGTAGAAATGACATCCTTTGATACCAATTTGTCACGACCCATCCCCTGGGGCCTATGCCATGACATACCCCAATCCTGCCTACTAATGGTCACGGGTTGGTGACTAGCACCGAATGCGTCATCCTACATGTGGGGGGAATTTTCTTGAATACCTATACACCCAAATACCCAACGAAGTCCCAAAACCTGAAAAGGGAAAAAAATTATACAAAATCAATTGCTGAGTAAATGTTCAACTGAAAACAAGTGGGCCATAATACACACCCACCAAAAAGAACTGAAAACCCGCAAAGTACAATGGGATGTGGGTACCCATTCGCTGATTACGCCACCTGATTGTAAGAATAGTGTATCTACTGGAAGAAAAATTAGTATATCGTTTCTACCTGATCCTACAAGGCCCCACCTACACCTATGTCACCATGTCCTTTGTCGAAAATTCCATCATCTGCGCAAGACACAACATATACAGGTGAAGCCCGTGCATGGGTGAGTAACACAGAACTCAACAGGTGAAACCATTCCACTAAGAAGAATCGCCATGATGAAACAACAAAGAAAAGACACAAAGAAAAGAAAAATCACCCCAGATATAATCTAAATAATAGGAATAAGGTTCGTCAGCTATAATGATTAATGTTTTGTACTATTGAGGGACTCATCACTAATGAATCTCTACACGTCTTCCTGGAAACTAAGGACCCACACAACTACTGCTCATCTGTCAAGCCACTAAGGATACACAAGGATGTTGTTCGTTTTTCAGGGCACTAAGGATCCAGAAATTTCATACTCATCTTCCGAGCCACTGAGGATCCACACGGCTATTTCTCGTCTGTCGGGCCACTATAGATCCACACGGTTGCAGCTCAAGCGATCAGTTATACCTCAACTGCCATGAAGTCCCACATAGAATAACCCTGGGGACTATCTCGTCATAAGGTATCCATCTCCACAAATGGTGCATCGAATGGATGCCTGATTTGTACATTATTAACGTTTTAGTAAACAGGGACCGGTTGCATCTAGGCCTGGTCTAACCCGATCGGACCGACCTAGCCTAACTAGCCCGAGGGTCCCACATACCCTGAGCTAATTCGACTAGCTCAACTTGACCAGGTTCAGTTGATGGTAGGTATCTTCTGGTATGTCCATTGGGTTGGGTGTAAGGGGACTCGCTGGGCCCAGCCCAGTTCATCCGGAGGTCCAGGTCACCCGGCGACCCGGTCTCATCCAGCCCGGCTAGATGGGCACAGGTCCGGCCCGCTGGGTGCAGGTCCAGCTCGGACCCCTGGTCTGGGGTGCAACTCAATGAATGGGGGCACGACCCCCCATATAGAGCCCGACCAGCTTGAAGCGGGCCAGTGGTGTGCATCAGGCCGGGACGAAACCGATTGTCGTGTTCGGCTCCCTGCACGGGTCCGGGTTCATCTGTTGGGCCTCCATCCTGACGCGGTCGAGCGACCATGTCTGTCTGCTTTCCCAGTCGGCCTGGACATGACCACTCCCTCCACATCACACATGGACTCAGTCCATGGGTTTGACCCGTCTAAAAGCTTCCAGGATGGTGGCATGGATCTCTAGCATTGCTGCCCGTGTCGGCTACGTCGTCCACTGCCTCAGTGTGCTGTCGGGGTGCCCTACTCAACCGGGCCGCCATCAGGGCAGGGGAACCACTGTCCCGCCATCCTGCACATGGCCTGCACCACCAGTATATTCTTTTCGAGACCACCAGATATGCTTCGGTGGTCTGTTATTCATGTTTCTTGCGTCTACGACCTCCGGGGAATGTCCTCTACACTATGAATGTCTCAAACCCGCCCTGTTGTCAATTTGAGTGCTTGTCCACATAGAACACATGCGGCAGAGGGTCTTGGGCCTTCGTCATGTCGTCCCGCTCCCTCTACGTTAGGATTTCACAACATGGGGGGGGGGGGGGGGGGGGGGTTCGGGGAAGGTGTTCAAACATAGCAAGTAAAAAACATAATCCCAAATAATGTTAACCAAAAAAATGTCACCCTCCGGTAAGAACTCATTGTCCGCTAATCAACTTTTTTGTGGGTTGATCGACGTTCTTCATTTAGAATAAGAATGGGGAATATCTTCCAAAAAAACAAACCCCTACCTCGTGGATGTTTGTTGTCATAGCGTTTCATCCTTGAGGGTCCAAGAAGTCAATGGCATTTGTCATTCTTCAATGTACATAAAAGTTGATGGCGTCCCACCGACGTTAATCATTCTTCGTTGGTATGGAAATCTGTCAGAGGTTCGTCAGAAGATCCTTACAATTTAATTCTTGTTCCACCAAAACATCAAACTATAAAAAATAAAACACATCACAAGGATTCTTATAATGGTAAGATGTTACGTCGTTACACAGTTTCATTTATGAGACAACTTCACTATTACGCATCATTAAAATGTTTTCATGATGTATGCTAACGATTCGTTAATGAGTTCCATTAATGCATCTTGTTGCTACCTCATTACTGCATCGTAGCATCATCGTGTCATCGCTCATCACTGAGAAAAGAAATAAAATAAATTTTTATGTTATTTTATATTTTTTTTTCGAAAAGTCCAAAATTTAACTTTTTCGTTCGGCCCTTGTCAGCCAAAGTTATGTGGTTTTTTCGTGAATCCCAGCATTCTGAGTTCATCTATGTTGTCTTATTTTTTATCTGAGCATCAGTTCAAAAGTTAGAAAAACATGCTCGCATGTTTACTGAATGTTCCTTTAAAAAATTTCAACATTCCGTTACGGGCTCACCGGGCATCGGAATCACGTGTTGTTAGAGCATGCATTCTCAAAATAAATCCATATAATTTAAAAACAAACTAAAATTATAAGACGTTACACTCATTCAATGTGATATACTTGATAAGTATTAAATCCTCTACAGGGTTTTGTTACTCATTTAACCAAAACATATTTCTTAGTGTAGAAAATGTCTTACACTATATGTTTTTAGTGGTGATGTTGGTATTAAAAGGTAGGGTGTTTTTGTTACTATGTTTCTAATTGTGAGTAATTCATTTATAAATAGGCTATGAAGAGTCACACTCTCCTAATTCTCGGATTATCTATCCCTTTTAAGTATATATGGAAAATAATTTTTTGTATTTGGGATGTTACTTTTTGATTTACCATTTTTCATGTAAGTGAATCCATTTATTTACGTATATAATCACTCATGAACATTAATTCCCACCACATGTGTCTTGTAACATGAAGATGACAGGATGTTTGATGATTGTATTGATAAACATGTTGTCAGAGGATCAAAAAAGTATTAGTAACATAGGGTGACATAAGAAAAATAAATTTGTGTTATGAGCTATTAACTGATGAGTAATCTTCATCTATAGTCATCTGATTTCACTATTGAAAAATGACCTTTTGCGGCAGGCTATTTCCTTTGGGAATAGATACCGTCACAAATACTTCATCAATGAGATTATCTGAGATGGGGAACTTATCCCATCACAAATAATAAGTTATTTACAACGGGATAAGGGGTCTTATCGCAAAAGTTTTGGTGCGGCTTTGGCACCAAACCGCAGGAAGGGTATTTTGGACGGGGGGGGGGGGGGGGGGTGCCTACCCATTGCAAATACTCGGCGGCGATAAATACAATTTGCGATGAAGATATACCCCTGTCACAAATCGTGTGTCAGCAGGTCACTATTTGTGATGGGACCCGCCACAGATTCCATTTTAACCGCAGAGGGTAATTAATGTGATTAAAGGTATCCACAATGGGTCCCATCCTAAATAGTATTGTCTCAAATAATCTAACCTATATATACCCCCCAACCATTTTTTTCATTCTTCCTTTCAATTTCTACTTTCTCTCTCTCTCTCTCTCTAAACTCTAATATTATAGTTAAAATTTCTCGGATTTAATATTTTTACAATAATATTTTGAGGCCGTCTACAGTAATATGATATCATGTTTAAAGGTATTTATGTTTTCTTCAATTTAATATTTATTTCATTCTTTATATTATTTTTTATTATTATTAATTAGTTGTAATTAAAATATATTGATACTGATTTGTTATCCGTATTTTATGGAAATTATAAATTGAAATTATTAGTACTAATTATTAGTAATAAGTAGTAATTATGAATTATTAATGATTATTAGTAATTATTATAAATAATAAGCGGCAATTAGTAATTATTAGCTATAATTTGCAGTAATTAATAGTAATTAACACTAATTTGAATAAATTAGTGGTAATTTGTAACAATTAGCAATAATTAGTAATAATTAGGTGAAAATAGTAATAATTAGTAAAAAATAGTAATAATTTATAATAATTTGTAATAAATACAAATAATTAGTAATAAATACTAATAATTAGTAATAAATACTAATAATTACTAATAATTACTAATCATTACTAATAATTACTAATAATTTCTAATAATTACTAATAATTAGTAATAATTATTAATAAATACTAATAATTAGAAATAAATACCAATAATTAGTAATAATTTGTAATAATTAGTACTAATTAGTAATAATTAGTAATAATTAGTAATAAATACTAATAATTAGTATTGAATAGTAATAAATACTAATAGATACTAATAATTAGTAATAAATAGTAATAAATAGTAATTATTAGCAATAATTCGTAATAAATATTAATAAATAGTAATAAATAGTAATAAATAATAATAAATAGTAATAAATAGTAATAAATACTAATAAATACTAATAATTTGTAATAAGTAATGATAATTAGTTATAATTAGTGATGATTAGTAATAATTAGTAATAAATACTAATAAATACTAATAATTAATAATTAACTGTAATAAATATTAATAATTAGTATTAAATACTAGAAAAAGAAATAAATAGTAATAAATAGTAACAATTAGTCATAATTAGTTATAAATAGTAATAATTAGTAACAAATAGTAATAAATAGTAATAAATAGAAATAATTAGTAATAATTAGTAATAATTAGTAATAAATACTAATAAATATTAATGATTAGTAATAATTAGTAATGATTGGTAATAATTTGTAATGATTTGAATTAATTAATAATTATTTTTAATAATTTGTTTAAATTATTATTTATTATTAATTAATTGTAATAAATACCAATCATTAGTAATAATTAGTAACAAATCGTAATAAATAGTAATAATTAGTAATAACCTATAATAATTATTTATAATTAGTAATAATTAGAAATAAATAGTAATAAATAGTTTTAATTAGTAATAATTAGTAATAATTAGTAATAATAATTGACATTTAGTAATAATTAGTAATCCATAGTAATAAATAGTAATAATTATTAAAAGTTAGTAATAAATAGTAATAAATAATAGTAATATATAGTAATAATTCTTAATAAATTCTAATAAATTGTAATAAATTGTAATAAATTGTAATAATCACAAATCAATAGTATGAACTAGTACAGAATAGTAGTAAATAGTAATAAATATTAATAAATAAAAATAAATAGGAATAAATAGGAATAGTTTGGAATAATTAGGAGTAATAAAGAATAAAAATAACTAAATAAGAATAATTAGGAATACATAGAAATAATTAGGAGTATTTTGGAATAATTAGGAATAATTAGGAATAATTTGGAATAATTATGAATTATTAGGAATAGATAAGAATAATTAATAATAATTAGCAATAATTATAAATAATTATAAATAATTACCAATAATTAGTAATAAATAGTAATAATTACTAATAGATAATAATAATTAGTAATAAATAGTAATAAATTGTATAAATTGTAATAATTAGTAATAAATAGTAATAAATAATAATAAATACTATTAAATAGTAATAAAAAGTAATAAATAATAATAATTAGAAATAATTAGTAATAATTAGTACAAATTAGTTATAATTAGTTACAATTAGTAATAATTAGTAATAATTATAAATAAATACTAATAAATACTATTAATTAGTAATAAATAGTAATAAATAGTAATAAATAGTAATAAATAGTAATTATAATTAATAAATATTAATAAATAGTTTTCATTAGTAATAAAGTTTAAATATTTGTAATAATTTGTAATAATTAGTAATAAAAAATAATAATTAGTAATAAATCGAAATAAATAGAAAAAATTCAATAATTTGTAATAATTTGTAATAATTAGTAATAAATACATATAATTAGTAATGATTAGCAATAATTAGTAATAATTAGTAACAATTAGTAATGATTTGTAATAATTAGTAATAATTAGTAATAATTAGTAATATTTAGTAAAAATTAGTATTAAATATTATTAAATATTATTAAATAGTATTAAATTGTAAACCATATTAATATTTAGTCATAAAGAGTAATAAATAGTAATAAATAGTTATAATTAGTAATAAATAAAAATAATTATTTATAATTAGTAATAATTTGTAATAAATAGTAATAAATTGTATTAAATAGTAATAAATAGTAATAATTTCTAATTATTAGTAATAATTAGTAACATTTTATAATAATTAGTAATAATTAGTAATAATTAGTAATATATATTAATAAATAGTAATAAATAATAGTAATAAATAGTAATAAATCACAATAATTTGTAATAAATTGAAATAAATATTTATAAATAGTAATTAATAATAAAAAATATTAATGATCATAAATAAATAGTATTAAATAGAAATAAACAGGAATAAATTGGAAGAATTAGGAATAATTAGAAATAAATAGGAATAAATAGGAATAATTAGGAATAAATATGAATAATTACGAATAATTAGGAATAATTAGGAATAATTATGAATAATTATCAACAATTAAGGATAATTAGGAATAATTAGGAGCAATTAGGAGTAATTAGGAATAATTCGCAATATATAATTATAACTAGAAATAATTAGTAATAATTAGTAATAATTAGGAATAATTGGGAATAATTATCAATAATTATGAATAATTAGAAAAAATTAGGAATAATTAGAAATAATATGAATAAGTTATAATAAATTGTATGAAATTTTCATAATTTCCAATAGATTGGGGGCACTCCTTTTTCTCAATGAATCTTCTCCTTTCAACTCTCACATATTCAAAACATTTAGTAAAATATGCTTCTATGTATGCGTATCCAATCTTGTATGATCTAGTTTTGATATGCATTCATAGGGCCACATTTTTTCATAATGTTTTCAGGCAGAGACAGTTGTATAAAAATGATTCATTGATGAAAATGCGGTTCTTTTGTCTTAAAACTCATTTACATGCATCTTTATCACACAAAAATCACAATGAAGAATCTAGTTGGAGGTATGCTTATGTATTCTCATATGTACGAGAATTGATATGCGTACCTCTGATAAGATTCTTCATGTTCATTTCAATGTGAGAATGTTGCAAGTAAATGAGCAGTCAGACAAAAGAATAGCTAGTAATCCACTAGAAATTGTTTCGCCCATAATTAGTTGTAATTATTAAGAAATAGCTATAATTATTTATCTTCCCTTTTTTGGATAGTGTTTTAATTATTGAAATTATTCAAAAATATTAATGATTTTATATTTTGTAGAAAAATATGGTACATGGATGTCAAAAACAGTCATAATTAGATGATAGCGATTGGATAAATCAGCACAAACATCAAAATGGTTCTAGTTTAAATCCTGTATATATTGAGGGCGTTGAAGCATTCTTTTCATTTTCATTATAAAAACCAGAATTAGTTTCAAAAGTCATAATTATTTTTCCTTGTAAAAAATGTGCTCTAAGAACATTTGACACACTTGACAACGTTGGAGGACATCTCATGGATTTTGGTTTTCAACGACATTATGTTTTTTTCTATGAACAATGTGAACAATGTTCCAGAGAAGATACTAATAATTTGATTCTAGATACATCATTGTATCAAAATTTATTACATGATGTTATTGGTCCATCTGTTCAACAAACTGAAACTCAAGATAATTTTGAGTTAACTCTTTATTTGGCACCATCATAATTTTATGTGTTGTTTAGGTTTACAGAGGATGAATTATATCCTAGCTAAAATATAAGAAAATTAGAATTGGTCAAAAACTTTAAGGCTATTAAATCATACAATGGAATGTCAAACAACTATTTTGATCATATATTTTCTTTGGTTAAAACAAAGTTAACTGAAAGAAATGTGTTGCCCATAAATTACTATGAGAGAAAGGGGCTGGTTTGTAATCTGGTCCTTAGTTATCAGAAGATTCATGCATGTGAAAATGAATACAACTTATATTTTGGTGAAAATGAGTAGTTGGATAGTTTTCTTATATGTGGACAATAATGCTATAAAGAAATTCAACTGGGGAAGTCTTGATCAATTCATGTATAACAGTTGAGATATTTCCCACTTACCCCTAGGTTGCAGAATTTATTTATGTCTCAGAACATAGAAACAATGATGTTAGGGAACTAAAAAATGATTTCTACTGGTAAAAGCATGAATTATCCATAGGATGGTTATTCATGGAATTATTTTGATCGAGGGAATCCATATTTTTCTACTGAATCATAGAACATATTATTGGGTCATTCTACAGACAGTTTCGATCCATTTTGTTTTTATGGTAGCCAGTATTCATGTTGTCGTGTCTTTATAGCTCCGTACAATTTACCTCCATAGATCTTGATGAAGAAGAATTATATATATTTTTGACCTTATTTTTCCTCGGACACCTAAAAAAGAATATTGATGTTCATTTGAATCCATTGATTGATTAGTTAAATTCATTATGGAGTAATGGTGTTACTTTATTTGATATTGCTGCAAAAAAAAAATTTCTACTAAAAGATGCATTGATGTGGGCAATTAATGACTTCCCAACATATTCAATGTTAACCATATAGAGTACACATGGTCTGAAATCATTTCCTTACTGTATGAGAAACATAAAATCATTAATTATCATCAGTGGAAAAAAACCATTCTATTTGAATGTCATTGTAGATTTATTCCAACTAATCCTCCTTTTTGAAGGAACAAATATAATTTCAGAAAAGGAAAAATTTAAATGGATGGACCTTTATAAATGATCTCAGGTACATATATAAAATTATTTTTATTTTCATTACCTTAAATCAAATTTGGACCAATAATAAAACAACAAGAAATTCAGGGAATTGGAAAAGAACACAATCATATAAAATAGATAATTTTTTGGGATTTACCATATTGGTCTGATTTGATGGTCAACCACATGTTAGATGTCATGAATATTGAGAAGAATAGATTTGATAATTTATTTCATACTATTTTGGATACACCAGGATGGACCAAAGATAATGTAATGGCCTGATTAGATCTTACCCAAATTTTCATGCTACCAAAACGTGAACTATTTGAAAACATCAAATACTAGAGGTTATTGAAGCCAAAAGTATCTTATACACTTTCCAAAGAAGTTATATTATTATTTTGTCAATGGATTTCATTTTGGAGACTTCTATATGGCTATTCTTCCAATTTGGGAAGATGTGTTAAGAATGGTCTTATTACAGGATTAAAAAGCCATGATTGTCATGTTATATTGGAAACAAATTTGCAGATTGGATTCAGAGGTTTGTTGAATTATATGATTTGGGATTCAATAAAAACATATCATAATTTTTTGGAGACATTTTTGTGGATGTAATAGATGACGATGCACTAAGAAAACAGGAAGAAGATGTCTTTTAAATTATATACAAATTAGTAAAAATATTTCTATCGGAGTTATTTGAATCAATGGAATATTTGATATTAAAATTTCCACTTAAAGAAAAATGTGGTGGTCTGGTAAAATTTCAATGGATGTATCATTTTGAGAGATCCTGGAAAAAATTAATGAAAAAAGTATGTAACAAAGAATTTGTTTAAGGCTCAATTGCGGAAACTTATTTGAAAGAGTAAATTGATTTTTTCTGCTCTTGTTATTATTAATCTAAATATCAATAAAAATACAAACTAATGGGAATAAAAGAGGGGATAGTTGATGATGAAATGGATAATCAATTGTCATTTTTTAATTAGTCAGTGCGAGGCTTCGGTGGATTTCATGAATGATGACATTTAGATGATGAATATCACAGAGCTCATACATATTTTATGCTCAACTATGAAGAAATGAAATCATTTGTAATGAGAGTGATTCAATAAATTATTATATAATTTATGTTACGGTAAGTAAACATATTTTATTTTAAGGTTATATGATAATCATATAAAGAATCAAATTCCACATATTTATGTAGATTCTATTGAAGAATGCCAATTTTTTTCTTAATGGTTTAAAAACTGGTATCATAAATTGTTGATGGTTTCAAATATCAATTCAGTTTATTATTTATTATATTGATCGTTGTTTTACATATATTTAGGTGTTTCCACATGCTAATAAAATTGATAAGTGACTGTGTATAGTGAGAAACCTACCATCTAAAAGGTTTAAATCTTATAATGCATATGTGGTGAATGTTTTTCGATTTCATACACGTGTATATGGGAATAAAAAAACAATGAACAATGGAGTTTCGTTGAGAGGATATCATCATAGAGAAAATGTTTTTTATTTTTATGGAATGATGGATGAAATTATTGAATTATGTTATCTTGGAAAAAATTACCTGACGATGTTTTAATGTCGATGGTTGGATACTAAGAGAGGATTGTGTGTTTATACGACTTGTGGAATCGTTGATCTTAAATATAAAAGTCTTATTTCAGTAAATGAAACATTTTTACTGTATCAATAGGTACATCAAATTTATTACGCAATGTATGGTTCTACTTCAATAGACTTGACTGATTGGTGGAGCATAATAAAAATGAAATCTCGGGAAAATCAGTTTACTGAAACTGAATGTTGTTCCACTAAAGTGCAAGGAATTGATATTTTTCATGATACTACTCCAAATTAACATTTTTCACAAAGATACATGAATATTGATGATGACAACCCAAAATTAATCATCGTTGGTGATGATGATGTTAATGATGTTACAAATGAATTTAAAATGGAAAGAGATGATGAAACGGAAACTCATAAGGATATTGATGATGTTGAGGAGGAATATGAAGACATTGACATCGTATGATATGAATACGATGATGAAGGTGAACATTGACACAGTTAAAATCTGGTTATAATCATAACTAATATATATCTATATAAAATAGTTATTTTCGACTATTTGCAAGCAACAATAATTTTGTATTTCAGATGGATGATGATCTATTACATGAGTTGCAGGAGGCTGAGCTACCGTTGGATGAGGATGATTTGGGATCATCTCACCGCCATTCTACTGGTGATTCAGGGGGTACACGGAGGAGGCGTGGTTTGGTGCGACTGAGAATTCCTGACCCTATCCCCAAGCAACATCTATGTCATCACTTCGATCCACGCACATGGAGGTACAATAACCTATGTATTTTAGATAGCTTTCATTAATTTATTTATATACTAATTGTTTGATTATTTTTTCTTTTTTCATCATTTTTGTCAAATTGATATTGAATAGAGGAGTGAAATCTTTTGCAATTATTTTTCTCATCCATGGATAACATTGAAATCGATTTCCATTGATCTGCAACTCAGTATGTACACTCATTGGATGGTACATAAATAAATAAGATTTATTTTGAAATTTAATACATTGATAACATGATATTATATATTATTTTTAGGGTTTATTGTATCCTATCAATGATAGCATGCATGATGTTATCCACCAGACATGGGATTTATCTATGTGTGACCGTCTTCATCAGTTTTTTCAAAATTTGAGATGGATGAAGATAAACAAATTAGGAGTGAAATTATTTGATGAGTCGTGTAGAGACCATCAACCCGACAACATTTCATCTAAGATTAGGATGGATTATGTTCACACTATTTGGGTGGTGGATTTCAGAGGAGATCTTCATTGGGGCGACTGAACTAGGAGAGTCAGGAGGTAATGCATCGATCTGGTATCCATACGTTCAGTATTCATAGGGAGAATATGTTAAGTAATTTTTATAAATATATTATATAAAATTAAATGTAAAATTTTCATTTTATATTCATATAGGCAGTTGAGTAGCATGATATTATCCAATACGACGTTTATTTGTGGATTTATAGTGACCCAGCCACTACAGAGATTAGAGGTAATCAGCAGTGTCAGATTGTGGTCAGTATTATTTCATTTTTAGATTGAAAATAATCTTCATATAATACTTTCACTATTTTAATTTCAAA
This sequence comes from Viscum album, assembly GCA_963277665.1. Taxonomy (NCBI): domain Eukaryota; kingdom Viridiplantae; phylum Streptophyta; class Magnoliopsida; order Santalales; family Viscaceae; genus Viscum; species Viscum album. The sequence goes on along the minus strand of OY728141.1, from coordinate 1,421,968,232 downwards.
TTGGATCTGAAGGATTAATTTGAGGATGCGACCTCTCAGATATAGGCTGAGAGTCAGGCTGAGATAGCTAATCAGTCTATTTCCCACCATTTTGATTAGGGGACATGGATTTAGGCGACACATTATGGCTTTGAGATGGGCCATGTAGTTTGAATCATCTATCATTTGAATATTGGGACATATTATGGTATTTTTGCGATGTAAGTGTCCAACTCGAGAAGTGCTCATGGAGATACATCATCTTCTGTATCACAGTATTAGTAGCAGCAGCAGTACAAGAAAGAGATGTGTTGATGGCACCAACAACATCACTAGAAGATAGAGTATATGCATCGTCTAACTCGTAGTTTAGGGTTAGAGTTTCCTCCACCATCTCCTCCAGCTCCTCCACCTCCTTCAGAAGAGTATCCCCCCATAGTGATTTTTCTTAATGTTCAAAAAAATTTGAATTCAATTTTTGTAATAATAACTATTTACAATTTTTCTTTTATATTGGTGCGAATATTGTAAAATGTAGACTTTGTTATTTTTTTATATTTTTAATATTTTGATATTTTGATATTTTATTATATAAAATTAGTATTATATTATATTTTTTAAATTTTTTTTATTTTACTTATAATAATAATACTATTTTTTTATTTTTTTATTTTGTGTGAAAATTGAGAATTTTAATATTTTATAATTTTTTTATTATTTTAATAATGTTTATATTAATTTTTCATAACTATTAATAATAATAATTACATTGTTATATTATTAGTATTATTTGATTATTAATATTATAATAATATAATTTTGTATATTATTATTATTATATAATATAATATTATCTATATTAATATTATTAATATTATTATTAATTTTTAACATTATTTTAAGTTATTTTATTGAATATATATATATATATATATAATATTTTTATTGAGTATTTGTGATGTGTCCTTTTGAGATGGGACCTCGTCACTAACTTATTATATATTTGTTAAATAAATATTTGTGACGGGAAACCTGGATCGTCACAAATACTTTCTTAAGATGGGCTTGTCATAACATGTTTTTATATATATAATCTATATAATCGAAGGACTATTTGCGACATCATTTTATGCAATGGGCTATTTAGGATAGGTTCACGTTGAAAAAGCTAATTTGCGATGAGATCCCTTCGCAAATAGCCTTTCCCAAATACCCTAAATTCTAGTAGGGTTTTCTTTACATTTTAGGATATTGTGCTCTTATAACCACATTATATAGGACATTTCATTTTTGAATTTTTTTATATTTTCTGTTATTTTCATATGTCATTCATATTTATTATGTGGTTTTATTTAAAATCATTAATTTTTATATTCTATATGGGAGCATGGTAATTTTGTAAAAAAATTTAGGACAAAGCATTCCATGTTTATTTATATACCTACACAAGGATACTCTCAAGCACATAGATTATTAGTGGTAGTATTGAGGTTTCACACTCATCCTACATTCAAAATAGAATTGGCCCTTGTGGGTGAGGTCTTTTTCTTATGGTATTAGTAAATGCCTATATTAGGGGTGGTATTTTGAGTTATGTGCTTTATGAGGTTGGTTTTGTTATCAAGGGAAATGGTTTCACGGTGTCTTCAGTTGTTGATACAGATCAAGTAACTGAATCTTAATGTAGTGAAAATATTTTCCGTTCAGATTAAATAAAAAACCTTCTTATTAACTGATGGATTCGAGGCACTAGTTTTATTTAAATGAAATAATGGTTCTTTAATAATGTTGGAGTTAATCATTTTTCTCTATAATCTTCATGAGTTAGATCCTCATATATATTTCAATGATATCCGCTACATATTATAAAATTTAGCATTCCAACAATATAGAAACCAATTGGATTCGAATAAAAAATTCAAAACATGATCAAGATATAATTATAGTATATGTTCATCAACTGAATGCGTGATGATGTTTCAATCAGTGGAATAGATCATGAGATATCAACACATAGAACATATGGAGATGATCATCAACTCTTGAGTCATTGAGATACCCTATACTTGTACTGCGGGAAGATGTTGAAATATGAAATGAGCAGGTTGGGATGAGGTATAATAAGACCAAATGGGTTAAAACCCAAAAATGTTTTTTATTTTTTATTCTATGATTAATCCAACACACCTCAACTTTCTATATACGGGGGAAATAATTATAGAATTCAATAATTGTGTAGTGTATAATTGAATGGAGTGGTTGTGTGTGTACTGGGGTCCTGGTATGTGAGTGCATTACATGTTTAAGTCATTTTTTGTAACAATGATTATAGTGAATAGGGTGATGGTGAGTTATGAATGGTTATTGATATATCTTACATGGAAGAGAGTTTCCAATAATGACATAAAAGATGTCAGGTAGTGTTGGAATAGAAGCAGTGGCTTAATCCAATGAATAACATTGTGTTCCTTGAAGCTATTGATGGGAGGAGTTGTGATGGGAGTTTGTATAGGGTGAGTGGTAGGAAAAGGAAATTTAGTGTGGTCTGGTGGAAGGGGATTTGATAGAACTAAGAGTTATCAGTTAAAGTAGTATATATAGAGGGATGAATACAAGGGTAGAAATGGTAAGATAAATATATATTTATGTGTTTAGTTGTACCACTGATCAACTAGAAATGTTAGTGAAGATAGTTAAAATTTGGGACTATGGGAATTTAGTGTGTCTGGTCTATGATAGAAGGTATGGAAAATGGGAGTAGGTGTTTAGTTTATTTCAATTATAAATATATCTGGTCCCACTTCATAAAAATTTTAGGGGATATAGAATAACTATTAAGGTGGATCAAACCATATGAATTGCGGTAGTATAAGGCCCCGACCTTAATCCTTACTTAATATTGAATTAAATGAATAATTCACATTGAGGATCTTTTCAGGTTTAGAGTTTTAGAGAATTAGGACATAACTATTACATCTCAAATGATGACAAAGTAGAAACTTCTACTATGTTTCCATAAAATAAAAACTCTTAAAAAGAAACATGTCTAGTTCCATGTTTTAGGTAGCATGAATTTCCCTTGATCCGATCCTTGACCCTATTCCACGTTAAGTCCTATGAAAAACATTTCAAAAACTTGGGATGAGCATAAAAAGCTCAGTAAGGGATACACAAAGAATGAAAAATGTTAGTTTTTCAAAACAACAAGTAAACCATGTATACTTCAACAAAGTAATACTTTTCACCTTTTCGAAGTAGTAAAAAACTCTTCACTGAATATAAGTTCATTAATTACCCTTCTGTTACCAAAAGATTACCATAAATCCCATATAAAAATCACATAACATATAAAGGTAACTTGGGACATAAACATACTTAAGTTGAATAACCATAAGGTCGACTTCAACACATATCACTTAATGGAATAGCCATTCGGCCAACTTCCATACATACTTAATGGAATAGCCATAGGGCCGACTTCCATGCCCAATGCATTGGAGGTTATAACGTAACCACCTGTCCTGGTATTCACGGCACCACCCGTCATATTGTTTATCATGTAACCACCCGTAAAGTGTCCAAGTACCATTATAAAATTATAACACATAAAACCAACATAAATGAATGATAACATTTCCACATTTCAATCACAATATATCATTTAAATATGTTGACATAATAGAATCCTTTATCAAAACAATTTTCAATACCAAAATACAAAAAAAAGTATATGGTATTTATTTTATTTTAAAAACATTACGGCTTGTTGAGGAAGCCAAAGATCAAATAGTACTCGCGGCAGCGGTAAAGGTCATTGTCACCGCGTACGTAAAAAGAAACATTCCTTTTTTTCGTTTAGTAAAATGCTTCGTAGAAAATAGATTCCTTTTCAATAAACATAAAAGTCAAAGGGGTTTATACACCGTATAAATGAAAGTTTTGTATAAAATGAAATATGCATCAATGAAAGGATATTGAGACGAAGTCCCTTACAAAGACGGTATCCTTGGATTAAGTATAAATCAATTACATAATTATGTGTGACAAACCAATACACCAAATATAAGTGGATATCAAGTGTAACAAAATCAGATGTTATTCACACATATTCATAGAACGACATATTCAAGGAGTACAAATTATCCCAAAAAATCAATATTGGGTTAAGAAGTTCCCTTGCAAAAATTTGACGGCCTAACTGCGTCACTACAAAATTCAGAAAATGAGCTGATGAGAGATAAAATGGTTATCTCATCACTTGGACATAAAATTTAAATCAATAAGGATATATAAGAACATATCCAAAAATAATATTATGTGAAAAAGTCATAACAAAATATCTCTTTTACCAAAAAGAGAAAGGTGAAAGGTTCCCTTACCGACATGGGTATCTTTCGAAACATACACCCCGTGAAAGAAGGACAATACAATATTGATGTAAATAATCATAAATGAAAGTATATTTCAAAATGAGTAAAATAATGGTCAGTACATACACCACTAAAAGGAAATTGTGGAAAATGTAGCATAAATATCACGGGAAGAAAAGTGTGATGAAAAATCCCTTATGAAAACTCGACATCCTAACAGCGCCACTTAAAACTTCCAAAATGGATTGATGAGATCAAATAGGGTCTCTCATAATATTAACATTAATTTTACAGAAATAGGAATATAAAAAAACATCCCCCAACATAACAAATATGTTCTTAAAAGAAGTGACATAAAGGAGAGTACTTAAAAAGAAAAAGAGAGGTTAGATCTCTTACAAAAATTCGGCAGCCAAACGGCGCCACATAAAACTTCTAAAATGGATTGATGAGAGAGAATAGGGTCTCTCACCATATGAACATAAAAATTGCAGTAAGAGTAATAAAACAGAACATCCCAATAACAAGAAATATGAGCTTTAAAAGGAATGTCATAAAAGAGTTTACTTAAAAAGAAAGAGAGGAGTAGGATCCCTTACCTCGGGTCCGACTTGACTCGATCGTTCTTTAACGTCCTGAATAATAAAATTGATTTAATTTCTATTTGCTTAAGAACCTTTTTCAAGTTCATTATTACTTTTATACCACTTATTTCCATTTTATAAACATTATGTAATCATTTAGGTTAATAATGTTTGTTTTGTCGATATTTGGATCTTAAGTCGAAAGTGAACTTCTTACAATTACATGTTGTTCGTGTGGTCAAAGTTTCATCATATCCAGAATGATATTCATGATTTGGATATCATATATATCATATACATCCATCATATACATGTATTTATAATATTACATTATCATTTAGAGGTAAGAAATGAAATGCACCGTTCAAGGAGACGGTAAGCCGTACGTACGCATGAACGCTACTTTCATTTCTTTGTCATATTAATGGAATTAAAACTAAATGAGAGATATTTATATTTTAATTCTAGAATTATGTTCATCATTTATATGTAACATACATTATATACATCCATTATAAATATGTACTTATAATAGTACATTACATTTGGGGATAAGAAATGAAATGCACCGTTCATGGAGACGGTAAGCCGTACGTACGCATGAACGCTACTTTCATTTCTATCTCATACATTAATGGAATGAAATAATAATTATATTGAGGAATATAATAATTCCAGTATAACAACATATATACTAACTTTAAATCCATCCTTTATACGTCCCACATATGGCATTAACGAATCACATCACTTTGAGTGGGTGGTAGTCCGCACTTCCTTAAATGAAGATATCGCGTTTACCCATAATGGAAACCATAAAGGTATGCCATAAATGAAAAATACAGAATCTTAAGTAAAACCTAAACATATTATATATCATATATAAATATAGTGACATATTAATGTTGAGTCAATACGGTTTTCCTTATGACTTTTCCATTCCTTCTTGTTTTGAAAATCACAAACACCTTATCTTTAAGAAATTTTCTTTCTTAAGGAAAATTGATTTTATAAGGAAAATTGCTTTCTTAAGGAAAATTGCTTTCTTAAGGAAAATCGCTTTTATAAGAAAAATTATCCTTATCATTTTTTCATCCATATTTTTCTTAAGTATGAGATTCAGATTCATTTTCTTGGAATCATTAAAACTTTTATATAAATCATTCTGTTTTAGGATTCAGATTCTGGATAAGAACTATAAAGAAGTCTCATTCCGAATTCCGGATATGAACTCTGACTAAGTTCTATTCCAGGTTCAGGATGTGAGTTCTAAAGAAGAATTCTCATTACGAATTATAATGAAGAAATCTCATTTCGAATTCCCATTACAAATTCTAATAAAGAATTCTCATTACGAATTCTAATGAAGAAATCTCATTCCGAATTCCCATTACGAATTCTAATGAAGAATTCTCATTACGAATTCTCATTACGAATTCTGGTGATGAATTCTCATTACGATTTCTGATGACAAATTCCTATTCTGAATTCACATTCCGAATTCATCTATTAAACAGAATTTGAGTATCTTTGTTTTATACACTCTGAATTAATTAAGACTCCAAAAAATATCTTTGTTCGACTCCGAACTTTTATGCTTCTTAAACTTCTAAAAATTTGTCTACTCTTACTATTTTCCCTTACACTCCGAACCTTCACTCCGAAGTTTCCATTACGAACTTTTATGTTAGAGTTTAAAACGATGTTGTACATTCTGTTACACTTGTTTTGTTATAAAACGATGTCGTCTGTTTTGTTATAAACTAACCGTTGTCTAAGTGACACGTGTACAGGTCCCTCCGATCTTTAAGGAAAATATGACCGTTGGAGATGGAGCCGACCTTACCTATAAATAGGAGCTCATTTGAAAGAGCTCGAAGTTGTTGAAAAAACGACTGAGTTTGTGCTTAAATGCTGTTGAAGTGAATTATAGAGAGAGAGTCTCTTATTAACTCTCAAAGCATCGTGAGACTCCGAATGTTGGTGATTACATTCGAGGGCTTCCGGGGTTAGGAAGACAGAGGTGCCGACTACCTTAAAGTTCGAGGGCTTCCTTGCTGAGGAAGACAGAGGTTGCCAACTACCTTGAAGTTGAGGGCTTGCGGGGATAGCAAGACAGAGACTCCGATCTTCGTATCGAGGACTTACCCTGGTGTGGGTAAGACAGACTTGCTTGAAAGTATAAATCATGGGACCTTTATCCAAGGTTTTTGGATACCCTTCTCTTTGGGTTAAAAGACTATTATCTTGTTACTTGTAGTTTAACTACTTGTTTTATTTCTGCTGCAATTTGTATCTTAAGGAAAGTATAACTTTCTTATACTTCCTTATTTGTACTCTGATTCATTTAGATTCTATATGCTTTAAGGTAGAATCTCATATTGTAATTGTTTGTTAAGTTTCAATCTCCGGAACCATATTTCCGGAACCTACTTTTGGAATCTCTTTCCACGTTTAGTTCGGTGTTAGAGGTGTTGTGAATTTGCTTAGTTTAACTTTGTTAAACTTAGCCCTTTCCTTTTCTTAAGGAAACTATAGTTATTCATAACTAACTTTAAAAGTTCCAAAGGAATTTTTAAAGTATAAAATTCACCCCCCCTCTTGTATATTGAGCATCTCATACTATATTTCAATCCTACAATTAATGGCCACCTTTGAAGGTGTTATATGAGTGTTGAACAATCATCGTTTCGTGAGGCAGAAATTCGCCATTCACGGAAACAGTATGTTCTTTAACCATTAGATGTAGGTGTGTGTAAGTGTATCTATAATCATTCTTATAACAACATACTAGTATATTGAAGATACTGTATTTGTTACAAAAGAAATGAATAAAAAGAGTTTAGGGGATTGGAGAGGCAAAATAAAACAAAAGGACTCAAGTGAAGACATTACCTTAAAATCGGGTAACTCCCTTTGGTTTTAGCTCAACGGATTCCTTGGGAAGACATCTACCCAATGTGAGGCTTCAAGTAGTAAGAGAGGGAAGTGTAGAGACAAAATTTTCAGGGGTTTTACGAGCCAAAGGCTTTGGGAGTGTGGGTATGGAGGTAGAGGTGGGTGCCTTTTATAAGAGGAGAGGAGGGAACTCTTGTAAAGTTACAAAATGTTACTTTATGTTCAAAAGATTTTCGGATTTTAAAGATCCCAGATTGATGTATTTCTAGGATAAGGTGATAAGGGTTAGAAATCCACTCATCCAATAGGGTTTGTAAATGTTTAGGTCTTATATATTACATTATCTTTCCATTTTATTAAAATCGTTAAATAATGAGGTCATCGCTGCATCATCATGATGTCATAAATAATTTAATTAATTTAATGTCTAAAAATTATAAAACAAATACTATGATGTAGTAAATCTTTTTATCTTTCCAATTACTATTTATAGTAAAAAAATTTACTTATATAACCTCATGTAATAATTGTTTTAGTAAAACATCTCATGTTTGTGTCATTTTTACTTTAACATTAAATAAAAAAGATATTTATGTCATTTTCCAACCAAAGTGGCTCCATGGGGTTCCCAAGATGACCCATGTATTTTCTTGGTCGGCCATGACACATCCAATGAGGGTAGGACATGTGTCTAAGTCATTTAATTTTATTAATACATTATTCTTACCTTAAACTACACTAATTACCTCTAATCGCAATTAAAATTTTAATAAATTACTATTCACCAAAAAATTATTTTAATCCTATTGAACCACATTTTACTTCTTAATGAAAACCATGTATGTCGGATTTTTGAAATTCAAAACACAATGATGGCAAAATTTCATTTAAACGGAAAATCAGTTTTTATAAGTACCACTTAGTGATTTCACTATTCATCAAAATTGAAGTTTTTTAGAAAATTACCAAAAGTTCACCCTAAGCTCTATTTTATATTCCGAATTCAAAAATGATGTATATTTTACAAAATTCAGAACATATAAGTTTCATTAATTAATTTAATAATTAATTGCCGTTGTCAAAACAACTAGTGGGTTTTATTAGAAACAATATTTATGAAAACTTTGGCACTTGTTTATGCCTAATTTCAAAGTGAAATTAATCGCAATGACCATCATTGAATTACATGGTAAAAACATATTCTAATTACACATAAAAAAAATTAAAAAGATAATATAACCATATAATTAAATTATATGAAAATGCAGTTTTGATGTAAAATGCAGTATTTTTCACTATTCATTGAAAAATGAACATAGTTAGAAAAATACCAAAAATTAACCCAAGGTAAATTTCAATATCCCAATCATAAATAATATGTTTATTTTGAAAAATAGAGCTTATAAATTTTTCAAAAAGTGGATTTAAAAGAGGTTCTCCATTAAAAGGTGGTTACTCGACCTTTTAATGAATATTGGAATGTTTACGCTTAAAATAGGATTCATTCACATTTTTAGTCCTATAACATTTATTGTAAAGAGTAAAAATATTTGAAAAACATATATAAACATTTTTTAGTTAGTTCTGTTCATTCCCGCCATTACAACGACTAAGCGTTAACTACCATTTAAAATAATATTATTTTATTATTAGAGTGCAATGAAAGATTCCCAAGAAACCCATTGTTGCGTATTGGGTACGCCATCATGCATAGCGTCCCCTTTAAAGTAATATTAATATTTTATTCACAAATATGGATAAATGTGAAAATGTCATACTCTTTATTTACCTAGGGTGTTATATCCTTCCCCCCTTTTGGGAATTGCATCCACGTAGTTTTAAAATTGTGCTCCGAAACATCCTTGAACGTACCACATCGGAACAAGAGTCAGTAAAACAATCACTTTAAAATAAATAAATTTAAGTACAAAGGTCACCCAAGTTAACCCATACTAGGATTCCAAGTATGAAAATATGGACATGTAGGAAAAAACAAAGGGTCATGTTCTGATGGAGAGTGATAGTAAACATGTCTAAAAGAAAGTTAACCACAAGAAAATCACAAACATGGGATGGGTTAAACGGTAATCGATTCCTCCGTAGGAAAAGTTAATAGGAAACATTTTTGTTTTAAGTTACTTTTTATTGAGAAATTTGTTCATAAGGAAACATAATCACTTATCATGTTGACTTTCAACTTTTATTAGATTCCTTACACAAACTCATATTTTCTCAAAAAGACGAGTATCTAGGAAGACTTGTTCACATTAAGAGTACTATAGTCAACTTCTAGAGAACCACCTTATCCACAAAAGAGAACTATATAATTCCCATGTCTTTAGGCTTTAACCAAAACCAAAACCAAAAAGGTTAGTACAAGGTCAGATAATCCAGAAAAGGATAACCCTTTAAAATGAAAATCTATGCTTAATCTCCAAAATTTGTCCAACAAAACCCAATGTCCAATGACGACTATTCGATAAAAATATTGTCCATATAATACTTCAACGTAAACCAAACTAATATTGAAACCCAAATATTTGACTGATTTAGTTGCATAGTTTTCCAAGGTACAAATTAACACCTATCTCCAAATAACATCAGTTACTCTTAATGTCTCGTATTGAAAAGTAATTAACCTAATCACATATCCTCCATGATAGGTTAATCATTTTCATAAATAACCCAAAATCAACTTACTCTTAATTCATAAAATCATATAACTAAAAAGAATCAGTCAAACTATCCAGGGACTTCACGTAGTCCAGTGGTAGGCGATAAATACCAGTGGCACTTTGGTTGTGGGTTCGATTCCCACTGCTTTGTCTGACACGATGGGTTGTCACACGGTCTGCGTGTAGTCCCTTTTCCAAAACTATATAATTATCAAATCATTCCCCAAAAAGAGAAAAAATCATCAAAAATAACCATAACATAATTTAACCTCAATTTTATCTCAAGCCTTTCACTTCCATCATAACATATAGTAACCCATAATTACCTCAAAAGTAAGGATCATATAAACCCAAATGGTTCTTTATAACTATGTCGACAAAAGAAAAGATAACTATTCCTTGAATAAAATTTTCATATATTAATCATCAGTGTTACACATACTATAAAAAGTCTTCCAATGTACCCCATCATCAAAAGACACTAAATACTCTTATGAATTTCAGCATAACTCTTGAAGCCCTTATATGTTGACTTCTTACTCATTCAACATTCTTCATGATCCATTAACCATTCCTTTCCAACTTATTCTGAAATACTTCTTTCCTACATAATCATGAATCATATCCTAAGATTCCAAAATAGAAAACAAAAGTTACGAAATAATCCACAACATTGATTGGACATTGTCAGTTTCTTCATCCTCAATTGGAATGGAATTAGGTATTGGTAGACGAGTATTTTTATGATCTTGGTGATCCCATTCACCAAAATTCTTCATAGGACATGTTTTTGAATAACAACCATGCACACCACATTTAAAACATTAAATTGATCCCTCAGAAAGAACTTCTTTCCCTTTCCTTGAGTCAACTGGATGCTTCCTTTTTCCATGGTAGGTTCTTGCTTTATTACCTTCATTTCCACATCTATATCATATTTATATCCCTTTGAAACATTTTACTAGGTGTTTCTTTCCACATCTATGACACATAGGTTTTTTAACACACTTACCTTTATGATTATTACCTAAAGTTCCGTAGGGATTTTTTTCTCGCATATATGATGCCTTATAGAAATCACCAAGGTTTAGGTGGTCAATCATGACTCCAGATAGTTGGTTGAGGATAAACACAAGAGTTATCATTGCAGCTCCCATATCATTCAGTTGCTCTCTCAGAAAACTGTCACAGTTTCCTTCACATCCACCGTTACCTTGGTGCCTGTTAGATCCAGCCATTTACTAAAACCAAAAAGGGTCAGTGTGAGTATAACAACAAAAACATCATGTACTAATGAGGAAGATATACTTACTCATTCACTTTATCTAAAAACTATGACTCTTTCTGAAATCCTAACCATTATGGTTATGTCACTAATGCTTAAAGAATACCCTAACCTCTAATGTTATCTAAACCGACCTTTGATACCAACTATAAGGCCCCGACCTTAAACCATACTTAATATTGAATTAACTGAATAATTCACATTGAAGATCTTTTCAGGTTTAGAGTTTTAGAGAAATAGGACATAACTATTACATCTCAAAATATTACAATGTAGAAACTTCTACTAAGTTTCCATAAAATAAAAACTCTTAAAAAAACATGTCTAGTTCCATGTTTTGGGTAGAATGACTTTCCCTTGATCCCATCCTTGACCCTATTCCATGTTATGTCCTGTGAAAAACATTTCAAAAACTTGGGATGAGCATAAAAAGCTCAGTAAGGGATATACAAAGAATGAAAACTGTTAGTTTTTCAAAACAACAAGTAAAGCATGTATACTTCAACAAAGTAATACGTTTCACCTTTTCGAAGTAGTAAAAAACTCTTCACTGAATATAAGTCCTTTACTTACCCTTCTGTAACCAAAATATTACCATAAAACCCATATAAAGATCACATAACATATAAAGGTAACTTGGGACATAAACATACTTAAGTGGAATAACCATAAGGTCGACTTCCACACATATCACTTAATGGAATAGCCATTCGGCCAACTTCCATTCATACTTAATGGAATAGCCATATGGCCGACTTCCATACCCAATGCATTGAAGGTTATAATGTAACCACCCGTCCTGGTATTCACGGCACCACCCGTCATATGGTTTATCACGTAACCACCCGTAAAATGTCCAAGTACCATTATAAAATTATAACACATAAAACCAATATAAAGGAATCATAACATTTCCACATTTCAATCACAATATATCATTTAAATATGTTGACATAATAGAATCCTTTATCAAAACCATTTTCAATACCAAGATACAAAATAAAAGTATATTGTATTTATTTTATTTTAAAAACATTACGGCTTGTTGAGGAAGCCAATGATCAAATAATACTCGCGGCCGTGGTAAAGGTCGTTGTCACTGCGTACATAAAATGAAACATTCCTTTTTTCTGTTTAGTAAAACGCTTCTTAGAAAAATGATTCCTTTTGAATAAACGTAAAATTCAAAGGGGTTTATACACCGTATAAAAGAATGTTGTGTATAAAACGAAATATCCCTCAATGAAAGTAGATTGAGACAAAGTCCCTTACAAAGACGGTATCCTTGGATTAATGATATATAAATTATATAATTATGTGTGACAAACGAATACACCAAATATAAGTGGATATCAAGTGTATAACAATCAGATGTTATTCACACATATTTGTAAAACTACATATTCAAGGAGTATAATCTTATCTCAAAGAATCAAAATTGGGTTAAGAAGTTCCTTTGAAAAAATTTGACGGCCTAACGACGTCACTACAAAATTCAGAAAATGAGTTGATGAGAGATAAAAAGGGTATCTCATCACTTGGATATAAAATTTAAATCAATAAGGATATAGAAGAAAATATCCCAAAATAATATTATGTGAAAAAGACATAACAAAAGAAGTCTTTTACCAAAATGAGGAAGGTGAAAGTTTCCCTTACCGACATGGGTATCTTTGGAAACATACACCCCGTGAAAGAAGGAAAATAAAAAATTGATGTAAATACTCATAAATGAATGTATATTACACAATGAGTAAAATAATGTAAAGTACATACACCACTCAAAGGAAATTGTGGCAAATGTAGCATAAATATCACGGGAATAAAAGTGAGATGAAAAATCCCTTATTAAAACTTAGTAGCCTAACGGCCCCACTTAAAACTTCCAAAATGGATTGATGAGATCAAATAGGGTCTCTCATCATATTAACATAAATTTTACCGAAATAAGAATATAAAAGAACATCCCCCAACATAACAAATAAGTTCTAAAAATAATTGACATAAAGGAGAGTATTTAAAAAGAAAGAGAGAGGTTAGATCTCTTACGAAAATTCGGCAGCCTAACGGCGTCACTCAAAACATCCAAAATGGATTGATGAGAGAGAATATGGTCTATCACCATATGAACATAAAAATTACATTAAGAGTAATATAAAATAACATCCCAATAACAAGAAATATGAGCTTTAAAAGGAATGTCATAAAAGAGTGTACTTAAAAAGAAAGAGAGGAGTAGGGTCCCTTACCTCGGGTCCGACTTGACTCGATCGTTCATTAACGTCCTGAATAATAAACATGAGTTATTTTATATTTTCCTAAGAACCTTTTTCAAGTTCATTATTCCTTTTATATCACTTATATCCATTTTATAAACATTATCTTACCATTTAAGTTAACAATGTTTGTTTTGTCGATATTTGGTTCTTAAGTCAAAAGTGAACTTCTTACAATTACATGTTATTCGTGTGGTCAAAGTTTCATTATATCTAGAATGATATTCATGATTTGGATATCATATATATCATATATATCCATAATATAAATGTATTTATAATATTACATTATCATTTAGAGGTATGAAATGAAATGCACCGTTCATGGAGACGGTAAGCCGTACGTACGCATGAACGCTACTTTCATTTCTTTGTCATATTAATGGAATTAAAACTAAATGAGAGGTATACATATTTTAATTACAGAATTATATTCATCATTTATATGTAACATACATTATATATATCCATTATAAATATGTACTTATAATAGTACATTACATTTGGGGATAAAAAATGAAATGCACCGTTCATGGAGATGGTAAGCCGTACGTACGCATGAACGCTACATTCATTTCTATCTCATACATTAATGGAAAGAAATAATAATTATATAGAGGTATATTATAATTCCATTATAACATCATATATAATAACATTAAATACATCCTTTATAAGTCCCACATATGGCATTAATGAATCACATCACTTTGAGGGGGCGGTAGTCCGCACTTCCTTAAATGAAGATATAGCGTTTACCCATAATGGAAACTATAAATGTATGCCATAAATGAAAAATACAGAAGCTTAAGTAAAACATAAACATATTATATATCATATATAAATATAGTTTCATATTAATGGCCACCTTTGAAGGAGTTATATGAGTGTTGAACAGTCATCGTTTCATGAAGCAGAAATTCGCCATTCACGGAAACAGTATGTTATTTAACCATTAGATGTAGGTGTGTGTAAGTGTAGCTCGAATAATTCTTATAAAAACATCCTAGTATATTTTAGATACTGGAATTGTTACAAAATAAATGAATAAAAAGAGTTTAGGGGGTTGGAGAGGAAAAATAAAACAAAAGGACTCAAGTGAAGACATTACCTTAAAATCGGGTAACTCCCTTTGGTTTATGCTCAAAGGCTTCCTTGGGAAAGACTTCGTCCCAACGTGAGGCTTCAAGGAATAATATAAGGAAGTGGAGAGACAAAATGGGCATGGTTTGGCCGAGCCAAAGGCTTTGGGAGTGTGGGTAAGGAGGTAGAGGTGGGGGCCTTTTATAAGAGGAGAGGAGGGGCACTCTTGTAAAGTTACAAAATGTTACTTTATTTTCAAAAGTGTTTCGGATTTTAAAGGTCCCACATTAATTTATTTAGAGTATAAGGTGATAAGGGTTCTAAATACACTCATCCAATAGGTTTTGGACATGTGTAGTTCTTAGATATTACATTATCATTCCATTTTATTTAAATCGTTAAATAATGAGGTCATCGCTGCATCATCATGATTTCATAAATAATTTAATTTATTTAATGTCTAAAAATTAAAAATAAATACTATGATGTAGGAAATCTTTTTATCTTTCCAATGAATATTTATAGTCAAAAATATAACTTGTATCACCCCATGTAAAAATTGCTTTAGTAAAACATCTCATGTTTGTGTCATTTTTACTTTAACATTAAATAAAAAGATATTTATGTCATTTTCCAACCAAAGTGGCTCCATGGGGTCCCCAAGTTGTCCCATGGATTGTCCTGGTCTGCCATGACACATCAAATGAGGGTAGGACATGTGGATAGGTCATTTAATTTTATTAAAACATTATTCATACCTTAAACTACACTAATTACCTCTAATCGCGATTAAAAACTTAATAAGTTACTATTCACCAAAAAATTATTTTAATCATATTGAACCACATTTTACTTATTAATTACAACCATGTATGTCAGAAATTTGAAATTCAAAACACAATTATGGAAAAATTTCAATTAAACGGAAAATCAGTTTTTATAAGTACCACTTAGTGGTTTCACTATTCATTAAAAATTGAAGTTTTTCAGAAAATTACCAAAAGGTCACCCTAAGCTATATTTGATATCCTGAATTCAAAAATGATATCTATTTTACAAAATTCAGAACATATTTGTTTCATTAATTAATGTAATAATTAATTACCGCTGTCAAAACAAATAGCGGGTTTTTTAGAAACAATATTTATGAAAACTTTGGCACTTGTTTATGCCTAATTACAATGTGAAATTAATCCCAATGACAATCATTGAATTAAATGGTAAAAATATATTATAATTACACTTTAAAACAAATTAAAAAGATAATATAACCATATAATTAAATTATATGAAAAAACAGTTTTGATGTAAAATGCAGTATGTTTCACTATTAATTAAAAAATGAACATTGTCAGAAAAATACCAAATATTAACCCAAGGTAAATTTCAATGTCCCAAACATAAATAATATGTTTATTTTGAAAAATAAGCCTTATAAATTTTTCAAAAAGTGGATTTAAAAGAGGTTCGCCATTAAAAGGCGGTTAATCGACCTTTTAATGAATATTGGATTGTTTACGCTTAAAATTGGATTCATTCCCATTTTTAATCCTATAAAATTTATTGTAAAGAGTAAAAATATTAGACAAAAATATATAATCATTTTTTAGTTAGTTCTGTTCATTCTCTCCATTACAACGGCTAGGCATTAACTACCATTTAAAATAATATTATTTTATTATTAGAGTGCAATGAAATATTCCCAAGAAACTCATTGTTGCGTATTGGGTACGCCATCGTGCATAGCGTCCCCTTTAAAGTAATATTAATATTTTATTCACAAATATGGATAAATGTGAAAATGTAATACTCTTTAATTGCCTAGTGTGTTACAGGTAGGGTCATTCATGTTGAGGTTCCAGTCATACATGTGGTGTGAACCACATATTATAGAATCCATAACATAGAATAGTTGAATTAAGAACGTTTATTCAATTGAAAAATCAAGTGAGGTTTAAAAAAAATAATTTCTCATAGTAAAACCCATATAATAGTTTCTTACCATTATTAGTTGATTGCCTATGTGAAAAATCCAAATAATGTAGTTTAAATTTTGAATTTTTTAATAGGCCCACCCAACTACAAACCCACCATAATGTAATTTTCCCAATGACCCTAAAACCCATTTAGCACTTGTAGGAATATATTCCACTACATGTGATGGTATGAATGATTTCTATGGGACTGGATAGGGAATTGCATTGGATATGTATTTTCTTGAGTTTTGGTGATAGTGAAAAAATATATTTTTTATTGAGGATAATCAATATACTACAAATGAATGGTTAGTGTTAGTGTCTCAGGTGTTCTTTAATGTCCAATCACTTCTTTTTCATATAGTAATACTTGTATCCATCCTTATCTATAAAAAAAATTCACAATTTTGACATTAGCCTTATTGATCTCTGATTGATAGTCTGTTCTATAGTCAGAGTTTTAGAACCACTATTATTATGTGTATTTCCTTTTGAATTTAAGAGTGTTACACATTTAGGATATATTGAATCTTATGTATGGTAGATAATTTTTAAGAAGAGTATAAATCAAGATTTACTAACATCATGAGGTAGTCTCTTTACATAATTTTTTTCAGATTGATCCATACATATATTTTAAAATTATTCCTTGTAAGATAAATCTATTTTTTGATGTCACCCAGTATATAAACACTAAATCTAAAATCTTGAACATGGATATGGTGATCGATATATTATTGTAGAAGTAAAACAATTGTCAATATCAAGTATTATAATTAAATGACCTTGTAAATTAGTTTTGGAAAGATTATCGCATATCATTATGGACAAGGGAATACTGAACTTGATACTGATCTGTAGTCAAAGCATCCAACGTATGTTGGTGGAGAGTCAAAATCCTGGAAAAATGTGGGGGAAACATGCCCTGTCATAAATACAAAATCAAAAAATTTATTGAACTCTTGTATTATTTTATATTATTTATAAATCATAATAATTTTCTTTTTAAGGATAAGTACTCATAAAATTCAATATTTATTTCTATATCACGTCAAATGTTGAAAACAAATGTGTAATTTTGTTCTTTGTGGAAAAATTCTCAAGAAAGACTATTTTATTACATAAATATTAATCTCTAGCAAGAATATGTAAAAAAAAGGAAAATGTAATACCATGTGATTTTCAAATTTATTTATCTTTAGGTAATATATTTGTGAGAATGTTGTATTTTTAATATTGAGATTAAATGAACTGTGATATACTATAGAAATAATTTTACATAAATATGATCATTATAAAATTACCAAGGATTTAGTGGGTATGAATATGAATAACCATATAATGGAAAAATTTAATTTAATAAAAGAATGAATAAATAATCATACATTGATATTTAATTGTTTGGAAATTATTATAAAATCATTATAAGGTAAAATAGATTTTTTTTCATAACACTTTATTTATATTGGAAATGTTTTTAATAATAATAACTTAAATTAATCTTTATTTGATAAAATATTTTGATTATGTTACTATAATATTATCCAATTAACTTAATTAACAATCATTTAATAACAATTATTTGACAACTACTAAGAAGGATGTCATTTTATGCTTCAAAATTACATTTAAAAAAATGGTATTTATTTCATATTTCTTCATTATACTATAAGGAATATCTTCTAATTTTATTAATTTTATTTGAAATAAATTATTATAAATTTTTTGATTAAAAATTTATAATATGATAAGGATGATTTATTAGGACAATCCTAAGAGGATTTATTTTCTGGTGAATGGTGAAAATTATGATTTTTTTCATTACTTTCTTTTATTTTCATTAAATCAAGTAAATTAAAAATCCTATGTTGATTTAGAATTTATTTTATGTTAACATAATATATTTGTGATTAAAAATAATCTCATTAATTCCATAGTAATCAACATTATGTTTCATTTTGGTATAAGTTCATTTATATCCTTTAAAAAACATTTTTTAAAAAACTTCGTTTTTTTCACTCTTATATTAAAATTTATTTATTAAACTTATTCATATTAAATATGAAAAAATAGAATAATATTTGGAATATGGATGATTAATTTTTTTAAATAATATAATTTCATTTTTAGAAATAATAAATTATAACCTTGTTAAACGTTTATCACCATAGTAATAGGTAAAATGGGTTAATTAATATTAAAAATCAAGGTATAAGATCTTAATATCAATATAATATTATATAAGTTTATTTAGACTAAAATCATCATATTACATATATTGTTGTAAATTGGTGATATTTTGGTTTATAAAAATTATAATACAATGTCTTAGGGATAAAAAGAATATATAATTGATTATAATTAGTTATTTTAAAGATAAATAAATTAATATTATTAGAGTAATTTATTTTAAGTTTTTAAACATAGTATAACTTCCTTGAATGTTTACGCAACTCTGATGTAGTTCTTAGGCAAGTAGAAGAAAAACAAAATAGATGATTTTAAAAACATTAAAAATAATATATTTTTTATGAATCATGGTATTACAGAAATTTAGTAGATACTAATAAAGTATAATTTACAGTTAAATAGGTTATATTTTAATTACGGTTTTATCTTTATTCCTTTAATTCCTAAATATATTAATAGTAATGAAAATTAAATTGAATGGTATTTAATGTTTTAAATTTATTTTAAAATCACTATAAAATTATAAAAAACATAAATTATCTAAGAGGATGATGAATTGTTTATGCTATGATTCAAGGATCATTTATATGTGATCTGTAATTCTTAACATTACATTCATGACCATTAAATTGTGAAAAAAGTGTTACAATAGTTAAGGTTAAACATATTTAATTAAGGGTGGTACTTAAAGATATTTTTTAAAATGATGCGTAAACCATATCTAAAATTGATAGGTTGAATATGTTTCATCCTTAGCCACTATATATTCTCATATAAGTTGGTTTACATCCATTTTTAAAGAGATAGAATGATATTATATATTAATAATTCTTGTATTTATGAGCTTTCCACACACTACAATTATTAACGAAAACCGCATCTCCTATCTTACTCACAACAAATAATATTTTTAGATATCCATTATATAACAAAATAACCTTATAGATTTATTATCCACTTCTTATCGATTCTATTCATCCCCTAAGACCATCCTAAATTGGCTTAAGTTGTATGTTAAAGGTGGATTTCCAAATAAGAGGTATAACTCTTATCCGACTTCTTTCATTTTATTTATTAATTTATATTTTAAAAGGATTTAATAAAAATTATCATATAATAATATAATTATCTTTTATATTACTTTATATTATCATAATAATATCAAAAACCTTATTTATATCCTTTTCCATCCAATGGAAAATGAAAACATTACTTGTGCCAATGTAAAGACTACCACTTCCACAAATTGATGTGATTATTTTATTATATCCATGTCAAAAGTATTGTTATAGTGATATATTTAATCATAATATTTTATTTTAATGGGAATTTTATTATTTTTATGGAAACATTGTTAATTATCTTCTTACCCATCTAACAGGTAAAAATTGATAATCTCGCTCATGTGTACTTGTGGACTACCACCTCCATAAAGCGTTATGATTCATTTTTCATGTATGAATTTCATTTTTGAATATACAATTTTATTTGGTATATAACATTGATATTTATTTCTTGTTTAACATTATGTATATGACGCTTCAATGACCTATTTGACAATGGTAATATTACAGAAGTTGTTTTGGGATTATGAAATAAACATCCTTATAATTTCTGATGTAAAGTTAAATGCTTTATTTTAAAACAAATCATTGAAATAAATCAATAAAAGTAAAAATGAAAACTAAATAAACATGTTATGGTTATAAATATAATATAAAATTAATTTCATTTTATTATATATTACATAGATAAAATCTCATTTTTATTTAGAATTGTTTATATTTAATTTTTTTTGGAATTATATACTAAATTTTTAAACTCTATTGAATTTTTGTTCCAATATATTTAATTATATATTTTACATGTTTTATAAAATTTTTTCTCTATATGGTTCTTAAAAATGATTCAATTTGTTTTTCACAACCTTGTTTCAGTTTTTGGTAAAGAATCATTCTCATCCCCATCTATGATATCTAAAATGTTTTCCAGATAGTTTTTACTATGATTCAATGATTATTTAATTTCATTCTCAACCATATTCTATTATATTTATGAATTATTAATAAAAATATTATCTTCATTTTTAATGATTTTATTAAAATATTTTATCAAAATCATGAATGAAATATCTGTTTTAATGTTTACCATATAAATAAATTTTCCAACCTTCATAACTATGAAATACCCTATTAAAATAAGCCTCAATTAAGTTTTTAAAATAAATTTTATATATTATTTTAGTATTTTTAAAGGTATTAAACTATCTAAAATAGAAATTGTATAATATTATGAAAATGGTTTAACATGAAGAAGATACAAATGAACCATCAACTGGTTGGTGGGATACACCAGCCGACCCACACAATCTATAGATTCTGTACCATAGATGCAGATCCCACTGGCCCATTTGTGGGGCTCCTAATTATAACCTATTCCACTAATTTTCTACCCAATAAGACTTAGGCTAAATTATATCCAATTAATGTATCTGAGTTTTAATACATCTTTTAAAAACCGACCTCCTATCATTTCTCTCATTCTCCCATGCCATCCTATATAATTATCACCCTACGAGCCCTCTAGGGTGATTTTTGGGACATGTCCTCCATTAACAATACTTCATTAAACACCACGGTAAATATTAGATAACTCAAGTTAAATCTAATGAGGTCTTCTATGTTCTATATGAATCCCCCCTCTAATTCTGGATCAAGACATGTTACATTTTAGATGTAATGATCTGATTAAAGCTTTTGAGATGGTCTAACGAGGTATTTTATTGATTTTTTATTGATTCAGAACCTAGATCAAAGTAATTTTAATATACTCAATGATCGACTCAAAATAGTATCTATAAGTTTACCATCTCAGTTATGTTTTACCTTGAATTATTTTTGGGGTGTGGTTTCTCGTTAATACTGATCATATTTTTATAATAGTTTCATATCTGGAATGGTAATAAGATGGTGTGTGGTGAAATTAGACTGTATGTGGATCCGTTATGTCTAATAGTTGTCAATCTTAATATATGATGCCCTTGAAATTATCAAAGCATCATATAAGATCTTTTCCTAATTTTTTGAATAAATATCTTTCCCTATGAGACCTATATTATATTATTAATCACTTGAGCTATGTTTGAATCATTGTAAGACCTATTAATGATGTTTCTTCACATATGTGTTGTGAAATTTTGACTTTTTTGTGATATGGAATTATGAATGATCTATTATTTGTATATTTTATTAGATGTGTTATTTCATTATCCTTGTATCTATTTTTGAAGGTTGGTCTATATAGCCTATCCCCAAAGGTGTTATTTATCAGATACATGGTAGGATTGTGTATGGGATATGCATTGAAGAGGGAAGTGTAAGACATGAGTTTGGACTATGCCATCAAGGGTTATGGGTGAGGTTCCTGGTCGATGTTGCTTCTGACATGGAACAAAAGAAGATAGATCTGGTCTATGAGGATATGGTATGTTTTATATTGTGTGATATTCTTTATTTTTATATATGTTATATTTATTTTCATGGTGTTCACTTGAATATATTATGAATTTATATTAAGTACCATTGGTGGTTTCCTATAGTTCTTCACCCTCATACTTTACTTTGATGATTTACCACACTTAAATATTTAATGACCAAGAATCTGGGGAAGGGAAAGGTCCATACTGTAAATGGTTTATAAGGTTCATAAGGAGAAAGTGGGAATTATTGAATTCACATCAAGTTGGACGTATTCAACTTTTATTGGTATGTTTTTTTAACTCATACATTTATCCACCTCTAATAGGGATCCCTTTTAGTAGAATTTGTTAACAGTCCAACGTGACATATTGATAGTAAATGGGTTGGAATTTATATTGTTATTTAGATACTCTAAGAATTATTTAGTTATTCGTTATTAATTGATTGTTTTTATCATTTCTATTATCCACTATGATACTTCTAGTGTAACAAGGCCATATTTTATATTGTTATGTAGGATTTTAACATATATAATACATCCCATTAGATGAATATTAAATAAAATTAAAAATTAATCACCTGAGGATTGTAAAAGATAATTTCATTATAGAATAGTAATATCATCTTATTATTCTATCATGAATATTTAATATATACGATAAATATCCCCCTATTTAGTACTCTTCATAGAAAAACCCTACCTAATACCTTTACTCATAACCAAGGGAATTTAAACATAAGAAAGGGTGATCTCAGATGCTTAGTAGGGGTAAACATTGTAAATATCACTTGATGATAATATGAAATCATAATATTATCATAATGGTATATGATCATAAATATAACTTACAACATACATATTAAATCTTTCATGGACCGCAAAAATGAATCATGGAAAAAATTACAATTTCAAATGAAAAGAATCATAAGAGTGAGAAATCATTAAAAATAAATCATGAACCATATGATCATGACGTATAATTGTGGAACCATCATATGTATAAAAAACATTTCATATTTCAAAGTTAACAATTATGATAATAAAATTGTTACAGGCAAGAAATCAACACCAATATCCCTTAGTGAATCATGTTCATCGACTTGATTTTTATATTAGGTCTTGTGCTTCATCTATTTTCCCAAAATTGGTTAAGAATATAGAATTTTTTATCGTAACAGATCAAGAACGTTGACTTTTTCACATAATTATCCCATGAAATATAATACCTTATCCAATTCATTGGAGGGATATCTAATTCTGGTTCCATTTTTCATATAATGAAATCATATATATTTTTTCATAAAATAATTAAATATTCATAATTTCATAATATCATAACACATGGTAAGAAATAGGTTTTCATAAACATCACATCCAACAATAATAATATAAAATAATGAAGATAAATGAATTTTACAAACATATCATTATCATAATAATAAAACATCTAGATAAATTATAATTAATGTACCATTTAATCATATCACAAGTAAAACAAAAGAAAAATTAATGGTTATTTTCATTGATGAATGAAAATTCCATTAATATTAATAAAAATTATTGAAAAAATTCCATTCAACATTGAATGTACCCTTATTTAAACTAATATTGAAAAAATATTGTGAAACTACATTTTAATTGAAAATAATCAATGAAAATTTTAATATAATCTTCAAATCATTGAGTGGTCAGGATGGTGCTAAATTATGTTCATGTATTACAAGTTAAAAAAAGTAATTTTCTTCACAATATTTTAAAAAAGTGAAAAATAACATCATTTAGAAAAAAATTCAGATTAAATTTAATCCATTATTTAAATTATGAAAAATGGTTAAAATATTTTTAATCAATAATTGGGGGTAGTAAAAAATTATTGAAAACTTTTTTTTAAAACACAGATATGGAAAAAAATATCTTTTTGACCGAAGATAGAAATAAAGTTGATTTTTACCTAAAAATAATACTTCGATCTCATTGGTGATAAAGAATTCTAAAATCAAAGGAAAAAATTATTCTAAATAAATAACAAGATGATAAGAAAATATATTCTTTACTTGAGAGGTTTTTTGTAAATTATTGTCACTGGATGTATAATAATAGACCTTCCTGATTAGAAATGATATTGTAACCTAAAAAACATAAAACATCAGTAAATTTTGAATCAAAAGACCAGAAAAAAAATAATTATTTAAATACTAGTAAAATCTTTAACAATCATCTTAAAATTCATTAATGGTAATTATTATCACCACATAATAAAATAAGTGGTGATTATTACTTAGGTCTCATATAAATAAATGTTTCATGAAAATATCTTAACTACTGTCCCTACATCCAATACATGTATGATAATCCTACCTAATGACTATAGTTTTATTATATATCTAATTCATAACCATAATAATATATATCATATCATAAATGATTAAATTTTTACGTTTTTCCACCTATTTTTTAATACATAATTTTTAAAATCACTATTCCATATAATAACTCCTTTGTTGTTTTCATTAGTTCGGTAGCTTTGGTCCTTAAACATTAATTAGGGTTTCATCACATACCTATTTTTAGTATTGATATAAATATAAAATAAATAAATTAAATATATATATATTCATTAAATTAGATATTGAATAATGAATTACACCATCGATGGAGATGGTAGGCAATACATATGCATGGGAAATATTTTCATTTTTCGACGGATGAAACAAAAGAAAGGTAAATAATAATTCACCATTATAAAAATATCATATACATCATAAATTTTCTTTACAAATTTTCTTTTTATAATCCGTATCAATATAATATGAAAAAACATATTGTATCTCTTCGTAGAGCCAGTTGTCCACACATACGCAAATGCGACGTTATCATTTTTCAAAGGATTGGAAGGTAATAATGTAGATATGATATTATAATTCCATAAATATAATTATTTCATATATATCATAAATATTCTCTAAATCCATCATTATATCCATTTGTGAGAGGCTCTGATGGATAATGAATTACATCGGTTTGTGTGGTGGTAGTTCAGCGTACGCATGATCAAAAGTTTCGTTTCTCATATAATGGATGAGGATATAGATAAAAGTTATTAAATAAAAATACTAACAACTATGTATCTTAACGAATTTTTTCCAAAATATTAATATAATAATTTTTGGATTATAAATATGAAATAAAAAAATTCATTGATAAGAATGATACCTTTTCCTCAAACAATCTCTTTAAGATTGAAAAAATTATCCTTATTATAGAATTCTGATGAACCAAAAGAATGTAAGAAATGGAAATTGTATAATTAAAATAAATTAATAATTAACTCCCATGAAAGTAAAAATTTTTCTTTAAAATTAATATTTCTAACAAAAGATAAATCAATTTTATCCATATGTGAACACATAATAAATTTTTAATATATCGAGAGTGTCATTTGGCCTTTTCTTTACGTAAAATATTAAAAAAGACATAATCAAGGTCTTAGGTCTCAAAAAAGAAATATTTATTCAAAATAGATGATATTGTGTCAATATATGGCCATGAAATATATATCCCCCCCTTTTTAAGAAATTATATCACTTATATCAATAGTTTAACCCGTAGTAAACTTATTTTACCCTTCACTATTTTAATTATGAAAATAAATTTAGTTTCCCTTGTTACAAACAATTATTTATAATAATTATAAATTTAGAGTCCATTTTATCAATTTTTATTCACAGAAATTGTATAATTTCGTTTAAAATTAAACCCAAAAGACAGGTCGAGAACGATATTTCCCATAATTCACTTTAGAGGCATAAAATTATATGACATTAACTAAATTACTAGTGATCATCATTATAAGAATTAAAATTCATATATTTTTATTTCTAATATATAAATTTAATTTAATTTATTACTTATTATATATTAATTTAATTTATTTCAATTTATATACATTATTAATTTAAAAATGGTTTTTAATAAATATAATAATTTTTAACTTTTTCGTGAAAATGAAATCTTCTCATAAAATTATAACATATTCACCCTAAACGAATTTTTATATGATTATGTGATTTTTTTTTCATTTTATACCATATATTTTCTTAAATTTAATAAAATTAGTTATATTATTTTCTCACAAATAATCAGAAAAAATTATTTTTGAATAAAACATATTCTGGATGAATAAAATGACTTCACTATAAGATGACTGATTATATATTATGAATTTATCGACATATTTATAATTATATGGTCTTATATATGTATATTTTATAATGTAGTTAATAATATTCATACCCACCAATTTAATGACTATGTTATAATAGTAATATTTAAAATATATATTTTATGGTTCATTTAAGAAAAATGTTTCATGTCATATGCACTATCAAACAAAATTATCTTAGTTTAATATATTTGGTGTTATATTATATCACCTCCCATTAATAATTTTAATCCATGAAATTAACACTTGATCTCGGTAATCAATGGTTTTATATTTGAAAATACTATTATCGGAAAACCAAATCCAAAAAAGGGTTATAAAACTACCACTTTATAAGAGAGAAAGTGTAGTCCTAAGTTCATATAAAATAAAGGAAAACAAGGATTCCATGTACAAAAAATTAGTGAGAATTGAAAACACGGATATTGAAGAAAAGTGAAATGCCCCAATAATGATGTAGATTGATCAATATTATTAATCAAAAGAAATTTATTATTGATGAGAATGTTAATGGCTAAAAAATCATAATCCAATGTGGTTGGAAAAATACCATTAATTAAATGAAAATGAAAGCAATGGGAAAAAATTTTCCATTAAATATCATTTTTCTAATTTTGTTGGATTATTTTATTACAAAAAAATACACTTAATTTAAATATTTTTATTTCCAAAGACAATTTTAATCCACATATTGTTTGTTGATAAATTTACAATTCATTTTTTTACATTAATAAATAAATATAAATGATATTTTTTGTTCCTAAAAGAATAAAATTAAATTATAATGAATAAAATAATCCAAAATGGAAAAAAATCATCCTCATATCATTATACCATAACCAAAACCAAAATGATCAGCATGAGAAACCTACTAAATTGAATAAACCACTATATAAATAAATGATACATTAATCAGAAAAGCCCATATAATACCACCCAATGTTAAATATAGATTATTAGACAAGTAAATAAATTTAAGATTATTCTAAATATACCAGTCTAAGACTGAATCAATAATACATTAATTATTTGATCACATATTCAACCCATATAAATTTTAAATTTTTCTCTAAATAACATCAATCACTCTTAATGGGTCATATCATAAATGCATATTCCCTATTAATATAATATCCCATATTTTTTAATCATTTCCATTAATAAACTTGTTAACCATTAGTACACATTAATATTATATATACTTAAGAAATATTATTCAACATTTATTAAAAAATTAAATAACACAAATTTCTTTTTATATTAATCATATAAGTGTTTTAAAATAGTGGAATTCTACCGAAATAGAAATTCCCACCAAATAAATTTTTAATCTCATAGTTATCTATATGATAAATTACATGTCCCCAAAAAACATAATAGTTATAACATCATATTTAAAAAACATACTACCCAAGATATCATGTACGATAGTGGTAGGCATTTCAACTATATATATGATCAGTAGTGGGTTCATTCCCCAAGACCTTTCAATATCTGATAGGTTTCATTTTGTACAAAAAACCATATAAATATAGTTTTTAATATGTACTAATAAATATTATGAAAATTCTTAAAAATAACATTATTCACAAAGATCATATAAATATTGAAGTTTGTCAATATCATTAAACATATTAAATCAGCATTCTTCTAAAAAATACATCATGTTGAGCCTATGTTTTACAAATACCATATCTCGATAAAACATCTCACAAAATTTCAAAAATAGGATAAAAACACCATGGTTGAAAACAAAAAAGTGGTGTTTAATAAATTTATCATTTGATCAACCTTAAACTAATAAACCCATGATGGTATCCATAACTATTTATTAAATCAAAGATGAAAACAAATATGCATCTAAAATTAACATAATCCTAATATGTATGATGATACTTATAACAAAATACCATTGGTAAAATTAAATATTCAATATAATTCATCAAACCCAACAAACAAATACATTTATCTTACCACATCAATGATTTTTATGGAATA
This sequence comes from Viscum album, assembly GCA_963277665.1. Lineage (NCBI taxonomy): Eukaryota > Viridiplantae > Streptophyta > Magnoliopsida > Santalales > Viscaceae > Viscum > Viscum album. Next base: position 1,421,939,216 of record OY728141.1, on the reverse strand, counting down.
TGTCCTTCCTTGGTCTATGTGTTATCATTTTAAAGAGAAAATTGACTCAAATAATGTCCATGTTCCGCAGACATAAGACATTAATATCTTAATCAATTCATTGATCTATGTTCTCCACTTACATGCAGGAAATATCTCCCCCTTTCGTTGAGACATTCCCTAGGGTGTCTCTTTCCACATTTATAATGAAAAAGAAAATTGATTCTTCATCCCTTTGTATTAATTACCAGAAGAATATTTATAAAATCCCATCTTCCACTTATTTGATGTGTTTGAAATCTCATTGAATTTCATGTTGTTAATTATATTATATGATAACATATTAGGTATAATCACAATATCATTCTCTATAGTCATCATCTTGTTTCGTTTCTCATAATCACTACATTGTCCATCACATTTAGTGTTAACATGATTCCTCTATGTAATTTCCATTGTTTAAAATAAATAATCATAGTATAATAAAAAAGACCCATAATGGGAAACCACATAATCATTTATAGGATGTCTAAATTATGATACCTTATTTTCATTCTAATAAACCATTGGTTTAATCATATCCATTCATGATCACCATTTAATCAAACTCTTTATTATGGTTTGTAAAGAGATTGTTAATCATTAAAAATAATCCAACAGTAATGTCAAATTTGGTGTGTAGTAAAGACCATTCTCATGCACTTACTGATGATAAAATCAAAAAAATGCATCCTTTTTTGACTTATTACCCCAATGTATAACTTTTCTATTGTTAGATCCACCTGTAAAATCCAAACATGGATGTAATTTCATAGAAACTTCTCACTCTATCCATCACCAAAATCAATGACATTTTCATGTACTTTGACATGTCCCTGGGGTTCCTAAAAATGTTTTCTCTTCCAAATTTCAAAATTTTAACTAAACCATTATTTCATAACAACTATATCAACCTAGAATTTTATGAATAAATAGTACATCCTATGAGATGAATATTCAATACTCTAAAATATTCACTTGAGTACCAGAAATGTTTATAGACTTTATAGACAATATACATTATCTTCTTCAATCATGTATGATCATCTACATCTCCCTGAAATATTTTTCACATTTAGTAATCTTCATAGGCATATTCCTTATAACCTGAGGAAATGAAACAAAAGAAATAGTGGGACCAAATGCACAATAATGATAAACATGGAAAACAATAATCAATGATCATATAAATGCATAACATAGTCATAAGGGTATGAGATCATGAATATAACATACAATGTTTATGCCTAATCTATCATGGATTGCTATCATTATCCATGGAATAACATATTATCATCTTAATAAACACGAATCATAAGACTACGAAATCATCATAAATATAACAGGAACTATAATTTTAATTCATATATGTATGGCACCATAATAAGTATAGATATCATTTCATATGTCAAGGATAAATAAGAATATAGTTAAATAACAAGAGATCAGTAATAATTTTTTTACTATAGTTGAATAAGTACATCAACTTGATTCCCATAATAAACAAAACACATAAACTTTTTTCCCATTGCAGATCACAAACATCGACTTTTTCCCTTGTAGCATCAATCAAATTGATTTGTTTCCTATAATTATATCATGATATATAAAAAATTATCCACTTTATTATAGGACACTATAATTCTAGTCCCAACCATCAGATAATGTAATCATACATACATGATCCATAAAATTATTAAACATTCACCTTATCATTATATACAAACTCATTAAAATAATTCATATTTCATATGAATTTCATCTATCCATTACAGAATAACCCATGAAAAAATGGGTTTCATAAAAATATCAACATCATAATCATAATCTATAAGAATAATGGATAAGGATAGTACAATTGGATCACATCCCTAATAAAACATAATCAACTTCATTGGTCATTTTTCATTTATGAATAAAAAACTCATAAAAAGATTAATAAAATATTCTTACGAAAAATGGACTTTCCACTTTTAAAAAAACATATTTTAAAACATAATATTTAATAAATATTGTCATAATAATTTTTCATTGAAAATTAAATTGGAAAAATATAAATAAAGCATCAAAAAAGTGGGATTTCATGATGATGGTAATTTCCAAGCATGTCATGAAGTTAAATTAAAACATTACTTTCACATGATTGTGAAATAAGTAAAAGAGTACATATTTATGGAAAATGAAAAAAAATATTCATTTTAAACAAATTTGTAAAATGTTAATTCAGTTAAAAAAATTCTTCTATTAAGAAATTCATAGTAGTAAAATAATTTATAAAAATATGTTTAGAAAACATAGGCATATAAGAGAATGTATTCTTGACCGAAGAAATTAATAAATTCTGCTTTCCATAAAATATTCTTTTGGAATCTTTAGTTATTAATGAGTGGAAAATGGAAGGAAAAATTTATACTATAGATATATCTATAGGCTATGAAAATTTATTTGTTTATTGAGAGGTATATCATAATATTTCATCATCGTAAGTATAATCATAAACAATTCTAGTGAATAATGAAATTATAACATAAAACCCTTAACACATTGGAAACTATTGAGTCATAAGCCCCATTAAAGAAAGAACCATATATGAATATGTCATACACCACAATTATAATAAAAATAATCATGAAATACATTGATATGTAGTATATACAACACTTAAAGGTATTAATGTCTTTGGGATACAGGTGGGTCACTGCCTTGGAATAAGATCTCGGGGGAGTAGGAGGACATTGTATTCGGTGCTTCACATGATATAATAGAATATGATAGGTTTTGTGTGTTGGGCTTTTGTGTCTTGTTTATTTGGGCCATCTCGACATTTCTGGAAGTTACATGACATGCAGTGTTTTGTTGTATTTGTGGGTCTGCGGGCCATGAGGTGTGTTGTATGTTTGTATTTGTTTTTTAATAAAACTTTTTGGGTTCGTGGATTTGGGTTACCAAATCCATTATCAGATGTTATGGTAAAAGTATTAATTATCGAATGTGGTATATCATGCACATGATTAAAAGTGTGATGAAAATCCCTTACCCCAAGTCTGGAATTTAATTTTACATATATGAACCTCATGAATATAACATATGGTTTTATTACTAATATATTATATAACAACACACAAACACACACAGATATATATATCATAAAATATATGATTTTCTTATATCCTTTTACCACATATTTATCAGTATTTCCTTATTATAATTATTCTTCTGGATGATAACTACATCATTTTTTCATGTATGTTATTATTCAATATCATTGGTAGTTTTACATTTATTATGATTTAATAATATAAAGAATTTTAATCCTGAAATAATTATCATAAAATTTATTTATATCTATAGTTATTGTCATCCATAAAATTGCATATTGAATCTGTAATTACACAATTAATGGAAATGGTAGTCCATACTTACATATGATAGTTGCCTCTATTTTAGACAAATATAATGATGGAATGGTAATTATTAAATCAACATAACAAATAATTTATATATATTATATATCATATATAATATTTAAATATATCACTATTTCCGTCCATTTTAGATAAAATTAAAAAAAACTATTACTAATGTTCATGGAGGTGATATTCCATGCAGATATATGAGTGACACTGTCATTTTTCATCTTATTTGATATTAATAGTTTAGATATAATATTACAAAAACATAAGATTATTTATCTCATAAATAACATATATATACATTAATTCCATCCTTATATCCATTTATTATAGGAGGTTATGGAAAAAAATTATGCCACCTTGTGAGTTTGTTGTCCACTGTAGTCTCAATAGATAGTTTCATTTCTCTTTTGATGGATGAAGATATGGATATATTTTTTTAACTAATATAAGAAAATATCAATTTATACAATATATTGTTTTTGTTTCATAATATTTGTATAAAATATCATGGAGGTTGAAGAATAAATAAAATGAAAAATTCTCAATTATGCATGATACCTCTTCATTAGAATTCCACATTAAGATTCCATTAACAAATTACATGGAATATTTTTGATCAAAAAATGGAATATAGTTCTTGATTAGGGTATTTAGTAATGTATTTGGTAGGTATTTTCCGAAGAAAATGTTTTTTAAGTGTGATATATGGAGGACTTTAAGTGCTCTTTTATAACAGAGGGTAGGGACACTCTTAGTATTTCTTATTGTATAAAATTAATATAATTTATTTATCATACTCAACATGTATAAAAATTAAAAATAATATAATAAAACACATGTTTTATCCAAAATAAAATCAGGCAGAAAATATTAGACAAGTTCTGGTGATGTTTTTGCGCATAAATAATTTTATTAACCCTTACTAACCCATTTTAAAAATTAATAAGGTCATATGGTTTTTTATTTTTTAGGTCTAGGAAACTTATAAATGATAAAATGGACCAAAAATGTAAAACAAATGATCTTATAATCCATTAATAATTAAGTTTTATGAAAATATTATAATTAGGAATATTTAATCATTTAATAAAACATTATTTATTATAATATATCATGATTTTCAATTTTGACACTAATAATTTAATTAGACTCTAGAGACATAAAAAAAATATGGATTCTAAATAAAATTTAAAATATCCAAAATCTATTATAAATAATTTTTTTTGGAAAATGATAAATATAAAAAATTATAATACTTTTAATACTTTTAAAATTATTTATTTTATTTTTCTTTTAATTAAAAAATATTGCATAACTATTGCCTCAGAATTTAACGTAATGGTGTTATTACTAAAAATTAGAAAAAAAGGCGAGGATAAATGAAAATTATTTTTCAAAAAAATGAATAATTATAAATAATAATTCCTAATTTTATCCCTATCTAATTTTTTTTTATATTTTTAGAATATATTGATTTATTTTCTTTTCATTACATAAATTATTATATTGTTCATAATCATTCTCATTTTAACTAAAAGAGGGAAATTTCTAGGCCTTATATGAGAAATGGTATATATATGGAAAAAATAGAATATATCCAAACTTTTAGTACATTATAATTGTTATCTCTTTATCTTGACCCCCCCCCCCCAAAAAAAAACTTGTTTTACACTTTACAATTTTAACGGATTTCTACTCTCTGTTCTATTAATTATGAAAAAAATGCTGTTGAAATTATTAACTATTATTAATTATGTTGAATAAAAATATTGAATCCATTTTATTAAATTTAATTCTTAGAATATTAATAATTTAATATAAAATTAAACCTCCAAGATGTGTCAAAAAACATATTTCCACATACTACATTTTTTATATCATAAGATGTTTTTTTACAGTAATCATATGACTGGTGATTATGATTATATGAATTTAAATTCTTATAATTATATATATATTTTATACATATCATTTAAATTATTCATTTTAATTTTAATTTTATTTAATTAAAATTTAATGAAGTTATGCTATGCAAATCGTTTTTAATATAAAAAAGTATTATCACTATTAATTGGAAAAGACTAATTCATAGAAAAATCCAAAAAAAATATCCTAAAAAGATTTTCATATGAATAATTAAAAATGATGTAAATTTTATCAAATGTATATTAAAAAAAATTTATAATATAACTTTATTAGAAAATGGAGTAAAAATCTTTTTTGAAGAAAACATATTTTTGTTGGATTAAATGACTGTAATAAAAATAAAGTGATTATATAAAAATAATTTTTGAAAAAAAAATAAATTGAGTTAGGGGATTATATATATATTATAAATTACATAATCGTATTCATACCCACCAATTTAATGGAAAATATATAATGGAAATATTTACATAAAATATTTGGTAAGTTGTTTAAGATCGATATTCCGTGTTGCATAAGATATCAATCATAATGATTTTATTTTAAAATATACATGTGTTATATTGTCCCCAAATTTTCCATCGAACAATTCCGCTATATAGATATTTATTGTATATGTGGAGGTTCTCTTGACACCATGTGGCACTCTAGATCCGACCATGTGGTATGGGTCAGAGTGTTGAAAAAAATGTTATTAGATAATTGTTCAAAAACATGTTTCTTATTATAATTGATTCGAAATGGGGAATAAAATAGATTTGATGGTTACTAATGGCATATGGGAACTATAATAGTTCATAGACAACACTATATAGTGGAGAAATGAGTTTCCATTAAAATATAAAATTAGGTTATTATTATGTGATTATAATTTTTATTTGAATTATCCTTCTGTGATCTACACGATGTGAGAAGAAAGAATTATCTGATTTGGAGTGAATTCATGCATCATGGTTAGCCACATAGGATCAAAATCTATATTATTATTATTATCAATAGATAGAGATGAAATAATAAGTTTCATGTTGACATTATGATATGTATTTTTTATGAATTATTTTGGGAATTTCGTTATTTGATCATATATAAAGTATGCCATAGTGTATATATATGGTTGGGAATAATGTGTGGGTACTAGAGACTTGCCATAATTTGTGTTTAGTGGTTATACAGTTATACATTGTTCTTATTTTTTCACCACATAGGATCAATATTTTTGGGAATCCTTGTGGTTTACTATATTCTAATAATGGTCTCGTTTTTATGTTATTGGATTTATATAATGTTCGATTTGGAATTTTCGAAAATTATGCCCTGTAGACATCTTGCATACCTAGTTCCACCACCAATTGGGTGGATGGATGTAATGAATCATGCTACAAGGGATGATATTGAAGGGTAAAAAAATTAAATGATCTAGCTATTACTCTTTTAGCATGTACATGTTTATTAGGACAGACCACATGGGTGTGAAAAAAAATTATTGATTATACAAATGAGTTATTCCACAAATATTCCCTACCTGTACTAGGAATTTGATGCCCCATAGACAGCAAGTCCGGTTTTCCCTCTACAGCAAATCTGATTAATAGATATAGGATTCAATAGTTCAGTGTGGTCGGTGCAAGGATTTCGAGTTCCATGAAGGATTCAGATTTCACGTTGATCTCGTTTGGACAGCTGGGTTTTTATGTGGTGGGGAAGAGGCCCACTATTGATTTTGAGATTTCAGATTCCTTCTATGTTGCATGACAAAGTCACATGTTTCTCCTCTTCCTGGAGTCCGATCATTTGTGGATGTGATGAAAGATATACACTATCGGGATGAAGTAGGATGGGTCTTTACTCAAGGATTCTCATCGAGGAATAATTCTTCGTAATGGTTCGTTTGTGCATGTTGAGGAAAATCCTGTAGGGTTTGATGAGAGATTGGAAATGGGAAAAAACACTTTGATTACGTTCATTTTATTTCCCAATGGTTCACAACCGTGGAACCTAGATGACTTGTTCCTAAGAACATCGATGTTATGGGGTATTTCTAATTAGAAATTTTTGTCTCTTGGTCATGGAATTTTTTACTACCTTTTTCCGTCAGATGAGGTGAAGCTTCGTGCATGGAGTATTGGTTCACTATCTCTAAAACCTGGTTGGCTACATTTACATGAGTGGTTGTTATATTTGATATCTCTCATGCAAGAGATGCTTTTTCTCAGGTTTGGGTTTGACTTTATGATCTTAATTGGGTCCTTTGGCCGCTGAAGATTCTTCATGACATTGGCAAGGAAATTGGGACTCCTATTCATCTTGATAAGGAGATTGAGGTTGTTCGATTTGGGATCTTCACCAGGATGTCGGTGTAGGATGACCTCAACTCTACACTAATTGACCAGGTAACCCTATCTACTCTATCTATAAACATTCAAATTGATGTTGTGTATAAAAAAATCCCCTCTCCTCCTCTGAAAGTATTATTGTTGGACACTCTCTGAAGCTATGTCGAAAAAAAATTTCTTCTGAGAAGTGTGGAATGAAATGTCATCCTACAAACCTTTGTTGAAGAAAGACAAATGTGAAAGACACAACTATGTAAAAACCTAATTATAATGACTATTACCCCCCCAAGGAATTAGCTTCTAATGTGGCTGTTGGGTTGCTTTTCGGGGAGCTTGATTCTCAACACTCTCTTTTGAAAGGTAAAGAGTTGATGGTTGATGCATCCCCTAAGAGAGATTAAAGCCACCCTTCTAATTTTCAAAAGGATCTGGTTAGGGAGACTACCTTAACGGAGGAAATAATTACAATGCCTTCCCTGGTTGATGTCTCTAAACATGTTGATACATCGTAGCACACTGATTGTCACCAGGAAATTTAGAAGCTCTTATAGTATTATAATGTTTCTGGGAAATAGGGGAATGTCTCTGATGATGAAAGGGGAAACAACAGAACCCATGGTCTGGGAAACATTCAACCTATAACCTTCAAAGGTTTTGACTTAAGTGGTGAGTTAAGGATGACTGATGGTGAATATTTTACCTCTGTTCTGCCAGAGAGGAGTCCTCGCAAGGTTTTTTTCTATTTCTGAAGATCTGGTCGACTAGATCATCTTCAAAGGTGTCAAAAACGATGGATGAAAATCATTTTAAGATGTTCAACCAGGAGTAGTTTGAATCTGAGTGGGATTCTTCTGGTGACTCTGATTACAGAAATGACATGTCATATTATGATTATAAGTCATATTATGATTATTTGTCTTTTGATTGATGGTAATTCTTTTTTATTTTCCCCATTCACCACTTTTATGTTCTGATTTTGAATAATAGTTGGTCAGAAGATTTTCTTCTAGGAGACCATTTATGAATCAAATATAATAAAAATAAATTACATTAAAAATATGGTTCAAATTAATGAAAGTATGATATAAGTATAATGATAAAATATATAATAAATTATGTCCCATGCAAAAAACAATGTGGATATTACCCGACGTGAAACCTTAACATTGAAATGTAAATATGTGGGTAATATAATGAAAAATACAAACCATATATGGTGTTATAAGTAATAATTTGGTTCTTTTATAGATGTATAATAAATTATTATTTATTATATATTATGTCTGAAAGATTATGATGAGATTCAAGGCTCAATGTAAGGGGATTTCTTGTCACTTTTTTCCATGAGATAAATGCTATGTTCGCCTCACATTCCATTTGTGTGGCCAATGTAGTAATTGAGATTTTATTCTTATTATCTTATAATTTAATTTATATTTATAAACATGACCATTTTGTGATCTTTCTTTCATGGGGGTTATGATTCAAAAACTAACAAATCAGTAAAATAGTTTTCTCTCAATGTTCTTTCTTTGAGACTCATGATTTCATGTACAATTAAATTTAATTTTGAGGTGTATAAAAGTCAATTTTACATGTTATATAAACAATATACTTATTTTCATGATATTATTATGGATATTATGAACCAATTTTACCATGTTATAAGAATTTATTAAGACAATCTCATCACTTTTTAATGATTGTTTTCATTCATGCTTCCTTTGACGAAATCTGATGATCCATCTACCATAAATACCCATGAGTTTTCTTTTACTATATTAAATAAATATATTTCCATAAATTAGTACCATTTTCCAATCCTTGGTACATAAGATAATGTTTTTATGTAATATATAGCTATCTCTCCCATCGGTCAAAAATCTATTGTAAAAAAAATAATGTTTTCATAAAAGTTATGAATTTTTTATCAAAAGATATTTGTATCAAATTTTAAATGGAAATTAATTTTTGTTGGACTCACCTATTTTGATAATTCCAAATCATTTTTCATATATATAGATCATATTTTTTCTCTTAAATGATAATAATTTATGTGAAAATTATGTTTATATCAAATTAAAAACAATGTACTTTTAATCTCGTTGCTCTCGTGTTTAAGCTCACAACATGAATTTACTCTAAGTGAAATGGTCATCGATGCAAAGGTCACTGGGGAAAAGGTCACTGATGCATAGGTCACCGATGCAATGGTCATCAATGCAATGTTCACCAATGATAAGTTCACTGAAGAAATGGTCACCAATGCAAGGTCATCATGGCAAGGTTACTATTGGGAAGGTTACCGCTAAAGGAAACTGATTGAAAGTTTCGGATGGATGGTCACAGTCAAAGGTTGTCGATGTGCACTTAGCCTACTATTGTGAAGTGTACCATTACTAGTCTACCGCTACTCTTATACTCCAAAATTTTTCACATTATTATGATTATTCTGACGGTCATTTTTGATAAATTAATTGCTTCTAACATTAACTAACATCGATTGTAGACATATAAAGAGATTGTATATGGGGATATTTAGAGGTATGAGAAAGACCGAACGTGGTCCACTTATTCATATTTACAGACCTAAACTATAAAGTAGAAGACCGAGGAATAAAAGAAAGGGCATGGCATACAATGTGCATCTATGAATGCGAATGAGCTTACTTGCTAGAAGAAAGAAGAACCATCCAACACTTAAACTGTGAAACCACAGGAAGCATAATGATTATTTTGGAAAAACACTTTTCTCCCTCTTATACCTCATCAACTCGAAATCAACACCATAGTTAGGACACTCAAGCTTAGAACATGGATTTGTGACACTTTGCATTGGAGACATCTTTCAGAAAAAGACTCAGACTGTAAATTCGTCACTCCAAGGAGTCATGAGATGAACTGAAAACACATAGAGATTTCTAAACTCAATATTATAATCTTAGATCTATTATAATCCTACTTTTTTACATTTTTGAGAAGCTTATGTGTTTGACTTTGAAACACACTGTATCCTGTGCTTTAGCTAGAGGATACTAAATATCCTCACACCAGACTTCTCTTACATTTTTTTCCAATAAATAACTGCAGTAGAGACAGTCTGTGGTTTGTAATATTTTTTTCCATGAAGAACTGTGGAAAAGGGTGTAAACCCTAGAAAGTTAGTGATAACTCTTCTAAATACTGATAAAGTCTGTTTATCATGTTTATTTTCAATATAAACTTCGTGGTGGAAGGTGATCACCAAGTGGAGGGGATTAAATCCCAACATGAGACTGAACCTCTTGTTTAAATTTTTTGTGCACTAAATTATTTTATACACTATTTTCTCAAATTTCTACTACTAATAATTTCTTAACAGTAATAATGTTTTGTATTCACGTTGATATTTATTTTTGGTTAGAGTGTTCATATGTTTAATTCAGTAAACATGTTTCAAATGTTGAAGAAGTGTTTTACACTAATTCAACTAAGGACTAATCACCCTTCGAGAAACATGTTGACCAACTAGGAATTTACATCTCTGCTTCCTTAATTAACTAGGCCGTTTCAAAATTTCTTGGATATTTATAATAATAATTTTCAATGAAATTTTAATTAGGAACACAATTCACCCCCCTTTTGATATTCCACTCTGACCAAAAATTGGTATCATAGGATTTAATGTTATGATGTTACACTCTGAAATATTGTGCAAGTTGCCAAATTATTTTACAGTGATTTTAGTTGTATCTAAATGATCATAATATTTTTGTTATACCTAAATTTCAGTTCTTTAAAATTCTAATTCACTATGGATAATAAAGATGAGTGTGTTACTACTAACAGTCCACATTTCCTTAATGGTAATAACTATGCTTAGTTGAAATTAAAAAAGAAAATCTATTTAGAGATAATGGGACCTGAAATCTTAGATATAATTGAAGAACAACATGCATTGGCTACTACTACATGGGACATGTGGTCTCAGTTGACTAATTCTATATATACAAATAATATTAAAGCAATGAATACATTTTATTATTCTCTTGGAGATGATGAATTCAATAGAATATCTTCTTGTAAAACTTCATATAAAATATTGTATAATTTAGTGGTTTCTCATGAGGGAATAACCAATGTTAATCAAATGAGATTAAATACTTATACTATAAAATATGATAATTTTAAAATAAATCATGCTGATCTTATATCTAAAATGTATATTAGGTTCAATGAAATAGTGAATACCATGAGTTTTCTTGGAAAACCAGTGGACAACAAGGATCAGATTATGTGATTGCTTCGATGCCAACCTGACAGATGGAGAGGAACTTCTATTTCTATCCAAGAATCTTGTGATATAGACTAGATATCAGTGAAGGAACTAATTTGTATGCCTATGATGTATGAAGAAGATCATTAGGTAAATCCGGATGTAGACGACGAACCAAGAAATAAATCTATAGAATTCAATACTGCAACCTCAAAGAACAAAGATAAAGAAAATGTTCATTCTCCTGTAGAAACTTCCATAATTGAATAATATGATTATGACAGTGATGATGAGTTGTATAATCTTGATAGGAGATTCAAGAAGTTTCAAAGAAAGAAAAAGTTCTCCAGGAAGTCAAAATATAAGTGATGGTATAGAATAACAGACTCTGGAAAAAGGACAGAAAATGGAATGAAAAAACAAATAGTCTACTATGAGTGTAAAATAAAAGGCCATGTGAAGGCTGATTGTCCCAAGAATAAAATTGAGATGAAATTTTTACACAGGGGAAAGGGATATAAAAAAGTCTATGAAATATTTTGTAGTGCTTCATAAGATAGCTCATGTGGATCCGAAACTTCTAATAGTGTCAAGAACAAACATGAAAACCTATGTTTCATGACAGAAAAAATTTAGGTAACACCCAATTCCCTTATACCTAATGCTTATTATTCTGGGAATGAAAGTGAATCAAAAAAAGAAAAAAATATGACTAAGGATGAACTAATCAAATACTGTGTAATGCTTGAGGACACCTTTAATGAACACAATGATAAATATAATCTATTATAAAGACAACATGCTATAAATACTAATGTTATGTTAGAGCTAGATATTGAGAAAAGAAAATATTCTCATCAATTAAAAGTAAATACTGAACATAAATTATTAAATGATAAATTAAAAAGTTATTTGGAAAATTTTAATACTGGTAGAGATACCTTGTCTTGGTTTTTCGAAAAACAAATTACTCCAAAATACTCAACTGGTAAAGGATATCAACAAGGATAGAGATGGATTGTCAAAAATAAATTTCTTCCAAGATCTAGACAGTCCACTAATAGTTCATGTTTTGGACCATCTATTGAAAAAAAATTCTATTAAGGACTAAACGAAGTGTTCATGTCTCAAGACCAATAATCTAATTATAGTAAACCTGTTAGACAAGAATGGGTTCCCAATGTTTTACTTTCTAAACTTTTTGGACCCAAGATAATCTGGGTACCAATGTTAACTTACACATAATCATTTTTTCTGGAATATTGTCTAAAGAGCTCCTGTAAAACACTATAGTACATGTACTGTTGATGTTCTGGAAACATGAAATGAGATGATTAATTCTTTAAGAGACTAATTAATGTTGATGGAGTACATGTCACATTTGGTGATAATTCTAAAGGGAGGATCATCAGCATAAATAATTTGGTAACCCTAATACTATATTAAATTCAAAATTACTTTTTTTGATGGGTTAAAATACAATTTACTAAGTATCTCTCAGTTATCTGATGATGGATCCAATGTCAAATTTGAAAATTATTATTGAAATAATTTTACTTCTAAAAATGATTTAATATTTACTGCTATTAGAAATGAGAATGTGAATTCTGTAGATTTAAATTCTTTAGCTAAGAAAAATATTTCTCGTTTAAATGCGTTTCAAAAGGAATCCTTGTTGTGGAAAAGAAGACTAGGACACTACAATGTGCACTCACCTAGGAAACTGACTATGAAAGGTTTAGTTAGAGACTTACATAAATGGTAATTGCCACTTAACAAAGTGTGCAATCCTTGTCAAAAGGGAAAACAAAACAAATTTTCATTCAAAACAAATAAAGAAGTTTCTACTTCTCAAACGCTTCAGTTAGTTCACATGGATTTGGTTAGACCATATAGAGTTTCATGTTTAAATGGGAAGCACTATGTTTATGTTCTTGTAGACTATTTTTCTAGATATATGTAGTTATACATTATAGCTCACAAAATTGAAGCATGTTCATACTTTATTAAATATTCCAAGTCAGTAGGAAATATTAGTGGACTTAGATTTAAGATTATGAGAAGTGATCATGGCTGTATGTTTGAAAATAAGTAATTTGAATCCTTTTGCTCACAAAATGGTTATACTCAAAATTTCTCTTCTCCTAGAACACATCAACAAAATGGAGTTGTAGAATGAAGAAATTGTACACGTCAAGTGATTTCATGGACTTTTATTAATGATTATAATCAACCTATCTATTTTTGGGCTGAATCTGTTAACACAGCTTGTTACATTATCAATATAGTCTTTATTATACATGTTCCTAATTGGACCCCTTATGATATTTGGAATAATATGAAGCCAAAGGTTATTTAATTTTTCAGTTTTTTATTTCAAAGTCTTTATCTTTAACACTAAGGACAATCTTGACATGTTTTCTTCTAAGAGTGATGAAAGAATTTTCTTAGGTCACTCATTCTCTAGAAAAGCTTATAGAGTATTCAATAAGAGAACCAAATGTGTGGAAGAATCAGTTCATGTCGAATTTTATGAGACAGATCCACATGAACCAAAATCCTCTATTGAACATCATGAAGAGGAAATGTCAAGTATGGATGTTAATGATAAAGATAGTTAACCCTTAGTGAAAACTTCCAGTTTTGGAAATTTTCCAGAATTTATGCATGGTGAATCTAAACCTATAGATAATCCTGAGGATTCTATTTCATATCTTTCTAGATGTATTAGAACTTTCACAAATAATCCATTAGATGTTGTAGTAGGTGATCTAAATAGAGAAACAATAACTAGAGTTTCTCTGAGAAACCAGGTCGAACATCAAGCCTTTCTTCACAGCTATAACCTAAAAATATCAATGATGAATTATAGGAGATAGCTATTCAAGAATAATTAAATTAGTTTGAAAGAAACAAATTTTTTGAATTAGTAGGAAGACCCTAAGACACATTGACCATAGGCACTAAATGGGTGTTTAGAAATAAAGTTGAAGAATCTGGAAATATAGTTAGAATCAAGCCTAGAATAGTTTCACAAGGATATAGTCAAGAAAATGGAATAGACTATGAGCAATCCTTTACACCTATTGCTAGACTAGAACCCATTAAGATAATAAATGCCTATGAAAACCATCTGAATTTCAAAATTTATCAAATGTATTTCAAAAGTGAATTATTAAATGGGTATATAGTAGAGGATGTATTTGATGAAAAACCCATGGTTTTACAAATCCCCAATTTTTAAATCATGTCTTTAAACATTATAAATCTTCATATGGTCTGAAATATGCTCCACGAGCTTGGTATGAAAGAATTTGTTCTTTTAATATTTAAAAAAGGTTTTATTAAAGGGATAGAGGATCCTAATATTTTTATTAAATGGATTTATATAGTCATTTTAATAGTACAGATTTATATAGATGAAATTATTTTTGAATCAAAAAAAATTCATTATGTACTTATATTTCAATAATGATGCAAGGTGAATTTCAAAATGAGTTTAATGGGGGAATATAAATTTTTCCTTGGATTTCAATTTTTCAATATAAAAATGGTATTGTTGAAATCAATTATAATATACTATGGATCTTTTGAAACATTTTGGTTTGGACTACAATAAAAGTAATGATACACCCATGTGTACCAATTGTAAATTGGATACTGATGAAATTGGTAAACCATTGGATCAAACCAATTATAGAGGTATGATTGAGAGTCTTCAATATATTACTGCTTGAAGACCTGATATTATGTTCAGTGTATGCATGTGTGCACATTTTCAATAAAATCCCAAATAATCTCATTTAACTACTATTAAAATAATTTTATATATCTCAAGTATACTACAAACTTTTGACTGTTTTATCCAATAGGACAATCATATGATTTATTAAGTTATGCGAATTCTGATTTGGTGGTTGCAAGTTAGATAGAACGAGAACCTATAGAACATGTAACATTTTAGTCAATTAAATGTTATCATGGTGTAGTAAAAACATATTTTTATTGCATATCTACTTTTGAGGATGAATATATTGCTGTTGGTAGTAGTTCTGCACAAATTCTATGGATGAAACAAACTTTACTAGACTATGGATATCAATTCAATGATGTATCTATAAATTGTGATTATAAAAGTGCTATTAACATCTCTAAAAATTCAGTGCCTCAAGCTAGGACAAATCACATTGATGTGAGACATCTCTTCTTGAGAGATCATTATCAAATAGGTGATATCACTCTTGAATTCATTGGTACTGAAAAACAATTGGATGATATATTCACAAACCCTTTGAATTAAGAGAGGTAAAATTACATCAAACATTAGTTAGGTATTATAAACTATTAATTTTTAGGAACCTCGCTGATAGACCTCACCATTGGATCTCACCGATATACCTCACCAATAGACCACACCATAGGAACCTCACCGATAGACCTCACAGTTGTAGCCTCACCGATAGATCTCACCATTGGAACCTCACTAATAGATCTAACTATTGGAACCTCAATGACAGACCTCACTATTAGGGACCTCACTGATATAACTCATCATAAGGGACCTCACTGATAGACCTCATAATTAGGGATCTCACTGATAGTCGATGATTTCGGGGAATAGCGTTTTCTCTAACAGAATCTGGGACATTTTCTGAATTACTTATTTCTTTTATTTTACATTTTTGATCCCTATGTGATAATATTTGGGCACATACCTCATTTTTATCCACCTCGAACTCTCTCCCGAATCAATCTCTCCCTAACCTCAGAACCTAACTGTCTTCAGAAACCCTCAAACCGCTCCAGATTTCATGGTAAGAGTGATGAGACCGATGGTTAGTGATTAAGGGGATGCGCAAAATCTAAAGAGACATCGAGATGAGTCGAGTAGTGGAACATAGGTAGTGGCAAAGCTAATCAAACCTCCTTTTTCAAAGAGGTAAATCATGGTTTTAAAAGAGATAAGTTCTTAATGGTTGATAATGATATGATCATTAGTGATGAAGGCACTTGAAACTCATGGCTAGGTCAAATTCTTTGCATACAATAATGGACCCTAATATTCCAAGTTAGTAAAAGAGTTTTATGAGTATTTGAAATTCGAACAGACTGATGATGAGAACAGAATGTCTTCAAGGGTGAATATAATGAGTATGAGTTTTTTATCTATTGAATGGGATGACTATATAAGATTACTACATGAAGGGATTTATGATTACCACTCAGGAGTGATGCCTCCCACGACTAATTTCATCTATTATAAAGAAGCATTAGCTAAAGGGATAGGGAGTAGGATCCCAAGGAAATTCATTACTGCAGATATGGAAGGAGAATAGAAGCTTCTAATTATGTTTTTATATCATGTCTTAAGCCCTATGAGAGGGGACTTTGCTACATTGAAATTTAATGATGTTTTTCTCTTGTATCTATTGAAGCATGGACAGAAGATTAATTTATGTAGGCTGATGATGATTCCATTAGAACATATGAAAAATTCCTGTTCCAAATCCAATAATTATTTCATCCTAGATTTATATCCTTTATGTTGAAGTTGAAAGGAGTGTCTAGAGATAAAGAGGAAACATTATAATAAGGGATAGTTTCTTCATTACATAGGTAATTTACATGTTGATGAAGATAAATTGTAACCCTTGGAAAAGAAGATCGGTGCATGATGAGGCATTGATTTACGGGGAATTAAACCTTTTCACTCATCCAACTAGGCCTAAGGATAAGGGATATCCTGGTCTAAATCCTGGTGAATTAGATCATGATTATTCAGATAATAAAGAAGAGGATACAGATGTTACAGAAAGTGAGTATTCTTCTATATATAACATGATTTATCCTGTAATTCCCTCCAATCCTTGTTATAATATTCTATCCTTTGGTAAGCCTAGCTCAGCAATGAGATTTCCATGAAGGGAGACATTCATAAGGGATAATGATGATGAAGAGACTAGTTAAGAAGAAGGGGCAGAATATGTCTTATGAGACATTCGAGGGACCTCAGATGAGGATGAGGACACTGAATCATGTCACACTGACTTTGAGACTATTGCTGATAATAGTGAAGCTGAAATTCTAAGTCTCATCTCCTTGATAGAGCATTCAATAATAGTTGACTGTATAGATGAAGAGGTTGCTGATTTTGTTGAATCTAGAATTATTTTTTAAGTTGTTGAAGATTTAGTGGAGGATGTGGGGGAGGAAAATGTTGCCAAGTGTGGGGGAGGAACCTGTTGCCATAGGTTCAGCTGTTGAATCTCATGGAATAGAGTATTGGTCAGAAGACCCTATATTTGTGCTACTAGTCTTAGATTATGGAGACTCTGATAATGACCATCCTATCTGAGGTCCTCCAATTCATACTATTTCATAAACCACTATTGTGCAGCCAAAGGTTCATTTCCTCAAGACTATGTGAAGAAGGATTATTTGGAATAAATAAAATCAAACCTGAAGATCCATTTTGATGAGAGATTTGTTGGGCTTGAAAGGGATATGACTCATAGTCAAGAAGTTGTCACTTATATAATGGAAATACTAGTTTCTACCTCTCCCTCCATTCTGGTAGAGGAAGTAAAGGAGTGTAACAATTAGATCGAATAAATGGCAGATTCTATGAAATCTATACTGTTTTTTATTGCCATAATAGACTTCTACATGGCATCAAGAGCTCAGGTGGACAATGATCTTCGATATATTAAAAGTCTGTTCAAGCAAATGGTCATTGTATTTGAGGATTTTAAGATGTCCATGGATACACATGTGAGTAGCCATGATGATGATTTGAAGAGGCTTATCAGTGTGCTGATTAAATTTTCTAAGGAGATAGTGGCTTTCACAATGACACCTTCATGTGCATCTTCTTCATCTTCAGCTATTCCTTCTGTTGATCTAGAAGATTTTAGGATGGTTGTTAGAAATAAATTTTGAAGTTATCTTATACTAGTACCTCTGATACTCAGTCTATGACTCAGGTTATTTCCACCACTAGAGAGATTCATAACCTTGTGGGATGTTGTCTTAGAGAAGCTGCTCAAGATCAGAAGGACATAAAAGAGAAAGTTGATTTATACTAAAAAAGGCTACATACTTAGCATCATATGGTTGGTCACTTCATGTTATTGTTGGAGAACATGAGGATTCCACCTTTCACTATAGCCTTTAAGGATCAGGTTAGCCATCTCAGAGAATTGACTCTTGCCTTAGAGAAATTTATGGAAAATAAGGATGATTTTATTTCTTCCATGGAATGAAGAGGATGTATTATTATGGATTTCAAGAATTTTCTTTTTCCCTTCCTCCATGTGGACTACACTCCGATCATTGTTCATCCAACATTTCCTTCTACCTCAAATGCTTCTGGATCTACCAGTGCAACACCCATGATGTCTCCTGCTCAGGACATCAGAAGCTTAACCCCTATTATCCCTCAGAGATCTACTCAATATTGGTATACCTATTCTTCTATTGCAGCTCCTCCAACTATACTGACTGCAATCCCTCGACATATCCCTCCTTCTTCAAAACCTGCCTCATCCACTTCCAATGACAAAGCTCCCTCAGACATATCTAATGTGGACTGAATGTGGGATGTCATAGTTTATTGGGGTATATGTATTTTTTTTGTATATTTCCTTCATTAATGGAATATCCTCTTCTGTTTCTTTTTGTCTTACCTTTTTTTTGTTAATCACAAAGGGGGAGAAACATTACATGTTACAAGTTATGTTTATATTGTTAAATTTCATGAAAGGAGAATAGGTTTTTATCTTGAATTTTCTTATCTATATATTTTATTAATTTAATAATAATAATGGTCTAAATTCTATTATAAAAATTGTTAAAGATATTTGAAAATGTGCTTAAACATAATTCAATAATTACTATAATAATTTGTGATTATCAAAAAAGGGGGTGATTTTTGGACTCACCTGTTTTGATAATCCCAAATCATGTTTCATATATATAGAGAATTTTGTTTCTATTATAGGATTATCATTAATGTAAAAATTATGTAAATATCAAAGTAACAACTATGTACTTTTAATCTCAACGCTCTCATGTTTAAGCTCACAACACGAAATTTCTCTATGTGCAAAGGTCATTGATGGAACGGTCACTGATGAAAGGTCACCGTTTCAAAGATCATCAATGCAAAGGTCACCGATGCAAAGGTCACCGATGCAAGGTCACTGAAGAAAGGATACTATTTGGAAGGTTACTGCTAAAGGCTACCAATGGAAAGTTACCAGTGGAAGTTCATAGTTGAAGGTTGCCGATGTGCACCTTGCCTACCATTGTGATGGATACCATTTCCAGACTATGGATAATAATTTACTCCAAACATTATTAAATTATTATGATTACTCTAATGGTCATCTTTGATAAATTAAATTATTATAACATTAATTAATGCTGATGGTTGACATATCAAGAGACTGTATCTTGGGAGAGTACAAGGTATGAGAAAGACCACATGTGATCCACTTATTCCAATTGTCAGATATCAAATATAAAAGAGAGTACTGGGGAAGAAAAGAAAGGGTGTGGCATAAGAAGTGTGTCTGTGAATTTTAAAGATATTACTTGCTAGGTCAAAGA
This sequence comes from Viscum album, assembly GCA_963277665.1. NCBI lineage: Eukaryota > Viridiplantae > Streptophyta > Magnoliopsida > Santalales > Viscaceae > Viscum > Viscum album. The sequence goes on along the minus strand of OY728141.1, from coordinate 1,421,918,658 downwards.
AGAATCATCTAGAACTTACACTGTGAACCTAGAAGCATCACAAAGAACATTTGGGAAAAACTCCTTTCTCCCTCTTGTGCCTCATAAACCTACGATCAACACAAGAGGCAGAACTCTTGAGCTTAGAACCTGGAGTTGCGATACTCTACATTGGAGACAACTTTCTTAAAAAAGACATGTACTACAAATGCTTCACTCCAAGGAGTCATGAGATTAATTTAAAACACATAGATATTTATAAAATCATTCTTATAATCTTAAATCTATTGTGTTCATTAATTTTACATTTCTAAAAAGTTTATGTGTCAGTCTGTCACACACACTATTTCCTCTGTTGGAATTGGAGGATACTGAATCTCCTCACACCAAACTTCTGTTACATCTTGTTTTCCATGAATAATAATGGAAGTGACTATTATTCATCTTTACTATTTTTTTAACTAAGAACTGTGGTAGAGGGTGTCAACCCTAGGAATTTGGTCAAAACTATTGTAAAGCCCAATACAGAATGTGTATCATGCTTATTGTTAATATAAACTACTTAGTTAGAGGTGATCACCAAGTGGAGAGGATTAAGCCTCGTCTTGAGACTGAACCTCTTATTTAAAATTTCTGAGAAATATATTTTGTTATACACTATTTTATCTATTTTCTTCTTCTAATAATTTCTTAACAATAAAACTGTTCTAAATTCACTTTCATAGTCAGTTTCGGTTAGTGCGTGTATATGTTTAATTATGTAAACCTGTTTCAAAAGTTGAATAAGTGGTTACACTAATTCAACTGAAGACTAATCTCCCTTAATGAAAACTATTTAACAACTATAAATTTACATATCCACTCCCTAAATTAATGGGATCATTTCAAAATAGGGTTGAACTTTATAATAAATTTTTACCAGAAATTTTATGTTGGAACTCAATTCACCCCCTCTAAGGATTCCTCTCTAACAAAAAATTTTCAAAATTTTTTATTGTTTCAATTCTTCATTTATAAGCGTTCAACTTTATATTCAATTAAAAATATTTTAAAATGATTTTTTTGTTTCAAAAACTATTTTCAGTGCAGAAATGATATTATCCTGAAGAAATATTTTTAATAGTAATTTCAAAATTATTTAAAATCTATGATAACATCCATTAATTTTATTCAACACTTTATGGGGAAATTATTCAATGTTCCCATTCATATTCATTATCAGAATGAATAATTTTTTATGGAATGATGTTTATGAAACCTATTTCTCATTAATGGGTTATAAACATTTGAATCCTACTTCTTTTCAATGGTTATGTTTATGATGGAATTATTATGAAACATATATATTTCCATATGTTATGATATGATTACATGTTTATAATACCCATTTCATTTCATGGGTTATGATATAGTTATTAATTATCTTATAGAACATGTATGTATGATTTCACTATCAGATTGGTGGGACTTATATCACCCTTTACTGCATTGGGTAAATATTTATATCTATTAATATAGAATAAGATGGTATTGGGAGTGATCCATGACTATTAAGATGATCATGACAGTGAACCATGAATACCAAGATGGTATGAGGAGTGAACACATGCTACTAATATGGACCTGGGAGTGAACCAAAACTACCAAGATGGTATTGGGAGTGAACCCATACTACTAATATAGTCTTGGAAGAAATTTCTTAGCTACTATAGAAATCATGTTATATGCTTATGTGTTTTCCACAATCCTTTTTTTTATTGCAGTGTATTTATTTCATTGATTGTGTTATTTGTTTCATTATGAGTCATTCCTTATAACCATTCATGATTTATTCCATGACACATGTTTATGATATTTGATGTTCAATGTTTGAACATCAAATGTATTGATCATGTTCTTACACCCCTATGTTTATTTTTATGCTTACATGTCTACCTTATTTTCCATTATTTAGAATATGATCTCACGCATGATTCTTTTTCATTCCCTCGGATAAAAAATTATGTATTACATTTGATGTTTCTAAGAAGCGTCCTATTATTGATGAACCAATAGGGAGATAATGTAGCTTAATTATGTACCAATGTTATTGTTTCAATGTTTTCAAAGACACATGTCTAGTATGGTCATTGGGTGTCTCTTTGTATTATATATTAAGTATTCTAAAAATGTGATTTAATGTCTATGTATTTCAAGACTAGTTTTTCATAGTTCATGACTTGAAATAATGGTTACACTATATCTTTTGTAAGTGATTTATCATATATATGAAACACGATAATCAATATTATATTTTCTCCCAATGTGAAAATAATAATCATCAGAGGTGATGGGTAGAATATATGAATACAGTTGAATTTGAGAGGATTGATATCAAAGGAAAGGAAATTTAGTTTTAGATGAGTTGATAATTAATACACATGAGGTGGTAGATAAGACGTTAGATGAAGGGTGGAAACACATTTACTTGTTTGAAGTCTGGTACATGGGACTATATGAGTATTGAGGTGAAGTGTTTTGTTTACCATTTCTAATCACATTCTCATATGTGGAACTAGTGAAGACTAGTTATCGTATTGATGTCACGAGTGTTTTATTTTGTAACCAATGGTTCTATTCAATGATGGATCATAGATGGATGTGGTGTGATTCTACTTCATTGAAGTGTGTTGGTTATTTCTACAATGATAGAGGATATGAGGAGAAACTATCTTGATTCATAGGTGGGAAGTATACCTAGGATAAACCAATAAGTATCATTATGTCACTTATTTGTTCTAGTATCTAGAAATAATGATATTCAATACATTATTTATATCTAATTTTCTAAATTTTTATATGATTAAGTCCATTCATTAATCATCTAGAAGATAAATCTAGCAAATTCTAGTACTTTTGTGGGAGTGGGAGGATGTAATGATGGTATTCATGATAGTGTTACCCATGACATGAAGATATCAATATATAATTTCTATTGTAGTGGATTGTCCCCCCATGATGGTCACATCTTGCATATCTAGAAAACAAAGTTAGTGGATGAGCTTGGGAAATTCTAGATTAGGGAGATACTATGACTAAATTGATTGTATTTAAACATGGAATATAATAGTGGAATCAGTTTAAATTTTATTTTAGTAATACATGATTAAGTGGATTGGGAAAAAGTTAATGTTGAATATAACCTTCCATACTGAAACTGATAGGAAGTCAGAGAGAATGATCTCAAATTTACAAGATATGCTTTGGGTGTGTCTTCATGATTTCAGATGATGATAGGATGATCAATCCATAATGGTGAATTTTTCTGATAATAACAAAAAACAGTAATTGGTTCACATGGATCCATTTTCATCTTTATATGGGTGGTCATTTCATTCATCACAATATTGGAATTAGGTAGGTGGATCGTCAATTATTAATTCGAGTTTTGTGTAGAAGACCTCATAGTTGGTATAGTTGATTTAGAAAAATTTGGTTATGGATAAAAACTAAAAATGATATTATGTTTATTTAATCAGATTACTGTTGCATTTTTTGTTATAGAGAAGGTGTTATTTTGGATTTCTCATCTTCTTGGGCCTAAGAGTATAAGGAGGAATTTTGGAACCACAATATATTTTGTGATTAGAGATCATTTAACGCATCATAATGGTGGATATTCAGATTGATCTTTCTCTATTGTAGAAACATATGCACAATTTCTTTAATATTTCTTGGATTTGGAGGTATGATCCCAATATTTTTGATGTAATCAAATATATAGATATTGATTTGGAGCCAAATTTATCATATATAGAGTAGTCAATTCCTAAAATTGATCAGTGTATTACATTTTTATGGGGGAAAACAATTCCATTTGTTTACTTTAGTGGTACATGGAGGTATTCTGGAAGAGAAATGGGGGTTTTAGAGTGATGTATAGGATATATTGAGTGTGTCTTTTGAGATAACATCTTGGGATATTTCATGAGGAAGTGAAATAATAAGAGGATATTAATTAAGAAATTATGTATTTTTGGTATTCCATAATTGAGCATGAAAATATATTTTGTATATGATTTATTTTTTTAGGTCTGTTAGAGGTTACCAAGAGGCCATAAAAGGAAAGGGAAAATTTTTGTTAGTATGTTTTAAATTTAATAAGATGAGTAATCTACACTAGATAGCTGATGGGATCCAATAGCCAGCTAGTGGAGTCCACAGGATCTACAACATAGATGTAGATCCTCCCATCAACCCAATGTGGATCATGTGTAGAACCTATTCTACGTAGAAGACACCATCCTACTGATGGTGATGACTGGATCACTGGTTGTGTTATTTAAGATACTAGAAAGGTCATCAAGTACTAATATATTTGTTTAATAAAAATCTTCATCTTGGTTTATATTACATTATTAATGATCATATGATCGTAAACTCCCTTGGAACACTCATTGAGGGTTTTGGGTCCCTCTAATTTTTATCATCTCATCTGCCAGATGCAAGGAAAGTAGTTCAATCATGCAATTCCAATCCATTATGTTATTCTCTCTTCTAGATCAATACCATCCTCTTGTCCTATATCAAAAACAGTTATATCTTATAAGTGATGATTATATCTAAAGGTCATGAGATGGTTTAACATTAGATTTTTTGATCATTGGAAGAATCACCACCTGAATTTAGGGAATAGGAATATATGTATTGATCAGAACCAGATCATTGATTACTTTAGAAATTAGTATATATATTTGATCATGTAAAATGTTTTGTGAGAGGTTTCTCTATAATCATGATCCAAAATTTGTTATTTTGTTGGATAAGGAATAGTTTATGATCCATATTGGTGAAATCAAAGTTAATTGATGATCCTTATCATTAATTTTTTATTTCACTTCTGGAATAAAGTCTATGATATTAGCTAATTTTTTTAAGTTTCTTGTAATGATTTTTGAAAAAATTATATTGTCATGTGAGACCTATGTTTGATTCATAAATACATCATGTGTGCATGTGTATCCCCATGAGACCAATGCTTTGTGTTTTTTCATATATATTTTCATTCTATGTATTTTTCATGATATTAAATTGTTTCTAATCAATAATTTTTATCTTATACTACATATGTTATTCCTCTATAAATTCAATTGAGAGTGTTAGATGATCCAAATGGATTATCCCTAAAGTGGAGATGTGTCAGAATCATTGATGACAAATTTATTGGATATACCTTCATGTTGGATATGTTATTCATGTATTTATAATATCTAATAGAGGAGAATGATTCAAGTGACTATTCCAGGATCCATCCTTTATAGAATGAAATTAGGTAGAGACATTCTCTGGGGAACCATATTGTGTTTTGTTCTTTTTTGATATACTTGGGTTTTAATAGTGTTCTGGTTACTTTCTTATCATGCACCAGTATATATAATTAAATAATTCTAAAGTTCATTGGAGATTACTAGTGAGTTTTTTACTCAAACATCACTTGTGAATTTCAATATGCTTGTATATTTATTGTGTAGGGAACTGGTAAAGGGAAACGTCCATATGATGGATAGTTGAGAATTTTCTGAAGGAGGATATGAGAATTATAGGTTGTTGTTCAAAGATGAATATTTTTTGTTGTTTCTATTTATTTTTTTACATTTTATATTGATCAAAAGCCTACGAGGATACCTTTTCATATTATTGGTGGATGGATATAGCATTCCATGATGACATTTAATGGGTTGGTACATATTGTGTTATAGTATCACATTGAGGATTATTTTTTATTCATTAATTATTGATTTATTTGTCATCATGTTGATTATACACTATAATGTTTACCTGGATCTAATAGAATAGTCTCCCCATGATTTTTTCCCTCACCACTAGTCATCATCCTCTTGCATATATGGAAGTTGACATAAAGTCAGTTGTGGCTCTAGTTAGGAACTAACAATTCAGGTTAAAATTTTACAAAAATGGAATCTAGGCTAGTTTCAATAACTACATTCTTCTTTTACATGATTCGAAAAGGGGTAGAAAATTGATAGGATTGTTGAGGCTTGGGAAGTAGACCAATTTCTATTCCTAGAAAAAACAATATAGTGGATCTCCATGATTATAAAAAATAATAATTTATATTCTTATAAGAAATTTTTTTATTTAACCTCACATTGGTTGATGTAGATGATGTTTTTATACACATTAATAAAATTTTCTGTTCATCCATGCATCATGGTTAGGCATGTAGGATCAAATGTCATATGTCTATTATTCAGATTAGTTACATCCCAAATAATAAAATTCCTATAGAAATTATTATATGTTCTTTTGGTGAATTATTTCTTGCATTATTATATTTGAGACTATATAAATTATGCTTGATTGTTTATATATGGATGTGAAAAACATATAGGTAACAAAGACATGGAATTGGTTATGGTTTGTTCTTAGGGGTTTATACCGTATTCTTTTGACCATCCTCTTAGGTTAAAACGTATTGTGAATCCATGATTGTGTCTATAATCTTTTAAGGGTCTTAATGATTTTTTTTGGCATTATCTAAGGTATATTCTGAAATTTATGAAATTATTCATCCTAGACATATTAAAAATCCATATTCAGAACATGTTTTTCAGGAAGATGCTATTGATCATGATCTATTGGTTTTCATGACATGACATGAAATTGAACAGGTCCAACCATCACTCTTTCAGCTATTGCCTATTTAGGGTGGGGAATTAGAAATCGGTGGGATAGAAATGAAAAATTATATGAATGAATTTCAACACCAACATGCCTCATCCTTCTATGGAACTGGAGGCCCATAAGATGAGGAGGACTATGTACGATTCACTATGAAAATTTTCTATATGGTGAAGACACTAGAAGATTGGATGGTAAATATGGTTACCATTGGGCATTAGGTTCCTATATAGAAAATGGTTGTTTGTTGTGATTCATGATTATATATGTGAAAGGATGAATTGGAAGACCTTCTAGGAATTATTATTTGTGGATTTATTATTTAATTATTTTCTTTTTGATTATGTTCAAGAGTTCATGGTGCTTTATTTATGGACGATGATAGTGTTTTATTATTCATCACACTTTACTAAGAATATTCATATTCCTCCACTTATTTTAGGCAATGATCATCTTAAAGATAATGTTACATAAATAGGTCCTTGTTTATAACTGAAATGATTGTTCTGGAAGTTTGATATAATGAACAATGTTTCAATTCATCATAATGTACTATGAATAGATAAGGTAATTTTGGAAGAGAGTGTATAAAGTTTTCATCATTCTATTTGTGTATTGATAGTTTCTTTCTTCATCATAGACCAAGATGGTTATTCTAGGAATATGAAGACTCTTTCCATGGATTGATACCAGGGTAGTAGATAATATTTAGAATAGAGTAGAGGTTCCTTGACTCACTGAGTACATGATAGCTCTTCTATGTGTTATAATTATGGGTGTAAATGATATTATCTTATGTATTATCATATTTCTCTCAATAACAATCAACATTATTGATATAACATTCATATGATGTAATTTTGTTCCATGGATTTGGTGATACTCATAATAAATTTTGGGCATGCTGAGGGTCAAAGACCTTGGCAGTATGTGTATCCCCCATAATTGTTGGTGATTCAGGTGACTCATGAGACTCTGCATAATACTAGATAATTTATTATTAGGGATTATGGGGTTGATCAAGATTCAAATAATGGTGGAGAAGGAACAGTAAAATTTAAATTTATGGTCCAAATTTATGCTATACTATTTATACTTTTTTTGATATAAACACATCCCACTTATTGATATATGCTCAAGTGGTTACTGGGATGGACTTATTGGTTATGTTTTCTTCTATATTTTTATCTATTGATACAACCATATGATTGAAAGTTGACAATATTTAATCTTTTACAGAATTTTTAATGATTTTTGATAGCTATAATTATGTGTGGAGTTTCATAATTCTTGAGATGACATGTTTCGATGTGATTCTCAGCATGGACTTGTTGACCAGCCACCATGCACATATGATTATCTTCCAGAGATGACTGAAATATATGTCACCTATTGGGGAATTTTTTTTCTAATCATTAAATTTTGATTCAATTCAGGGATAGTTGGATAAGATACTTATTAGAGAATGTTATTTTGAGAAATGTTTGCTTGAATGATCCTTGTAGAAGACTAAATAATGTCTTACTCCTCATTTACTCATATTGTTATTATGTAATAATATGTCCTTATATATGTTTTTTAAGGGATACCTTCATAAATGGGACGATTTTTCGAGTACAAACTCATATCTAGTTTAAAAAAAATAATGATTCCACTCTTGCACATGTTATTAGCTAAGTTAAAAGAGATCAAGTTACATCATGATGATCATCATGCTAGAGGATTTATTAGACACCACACATCCTCTAAGGGTGCTCTAATGTGGGTACCTACAAAGGTAGAAGCTAGTCATCAATTTTTATGGAACCCATAAGTTGAATCATATCACTTTGAAAAACAGTTACCTATTTCATAGAACTGATGAATTGTTTGATCAATTTAGAGGAGACTAATGGTTCTCAAATATTGACCACTGTTCCATCTACCATAATCTTATAGTTTTATAGGAATACTTACTAAATATATTGTTTAGGTGTATGAGTTATTTATATGATTATCATTTTTTCCTTTTTTATTATTAAATTTTGTAAGAGTGTCCATGACTCTCCTTACCAAGATATTTTACTTGTACATGGAATCAAACATATTTTTGTTTATTGATGAAATTTGGAAATATTCCTAGAGGATATAATCACATATTAAAATCATGGAGTTAATATTACATAATAATTGATAAATTTCAATTTAAACCAAGTACTTAAAAATTCAATTTGTGATATAGGAGGTATTCTTTCATGAGAACATTGTTTCTCAATAAATAATATTAGTTGACCCCTAGATGTTATATATAGTTATGTCTTCGACATTGATTAGTAATGTGTTAATGATTTTAAGTTTCCTCCGGTTCTATTTTTTACTAGAAGAGGTTAATTTAATACTTTCCCCACATTAAATTTCCCTGTAACACACAGACCATGAAAGGAAGTATGATTGAATGGAAAAAATAGTGTGTATATGGCTTCTTAGGGTTGATTAATAGGTTGGATTAAACTACAATGCTAATTATTCCCTATCATAGAGTCATTTGTACAAAATTTTCGGACACATTTAGTGTTATACGAGAATATCTTTTCATATAGGGTGATAAGATAATTTTTTATTGTTCATATCAGTTATGATACCATTAGTGGAATTACCGTACTCATAACATAGATATTCATACTATGGTTCTTGTAATGACATTTTAGTGAAAATATACCATTGGTGAGATATTTTAATTATATTAAGTCTACAAGAGTCTATGGTATATTTTATCTAATCATGATCGAAATATATATCATATATGTTTGGTTGAATACATTAAAACAATAGTCATTGATACGGAGTATGCACATTGGAAAGGAAATTTATTTATATATGAACTGAGTGGGAATATAGATGATGATTGATAGTGGAAGATAAATATTTGGTGGAAGATCATTGAGTTATTTGGTAGACAAATATGTGGGAGTAGCTGATGACCTAGGAGAAGTGGTTTATGCACCCATAGTGATCACATGCTAAATGGTGGACTGAGTGGATTTTAGTTATAAACTTGGTCCAGAGTGTGTCACCATACATGATTGGTTGTCAACATGTTCTTCCTTTTATAGGTAGGATATTATAGGGATGTTATGTGATTTTCGTTCAAGGAAATGTGATGGTTCCTTATTATATGAGAGAGGAGCTAATGAGGCCCCCTCAAGCGTCATAGTGGGTAGTACAACCAAGATCAATAAATATTAATCGATCTATAAAATTTTATATTTAGTTTCCTAAAAAGAATAGAATCATTGATGGTTTTCCAAAATTTCTATAATTTTCAGAACATTATAATCAAGATTCAATGACTGGGAATTTTACTTCAACCACTTACAGATCCAATATGGAAGTGGGATGATGTTATAATGTTATTCATGATAGGTTTATCCAAGAAACTAAGAATATGCGATACCATTTGGGTTATATTACATAGGTTGACCAAGGTGTATCACATTTTTATGTTTTGATAAAATAAATTAGTTGCTGAATTAAGAATGATATGTGTTTGGTAGATTATATGGATTCATAGAGTTCTTTCATGTGTGTTATTTTAGAGTTATTCATGGTTCACTTCACAATTTTTTAAAGGCTTTTAGAATGTGATGGGGACTCTATTGAAGTCTTGTATAGCCTTCCGTCCATAGACATATGGGTAATATGAGAGAAAAATCTAGACAATAGAGTATATATTTCCTTCATGTGTTCTATATTATAAGGGAAATTGTGATAATAAATTAACTCTAGTGCATTTCACCTATATTAATAGAATCTATTCAATGATTCATATGGATCGGTTTTTGAATCTAAATGGGAATCCATGTCATTCACCATTGTTCTAGCATCAAGAAAGTGAATATTTATTTTTTTGGGATGATTTTGGTGGAGGAGACCTCCAAATTGGTGAAGTTGATTCAGGAAAAGTTGGATAAATCTTAAAAAATGAAAATATATTATTCCAACCAATAGAGATAACCCTTGGAGTTTTATGTGGGTGAAAGGGTTTCTTTTGGGTGTCACCTTAGTTGGGTCCTAGATTATTGGGGATGAAATAAATGTTATAAACATGGTATGTTCCATCATTTAAGGTCATTGAATTATTCATAGAATTTTCTTACTAGTTGGGTCATCCTCCATAATATCATTTTATGAATATTGTATTCCATGTGACTGAACATTGGAGATATTTTCCCAATACTACACATGTGATTGACTATGAGAATTTCAAGGTAGATTACGATGAATAGTGGTAGATTTTTGAATTAAGACAATTTTTCAAATCCAAAACATTATATGAGGTAATAATTATCCTTTGGTTTGGGATTATTGTTAACATGGGTGTATTCAAGGGGAGACATGGGAATTGGATTCTATTGTTTTAGTATAAATATTTTAGTGGTTTTGTAAAACCTCTTTGGTTAATTATTGAGAATGGGAAGTCGTAAGATAGTGATAATTGTGAAATCCTTTATTTAAGGAAATCATAAAATCATTTTGTATGTAGTTTTAACTTGATTTATTTTACTTTTTAGTACTGTTTATATGGGTTTGGGAGGAATGAAAAAGAATGTGGTTAGGTTTGTCAATATGTTTTTCCTTGAGAAGCTGTAGTGGCTCTACCATCTCTCTAAGAGAGTCCACAGAATCTATAACATGGTAGTAAATAAAACCAGCTAGCCAGTGGGTATTATAGGTAGAACATATTATACATAGTGGCCACTGTATTTCTAGAGGTGTCGTATTTATCCTAGTGAGGTTTCTGAGTTCTATTATATTTTTTTGAAAAAACCTAACCACCACTCATCTTGTATTTTTCTATCAATCCCTATTTGACACCCAGCACCCTAACAACCATCACTAGTTATATTAGGGACTTACCATCCCTTATATATTTTCTATGTGATTCCCAGAATACTATTAAGTCCTAATATTTCAATATGGTGAGTAATTATTTATTTTATGTTTGTCCACTTCTCATACACATGATTAATAAAATTAAATCATATATATATTTATCAGATATAGATGTTTTAACATGATCAAATATGGTTTCTATTTATTATTTACAAAATTATCCCCTGATTTCTTGGAATTAACTATTACACAATGATCTGACATAGACCATTGTCAGAAATTGTCTTTAAATGTATATTTATTCATGAAATAAATTTTTTTCAGGTATTATCCTCAGTATTTATACCATATTAATATTCATGATATATCATGAGTGGTTCTAGGATTAAGATTCGTGAAATTAGAATTGGATGGAAACCATTCTCATCAAATAGATTCTTCGCATATTATTGGAAGTCTTTGAAATTTGAAAATGTTTATAAAGTTTCATTGCATGCTTGTGTTTTCCTATTATCTCTATGTTTTATATTTAACCACACGAAGTGAATGTTTGTTTGAAACCCCATAAGATTCGTGTTTGATGAATTTTCACATATGGCTTTTTATTTTATGATATTTTGTTTATATGAAATGTTGATTGATCTAACTTTTTATCTTGTTAGTCATGTTTCATGCCCAGATTATTATATTTGACAATTTATGTTGACCGTGTGGAATATCTCTCATGGGGGGTTGGGAAAAATATTTTCTGACAATTTTTATTGGCTTTACATAGATGTTGGATATGGTATAAATTTATATAGAATATACCATTGATGGGGGATGTTTCAAGAGGCTGATTAATGTTCGTTTCATCATTGAGCCAAGTTTGGATGAGCTAGTCTCTGAGGAAACTAAATGGGTTTTTTTCTTATGTGATATATTATAAAATTTACTATGATATGTAAACATTTATGGATTGAACAATTTTATATTATTATAAAATTTTAATTGTTTTTGGTGATTTCCTACTATGTTTTACACTCACACCATACTTGGTCATTTCAATATACATGTATATTTCATAACTATGGATATGGTGAAGGGAAGGGTCCCTTTGTTGGATGGATGAAAAAGTACAGTATGGGGATGTGATGGTTTCATGATAGAGTTTATATTGGATTTCTCATATTGTTTCTGTTTTTTTATTTAACTCATACATTGTTACACTGTGTTTACAGATCCTTTTTCTTAGTTTTGTATTATTGGTTTGACATTCCATACTAATACTACATGGTCTTGTACATACTTTTTTATGTATCTAATTTGATGATTACTTATTAATTTATTATTTTACGATTTAGTTTTTATTGATCCCATTATGAACACTAATGACTTCCTAACTCCGAGGTTATAGTATCACCACAATGTAACTTGTCTCATGCCACTAATCAGCTTCCTCTTGCATGTTCGGAGGCCTGTATGAAGTCGTGTGGTACTCTAACATAGACATGGTTTCATGGGATTGGGTGTTACAAAATCTATTACTTTAATTAAAACATCCTTTATTGGTTTCCAAGGTTATTTTCAAATAAATTAATTTCTCCAAAATATTAATCTTTTTACAACAAAAATCTATTCAAAATAAAGGGGTATTCATTCATTCTCAATGTGACATTATATTTTTATTATAGAAGTTATTTTTCATCTATGTTAGCAACCATAAAAATTTTTATTTCACTATGGATATTCTCTAAAGATAACATCCACCTTATTTTTATAAATGAATTATGATCATGTTAATGTAGTTATTATATAGGGATAATATTAACATTTCAAACACTATTTTCCCAATTTTAATGTTTATATTAATTGTTTATTGAATTATTATTCATTTATTTCATATGGTGAATTAATATTAATTAGTATGTGATGAGATGGCCCCATTATATATTCTTAATGCAGAAATAGGTATCATGATTCAAACTAGAATGGATACTTGGTGTATATCGGCCAAATTATTAAAGTAATATTACGATAAGGACCCAAAACTTTGTTTATGATGTCTTTGTAGAAGGACCGGTCATTGTTAATATGATTCATGTCATTATGGATTCCATCAGTATGAAATAATTTATTTTCATCCATAATGATATTTCTATTTTTAATAATGGATATATTTATTATTCTAAATGTTTCTTGATTTTATGAAAATATTTTTATTTCATAAGAAAAGAAAATGAACATTGATTTAAAATATTGGTTAGGATATCATAGAGGTGAGTGGTTTTTTAAAGTAATAGTATTCATTTATTTCATTAAATTTCCATGAATAATGAAATTTCCATTATGATTTCTTATAAATTTTTTTCATAAAATGATTTAGTAAATAATTGATTTACCATATAAGTGATTATTTTAACCTCAGTGTTTATTATTATAAAAGGAAATGATCCTTATCGATTTTCATAAATTTAAAATGGATTAATCAGTTGATTATTATATATTCCTTAATGAGAATTTTAATCATCCCATTTTTTCAAATATTATTCATATATATTTAGGATGATTATATTCTGAAACAAGGACTATCTGTTAATTATATGTATTCATCTTAAAAATAAGAGAATTTATTTTGAATAAAACATTCAATATACATTATGAATTATATTTATGTGGTATAAAATTGAAATTGAGTATATGTTTCCCAATTTTTATTATAATAGATTATCCTAGTACTCTAAACCACTAACCCAAAAAGATCATTAAAATGTTTTTAAGTGATTTCCTTATTATAAAGCATGAAATTATTGAGCATCTAATGTATTAATAATAACGATATAAAATTAAATGATATGTAAATATTTAGACAATGATTATTACCCTAGGGAAATAGCCACATCATACAATATGACTAAATTATTTTATGATGATCAACATACATGACACGTATGTGTGGAGAAAATCAATGTGTGAGACCTAAAGGTCACACAAAAACGAAATTCAAATACACTCCAAGATAAGATATCCTAATGTACATGATGAATCATTAAATTATGAATTGTGTGTGACACTCTTGTTTTTACTCAATTATTACCATGATAAGAACAAAATAATGGGATATCAATACTTTGAATATTCAGTGATACATAAAAAATGTGTGTCAAGTTCGATAGTTAGGTGTTCCCTTCAGTACATGTCAAGCTATATAACCTAGAATTACATATCATGCACTACTTATATAAATCATATATGATATTTAACATAGATTAAAATACTAATCGTCATGGTTATCATGATACATTATGTGTGGTTTAGAGATCACATATAATTTGATCAAGCCTTTTACCAAAAGATCTCTAGTAGTATAGATATCACATTGATGCTACCATTTTAACTATTAATCATACATGAATCACTACCATCAACAAACTCCATCGCTACCACACCTTTAACTGCCATTATCCCTATCCAATGAGGCTCTTTCCAAATTTAAATCAGAAAAAAAATCACTCAAAACACTTCTCAATAGACCCTAAAACTCCTCGATGTATCTTACATCTAGACCACATGCCAATATGAAACTAGTGACCCAGTATCACTCACAAATAATAATGTTCCACAATTTTCCACTACTACACCCAAAAATTTCCCCATCAACCATTGATGTCCATTTCCTATCATCCCATTCAAGGAAATAAAAATACATTCCACGAGGAAGGTTGATGGAAAATTTTTGAATATTAGAGTCTATATATAATAAAAAAATGATGTTTTGGTGGTCAATATGATGGTTCATACACAAATTATAATGTGAATATCTTAATTCAATTATTTTTAGTTATTTAATGGATGTATATACATGTATATGGGTTATTTCCTCTTTACATAATCAAAATGTAAATCAGATGAATGATTGAGGTTCCATATACCCAGACTCCTCCTCCTCCTAATTAACATATTTATTTTTGGGTAATTTTTATGGAAAAGTGTGAACCCTATAGAAAATGTGGTCATGTTTCATAGGTTACAACTGATCAATTAAATGCAAGTCTCGAGAGATTGGAGTATTATTCCCAAAATAGTTTCTAGGGGAGGGAATTTACCTGGATGATTGGATCTTCCCCAATGTTCTCATCATACCTCCTTACTAGATACTCCCAAGCCTGAATGTATTCTTCTTTAATAATATTCTCCATATTGAATCCTATTATCAGTATATGATCTTTCTTGTCAATCCATTATGCTTTCTCTCTAGTAACTTTTACTTGGATGAATCTTCCCACCATTAGATTAATGTCTTCCCTCACCACCTTGATCGCCAATACATCCTCCTTCATTTCTTCTCCAATGGGCATGAGTAGTTCCATTTCATAATTCAAACCACATGCTCCAGGCTCTGTAGGTTGACTGAAGTCCTTGCTAAACATTTTTATTGCGGTGAAATGTGATTTTCCCTTTCCAGCATCAACACCTCAGGTTTCAGATTCGATGGAATTGGTGATCTGCCATTGAGGCTCCATCCTCCTCAACGTGGGACACAATGAGATCGTCTTGTCTTAACTATTCTCATGTCTCTTACTAAAACATGTGCTCCTTGAGTTTACTCAAATTCATTACCAATGATCAACATGTCTTCAATTTATATAATGTATATAAGATCAAAATTTATTCTCATAATAGACCCGCAATCCCTTGAATCGATTGTTTTGAATCATTGAAAACTAATTATATAAGAAACATAATTTAAAGCATCATTATACATTTACATATAATTGAGATGAACTATAATCTATTTTAGAGTTATCATAAGTTGTACTCATCTTTCTAAGAAATGAAATAGAAACATATGTAATGTGTGAATATAAAATCGTATTAAGGTAATAAAGTTTAACATTTTCTTTAGGGTTACCATATAAAAAAATTATAAAATATGTAGAGGGAATAAATATCCTTTATAAATCGAATGTAACAATAAGATTAATCACTATGTCAAGATATAAGGACATGTAGTTACAAATGAACTAATATACAAAGTGAAAAATGTGCGTAGAATCAATATATAATAGATACGATCCATGGAGAATAGTCTTTAGAATATGGAGTGGAAATGTGAAATTCCCTTGAAAAATAATATAAAAAATAACATTGAAATAATTATAATAACATTATAACATAATAATGTAGGAATATCTAAGAAGGACAGAATATTATTTATTCACTATATCAAAAAAAATATTACATTATTTTTTAGCATATCCAATAAGGCCCGTGCAAGATTATTTCATGAGAGATGAAACCATAAACAATGTGTTGTATTGTGATATAGGACCACACCAATCATTATCTATACATATGTGTAAAATTAAAAATCAATCATTTAATGTATTATAAAATCACATGGGTTGAAATTTAGATTCATATCATTTCCAAATGGTATCACACAACCTGATTTCAAAAGATGAATGGTTGGTAATAAAATTTAATTCTTCCAAAAGGGATTATATAATCAATGAATTTATAAGGTAATTCATTAAAAAAATATTATAATATTTAGATTATTAAATATGAATATGAATGTAAAACTATAAAATTATTATTTTATAAAACATATCAAAATATTATCATAAATAGATGATATTTTGATGTACTTCCAAAAATAATTCTCAACATGGTAGAATGCCAAAAATTTTACAATACAAATATATAAGAAACCTAAATATGATATTCTTGGAAATGACATAATGATTTTACATATTTTAATGTGAGTGGAAGATAAAAATTAAAACATGAATATAAAACCCTTTTTTAATTATTGGTAAATATCATTTACTGAAATTTACATTTTAATGATAATGATAAATCATGCATTCATAAAATTTTAATTTGAAATTTTAATTTTTCAAGAAAAAAATCATATTTGGATTTGAAATCATGAATAGTATAAAATTATTATGAAGTGTGATAATTGCTGCCGACAAATGTTATTACTTGTATATAATGAGGATTATTATTGACATAACAAAATATTATGAGAAATAAAATTCATAATTATAATTATAATAAAATAATGTGTAATAAAATTATAATTTCACCGTAAAATAGTAGAAAACCATTTTAAAAAACCATTCTAGAAAATGAATCATTATGAATCTTGAAAAGAAGATGAGTTATAAAAACCTCTTTACAATTAAACTCATTTATCTGATTGTGATCTAACCAACTATATAAAAAATTAGTTTTCCCATTAAATTTAAAAATAACATTTTTACTTATGAAATCATATAATGTAAATTTATAATCGTTTATGAAAATAATATTTCTTAGTTATATTTTATTTTCGTCATCAAATAAAATTAGTTTCTATATTTTATTTAATATTAGATTCAAAATGGGGTTGTTGATTTTTGATATAGATTAAAATTTTATATTTTATAGATCAATATATGTATTGTAATTTATATAAATAAATTATTTATATTTTTATAATTTAATATCATTTTTCTTTTTTCTAGGATTCACGATAATAAAGTTAGTGTGCACCTTATTTTGGGAATTTTCAAAAATGAAGGATGGTATCATAATAAAGAGTTCAATATTAGTATTATTATTATATATAAAAAATAAAAACATTATTTTCTTCCAATATCATATGTATTTATGTTTCCTTACTTACATATGACATAAATTTATATCATTTTTCATGTAATTGGTTAATGTGGCTGAAACAATAACATAATATAATGAATGAGAGAATGCAATTAATAATTTTTGTATATATAATAATGAATGTTTTACATAATCATAATGATATTATATATCATTTTTTTATTTTTTGAACTACATTTGATGAAATGTTTATTATTATGAATAATCTATTGTGAAAAATAAATCATGGCACTTTTAGGGAAGTAGTAATCAGCAACATGAAAGAATGA
Source organism: Viscum album (assembly GCA_963277665.1). Classification (NCBI taxonomy): domain Eukaryota; kingdom Viridiplantae; phylum Streptophyta; class Magnoliopsida; order Santalales; family Viscaceae; genus Viscum; species Viscum album. The sequence goes on along the minus strand of OY728141.1, from coordinate 1,421,900,209 downwards.
TACATTAATTATCCATAAATTTATAAGAATATGGGGAATGGTTAATTAATTCATATATATAATAATTTCATAAATATAATATTATTTATTGTTGAAAAATGAAAAATGAAATTCATGGAGGTTGTAGTCAGCACATATACTTTAGGACATCTTCATCTTTCATCTCATTTTGGATGGGGATATAAAATTGATATTCTATTAATATTAAAACATTTCATAATATTACTAATATAAATGTTAACATGATTTAGTGGATACGTTTTTTTTCTATGGATGGATATGAAAAAAATTAAGAGAGCTTAGTTGTGATCATTACCTCTCCATTTGGATTTTCTCCCTTAGGTAACACCTTCAGACTCCTCAGCTTGTTCATTTTGAAAGACCAAGGATTCTACGATATGGGGAGTCGGAGTAGGTTAATCTAGGGTATTTTTTAGATGATATAATTCTTTATATTGTGTGGAAAAAATAGGGTCTAGTTGACCTCCATTTATAGCTGATAAGAATGTAATTTATTTATTAAATATTTTAGTATAAATAAGGAATATATTTCACATGAAATGAGGAACCAAATTAGAAAATAATGGTTTTTGAGAAAATTTATGTACAATAAACCATAAAAAAATAATTTTCACACATTTTTATCATTTTTATGTTTTTTACACTTATGTTTTATAGTTTTACTATTTTAGTTTTTTATTGTGGTTATACATATCTATGTTCGTAGTTTAGCATTAAGGCCTAAAAATAAAATGGATCTTATTACATTATTATTAACGATTAATTATAAATATGAAACAAATATTATATAAAAACTTTATATTTAATGAGAAATTAATTTTACCATTTCCATAGTTGAAGTGTAAAATCCTGTTTTTTGGAAAAATGTATTTTTAAGAATAAATATTATATTTAGGAAAAGATTTATAATTTTATTGATTTTAATGGAATTAATTGTTTATTATTTTAAAAAATATATATAATTTTATTTTAAAATAAATATTCTTTTGAATTTCATCTAGATATAAGATTAACAAAAAAGAAAAAAATTCTTTTTTATAAAATAATTATTGCGGAATTTTCAAAAATCTAAATCCTAGGTTTTCTTAATACCAACATCATTTTTTTAAATGAATAATTTCACTATATGAATAATTTTTTATTCATTTTTTATTTTGTAAATTTTTATGTTATTATTACATATTGATATATTCATAAATTATATAGTTTTAGTAAAAACAATATTTTCACTATTCCACTAAAAATTAGTTATTTCTTGAAATTTTTTTTAAAAAAATCATTCGATAATTTAAATACATGGAATTCCATTTTTTTAATTTTCATGAAATTAAATTTTTAAATAATATAAGAATTAAATTTAATATAAAATTAATATGTGGAATAAAACGATTTTCAACACATGTAAATCAAAATTATATTAATTCACATTTTTTTCAAAGGTTTCATAAGGTGATTTTTTCTGTTGATACGTATGAATATAAACAATTTTTTATCACTTTTATTTTTAACAACATTTTTTTATTACGGTATCACTATTTCCATTTTACATTAGTGTAGCATTTAAGACAATCCATAATCTATGATATTTATAAAAGGCAGAAATATTTATTGAAATCATGTGTGGTTATATTTTTTCCCAATTAAAATAATAATATACTCAATATTAAATTAATAGTGTGGAAGAAATTGACGATAAATTTCACTCATTATATCATCTGGTTTCCTTCTATATTAACCTATCATAATATTTTACCAAAGAACATTGACTAGGTGAGTTGTAATGTTTTTTCATCCATTTATCTAATCGATCAAGTATTTCCACTGGTTTTTCTCATGTCATAGATTATGTTACAATTGAATTACTTTAGATTTTAGTAAAAGTTAATGGTATTGTATTTACTTACTCAAAAGAGATACATTATTATGTCATTTTCTTTTTATCAGTCTAGAGTATGTGTATAATGATAAGTTACACCAATTACATGATCAAAGATCATGAAGGGATAGATATACCTTTGGAAAAAAACCTATATTCCCAAAAACTATAATGTGATTCTATGGATATATCTAGAGGCATATCTTATCCTCAACATCATATATAGTGACTAAAGATAAAATAACATAAATAATATATTTATCTCAAAATTTAATTAATGCACCACACAAACAGTCACACAACCCAATGATCAAATGGTTTTTCCTTTTTGATATTTGCTACAAAAACATATTATTTTATTACACTTAAAATAATTTATATATTATTTTTTCTATATAATATTTTCAATATGTCGTACATGATATAATCATCTTTAAAACATGGGGAATGAAAACATAAGAAGGGGAAGAACTCAGAAGCTCAAAAAATGAAAAACATATTATAAAAAGAACTTGAAAATGTGGAAATCATTAATTTTATAATAACATGTTATAACACTATACAATATAATCTTAAACAATTCTAGAGAAACATAAATCAGAATAAGGTCATTGAATTGGATTAAAAGATATTACATGGATATTATCATATATCAACAAACCTAAAACATTTCATTATGACATAAAAGTGTTACATACATAAAATATAATATGTAACTAAGAATAATTTTCATTTCATGGAAATTAAATGCATCTTGAAAATTTGGAATAACTTAATAAACAACCTCAAAATGTTCCATATACATATAAATAAGAAAACATCTATAAGAAAAATAAATATTAAAATGTTTATGTAAAACAACTTCATTTTTTCCATTCCTAAAAATGTGTTCATGCCTATCATGCTCACAACTGTGTGAACAAAGACATTATATCTATGCAAAAATATCTCATGATATGTATGATTAAATAATTGAATTACTGGAAAATAGTTGACACCACCCATCATCATATATATATATTTGTTCCACATAATTTAACCATTCTCCAATTGAATTTTCTTTTGTTTTATTAAGTATCCAAATTGAAATCGTTCAGTTTTAATAATAATCTTATATAAATACATGGGTTTTATCAAGTATAAAAATAGTATCAGATTACATCATGAATTAAATTAATTTATACTAAAGACATTATCACCCATAACAACAATATATTAATATATTACATAGGGTGAATAATTAAATATAATCCAATTGAAGAATGATTCTCTAAAAATGGAAGGGAAGTCTCATAATTGACTAATCTTTAAAATAATTTTTTAAATTATAACAAAAAATATTGTATTATCAATTAAATTTCAAAGATAAATTTTTATGACAATTAAGTGAAGAAATATTAAAACATTAGTTAAAAAATAATCCAATATATATAGGATTATGATAAATAATACATATTGAAAAATCATAGGTAAAAGAGATGTATAAAAAACATTAAAAAGAACATATATTTAATATTATCAAACCACATTTATTAAAAATCAAAGTCATTAGAAGGATAAAGTATCATTTTCATTAAAATTAATAAAGTGTAATAAAAGTATCATTGTATAAAAAAATGAATTTTCATTAGGGAAAGTAGAACATTGGTGAGATGTAAAAGTATGGATATGAAAGAAAAAACCATAAAAAGGAACTTGTGTTATTCATAAAAATGAGTTTTAATAAAATATTATAATTATTATGGATAAAAAATTTGGTTTTATAACATATTTCCATTATAATAAAATTTCTAAATACAATATAAAATCATCATTTGTTAAAATATCTCAATATAGAATGATAACAATCCAAGTAGGGTGATTATTACTCATGGGTTTTTTATAAAAAACTATTACTATAAGGACCCATTCTTAAAAAATTATATAATCTTGGGTTATATAAATATTTTTACATTCATCCATAATGAGGATATTTTTGGGTTTTTTTACTTATAGAAACATTCCATTTCTCATATATAACAAAACCATGATTATATAAAGTGGACACAGTCAAAAAATATATATTGATCCCATATTATAAAAAATTAAAATTAATGAATCATCACTTTTATAAAAACACTTCACTATTTCCAATATGAAATATATCGATCCTTACTCATCATTATGACCACTAAAAAAACACTAAAAAATTGTTTTTTGAACATATAATTCATATAAGGGATATGAAAATAAGGAAACTACTTGTCTATTGATAACAATTAAATCATATGAAAACTTTATCATAAAGTAGTAAATATCGCCTATAATAAGTAGTAAATACTTTCATTGGTAAATAAACTCATTTGTTACTTTTTTTAATCAAAATATTACCATAAACCAATAATAAGCATAAAAAATACATAAATTCACCATAGGACATAATTGTACATTTCACTCTTATAAATGGAATAACCATTCCGTTGACTACCATACATGTCATTCTTACAAATGAAATATTATTATGGCTAACATCCATTACCAATTAATTGTAGGATATAAAATAACCACCTTTCAGAAGTTTATCACATAACTACCCATCCATGGTTTATCTCATTACCTCCCATAAAATTGACATGTACCATTGTAAAATCAAAAAACACAAAAACTTCTAATTACCAACATGTCACTCTTAAAATTTCATTTTCAATCACAAGAAATAATTTCATGTTATATAACTAATTAATCAATTTCATAAACCCATTTCTAATAAAATAAATAACTTGTAATAGAATAATGGTCATGGTGGAATGGAAATGATTGTTATTGTATATTCAAAAAGAACATTCCTTTTATAGTTTTTCAAAATGTTTGATATAAAATTTTGAAAATTATTATATTTTTAAAACATTGAATGAAATTATAAATATAGATAAAATGTTATTTATAATCATATTATATCCATATAATAAATATGTTAATTAATATCTTGAATATTGACATGGAAAAAACTAATTATCGATTAAATGATTAAACATTCAAATTGTCCCACACCACATTAAAAATTTAAATAATATGACCCATTAAAATTTAGAAAAAAAATAAATAAAATGAGGATAGATAATGTATTCATATGAAATTTATATGGTTCGGTTTATAAACCATATAAATGAATAAATGTGTATATAATCAAGAAATGCCTCAGGGAAAGGAGATTGAGATAAGATCTCTTACCTTGAGTTTGATTTGTCATATATGAAAATTATATTCTAAAATAATAATACAAGGTTAATTATTTAATTTTTTGGAAATTTTTTTAAAGTTTATTAATCCTTTTAGTTAACTTATTATCATATAATTATAATTACGTAATTATTTAATCTCATTTTGGACGTTTTTACGATATTCGGTACATGAGTCCAAAATGACATTGGTATGATGTGTATAGTCAAAGTGTTCATATGTCCATAATTACAATAATAATATTAATAAAATAATAATAACTTTTATACCTCAATTAAATAAATTTATGTGTGGTTATGAAAAATGAACAATGTTATAATCATAGAGATGGTAGGTCATACGTACGCATGAGCAACATATCCATTTTTAAATGATCATTATGGAAGGAAGGTAAGTATTATTTTATATTTATTGAATTATCATTATATAATAAATATCATAATAATAATTTAAATATAATTATATATATACATCAAGCATGTGATATGGTGATGAAAAATGAATTACATCACATTGTGGAGGTGATAGTATACACATATACATAAATGGTGTTATTATTTTTATGTTCATGAAAATGTAAAAATGTAATTAATATATTAACTTTTAATAATGATAATTCTTTCAATAATAACATATATAAACATCCATTCCATAATTATGACTAGTCTTGATAAATATTGATAGAAAATGTATTATATCTGTTCGTGAGGCGATAGTACGTTGCACAGACAAATGATAATTCTTTTCCCATTTAGTGGAAGTGGAGAGGGATTCAGGTGATGATATTATCATAATAACGTCTTAGAATATTTATGATAGTTTATTTATTATTTCATAATTTTTTGAAGAGTTTTTTATGTAAGTGCAAGAAGAAATAAAATAGAAATACTAAATTAAAATTGATACCTCTTCTTTTGATGATCTTCTTTGATTAACAACTTAACTCCTATAAGGTTAGGGTTATAATTTAACTAAGAGCTCTTGAATGAGTTAAGGGATTATAGAATAAAATTTGGGTAGATACTGGTTGAAAAAATATCTTTTCAGGTGTAATGAAAGGAGAAGAATGGGTTTCCATTTATTGAATGGGAGGGGTACTCTTGGATGTCTTTAAAATATTAAATTTATTTAAACTAATTTTATATTCCAAATGGATCCAAACATTATAAATTACCTTATTTTATTATTTCTTAGAATCCATTCATCAAATAAAAATTATAATATTTTTTAATATTTTTTTATTCCTTATCTTTTAACTTAACAATTATGTACCTTTTTTATTCATACTATGATATTATCCAATTTAGAATTTTAGGGATAATATAATTAGTATAAAAATACTAAATACCAATAAATGAGTTATTAATGAAATTTTAATTTTTATCCCAATATGTTTTACAATGATTATATTTTTATTATGTTTTTATAATTTAATAAAAATCAATTTACATTAAAATATGGGTAATATTAATTATGGCATTGTTCATCACATGAATATTTAAAAATATCATAATAATATGATATCACAAAACCAAATTTTTTATCCCCACTCTAAAATGTAATATTCAATAATAAACATTATGGATGAAATTAACTATTTTAAATTATGTTTATTTAAATAGTTTTAGTATCATATATATGGTTCCTCCATTAATTTTACAAATAATGCATCATCATTGAGTCACCTTTTAAGGTAAATATTTTGCGAAAAAAATTATAATTAAATTAAAATAATGTATATAACAATTTTATCGTTATAAATACTACTTATAGTCTATCGTATATTTTATATAACACAAAATTAAAAATATTTGACATGTAAAAAACAAGTGGGTGAAAAAATTGAATTTTCATTGAATATAATATTATAAATGTCATACTCTTATCGAACGGGCTTAAATTGTTTATAATTTCTCCCCAATGTTTATTTTTGTTTTAAAAAAACTCATAAAAATAAATTAGGACTAATTTTGGTGAATTTTTTAATATTTATAATATAATTTTTACCTTTAATCAACTGATTTACCCATAACCTTGGTAGAAAAAATAGTACTAAAGATTCAATTCATATTATCCAAAAATAAAAGGGTTATATTTATGAAATTTTATATTTATTATTCAAAATATGAAATTTGTTTTTAAATATTAAACACACACAAATTTTATTGATAAATATAAAATTTAATACCATTGACAGAATGCGATAACATGTTTTTAAAGTAAAAATATTCAAAATATTTAAATAATGTTATATCTGAATTCAATGTGAAATTGATTCCAATGGAATAAATTGTTTAAAATTATAAAAATTAATCTATATATACATTATACCCATGAAAAAATATAATTTAAAAATAAAAATAAATTTGATGGAAAAATAGTTTTCAATTAAAATGCAGAATTTTTCATTATTCATCATAAAATGAAACTTGTCCTAAAAATAAAAAAAATTCAAAAAATTTAAATATTGATATTAATATTTCAAAAAATGAATATATTTTTTAAAATATAATTTATAAATGTATAAAGAATATATTCAGAACAAGTGTTGTGCCATAATGTGAAAAAACTGTCTTTTTTGAAAAACACTTCTTTTACTTATTTATTTTAAATTATGAAACACAGTTTTTTATATTTAAATAGATTATTAGAAAAAATTTCATTTTATTTAATGAATGGTTTTATATTAACATATATCTAATTAGTAAAATATTTTTAAATACATATCTATAAAAAACTTTCATAATTTAGTTAATAACGTTCATTCGCGTAATTTTAATGGCTAGTTTAATTGTAACATTTAGATAATAATATTTAGGTATTATTTTATTCTCTATGTGGCGTATCATGTATATTATCGAATATAGTGTTTCATTTAAAAAGACTCATGAGAATACATTCTTTCCCCTCATTTAAAAAATTGCATCTTCATAGTTTTAACTTGGGATCTGAAACAACAGGTTGATGTTTTCAAAATACCTTTGTGGAAGCCCCACCTCGAAAAAATGATTAATGAAACTTCCACATTAAAATAAAATAGAGAAGTACAAATGTCCCCTTAGATTACTCATAATCAGGTTACATGTAGGAAAACATAGATATGGAATAGAAAACTAACTACAAATTTCTGATGTAGAGTCATAGGATATATTGTCATGATAAATATAACAATCACAACACCATAAATCTGTGATTGGTTATAATTTCATGAGTTTCTTGGTATGAAAATTAAATAAATAAGTAATTTTTACATCATTACCATAGGTTTTAGGCCTTATTTTACTCACATTAAATTATAACATAAGTATACATACTTAGTTGAGGTTTATATTTTCATCCTTTAGTCAATTTCCACCACAAAATCATCTTTTTCTCTAAAGGATGAGGGTTTAATAATAATTTTCATGTTTGTAGCACAAGAGTCATCTTCAGAGAAACACAAAATACAAAAAGTGTAACTATCTATTTATCCAATTTTTTTTAATTAACAAAAACCAAAATGGTTTGGATGCAATAATTTAATCTCGAAAATGAATAATCCATTATATACTGAAAACCCACTTCAATATCCAAAATTCAATAGTGATACGTAATGTTCAGAATAGATCATTCAACAATACTCAAAAATTCTGAAAGAAATATTATATACTAATACTAAAAACAAATGATCTGAATAATTTTATCACATAATCTTCCAATATTTATTTAATAAATTATCTCCAAATTATAGTAATAACTACTAATATCTCAGAACAAAAAGTAATTTCCTTAATCATATATTATCAAAGATACATTAGTCATTTCCACAATTAACCTGAATCACCATAAGTCCACAAAAAATTATTATATTCTTCCAAAATATAATTAAACTTTTAATTCTAAATTAAAATACTATAGTATATATTAACCTTGATATTATTGGATTCAAAAAATATAGAACATATTCCAAAACAAGATTAATCACTTAATAAAAAAATAATGTTCCAATCCAAAGGATATTTATTCGATAAAGAATATGTCCCCAAAATCAGATTATTCATAATCCATCAACATATTTTAATAAAAGAAAATTATTCTAACTTAGACGTTCTGTATTCTAGTGGTTATAAATGAAACCTTATCACTCTTCGGTTGCGGTTACAATCCCCACGGCTATTCTGGATATGAAGAGTCATCACACATCCTACATGTTTTCCTTTTTCTGAAACTATATAGTTCTTAAAACATTCTAAAAATTAGATAATGCCATAAAAATAACCATAAAATGTTTTATCCTCAAAATTTTCTTTTTATTTTTGAATCTTATAATTTAATAACCCATAAGTTCCTCAAAAATTAATGGCTCTAAAAATATCATTAATCACAACTTTCCTAACATAAAGCCTAAATATGGGTATTTGAGACATTAAACATATGATCAAGATATAAATTATGAACTCACAATTATATCAGTAAATATTAATAAAAAATCATAATATCCGAAGGGTTCTAAAATTTTCCTTTGAAAACAACAACAAGGGTCCATCCTTAGGACAATACATAACCATGACTTATGTCAACAATATTACTTTTTATCACATTGAAGATATTTTTGGGTATAATGATTTGTAGAATTAGGCCATAACTCATACATAACAATATCATAACAATATAATGTGGGAACCTTCGAAAAGTATCTATTATCCCCATAATCTAAAAAATTTAAAATGATGTATGATCAATTTTTTAAAAACTATTCACGACATTATACATGACAGCTTCAAATCCTTAGTCGTCCTCAAGTCCTATGGAAAATATTAAAAATGAGGGATTAGAAAAATAATAATAATAAGGGATATGTGAAATGGAAATAATTAGTCCATTGATAAGCATTAAAAACCATGAACATGAAGTAATAATTTTAACACATCATAAGTAGTATAAATTTCATTTAAATTTAATGTCATTTAATACCTTTGTTGTAATCCCATAAATACCATAAAAACCATAAAAATAAAAGAAAATATGTAAAATCACATTAGGAAATAATGATACTTTTCACTCCTATAAATGGAATAACCATGTGGTCAACTTCAATACATGTCATTCTTATAAATCTAATAGACATACTGTAACATCCCGAACATGGAGTCACTAAAATAGTGCCCTGAGCTAAGTCACCTCATGACCTCAAGTGCACATCTTCATATTCCAGAGGTTACCAACTACCTAGAAGGGTCTAATAAATCATGTGGGTAGACTATACCCACATTACCAGAGTATTCCATAGTAGAAAATATAAAATGTAAAAGAATAAATAATATATTACTACAAAAAATCATTACCAACCAATTCCCCAAACATGGTACACACTAGAATCATCCATTAAATATTCCATTACATTAAAATAGTACAAAAAGACAATTTTAAAAAAATAAAGAAAACAATTTAATCCCCAAATGTGTCCTGAAACATTTTTTGGATCATCATATAGGCACACCCTCAGCGCAAATTAAATCCCTTGAATATAGCCATTGCCATTATCCTCACCTACAATAATGAAGCATTCCTGGGTACCCAACTGTGGAATGAGAATAGTGTGGGTACAACTCATTAGGACTCCACAAACAGTGTATAAAAAAATATAATCTAAACAGATAGTGCATGCATATATAAAAAATTAGACATGTCAAACCAAAGATAACTCAAGTTCCATTATTTAAATATATTTTACTAATACATTTTAATTATTAAAACTATTTTAATCACTTATACCATCATCATTACTAAATTTATTTCCTCCACATATCCTACGGGTTAAGCATTCACTTCATTTACACAATGACTTAAAATAGTCAATTATCATGCATAAGGGAATAAATTAAGTTTCTGATACCACTAGGGATAATAATTTCATCAATAATAAATCACACATTACATGGATCCTTGGTCCAGGTAGTCTCATTAAATGAAATAATTAGAGGTATATGGTCGTGGTCCCATTCCATAACTCATGGATTATAGGTGGGGTTTAGTTCCATAATCTAATTTGACCCATGGGTGTTGAACATCAAGTCCAATTTCCCACAACAACCAAGCCATTTACACATGCTTTTTTATCCATTTACCACACCTATACCAAAACAAAAAACCATACACAATCAACACACATAACAATCACAATCCACAATCCATTTAACACAAAATTCATTCATATGCCTTAACCCCTTAACAAATTTACTATTTACATTCCATTTCTCATTTAACCCATATCCCATTTTGATATATTAACTCATTTAACGTAGTTATCAATATATTTAACATAATTCATTTACACATTTTTCATTTTGTATTCTTTAATCCCCTCACACATTTCTATTCCAATTTCATAAGCCATTTGACACATTAAATTTAATCCTTTTAACCCCTTCTCCACATTATGCTAAAAAATCCCTTATGCCATTACCAACAACTACACACAACTACCTTTATTTTAATAATATAGTTCATACTAACTTATATAAACCCTTATCATGGGAAATATTTCAACATAAAGTATCTCAATGCTATATTATACCATATTCTGTATTGAGGAATGTTAGAACACCTCAAGGGAAGCCCTTAACCGATCTAATAAATCTCAACGCATCCCATAGGGATCATAATGGGTATAAATCAACATTTATCCCACCATTTTACCAAATTATTATTAAATACATAAAATAAACATAATGGGAAAAATATTTTAATAACCACACATGCACAAATCAATAATAAGTCTATGGGATGCACCTTATAGACCACTTACCTCGAATATGAAGATGAACACATGCTCAGCCTTATCCCAAGATATAGGTTATTAACCCTTTGAAACCCAATCATAAGTGCCTCTAAAAAGATGGTTTTAGGTATTTAGATGAATAATTACAAATCTATAACCCCTTATGCTGAAATGTCATGAATGTAGAGAATTAGACGAACCTGGAGCTTTTATCTGCAACCAATGACAATCCAAAATTTCTTGGAATTTATGGATAATGATCCTTGGTATGATTTGGGAGCCTTGGATCATCACTATGGCTAGAGGAGGAATAAATGAGAGTAAAATTTGGAGGTATAAATCAAATAATAAAGGGGAAAACTATAAATACCATTTCAATAAGGGATTACTTTTTGGCTGCACATTTTGACAAAACGTGCACATATAGTGCTTCAACCACAGTCCAATAGGGGTTGAGGTCACATAGTTTCTTGGGGAGCTCTTAATGGGTTTAAAAACATTGGGCGAATTGCGTGAAATGCATATGTCCATGGTTTCGTGGGTATTCCTCATCCCAACAAGATTTAATCTAATCATTCACAAACTATTATACATTCATAAAATGGCATAATTTACCCTTATATTTTGTCGTAAACCACCAAAATATACTTGATCCACCATATACACCCTGAAATCAATTATTTATCCAAAATTATGTGATTAAAACACAAATTTAAAAAATAAAACACCTCCAAGAAATCTGGTATCTGATAACCTCCCAACATTATAATGGATTATACTTGAACTGCACTTTTAAGTATCACTAATCATCCAAAACGTAGATATTGGATCACTGGGCCTTCATATCCCTCTATCTCTCCCACTTTTCTTCTTGAACACTACCATTTGGCCATAAAACTTGAACGAAGGGCACAATATTTCCATGCATAAATTTATCACTATAATCCATAATCCGAACTTGATGATCCTCAAAGGATGCATCAGCCTCAAGATCAACATCCTTAAAATCAGTGACATGAGATGGGTTAGGGTGATACAATCGATGATGTGAAACCTATATGAAAAAAACCAAGCATTCTCTAGAACTCGGTGAAAGAACCAACTAGAATGAAATTGTTTTGATCCTCTTGACAATCTTAATAGGATCAATGATCTTCAACACTACGTTACACTATTTTATAATTTGATGGTGAACCGGTATTAGAAACAATCTTAGAAACACACGACCACACACCAAAAACTCATGGGGTCTACATCGCTGGCCTTCACATGACTTCTTCTTACTCTGATCCATTGCAATATGTTTCCAAATTAATTGAATTGTTTATCATGTATCCTATATGAGACCTGGTCCCAACTGTTCTGATTCCCTAACTTCATTCCTAAACAAAGAATATTTACATGGCCAATCATATATTACCTCATATGGTGCCATATGAATGGTTTCCTAGAAACTATTGTTGTAGGAATAAATAAAAAGTGCTAGATTATTTTACCATGACCGACCAAAATCTAGAAAAAAAGACATCAACATTCCCTCTAGAACTTGAATTTTTTGATCTAAATTCCCATCCATTTGAGGGTGGAAAACCATACCTAAAAACACATATGTAATTGGTTCCTTCATTAATCCCTCCCAAAAGTATTTATGAAATCGGAATCATGATCTAATACTATAGTATGTGATACCACATGTAACCACATTATATCATAAACATACAAATTACCCTTCTGATCCATGGTGAAAGTCGCTAAAATTTGAATGAAGTGATCCACTACAGTTAACTAGTCCAAAAATAACCTTAGCACTTCATTCATTCTATGAGTAATCAGAAGACCTATAATAAAATCCATGATCATGTCAACAAATTTCCATTATATAATAGTAAATACTTAAAAATTATCATGGTCAATGATTCTTATCCTTCATCAAATTTCCATTTTGGAACGTTAAATTCCAACAAAAAACCATGGTCAATGACTCTTATCCTTCACCTACTAATAGGTTAGGCATTGCATCCCAAAACCTGCAACTATATTCATTATCCATGGACAACAATACATCCAACAAAGATAACGATATGATTTGGTGAAATAAGGACACACTAACCATTTTGATGTATGAAACTCACACAACATCTCTTCTCACATACATGTTGGTACAAAAACATGGCCATGAACATACCTGATCCCATCATCTCTAATGATCCCACAAGAAGGTGACTACCCACCTTTATGACTCTCCCTTAAGTCCAATCATTTTGAATCATCAAAATGTTTCTCTTTGATCCGCCTCAGTAGCACTGGCTCAGCTACCAAGGATGCAAGGGCCATCAACCCTTGACCATCATGCACCTCAATATGTATCTCAAAAATTAACACAATCATCTTCAAAAAAAATGTTCATTCACAAACTTCCTTGTCTTGATCCTTCTAAATCAAATAATTTGAAACACTATTTCTCTTTCTCAGTGCATAAAATAGCTCAATCATAATGAATATCATGTATTTAACCCATCATCAATGATCAAGTTTCAAATCATACTGATATATGATGCAAATAATATTTTTATGATTGGTATACACTATAAACCATTCATCAAAAAGGAAATTTCACTAAGAATTTTTGAAATGAACCACACAACTAATTCAAGATCACGTAGAGGGTAATTTATTTCATTAGGCCTCTGCTTCCATGATCCATTCACAATGTTTCAATAATACTACATCATAACTACACAAATACAAACACTGGATGCATAAAAAATGAGGCTTACTTTTTACATGTATTGGATAATATCAGAATCATTATGGTTACAAACTACTTCTTTAACTCTTGGAAAGTATTATCACACGATTCAAACCATTCAAAATTGATTCCTTTTAAGGAATAGGCTGAATTTGGTGCATCAAAATGAGAAAAACCCATTAATTATCCTTTAGTAAGAGCCTACTAACCCTAGAAAACATTAGACATTAGAAATATTCTTGGGCTATTCCCAAGACACAACTGCATGGTTTTCTGTAGGTCCACTAACAATCCTTCATTAGAGATAATGTTACTTAATAAATTCACCTTATCAATCCAGAAGTGACACTTTGATATATTGGTGTATATCATATTCTCTCTTAGTGTACTCAATATAGAGTCAAGATGTTTTTCACAATCTTCATGCAAATTAGAGTACGCCAAGATGTCCTCAAAAAATAAAACTACAAACCGATCTAGGTAAGGGTACAAAATCTATTTCATTAGGGCCAAAAATACTATTGATTCATTATTTAACCATACTTCATAACAACAAAATCTTAAAACTCATACCTAATAATGAAGGATATCTGCAGTATATTAGAAGGCATCACACTCAGTTGGTGATACCCTGATCATAGAGAACACAGAATCACCACTTAACCGGTCAATGAGATAATCAATTATTGGAATATGGTATCATTTTGAACCATCATCTAATTCATCTTCCTATAATCAAAAAATATCCACAACAATCCATCCTCATTCTTGGAAAAACACTATAGATCCCCAAGGTGACATTCTTGGATGAATAAACACTTTATTATCCAATTCCACCAATTGATTTTTAGTTCCATGAGTTCTTCTGGGTCCATTCAATATGGGGGAATGAAAACTGGTTCCACTCTCAATAGAAACACTTTTATGAACTCAACATCTCTATTAGGTGGTATACCCTTGAATTACTTTAGAAAAACATTCAGAAAATGATCTACCACAAGAGAGAAGACAAGATTCTCTACTCCCACATCACCAAGCATGAGAGAGGACACATGGTATGTCATCTCTCCAAACTACAGACAAACTAGCCATGCACAGGCTACCTGAACATCCCATTCACCTTGATAGAAATATGTGTCCCCATCAAGATATGTTAATGTCACCATATGATAGTTACAATCAATTTGGTATTTTTATAAATCTATCTAATACATTCCCAAACTCAGTTCAAAAAACCGGAAATCTCAAGGATAAATAAGTCCCAATGAAAATGGTACCCATCCACTTCAAGAATGTACAAGTTACACCGCTAGATATTTTCTACTAGAATTCTTAACAGTGTGTCATTCGAAAAAAACCCACTTTTACATTCCACCACTATAAGAAACGAAACCACAAACTTTGTAGAAATAAACGTAGTGTGAGGAACCTGTATCTAATAAAGAACTAGAAATCAGTGCTGATATAAGGATCATACCTCGAACTGTTGATGGTCCAACCAAGACACATCACGGTGTAGAAATAAGTACAACAAGCTATAATGCTCCTCTACCTTGGTCCCTAGTCTGAGTTCTTGGTGCTACACAACCCTATTGGTAAAAATTCCCTCGTCCCAGTGTGCTAGGTCTTCCACCTCGACTATTATGGAATGTAAAGCTCCAAATTCCTTCCTAGAATAGGGTCAGAAAAATGCCTACCTATACTCGACAAATATCTTGATCCTCCATCCATGATATGTTTTCAATGCTTTATATATAACCTCTTCACAAGCCCTATTCTAGATAATTCATGGCACATGACCAATGGTCGATGGAACAGACCACACATGTTCCCCTACCTTCAACACTGACAGAAAAACATCTGATCAGAACTATGAGATGGTGGTCCTTTCTTTTGAATAATCTTTACACATCCAACATCATGAATATTTCTAAAATGATTATGCATACCCATCTATGTCTCACCACTGGTTCATCTAACATGAACAACAAATCCATTTCATAAAAATTCATTTTAATTAACTTCAATAATGAGGTCTCGATATAAAACATATCCAAACCTCTATAAATAAAAAATAATAACAGAAGAACTAATCTCATTTTTATGTCTGTCCTTAGTGCGTCTCACTATAGAGGTCGTGTCCTCTGTAATCACTAGAATAAAGCATTTCATGTTTGAGAAATGGACCATGAAATCCATCACTAGCATATTTCCATGTGTTAGCCGGATAACCTTCACATCATGCTCATGTCTCAATGTCTCTAGATACAAATTATGAAAAAACTTCTCCTAGATGACTTTCCACAATATACCATCAGCCTGCTGCCTCTGAACTAGTATATCCCACTGTTGATTTGTTGTTCCTTGAAAGTTAAATGTTGCTAACATGAAACTCTTCTTACCGGAGTCTCCATGTAGTGAAAAATCATTTTCATGGACCCTATATAGAACTCTAAAGCCTTAGGTCCCCCCTTCACAACAAATGTTGTAGGGTGATACAATTGAATGAATATTGTCGGATCAGACATACTCAACATGACCCATCATGGGTCCCATTCAATCATCATCACATAATAAGTGATGTTCTCATGCAATAGCTCCTCTCCTTGATTATCTTGTACCAAAAAGTATGATTTATCTATTATTAGTGGATCATTATTGGGGTATCCTTTTGTCTCCCAACTGGTACTCACCATCATGGTAGTATTTCATTGCAATTTCATACATGAGTCTCATAACACATATCATAAAGCTTCCACCTATCACATAATAGAAGCCTCTTTAAAAGCTATAAAACAACTCATTGTCAGATACAGTATCACAAAAGATATAATTACACATATAAAATTACACACTATTATTCATATTGTGGGTCATGTCTATCATTTGGTAAAAACACACATATTCAGGGGTCTTTCCTTGGGAAACCTTTTCTGAACCATTTCCGTACATACAATGTAAATATGTCGTATTTGAACCATTTATCATTTCATAATTTGTTACAAACAAATTTTTTTAACATACATAAAATCATTCATTAAGAATTATTACTTAACCATTCTTTAACATTCCTTCCATTTTACCCATGTTCATCATCTTTGTGAGACACCATTTTCTTCAATTTTCACAAGGAATTGAAATGAATTCCTCCCTTAATATCCCACACAACCATCACGTGTGTTCTTATCAGGATGTATTCATCTTATATCTATAGGTTCCTATAATGATGCATGAATTCACAATATTGTGCCATTCCACCCATGAGTAAAATATTATAAAAAAATCACATCACATAAAAAGTGAATCACTCAACGGTGAAATAACATTCAAATTTAACAACACATATTGAGAACAACAATTACCACCCCAGGGTACTTGGGTTTTCCCTCATACATAGGTTAGTTTATCCCAACAATGACCGCATTTACAAGACCCAAAATGTCCTAATATGTCATCTATAATCTCATATACTAATTCTCTAAAAAAGAACCACTATGATACCACATTGTGACGTCCCTGAATGGGGATACACAACTTCAGTTCCCCAAAATGATTAGATACATGACCTCAAGAATGTATCCTCATATGAAAAAGGTTTCTAACAAGTAGCGGGGATCAAATAAATTATTCTGGGAGACTATACCATATTTACTAGATTAATCCACAATAGATAAAATATGAATTTAAGAAAAGTATGAAATTACTAGAATCACAATTACATTCCAATTCCCCATATATTTTATAGAAAAAAACAACAAGTAAATATTCCATGTCATGCTAGTGGTGATAAAAGTTAGGATAACCTAAAAAAAGAAAAAAGTTAAATCCCAAAACAAGTCCTAACTCCATGTCCGGATCCTCATCTAACAACATCCCAAGCACCACTCAACACCCTATCACTATTATTTTACCCTTTTACTGAAATTTGATAATGAAGTCTACTCGGGTACCTACCACTGACATGAGACATGTGTGAACAGAACTTTGTAGGACACCGCCAACACTGTCTATAAAATATCGAACATAAATATATAGTTCATGCATATATGAAATAATAGAATTGGTAAACCAAAGACAACCTAGGTTCCATTAGTTTACTATATTCACTTAAGCCACACACATCATTATTTCCATTTTCATAACATATTTTATCTTCATTACTAAATTCATTTCTGTCACGTATCCTATGGGTAATGAAGTCACATAATTTACACAATGACCTAAGTCATTAAATTATCATTCATAAGGGAATAAATCAAATTTTCAATATCACTAGGGATCAACATTTCATGAATAGTATATGACAATTACCTTGGATCCTTAGTCTAGATAGTCACATCAACTGAAATTTTTAATTGTATATAGCCTCGGTCGCCTTCCCTAACTCTTTCATTATGGGTGGGGTTTAGAGACTTATTCTAACCCGACATGTGGGAATAGATCCTCAGGTACAATACCCCTCTAAAATTAAGCCATGTGAACATGATTATTTATCCAGTTAACACACATATATCGAATCACAAACCATAAAAAATTAACACACATAAAAATCAAAATTTAAATTCAGTTTAACACATAATTCATCTATATGACTTTACCCATTGACACATTTACCATTTATATAGCTAGATTATTTCACACATGTCTCATTTTCATAATTTAAACTATTTAATGTAGTCATCAATACCATTATCTTAATACACTTACACATTAATAATTTCATATTCCTTAATCATCTAAAAATTGTCAATTCTGATTTTCATATACTATTTGACACATTCATATCAATCCATTTAACCCACTTTAACATTATTCAAAAAATCACTATACAATTACAAAAACTAGACATAAATAACAATATTGTCATATTAATGTTCAAAAAACATATCAACACATTTTTTACATGTTATATTTCAATATAAGGAAACACTATGCAAATTATTACCATTTTCCATGCTTGGGAATGTTCTCACACCTCATGGGTGTTTGTAAACCAGTTTAATAAATCACAACAGTGACCTCGGGGAACATGAGGGGTTTAAATCACCATTTATCCAAACATTATTCATAGATATATTACAAACATAAAATAGACAACAAGGGGAAAAAATATCATGACCACATATACAGAAATAAACAATAAAACTATGAAAACTAACTTGTAGAGCACTTACCTTGAATTTAAAGATGAACACATGCTCAACTATAGCCTTATATCCAAATTGAAGCAACCATTAAAACCCCAACCATAGAAACATTGTAAAATGAGGGTATTATGGATTTGAAATTAGAAGAATAAATCTACAAGTCCTAATCCAGAAGGATAATAAAGAGGAGTGTTAGACTTACCCTTAAATTTGATCCACTAGCGACGACACTCCACACTAGCTATAATTGAAAGAGAATAGTATTTGGTAATAGTTGGGTTATATATATATTTACTAGGGATATAAGAGGATGAAATGAGAGGAAAATAGGATGGGATACATAAAATCATGAGGGGGGAATATGTAAAAGCCCACTTTTTAAAAGGCACATAATTATAAAAACATTTCACAAAACGTGCGCCAACCACTGTCCAAGAGTGACTGAGGTTGAACTATTACATGCAGATCTCTATATGTTTTTAAAAACCATGCTCTAACTATGAGAAATTACTCTATCAATGGTATCATGGTTTTTAATCCCCCATTGATGGTTTACTCTAATAATGTGCAAACCATGAAATCTGCATAAAATGGCCCAATTTACCCTTTTTTATGTCTTCAACCCCTAGAACACCCTTGAGAATCCTCATACAACCAAAAAAAATTAATTGAAAAAATTTAACGGATTTAATCAAAAATTCAATCAATAAAATACCTCAATGTTGCTTATGATCATACACATATAGGCTCTTCCATACCCAATACATTGGAGGTTAAAATATAACTACCCATCCTTGGTGTATCTCATATCCACAAGTTCATAGATTATCAGAAACCCTGAATTGAAATTCTCATGTACCATTATATAATCATAAAACATAAGATATTGTAATTGTCCGCATGTAACTCTTAAAATATAATTTTCACATAAATTAAAATAGTTCATGGAATAGAAATAATCATTCCATTTCAAAATCCTTCATTAATAAAAATAACTAATAAATGAAACTATGGGACTATTTTTCAATAAAAACCAAGAATACATGTATAGGAATCCAAATATCAAATAATGGTCATGGTGGAATATATTTTTTTACTTTATACCTTAGAATAATATTTCCATTTATCATTTGTCAAATCATTCCATATAAAACATATAAAATTATTCATTTTATAAACCATTTAATGACATTTTAAATATAGAAAAAATTTAATTTTAAATAATTTTATATCCATATAATAAATATCTAAATTAATATCAATAATATTGACATTGATAAAAATGGTGGACAATTAAATATATAAACATTCAATGTGGCCAATACCACTTTGATCATTTAAACCGTAAGGTACATGAACATTTAAAATAACATTAAATAATTTTATTATAGAAAAAATATGGATTTGTAATGTCAGACGGTCTATTTATACAATTTATAAATGAATAAAAGTATATATCATCAAAAATTTCTTTAGTAAAATGAGAGTGAGATGAAATCCCTTACGTTAACTCTAATTCCTCACGTACATTCTTTATATTATTTAATAATAAACATAAGTTAATTATTTACATTCTTGAGAAACCTTTTATTTTTATTGTTCTTTTTATATCACTTATTATCATGTTATAATAATTAGGTAATTATTTAATCTCACGTTGGATGTTTTGAAGATATTTGGTATATTATTCCCAAACGACTTTGGTAGGATCTATATTGTCATAGTGGTCATATGTACACCATGTACAGAATAATATTGATGACATAATAACAAATTTTATACATCAATTATACTTTCACATAAAACCATAATTTTATGGTTATGAAAAATGAACAATGTTATAAACATGGAGACTATAGGTCATACGTATGCATGGGTAACATTTCAATTTTCAATGTTCATTATCATATTAATTTAGGAATTATTTTTTATTTCCATAATTTTTATAATATAAATAATATAATATTTACAATTTAAATATAATTATATATATCATGGATGTGATGTGGTGATGAAAATAAAATCACATCACCCTTTGGCGGTGATAGTTCACACGTGCACATAAAGGACGATATCATCTTCATGTGCACGGAAATGTGAGATTGTATATGATATATCATATTTAAATAATGAAAAATATGTCATGAATATCACATATAAACATTTATTCCATCATTATAACCACTCTTGATATATTGTGATGGAAAAAGAATCATATCAGTTTGTGAGGCAGTTGTTCTCCATACATGTGAACAATAAATATTTTCCCATTTGATGGAAGTGGAGACTGATTTAGGTGATGATATTAACATTATAACATATCAGTATATTTTGGATACTGGATATATTATTTCATTATAGTAGAATAATATTGTAAGGAAGTGTAAAAATAAATAAAATAACTACACTTAATTAAAAATGATACATCTTCTTTAGATGATCTCATTTTATTAACACCATAACACCATTAAGGAGAGTGTTACACATAAAATTGGATCTCTAGAATGTGGTGACATATTATAGGAATAGATTTTTGAAGATAATGGCTAATAAAAATATTTTTTCTAATCATAATAAAGGATAATAATGACTTCCCATTTAAAAGAGAAGGGTGGTGGACTCTTGGAAATCCTCAAAATATTAAAAAATATCAATTAATTTTATAATCCAAATGGATTCAAAACAAATTAATTTATAACAAATGATATTTTTTTTGTCTAAATACCTTCATATAATAAAAATTAAAGAGTTTGCGACTATTTTTTAATCATTGTATATTAGAATTAACCATTATTTAACCATTTTAATTCTTACCATGGGATCATTTAATTTACCCTATGACGGAAAATATAATTATAGTAAAATGTTAAAAGACCGATAAATGAGTCATTAATGATATTTTATGTCTTATCCAAAATATTTGACCAATTTTTTATATTTTTATGATATTTTTTATTTAAAAAAAATTATTTATTTTAAAATATCATTATTATCTATTTTGACACTATTCTTCATATCATTTTTGAAAAATATTATAAAAATTTGAATTTTCCAAAAAAAATCTTTCAAATAATCACTAACATGTCAATGTAAGCATGAAAATTTGTGGTTGATAATAATTATTTCATAAAATGCATATTTTATCATATTTAATATCATTTATTTTATTATTCCATTAATTAAATTATTACTCCATCATCATTGCATCACTATTTATGGTGATTATTTTATTAATAAAAAGTACAAATAAATTACCATCATGTATATAAATATTTTATATGTATAAAAAATATTTATAGTCAAATATTTCTTTTATATAAAGACAAATTTAAAATATTTTACTTGTTAAAAACAAGACTGTGACAAAATTGGATTTTCTTGGAATATAATATTATAAATGTCATATTGTCATCCAAGGTGCTCACAAAGGTTATAAATTCATCCAAGTATTCCCCAAGTAGATATAACCACATCTAGTAAAATGAATAAAAGTGTTAAGATAGTTTTATAATATTTATAATATTATTTTTACCTTTGATTACTAGATTTACCATCAACCATTGTAAAACAATATTAGTAATGTTACTATTCATATTGTCCAAAAATAAAAGTGAAATATTTAATAAATTTATACCTTATGATTCCAAATATATAATTCATTTTTCAAAATTCAATACATTTAAATATGGTTAATTAATAATAAAATTAATCCTGTTGATAGAATAAGAAACACGTTTTTAATTAAAAGCATTCAAAAGATTGAAATATTTTTATATCAAAATTCATGGTGAAATTTATTACAGTGACCTAAATTGTATTAAATTATAAAAAATAGATCAAAATTTACTTTAAAACTATGCAAAAATATAATTTAACATTGTAAATAAATTTGATAAAAAACAATTTTCAATTAAAATCCGGTATTTTTTACTATTCATCAAAAAATTAAACTTATTAAAAAAATAAAAATAGATAAACCAAATTAAATATTGATATAAAATTTTCAATGAATAATTTTATTATATGAAATATTATTTATAAAATTATTAAAATATAGATTAAAAATATTTTCTCCATCCATAGGTTATAAAATATCCTTTTTTGAAGAATAAATATTTTATTTGTGATATTTGATTCGTTTTTCATATCATTTATATAGAAAACATGAGTTGAGTTTTATATAAAATATTTAATATATTATATATAAATTACATTTATATAATCCAATAAGAGTTTTTTAATTTATAAGTAGAAAAACACACTTGTGATCATTTTATTAGTTTTTCAGAAAAACATTTTCTTTCTTTTTAAATCGAGGTTTTCAATTTATTTATAATTAATTGGTCAATGATTTATATATACATGTTTAAAAAATATTCTCATAATTTAGTTAATTACATTCATTAATTCCATTCGAATTGATATTTTAATGTTAACATTTTTAATACTAAGATTTTGTTGGTCTTTTAAGCTCGGTGTGGTGTATCATGTACGCAATCGAACACAATGTTTCATTCTAAAAAACAGAAGATGATACAATTAAAAATATTATAAAAATTTAATCAAAACCACATTAAATGTATAGATTAAAGTAAAAATTTAATAAAAATATGTTTAATATGGAAATCATAAAAATAGTATATTAAGTATGTATTTACACAATTGAAAAAACAACATGGTGTATTTCTTATAGATGTATTGAGGTATACATATTTGAGAAAAATAAACCCTTAAGTGGTTTCCATTCTCAATCTAATGGACTCTATGATCATATATAAATAACATAAATATATTAATAATGATATAAAGAAACAGATTCATAATTTGAATAATTTACAGATTCCATTTATAGGAAATATCTTTATGTAGGCTATTTAATTGTTTGACAAAATCCCCACTTGGGGTGTTTATAGTATTGGATCTCTTTCATTTAAGAATAGTGTTGGTATTTATTAAAATTACAAATTAATTCATTCATTTTTAATTAATTTTATTTTGAATGGATTAATTTTAATTTTTTTAAATTTCAAATTTCCATTCATAAGTATATTAATATTATCATAGAGGATTAAATAGAAAATGACGATTTTCATGTAATTTTCAATATATAAAGTCACATTTCATAATAGATTTGTTAAATATTGATTTATCATTAAAATAAAAATAATAAAATTTATTGTATTTACAGCATATTATATCCATATTTAATTTTAATAAATCATCTAGGATATAATTTCGTAGAATTGGTCACGTAGATGGTCAAACAACCAGAATCCTGAACATACCATGATTATTGTTGATTATGATGTGAATCAATTGAAATATCACAAAAATATGTCATATTGATATCATTTAGTGTCTTTTAGTGTGTTATATCTAATTTTTAAATTTTTTATTAGAATAATTAATGCATGTGAAAATATTATATAATTTTATTTAATTATTTCCCTCATAGTATTCTTGTTTTAAATTACTGAATTTATGGTAATTGTTTGTTTTTCCTATCATTAAAATTTTCTCCAATTTTTCTTACCACAGTCATAATTATATCATAATCATTATATATATGTTTTAGAGCTATTCTCATGACTAAACAAGTAATTTGGTGATGAAATGAAAACAGAAATCAATCAACCCATTGAAGATGTTATCCACACATATTCATGGTTAATGATATAACTCAAAATGAACAAGAAAAATGTGTAATTTGGTTTAACATTTAAAAATAAAAAATATACCATAAATATAATATTATTTATTAAATTTCCTATTTTACCCTACTTTTATTGTGGTTATGAAAAACAAAAAAAAACATTCAGTCAAGTTGGTGATTGTCTAAACTACACAAGATTTTCGTTTTATTATCTTCATTGAAAAGGGGAGTGTGGTTAATTGTTTTAGAAAAATTATAATAGTATAATAGTATAATAATGATACTAATTTTATCATTTTAGGAGGATTAAATAAAATTTTAATAAGAGGGAAATCACGTAAAGAAATCTAAAAGTGGAAGACATGTTACAAACTTATTCACCACTTCTGGGATTAATTAATTTTGGAAGAGAATTAACCCATTGGGGGATGGTTCTTTGTGATGAATTTAATGTCATTAAGGTGTCTAGGATTATATATAATTGGTTTTTGTAATTTTTGGGAAACATTGTAAAGGTTTTTTTGAAAGTGGATGTAAGGAGAGTCGGGCCCCAATTATAAGAGGAAATGAGTTGATTTTTATTGTAAATATCAACAACTTTTCAACAATTGGATGTCAATACCAAGGAAATTTGGATAAAAATTTGTTGAATAATTGGATGGTGAGTATTAAAATACATTTCACTCTTCAAATATTAAAATCAAAACAATATTAAAACCCATTATCTCTATGGTTACATAAATTTAGCATTTTATTTTTCAAATCACTAACTAGTTTTAAAAAGTAAATTTATATTATAATCCAAAAAATAATGTTACACATAATATATAGATCTAAAATCATATTTAGTTATTATAAATTTACTTTTTTTATTCATTTTTAAAATTGCATAAAAAGTATTTTTGAAATAATAAATGTACAACATATTATAAAAATTATTGAACAATATATCTTAAAATAAAAAAAATCAATTATAGATTTATAATTTAAGACAAATATTTTTAAAATTATATATTCACTTTGGAAATACATGTTTTTTCTTATAAAATGGTTTCATAAATTTCTTAATTCATGATTATGAACTAATAATGTCATGTATTCATGTAATTTGTAAAAATGGTATTTTATAATGTTCAAATAAAAATCAAACATTATAAAATATATAAAAACTTATTTTTAAGTAAATATTTTAATTATAAAGGAAAAAATGGGGATAACGGTTTCAAATTGAGATCAAACAATCTATATATTTACTTTTTATTTAAAAACCTAAACTATTGAGAAAAACATCATTTTATAGAAAAATACATTTTGTATATTAAATAAATTTTTTCAAAATTATTTATTAATATAATGGTAATATTTAATCAAATTATTCAAAAAAAATATTTCTCAGAAATAAAATCTATTTTATATGAATAATGTAAATTTACAAATAATATATTTTTGAAATGTATATAAATTTATCATATATAATAAAATATAATTACTTTATTAATTTTAGATATAATATTATTTTTTACTTACATAACATGTTAAGAGCTTTTCCTATTCCGTAAGGGTCAGATGAGATATGTTTAATGTTTTTGATAATAGTATGGATAGTATGGATATTGTAGAATTCTCCACGACCTTGATCTTCACCCATATACTCTTTTACTCAAACCGTATTTTCTTGAGTTCTACATCGTCTCAGTTAAGGGAAAGAACTAGAGAAGCTGTCTCATTTTGGAGTTTGGAGAAATGGGTTTCGTAAGAAAGGCATCACCATGAACTTTTCCATTTCTTCTTACTTTTCTTACTGGTTCTATGATATGTATACTTCAACTTATTTCAACTAATTTAGTGTTTATGTTCTAACAGTCTTATTCAATATTTAAAATATAACCATGTTTTTTAAAAAAATTATCTGATAGACACTATAAAAAAATAATTATTTAAAGATAATATATAGTGAAATATTAGGGAATTTAATTTCCCCCATAATAAATGTTTTAAAATTAAAATTTAAATTATGACATACTAACATAGCTAGCAAAGTGTATTTTTATGAATTCTAAATATTTAATTTTTTAATTAGGTATCAATCATGTTTTTTTACCTATAATATGAATAATCTAAATATTGTGTTCCTTTATAAACATTTGAGCTTAATTACTATCTTGGTTTGGTGTTTATAAATACTTTATTTTTCTTTGAGTTAATAAATATTACATGTTATTACAAATTATCATTAATTATTTTTTGTAATGAAAATTTTTTCCCTGTATTTATCTTAGCTACACAACTCACACATATCTCTTATTCCACATGTTTCCTTAACATACTGGCATGAGTTTAAATATGCAGTCAAATAATAAAGTCAAAAAATAATTCCCATGGTCTTTATAAGGATAATTTAGATCCATGATTGGTCCCCACTTAACCCTTTCTGGAGTAGTCGTCTCTAATGCATTGTATTATGCCCCCTCAGTCCTACCTGTCACCTATGATTCTATCTGAAATAGATAACCAACCTTCTCTATGCATGCCTATTTCACCAATACATACACATTGTGATCTATAAAAACTTCTTATCTAATGGTTTGGGTGAAATATATACCTTGAAATACATTTTTTAGCTATTCCTTAATGTGTCTAAATATTTCATTCTATGACATGAACAATTTACCACAGATGCTTCATGGGCTCGCATACTCTATGGCATAGAAAAGGATCTTCAAATTACTTCTAGCACTCAGGCCACTAGCTGGAATCCTTTTTCAGCTAACCATTGTGTCATATGAAACTATTGTTAGTAGAGGTGGATTATATAATATAGTTTCCTTTAAAATGGTATTTTCAAATTATATAGAATCATTGAGGCCTACACATTGAATCAATGTGTTGATGAATAATTATAAAAACAATTAATTTGTTTTATCTACTATTTATGTGACATTATGTTCTATATGAGTTGGGTCTAGTTTATTTTTTCACCCCTATAAATAATTAATTATGTGGATGTTGTGGGTAATCTAACCTTGATAAGGGAATATGGTGTCTACTTTTAAATATATAATCCATTACATAAAATCATTCTGAAAGACAAATAATAATATTTATAATCTAAAAAAAAATTTCTGAAAGAAACCCTCATAAAAATGGATAATTTATTTCGTAAAAAATCATGGTTTTACAAAATGGAAGTAATATTAGAACTATTTAGTGCCTCTAATAAATATCCCTCATTCACCATTAAATGTGGAAGATTTAGTTATCACCATCCACCTCATATGAAGTCATTATAAATTTACATCCAAATAGTACAAAATAAAATCATGAATTAAATTATTTTCTACCCAAATATTTATCTTCAAAAATAATAACATCATATAAAAATTATACCATGAAAAAATAATCATAAGGACATTGACGAAGAATTTTATAAAAATAGGTGAGAAATTTCAAATTGAATTTTCATAAAAAGAGTTTTTCGATATCAGAACAAAAATGATATGATTTTTTTAATGACTTTAGGAAAAAAAATTCAAAAGTTAAATATTAGGATTCATACTTTTTTCGAAAAAAAACCAAATTATTATACCGTGATAAGAAAATAACCGTACGTAAATATTTGAATAAAAATATATGTATATAAAATAATCATACGGAAAATAATTTAAAATGTATTAAAAACATTTATTGAAGACCCGCATCATTAAAAGTTTAAAAATAATGTTCTTAAAATGGATAAAGGGGGAAATGATCCTTGAGGATATAAAAAATTGAGTTTGATTTAGTGAACAGAGAACATTTGATGGAAGTAAAAAATTATACATGGAAGAAAAATCCATTAAAAAGAGAAAATCATATTTACATAAAATTCTTTTTATCAAAAAAATAATTGAATCATCATGGATGATTACATTATAATTAAATATTATTTTTTCAATAATTGAAAATTGAAGTACAATATAATATAATTATATTGTATAATTAATTAATCATTGTAGATAATAGTTATAAAATAATCATAATGACCCATGGAAAAGATTGTATTCCTAAAAAAATATTACAACCATTGTAAATTTTGAATAAAAACCCGAAGAGATATACAAATTTACATTAGTTATCAAGAAATATAAATGTATAATGATAAAAATATAGCAATAAGGAAAATTTTAGACCATTTAATAGGGAACATGATGTATAGCTTAAACATGTCTCAAGGGATTCAGGTTTGAGAAGATGAAACCCTTAACTTGTTTCCATGCAATGTAAAATACACTATAATATCCTATATAAAAATATAAATATCTAAATAAATAATATTATATAAATATTTATATAAAAATTATTTATAATATCTATTTTTAATAATCATATATGTGTATATTAGGGAGTGTTGTTTTATTTTTTCACATTATCTGATTATAGTTTTGACAATTTATAGTAGATTTATTGGAGAAGAGTTACCATTATTTATTAATAAAAAGTCCATCAATAATCATTAATGAAATTAATTTTATTGTTTGACTTAAAATAACATCCGATCTCTAAATTTCCTTTAATTATAAATTAATTCTTTATCCTTGTAGATGAAATATATAACGATCATTTTCCAGTTATTAACAACGTACAAATGTTGTTTTATTAATTATTAAGTTAATAATTTATGTATAATTTCCATTGAAAAAATGAATTTATTTAAATATTAATATCATATTATAATCATAAATATCTTTTCCTAATCATCCATTATATAATTTCATAACATTGTTCTGGTGGGTGGTACAACAAACCTATTCATGAACATACCATGATTATTAATGATTATGAGGTGATCTAGTTCTATTATAATTAATCCAATTTCATAATGATAGAATTTAAGGTTTATTATTGTAATATCTCATAATTTAAAAAAAATTATGATAATTTCTAATCGATATGGAAATATTTAATAATTTAAATTTATTATTTTCCTCTATGTAAGCTTATCTTAAATGATTGATGTTATAAATATCATTAGTTGATAATACCATTAAATGGTTAAAACTTTTATCATATAAAAACATAATTATATCATAAACATCATATTGATCCTTTAAAACCATTCTCATTACCTTACTTTTAAGGTGATACTGAAATGAAAAGCAGAAATCTATTCTCCCATAGAGTCAATAGTTCACAAAAATGCATGGTTGATGATTTCACATTCCTTAAAATGGAAAAAATGAGTAATTTTGTTTATAATTTCATAATATTAAATATATAATCAATATTTTAATGATATAATAATTTTTTATTATTATTTCCATCCCTATACTGGGGTGAAAGAAAAAAAATCTTGGAGGTGATATTTTGCAGAACACACAAATCATGATTTTGTTGATCTTTATGGAATGGGGGAGGGGTTACTGATCACAAAAACACTATAATTACATAAAATTTTAAAAAAAATTATCATTTTAATATGTTTAAATGAAAATTTACATATATGAAATACATATACTGAAATAGAAAAGAGAAAGAGAGGTTGGGAACTTATACCATACTACTTGGATTATTTACATAGTGAGGATATTGAAACAATTAGGGATTTTATTTTTAGATTTCCACTTCCTCATTAAGGTTCTAATAGTTTTTAACATAGGTTTGGGAATATTTTAAGCATAACATTCTAGTTTTTGGTGTGAGAATAAGCGTGTATTACAGTTCCACTTATATATTTGAAAATAGATTGGAATTTTTCCTAAATTATTTATTCTTTGAGTAATATGAATTAACTATCAAGATAATTGGATGAAGAAATGATAAAATTAAAGTGGTTATGGAAAAAATTGAATCCACATATTAAATATTAAAATATAAACACGTTTTTAACATGTTGGGCCATATTCTACAAAGTTACTCACTTTTAAAATTATAGTTTTAACCACATCAAATAGTTGATTCCATGGAAATTTATAATTCATTCCAAAAAAATAAATATTCATTGTTATATTATTTGGACCTAGTGATTCCAAATTTGACATTCATTTGTTTGATTTAATTATTAATATGATTAATATTATTTTTATAATACTATATGTATAATGTAATAATTTTATTTTAAAAAATATAACATCTCAAAGGTCTAATACGGGTTTATAAATTATTGAAAACATTTTAAAATTATAAATTTGCTAAATAAATACATATTTTAACATATAAAAAGGATCCATAAAATTTCAATGGATAATTACATACTAATACTATAATAAAGTCATGTTATTATTTAACATGGTTTCTACAATAATAAACTAAAAATATTCTTTTTTGAAAGATGTCAAAAATTAATCTTAAGCTAATATAGAATTGAAAAATCCAAAATGATGATAATTTGTAAAAATAATAATCCAAAAAAAAACATAAATTAAAAACATAAAATATAGGAACAAATTCTTATAAATTATATTCATTATATTAAAAAATATTTTTATATAAATTTATAATTAATTAATTATTAATAAAACATTTTTTATTCAATAAAAATCAATATAACTCTTTGAAATAAAATACACATTTAATTATAACGTTAATTTAGTTAATATTAATTTTACAAATGTATTAAAAATAATGATATATATATATATATATATTATTATATTTCTATGAAGTCATAATTTATTTTTAAATAGCCACTTAGGACCTCTATGGAAGAACTAAGAATAAGATAATATTTGGTTATAGTTTCAGATGGCTGTTCAACTAGAATGAATCTTCTGAAAGTCACCATGATCATGAACATCTCCCATATATTGTTTTTCTCAAAATTTACTTTCTATAGTTGAGCTTGGGGTTGGTTAAGGTAAAACCATAGGGAAGATACATCTCGTCTATGATCAGAAAAATGGACATCAGAATAATGACTTCTAATTCTTTATTTCATTTCATCATTAAATATTTATTAGTTCTATGAAATAAATAATTTAATTTATGCTGGATAATTTAATGACTATTTTTTAATGGCCATATTCAATATTTAATATATATATCCCTTATTATTATTATTTTTAGGTTTTCATAGAAAACATGATTTTAAAAAATAGTAAATTTATGGATAATATATATTTAAATCAATTATCATTACATCACACTCTAGTTCATGTTCAAAATTAATTGCATAAATAATTTATATTTTTTTCTCATTCAAATTCTACTGAATGGTTTGAACCTTATCTATTATTTCTGATACATGTTTAGGTCCCATCATATTCCTCTCTATAACTTCATCCCATCATGTTAGAATCATGCTTATCATCCCAAAAAGAGATCCTAATATGGGACATATAAAATTATATAATGGAAACTATTTTAGTATGTAAACTATGCCAGAGATAGGTATTTATCAACACATCCATAGAATTCATTTGAAAAAGATATCAACATATCCTCAAATTTTTTAATTGTTCATTCAGAATCACCATGTATCTAAGGGAGATAAGTAGTGTGTATGTTTATCATTGTCTCCAGTTCTTATTGTATAATCCTCTTTACCTCTTAGAAAATCCATGAATATCGTTCAGATTCATCGGAGTGTGGAAATACAAGAATCTTTACCAAATATCTTTTGTATATGTTGGCATGTTTTTCAGAATTAAATATTATTTGATGAAAAATAAATATATAGATTTTTTATGGTGATTAATTTCAACAAAAATTTCATTAGAATACTACATATCCAATGGAATCCAATAATAAAATCCATTGTGTTGTTTTCAAATTTTTATACTAGTAGGGGAATTGATTTCATCATCCCCCTTGATTCCTTTCTGTTATCCTAACCTATTTTCATACAAATAATTGAGATATATATTATCAAATCTCCTTCATTGTGTTATTCCACAATAAAATTTTACTCTAATATTTATACATCTTCATGATTAATTTATTTATTGAGAAGGATGACCAATATGAATCATCCAAAAGATACCTTTTTATGTTTTTTATGATATAACAAATGTTTGGGATACAAAATATATAACTTTATCTTTATCAATGTTGAATCCCAAAATATTTCCAATGTTTCATTGTAGCTCCACATCATATATCTCATATTCTTTGATCTTCATGTGGATAGATTTTTGTGAAATAACATTTTAATGATATAATTTATCACCTAACATCCTAAATTAATGATTCATACTTTAAAAGTCCAGGATTATTGGATCATTATAAACCCCCATCCCAGATAATGTGTTATGATCATTCCTAGGTAGTGTGATGACCAATTTGTATCCCTTACCCTAGTGGAAATGTATTGAGTAGTCAAATTAGTTGATAAATTATAAACTTATCATTTTCTACCTATATAAAAAAATTGGGTGAATTTATACTTAAATATAATATTATTGATATAAATAACACACTTCTCATCATGGAGATAATTTCTGCAAATAATTAATGAAATGATTACTGTTACTTTCTCCAAATCATGCATTCGATAAATTTGATATTGAGTATCTAATTTCTATGAGGTAGATATAATTACCTTATAGTTATATATGATAATAAAAAACGACTATTATTGATAAATCATTATATATTATAAACCCTTCCCCAAAATAGGGTTAGGTATGTAAAAATATCATGAACAACATCTTCTTCTTTTACAAGAAACATTATTTATATTCCTCCATCAATAAGAACATCGCTACCTTCCATGTTAACATTTTTATTGGATTTTATATCCATTAGAAGATTATCACAAAGAGGTTATAATATCTGGTTAAAGAAGAAAACTGTGGATCTTGATTACATTGGCCAGTCACAATCATTGTTTAATAACTTCTATCATTTAATGATGTACATATATTCCCTTTCTAATGAATATATGACCCATTAATGATAGTTTCTATAACTATAATTCACACCTTCCAACAATGGAATTCGATTTATCATTTCTTATGTTCTTCAAAATAATCCATAATTTATCATCATGTTCTTCATTATTCATGTAATATATAGTAATACTGACATTGAAGGAAACTACATATTGATTATTCTGGTCACTAAAGACTCTATTCATTATGTATATGATCATGGTGTGAGAATTTGTAATACCAAAAAGACACACTGTAAATTCCTTGTTTATTTAACACATTTGGAATCATTTCATAAAAATGATTCCTTTTTAATTGTGTAATGATGATATACATAAAACATTTCGGTATTGGAGAAGTACTATGCTATAACGTGTTGATGAAATTGATCATCGGTATGGGGTAGAGGACTCTTATTCCTAATAATTATTTTATTAAGATCATAGTAATCAATACAAATATTCATTAATACATCCTTATTTTATACAAATATTACTAGTTCACTTCCTGGAGAATCAATAGGGAATATAAAACACTTGTCTAGATTTTCATACAGATTCATCTTTCACTCATAAAACTCCACAACTTTTATTTTATAAGGATCATTTGTGATAATAATGGACCCAAGTATGATCTCAATAAAAAATATAACATGTTTCACTTAATTTAAACAAAGATTTTCATCCAAATATAAATCAGTATATTATCATACAATAGGAATGTCACAAATGATAATTTTTTCCAAGATCATTTGAGATAAATGTAGATTACTAATCTATATTGTGGCCCATATTTAAGAAATTTTTTTTCTTCCATGTGACTTATCATAAAACATTCCATGATAATATGATTTATTATTTCGCTATCCAAAAACATTATATCCCTTAATTTCCATCTCCACTTTCAGTGCACATTATAAAATCTCTTTATATATTCTAAAGTCTTTTATAGATATCTCCTTTCGATGAATTGGATTTATACTCCTAATGAAATTATTTATTTCAATCACTTGACCATAGGTAAAACTAGAGTCATACCTTGTGATCCAATTGATATTTTCTTTATAGGTTCCAATGTATTCATCCTCTGTTATTCAACATCCTAAATTATTTTTCCATCCCTATGTGAATATTACAAATAAAATTTTCAGTGAAAAATAATTTCTTAAACTCCTCCCATTCCATTGAGTCTAGTTTCACATTTTATAAAGTATTATTATTTAGAGTCACCAAATTTTCGAAATCATAATCAAAAGAATAAACAATCATCACATGTTTATCTTCTCTATGAAATATAGAATACAATATTTATTTTCTATCACATTGATCAAATATTAAAAAATAAGTGGGTGAGAAGAGGAATTGAATGAGGGTGGATGTTATTATATTGAAGATTCAATATAACTATACTAAATATTTGTTTTATCTATTATATCAAAAAGGTTTCTGTTATTATTCCGAATTTTAAATAACAAAGTGAAAATCTCCATAAAATTATTTACTACAAATCCCAGCCTGTTTCGTTACTCATTAAGAAAGTCATCACATTTTTATGAAAACCCATTGTCAACCTAACTTCACTTTACTCTAGACATTTCATAAATTAAAAATAGATATTTATATGAATACATGATCCTAAAAACTATTAACATCATTGGTAAAAAACATTTAAGACATTTTTACCCTAACACATAAATATCTATTAATTAATCTTTATAATTGATATTCTATCACTTATTGGGTTCTTAATATATAGAAGAAATACTTTCAAAAATCCATCATAATGGTTATTAATGGTTATGTGATAAAAAAATGAATATCACTTATGAGAGTGAAGAAAAGTTTTGGGTCTTAGTTCAACTCATAATATAGTGTGTTATTATTGATTTGATACAGAAACATAATTATTATAGTGATCACCCCATGGATCATCTGTGCTACATCCCATCCTGCTTTTAATATACAAATAAATATTTAATTACTATATAATCCTCATAATAGAAGAATTACTAAAATTATAGGAAGTTATTTTATAATGAGACTTATCCCAAGGGTGTTCATTACAATTCTCTAATCCAAATCCCTAATAAAAACTAAATAATCCTTAAAAATAATTAACCTTGATCTAACACCAATTGTGGATCCCTAGACTATAAATCATGGGTCCAATGATTAATTTTTTTTATCATAGTGGATTTATTAGTAAAGTATAAAATAAAAATTAAATCATTCATTATTTTATGCCATTTACAAAAGATAAAAAATACAACTCACAATAAACACACTATCCCAAGATCCTTAGGTTTAGTGTTAGTGAGAACTAGCTACAAAAGAAACATAATTTTCAAAAATAATAAACATTTTTATATAATTGTTCCAATATAGACTCAAATATTAATTTATCTTTATTTATACTCAACTTTAATAAATGGGGAATTGAAATATAATAAACAATTGAGCTCAAATGCTAAGTAAATGAAAAACTCATCACTATATCATCATGGTTCAGATCATAAGAATATAAGAAAACAACATCATTGAATAAATGCTATATTAACAAGATAAGGAAAAATTAAAAATTTCAACAAATCATGATTCATGGAAGTATAGTCTCTGATGAATAAAAATTTACCATATAAAAAGACCGTCGAATCAGGAGACAATAAACATGTTCTATGGATCATAATCACAATTATATGGAATTGAAATTTTTTATTACCTAGAAATATATTATAACAAAGAAGTTTTCACAAATATAAAAATAAGGTAACATTATATTGTTATAATTATGATAATTCCCACCGTATAGTTATTGAACATCTCTATGAAGTCCCACATATAAATTTGTAATCATATCCAAGGAAACGAATAAAACTTTATCTCATGAGATACAAAAAAGTAACTAATATATTAGGGGAAAATATTGGACTCAGCCAATAATAATACAAAATTATTTGTTCCATAGGATATACATAATTATACATATCATGAAAACTGATAAGAATAAAATAAGTTTCATATAATTTCCAAATGGTATCTCACAATATTTTATAAAATGTTGATTGGTTGATTCCAAAATATCAGTCATCCAAATGGATAATTTCCAAAATATATTTAAATGTGGATTCATAAAACATATATATAATTGATATAGATTCTAATATAGCAATATGGAAGTAAATCCATGAAAAGGAACATTCAAAAATCACATCATAACAGTGTATCAAAGATATAAAATTTCAAATTACATTCAAAAATAAAATTCAAGTATGTAAAATGAATTTTGTAAAACATGTCTTTAATATAAATCAAATTAATATTTAAATTAAAGGTTATAATTATATTACAAGGAAAGGTGGAATACAATATATGAATGTGAACCTAAATAGTAAATCCTTATTAATATTTTGAAAATAAATTTATTAAAACCGACATCATAAAGATAGTGATAAGTCATTCAAGTGCAAAGAGGTGAATATCAATATAAATACTATGATAAATAAAAAAATATTTAATTATAGGTAATAATGGGATAATATTATATTAAAGAGTAAATGTTAATAATAGATAGAAATTTATCATTTATATATAATGAGAATTGTTAAGAACAATAAACTATTTTATATATAAATAAATCCATAAATGTAGCTCCTTGAAAAATATTGAAAATTAATTACAATTTACACATATATTAGTTGAAAATGAAATTAAAAAAACATTGTCAAATATAAATAATGATGACTCTAGAAATGAAATTGGGTCATTAAGAACCCCATATCATTAGTCTCTATTATCCAAATGTACTCTGCCTTCGTGCATATTTTGTTTTCTCAATCACATATTTAAAAACGATATAAATATCAATAACCTATTATAGACTTCATTTATAAACATTTCATACAAAAATATTACTTAGTTATATTTATTTACATCATCAGATGTTATTAGTATCGATTATTTATTTATTAAAAGTTTTATAATGTTAGTGTCGATTCATGTTTATATATTCCACATTCATCATTATGATATCATTACATGTAATATACTTGATGTTTTAAAATCATTTATAATATTCTAATTTATTTCATATAAGTTTTAGTTATTATTTGTGATGATGAAGTTTAGGACAATGTTGGTTTGGTATTGTTCTTGAATGTTGGGTGTGATCTTAATAATTGTTAGATTTTAAAATTACCATTTTAATATAAAATAATTATAATTTTTTATAGACCAATATAATGATTAATTATGTTTCGTTACTTACTAGTGATATAAATTTGTATTGTAGTACATTTAGGTGGTTAAACTAACCTGTACAATAACATACTATAACTTATGAGAAACAATGGTTAATAAAGTGTTTCCTTTGGCAAAATAACAATATTTAAGAATAATTACGAAATTAATTTTGTGGTTTTAATGTATTGACCTTAATTTTAAGACAATTTATACATAACACAATTATAGAGTTAAAAAAGAAATGTGTCACTTTCGATGAGGATATTGTACACATGTACACATTGGAAACACATTTTTCCCCATAGATCAAGAGAATGATAGTTAATGTTTTGTAATTTAAAAAAAATTAGTAATTTTATAAATATAATATTAATGATTTAAAAATCCTTTTAGAATGATTCTATGTAGGTAAATGTTGTAAAGTAAAACATTCAATTCCTCATGGTGGTACTCCGCATGTATGCATGACAATATCTTCATTTTTAATGGTTTTTATGGATGGTGGAAAATTGATATTTAAATAGTATAATATAATTTAAGCATATTATTTTTTATAAATTTATCATTCATTTATGGATAGAAAATTTATTAGGGGGAAGAAGAAGAATATAATTATGATATCTCGATTGAAAAATTTATCTAAAAAAATTGAAAATAATGTTATGGGGGATATTTTAAAGTCAATAATCCCTCATAAATTAATTTAAACACATGTTTTAAATATATTTTCAGGAATTTTAATCTTATTTTAATTCAATTTTAGAATTAGTTTATAAATAAGTAATTTACTTTTAAACACTCCCAATAGAATGTATCATGTTACATAATTTGGACCTACTGATTCCAAATATGAAAAATATGTTAAAAATACTATTTTTATTTTTATGAAAACAAATCCTAATAATATCTTATGTAAATTTTAAAAGATCATTTTTTGAAAAAGATTATTTTTGAGTATAAATATTTAAGAAAACATTATCGCAATTGTGATTTGAATGAAATTTATTGGTTTTCTAATTACCAATGTAATGTTATTTTTTCTAAATAATTAAAAAAAATTACCTAAAAAGCATAACTATTGGAAAAATACTAAACTATTTTTTCCACAAAAAAAAAATTCTCAATTTTTAAAAAAGTAGTCATTTATTTAAATCCCATATAATATTTTTAAATTTATAAATTGACACCATATTTACATTTTTTTCCTAATTTTTTATAAGTTTTCAATTTTTAATTACTTATTCCAGAATTTTTACACCCTACTATTTTGTTGAAAACTATATTATTCACTGTTCACCTGAAAAGAATTTCTCAGAAACAATGTAAAATTCATCATAAGATTTTTTTGCTATGTCGAATTGAAAAGCTAGAAAAA
Source organism: Viscum album (assembly GCA_963277665.1). NCBI lineage: Eukaryota > Viridiplantae > Streptophyta > Magnoliopsida > Santalales > Viscaceae > Viscum > Viscum album. The sequence continues at coordinate 1,421,860,325 of OY728141.1, read as the reverse complement.
TATTTCTAAAATTCTTGTTCTAAATGTGATAATAATAAATTTTAATATTGAAACTCATCTATGCAAAATGAATGTATTATTATTGAAAATTTTACTCTTGTATTAATATACCTTTTTAGTTAGTATTCATAAGTTTGTTACTTATATTGATACGAAATAATTTAACCAATATAAAATATCAATCATATTTAACAATTTTATATTTTAAATGTATTTTGGATTATAAATTAGTTCAAAGTTTTGTTTAATGAAACCAACATAGGATGATATTTTTTTCAGGAAAAAGAATTCATTAAAATAGTGGGTCTTTAAATGATCAAGACATTCCAACATAACTTTATACAATCATAATGTAAAAGGCACACACACGTCCTAACTAATTTAATGATACATAAAATATTCTACCAAACCAAAATCTAGGTCAAACCATCCAGTAATATATTATTATACCCTCATATCCAAAATATAGAATATAGAAAATTCAATTTATATTAATAATTTTTTGTCAATATGATCTATCACCTAACATTCACTATGAATCTTAATTCATAAAATTCTTTACTGATCTGTTAAAAATCATAAGACCAATGAATAAATGAAACTTAAAATATCATGGGAAATATTGATTGTAAATATTAATCTATTGATGAGATATCAAATAATTATAAATAATTAAATATATATCATTTAAAAAATATGAAGATTAGTCAGGGATATTAAATGTAACATATTTTAGTATAAATACATACCAAGATAAAATAAATGAGCACCTAAGAACTAGGGTCAAGCCAAAAGAAATAAAAGGAATGATTTCTCTGGCATCATCCCTCATCTCACCTCAGTCAAACTATCTGATAAATTTATCCTAGACTACTCCCAAAGAAGAACATATTCTATGAAATTACTCATTTACTTTAATATATCTCAAATACCATTTAGTGATGGAATAATATATTTTCTACATAAAAATACCCCATATTAAACATTAAGAATCATTATCGATATTATTATTATCACATTTTATGTCATGGGAATGCAATTACTTTTGTGTATCCAACAAGATAATAAGACATTTACAATGAAAGAACTATAATATCCTCAAGTGGTATTACCCACCCTCTCATTAAGATAAACCTATTATTTCAATATTTTCATTAAACCGTGTTAAAGTGAACTACGAATAATGATCTATCAAAAACTACATTTAACCTTATTAATGAACGTGACATTATAATAAAACAATAATTACTAACTATATCTTAAGAATGATTCATGAATTCAATATATATTGCTTCAATATATTACAGTTTACTATAGTCTCTATGGATAGACCATACAAAACATCCATGCATTAGAATCATTGAAAAAGTGTAACGACCCAAACTTTTGAATAATATTTTCCCCTAAAAATGTGTGGTATATTATATTACACAACAAAAATATATTTTATTAAATGATTTGAGTATAATTTAATAAATAAGCATCATGTTTTGATTATTATATGAATTTGGTTAATTATGACCATTGGTCAATAAGATCATGGGAAACTATACTTTTAGAAATAATTTTAATGTTATAATTATTGTTTATAAATAGATATGAAAATCGAAAACTAATGTAGAAAGAAGTTTTGATAACCTCAACCAGTAGAGCTGTGCATAATGAAGGCCATTTTTCAGAACTTATGTGTGAGGTAGCATATTTGGGATTCTCTTGGGACCAAACCTAATCTGAGCTCCCACAATTGAAGCTTGAATTAAATATCCTTCAGTAAAAGTTCATGTTGGTGAAAAATTACCACTCATGTGATGTTATCTGACCCACCCATTGATTTTGTCACCATCAAACACCCTCATCCTTAATTTTTACAAGGTTGTTATAATGGGTTATGTATCAAGGCCTTAGTTACATAATGTACAATCCCTTTATTTAAATAAAATGGTTATTCCATTATTCTTATTTTATGAATAGTTTTTTCCTAATAATTTTTTTTTGGGTTTCGATAAATTGAGTTTTGAGACTATACATTTCATAAAATATGTGTGTGTTTATAATGAAATATTAATTTATTAATAATTCATATTTTAATTTAATATTATTTTTAAAACACTACTATTTATATATAAATAATAAAATAATTTTTTTTTCAGAAATTTTACAATGGTAATTCAATATGATGTTTCTGTTTACTATTATTTTTTAATAATTAGTTTTATAGTTAGAAGTAAAATCTATCAGATTTATAGTTTTTTTTAAATTAATTTCATTTTTTAATTGATAATATCGATATTATATTAGTGTGAATATATTATATTTTTATAAAATGTTTTTTCAGTGAATAGTAAAAATACAGTATTGAGTTTCGTTGTCTTTAATGAAATCATTAATGATGAAATCATCATATAATAAATTTGGTAGATTGATGAATAATAAAATATGTTTTTAGGGGTCCTATTTGTCCAATGCAATGGGAAAATACCATGGTGAATCCCATGTTTTTGTAAATACCACTAATGAGGTGTCCCTTTAACATTATCAAAATATTCCCATACTTTTTCTATAAATCCCATCCCATTACATCATTAATTTCATTAAAAATTCCCCCTCAACTAATATCTAGTCTTATTACCTCCCAATGATTCCTCCCAACATTCCCAAAATCTCGCACGGTCCCGATCATCATGTTTTATAAGTTACTCTTTTTTGTAAGAGAAGATTTCACCCTCCTCTTTTAGTCGAAGTCTTACTCTATGATATATCATTAAATTTTAATATTATCATGTTTTGGTATGTTATTATATATCAATATTGATATTTTTTTAATTTATTAATGACCCTTTTATATCTCATCAACTTATTTTTTATGTTTTTTAGGTCGTTATGCTGCAAAATTTTCGTACGGAAATATTTCATCTTCTCTTTTTCTATCTAGTTTTATTTTTTGTTGTATGGATTTCAAATTTCATTACCATGTTATTATTTAAGGTTTATTATATCCCTATAATATATTATGAGTCATTTATTACTGGGTTACCACAATAACTTCTCCAATTAATGTTTTCTAAAACCATGTTACATAGTTGTTATACTGTAGAATTTTCGTCTCCAAATCTTGCTCTTTTTACCAAGATATTTTTTAATTTTATTTATGGGAATACCCAGGCCTATTTAATTTCATTGCGTATTCATCAACACATAATAATGGTATTCATTATTCCTCAATTTATATACCCAAACCCCCATTCCCTTTTGGTGAGTTACAAATGATACAATGGTCGCATTTTTAAGCACTTTTTAGAATGTCATGATTTTTATATGAAACCCGTTTCTTTTTATTATACTTCGGTTGTTTATGAAATGTTTTATTATGATCTATTTGTATCACATTAAAATCAATAAATATTAAAATTTTCCATGATATATCTCTAATTCATTGGGTAAATAATTTAATCTCTATAAATAAAATTTTTACGATGCATTTGTGAATAACTGGGGGTAATGTTTATGACACCTTTGGGATGGACCATGGTGATATGTATATGAATGTATAAATTAGATTTTATGTACACATTTTAATGTTATTATAACTTTTCTTATTATTATTATATTCCTTTTTATCGTGCCTTTATGTTATTCCTCATGTTCTTATTGTTATCTCTAATGTTCAAAAGTAAACTGTTTCACTTGTTTTTCCTTACTATACATTCTGCTCTCCTGTTCCTTTTATATATGTCCCCATGTTATGATATGAAGTAATTGTACAATGGATGAAGATATGATGATTCATTATAAGTGTATTACATGAATTTTATATGTTTTCATGTATTATATACATTTTTTCAAAGACGTTAATCTTTAATGATACATGTTTGTAAAATGTAATGCAATATAACGTAATAAAAAGGAGGGATTCTATAGTTGCTATCAAAGGGTAAGTATTCTTATTTGTGGAAATCAAGATTTAAAAAAATTAAGATAAACCCTATTTAATTTTTTTAATATTGGAAAACTTCTTAGTATTTTGGTGAAATATTAATTAAGTGTTATTCGAACAAATAAATCCAAGTCTGGATATGAACAAGTGGATGTACCTATGCCACAAATATATGCAAGGGTAAAACTAAAATACACTACATTGAGCTGGACTCAAAGGAGATCTGGTGCACGACAATGATCCTTGATACACTCTGGGTTTGACACTCCCATGTGATATGATTGGTCCATCACAAGCATTTTATGAATTATTATGAAGTATTTGTTGAAACTGTAATTTTTTTTAACGAATAACATTTTTAAGCATGGTGTTTTGAGATATAAAATCCTTTAGAGTTATATTATTCTTAAATGAAACATGATTCTAACTATGGTTTTCTTCTTTTATAAAATGGTTGTAAATAAGAGGAACTTTTGAAATGGTGTCCGAAACAACCCATTCGCTATCAACCCTCCAATAGAATCCAAAATGGAAACATTCATGATAATGGTGAATCAACAGACACAGGTTATGAGAAATAACATTACTAAAAATAGAGACTAGTTTCTGGAGGAACGTATCATCTTTCCATTCATTCCATTATGCATTAATGACCACCAACATTTAGTGGATCTTCTGACCCATTGATTATGAAAAAATGGATAATCTCTTTAGAAATGAACTTTTCTATACTTCAGAGTTCTGAAAATGCTATGTTACCCTAGATGTTTACCATTTTGATGGAGAAGCTAATCATTGGTGGGAACTAAAAAAATAGGAGGCCATGATGTATTTATGATGTAATGGTGTGAGAAGACTTCAAAGGGATCTTCTTCAATAAGTATTTCAATCATTCAATGAGAATGAAAATAGAGAATAAGTTTATTCAGCTAAAGAAAAAGTAGAATGAATATGTGGAAAGATAAGGGATGAACTTCACTTGGCATTCACGTAATACCTCTAGAATTTTCATGGATCTGAATGGGAAGGTTGATAGATTATTCGATGGGCAAAGACCTCGTCTATGACAGAATTTAGCCAACCGAGACAATAACAGTTGTGAAGAAATCATACAGAGTGCTATGAAGGTTGAAATGCAGTTTGGTGTGATGCAGAGGTCTCAAAAATCCTATTATAATAAGAGACCAATGGAGCCAAACATGGGGTGGTGCTTTGATCAAGGAAGAGGATAAATGCAAGTGAAACTTCCATAATTTAATAAATTCGGGTAGAAGCATTAATGTAATTGTCATCTCGAGAGTGTGAAGTGTTACAAGGGTGGATGGGAAGGCTAGATCGCTCTGAATTGTCGTAGTGAGGTCAAGCCTCAACTTCCCAACACTAATGATAAAGGGAATATGGTTTCGGCTCTATATAAAGTCCAATGATTCATGTGGGAAAGGATTGGGAACTTTTCTAATCATTGTCCAAATCTGAGGGTAGTAGAGGGAATCACCATTAGCCATAAAAAGGATTAAGGATCATGGTCATGCCTTTTCTATAACGACATCTGGTTTTGATGCTCTAAATTATGTGGTTGTAGGTACTCTTGTTGTTCTCTCAATGATATCATGTACTTTTCTTGATTCGGGTTCCCCAGATTCCATTATTTCCCCCATGATTGTAGAGAATATAGAATCTATCCATGATCTACTAAAAGTAGAGTTATCAGTAAATACTCTTGGTGGGACTATCTAAGCATAAACAACGTTTAGAAACTCTTGAATTTAATTTAGTGAACATAATCTTATCGCAAATCTAGTAGCTATTCCCATGATGGAATTAGGAATTATACTATAGATGGACTATCTCTCAAAGTATTATGCAATGATAAAATGCAGAAGTAAGGAAATATAAATAGTCATGAGTGGTAGACCTATAGTAATCTTTCAATGAGAGATATGAAGACCTAGTCTTTGTCTAGAATCACCTCATATAGCCTTGTTTATGGAGTTGATCAATGAAGAGGAAGAATTAAATGAGATTATAGGTATAGATAATGTCCGATTTGTTATGTAATACATTAAATTATTTCTTGAGGAGTTACTTAGACCTCCCCCTAAAAGAAAGGTAGAGTTCTCTATTGAACATATGCCTGGATAAAATACGATTTCAAAAACCATGTATATAATAGAGAAAGTGGAGATGAAAGAATTAATGAAACGACTCCATGGCCTTTTGGAGAAGGTTTTTATCCAACCGAGCTTGTCTCTGTGAGGATAACATGTTCCCTTTGTGAAGCAAAAGAATGTATTAGTGTATCTATGCATTGATTATAGGGAACATAATGAGATCACAGTGAAAAACATACCCTATTCCTATAATTGATGACCCATTTGACTTGCTTCTTGTGGACCATTTCCTCTCTATGATTGATCTTTGGTCTGGTTAACATCAATTAAGGGTGAATAAAGAATACATTATGAAAACTTCCTTCCCATCATGATATAAGATTTATGAGTCTGTAGTTATGCCCTTCGAATTAATTAATTATACTGCTATTTTAGTGGATTTGATTAATAGACTTTAAAAACTACCTTGATAAATTTTTTTATAGTTTTTATTGATTATAATCTGATATATTCCTAATTTCACAAGGAGAATTAGGATCATCTAAGTGTTATTTTTAAAACACTACAGAAGAAGAGCAATTTTGGAAATTTTAGTAAAAGTGAATGTTGTTTACAAAAAGAATCTTTCATAGGGAACATTGTAAGTAATGAAGGAATCACATTTGACTCTAAAAAGATAAAGGCTATAGTGGAGTGGCCTCATACTACAATAATAACAGAGATTAGTAGTTTCCTTTGATTAGCGAGATAATATTGGAGGTTTCTGAAAAAAATTAACAACATTCTAATCAACTGAAAAAGTTAACTAAATATAGACTGTGTTTAAATATACACAAAAGTGTTAGAAAATATTCCAAGAGATAAATAAGAGATTGGTTACCACACCCATGTTTACTATGCCATAAAGTGGAGAATGATTCATTATTTTTAGCGATGAATATCTAAAATGGAATGGGTGAATCCTCATGAAAAAGGATAAGTTGATTGCTTGTGCATCTTGATAATTGAAGTCAAATTAGTAGAACTATTCAACGCATGATCATGATATAGATGCTGTTGTTTTTTCTATGATGATATTGAGGTTCTATAATTATTGAGATATGAGTGATATATACATAGACCATCAAATATTGAAGTTTATTTTCACAAAAAATGAATTGAACATTAGATATAGGAGATGGTTTGAACTTCTTAACGACTGTGATTGTTCAATTCATTATCATCTGAAAGAGAAAAAAATGTTTTCAATGCATTAATTTGGATGGATACTATTGTTCTTGAAATTATGGGGATTCAAGGAGATCCCCTGATCAAAGAGCTAGAAAAACTATACATGGGTACTATAAGAGAATGGAAATCAACATACCTATCCCATATAATTTCTCAATTTTCATTACTATAGAATATCCAGATGGATCAAAAAGAAGATACATTGTTATAGAAGAAGTTTGAGGCTATGAAGGATGGAACATTTCTTGAGATTAATATTGATCAAAAAGGTGTACTGAAATATTGTACAAGACTATGTGTTCCATATAATCAATAAATAATAAATGAGATAATGGATGAAGCTCTTAACTCTAATTTCTCTATACATCTTGGGAGCAGAGAAATTCATATAGATTTTTGTGATCATTTTTTGTGGGATAACATGAAAACTGAGATTTCCTATTATATAACAAGATTTCATGTGTGTCAGCAAGTGAAGGCAGAGAGACAACTTTCTAAAGGGGTATTACAAGCACTACCCATAACATAATTGAATTTGGACAATATCAGTATGGAATTTTTCATTGGTCTATAAAAAAATCATGTGAAAAGAATGATATATCGGTTATAGTGGACCACCTCAACAAGACTTCCCATTTTATAACTATTTTGGATGATTTCTCTGTCAATAAACATTCCATGATTTATGTAAGGGGTGGGGTAGGGATTCATGGGGTACCACTTGCTTTCATATCCAATCGTGATCCAAGGTTTACTTCAATATTCTGGAGAAGACTTTTACATGAATTGGGTACCGAATTGAATTTCAGTACGACCTATCATCCTCAAACTGATGTCCAATCAAAAATATCATTTTTGAATTTCGTGGACATGCTGAGAACATTATCAATAGAATTTATAGGTGGATGGGTTCAACATCTCCCAATAGTTTATTTCTCTTACAACAATAGCTTCCATTCGAGTATTCAAATGGAACCCTATAATACTCTTTATCGAAAGAATTGTATAACTCATACTTTTTGGGAGAATTCTCATTAGAGAAAGCATATTGTGCTCATCTTATGATTTATATGATAGAAAATGATCATTCCATCCAACAAAACATTAAGGATACTCCGAGTCAGCAGAAGAGCTATGAAAAAAATCGTTGATGAGACATGGAGTTTGATGTTGGGGATAATGTCTAACTTGGAATTTCTCTGTGGAAGAGAGTCATGATATTTTAAAAAAAAGTTAAGCTCAGCCATATGTACATTGTCCTATATGAAATCCTTGATCACATAAAATCAGTGACCAGTCATCTTTCACTTTATCCAAATCTAGATCAAATTCATAATGTTTTCCATGTATCCCTCTTGAATAAATACATACCAAACACTTCACATGTACTAAATATAGAGGTTGTACAGCTGGATCATAAAATCTTTTACGAGGAGAAACCAGTGGAGATATTGGATCTTAAACACAAGTTTCTATGCAACAACACTACACACCCCGTTAATGTGTTGTGGAGGAACCAAAAATATAAAGAAGGGATGTGAGAGCATGAGGAAAAAATGAGGCAGAATTACCAAAAAAATTGACTGAGTTTATGAATTGAAATTTCAGTGATGAAATTTATAAAGGGGGGATGAATGTAACGACCCGTACATTTGAATAATATTTTGATTCCTATAAATCTATCTTATATTATATTACACAAAAAAAATTCCCTTAAATGATGTGAGTATAATTTAAGATGTATCTATATGGTTTTCACCATTATATGATCATTGGTTGATTATAACCACTGGTCAATAAGATCATGGTAAACTATGATATTTGTAATAATTTTAATGTTAAAGTCATTTTATATAAATTGAAATAAAAAAGGTAAACTAATGTAGAACGAAGAGTTGATGATTTCAACTAGTAGAGTTTTTCTTTAAGAAGGCCATTTTTTAAAACATGGCCAGGAGGTAGCATCTTTGGTCTTCGCTCTAGGCCAAGGCCAAACAAAGCTTTAACATGTGAAGCATGATATAAATTTCCTTCGGGAGATGATCAAGATGGTGAAATTACAACTCGAGTGATGTTATCTGAGCCACCCATTGATTCTTTCAACATAGTGCACCTTACCAATAGGTCATAAGAAGGTGTTATAGGGGGTTATGTGTTAAGTCCATAGTTACTTAATGTATAATACCTTAATGTAAATACAATTTTTATTCCATCTTTCTCGTTTTAAGAATAGTTTTTTTTCAATAAAATTGTGTTCAGTTTGATAAATTGTTTTTTTGAACCATAATATTCATAAAATGTATATCTGATTATAATACACTATTTCATTTTTAATTATGTTAATTTTAATGAAATATTATGATTAAAAAATTCCACATTAAATATAAATGATAATATAGTTTTTTTTAATTTCAATATAAAATTTAGTATGCATTTTTTGTCTTTTATAATTTTTAATAATTAAGTATTTTTATAGTTAAAAGTAAAATTTATAATATTTACAGTTTTATTTTGATAAAATATATTTCATTTTTGAAATCATAATATTCATATTATGTTTGGATGATATTATGATAATTTTATAATTTTTTTAGGGGAATAGTACAAATTTAGTTTTGGTTTCAGTGTGTTTAATATCAACATTAATGAAGTAATAATTATGGTTCTCTCATGAGGAATAAAATATTTTATTAAGTGTCCCATCTGGCCAATGCCATGGTAAAATTCAATGTGAAAGACCATGTTTTTCCAAGTACAACTAATGAGGTATCCCTTGAAAATTAATAAAATATTCCCTCACTTTTTCTCTAAATACCAACCCAATACTTCATTACGTTCATTAAAAATTCCGTCTAAATGAATATATATTCTTCTCACCTCCAAATGAGTCCCCAAACTATTCCCTCAATCCACCCAGTTCTTGATCATCGATTTTTAGAAGTTAATCTTCAATGTAAGGGAATCATTCACTCTTATCTTTTAGTCAAAGCTTTCTTCTATGTCATGTCCTTTAATTTACAATTTATTATGTTGGGGTATGTTATTATATATCCTATTTTATGCCATTTTCATTTCAAATAATGATATGCCCTTTTATGTTTCATCAAGTGATTTTTTGATGTTTTAAGTGACGCTAGTAGGATGCAAAATTTTTGTAAGAGAATTCTTAACTTCTCGTTTCCTTTCATGTTTTATTTTATGTGGAATGGATTTTAAATTTCTATATCATGTTTTTATTTAGATTTTATTATATCCATATATTGTATTATTAATCTTTTATGTCATTTCGACCTCTTTTCCATCTCTTTTTATTATATTCCAATACCATTATACATAGTCATTGTGTTGCATAATTTTCATCTCAAAATATCTCTCTTATTCTCATGAAATAATTTTATTTTCTTTTTGTGGATACCAAAACCTATTTAATATTCCAGGGTATTCATCAAGATAAAAAAATGATCTGTATTATTCTATAATTTACATACATAAAACCCTCATTCCCTTTCTGTGGGATATAAATGAAATAATGATCATGTTTTTATGCTCTTTTAAAAACATCATTGTTTTGATATGGAACCCATTTTTGTTATTTTCCTATGGTTATTTATGAATGATTTTTTTAGAATATATGTGGATCACATGGAAATAATTATATATTAATGGTTTTCCCTGATATCATTCCATTTCATAGGATAAATAATTTAATCTTTAGATATTACAAGTTTTACAATACCATGGTGAATTACCCAAGATAATTTTAATAAATCCTTGGGATGGACCTTGGTGATATGTTTATAAAAGTCTAAATTACATTTTATATCCAAAATTTTGAGGTTGGATACATTTTTTTATTATTATGATATTCCTCTTTGTCATGTCTTTATGTTATTGTTCATGTTGTTATTGTTATCTAACAAGATCACATGTAAACGGTTTCCCTTGTTTTTCCTTACTAGGCATTCTACTCAACCTTTCTTTTGATGTATGTCCCCCAGTTATGTGATATAGTAAATTTACATAGGATGAACCTATAATGAATTCATCTAAGTGGATTCGAATAATTTTTACTTTTTTTGTGTATTGTGTACCTTTTTTCCAAGGCACTAAACATTAAATGTCATTCTTTGTAAAATGTAAGGCAATGTTAAGTAATAAAAATGAGGGATGTGATGAAAATCATCACATCCTTTCATGGTATGGTTATATTATCTCTATTTCAAAAAAACAATCATACTATTTAGGAGACCTCATTTACATCAATATAATGATCCTAACCCCATAACATGATAAAAATAATTCTACATATAACCTATATTATTGATAAAATTATAAAAAAGTTCAATGATAAAAACTTTCACTAATCACTTATTTAATTCGTAGTTTCAAAAAACCTCCCTAGGGTTATGAAATACCCTAATCATAACCCATATATGATATCCCATTTAATTATAATTAATTTACTACCAAAAATTCAATAAATTGGTAATCCAAATAATCCAAGTCTGTATGACAAGTTCAGTTGGTGCCTCTTAAGTTCCTAAAAAATACAAGGTCAATAAGGGACTCAGTTACATCCTATCCTGATATATCCAACCAATCACCTATGATAAGTCATCATTGAGAATAAATATAAATCCTCAATAATCATTATAATATATAAGAATCCAAAAAAATAAAAAATTGTTCAATGGAGAACTAATGCATAAAATCATTTAGTATAGACCACCACTAATACAAGGTCAATTGAACCAAGACATATTATCTTATATTTTATTTTTAAAAAAATGTTAAATAACACTTCTTAAATCCATTTAAAAAATAATCAACTGTTTTCTTTTAAAATACAAGATTATTATCTAAAACCATTGATAATATATTTCAATCAATTTTGTTAAAAAAAATACTTTACCCAATAAAATATCAATTAATACTTTTTATTTAAAAAATACCTTTTGAAACATTAATTTAAAAAGATGTATTTTTTAAAATACTATTTTAATATATAACCCAAATCCATTTATAAACCCCCCCCCAATAATCAACTCACATAACCCATGAATGTAGTAATGTTGGCAAACAAACCCATTTTACTAGGGAGTGTCTAAGAAATTATTTATCAGATATATATGTGTCCTTGATTACTATTAATTTTGAGCAAGTTTATCAAAATTCATTTAGTCATGAGGTAAAATAAATTTATTTTGTCACAATAATAATAATCATACCTGATATAATACATGCATAAGCAATCCAACAATTTCTAATACAAAAAAATATACAACTAATTAAACAAACCAAGCTCAAATTATTTTCCATTAACAATTACAAAGATATTATTTGGGATGTTCATCATGATCATGGTTGTGTTTTTTAAATTTTTTAAAGGATATATAATTAATGTGATTATAGATTTTGTTTTATTTTGTGGTTATCACTAAAGTTACATTCAATGTCATTTGGAATTAGGTGATTTTATTAACTTAATTTTGTTAAGAATCATCATGAGATATTTTATTTGATTAATGACTAGTAGTGTTGTGATTTATGTTTTAATAAGAGTTTTAAAAATTATTTGTTATACATAATAAATCATGACATATTATATAGTTTTATGTTGAATATTTCTGGGTGTTTTGGGAAAATTTAAATAAAATACTATAACTCAATTAATATTTTTATAAATTTATTTCTTATAAGATGTGAATATTCTTCAGTTTTTCGTCATTACATTTTCATTATGAAAAAAATAATGTTTTGTGGGAAATGTGTTCTATGTGGTCATAAAGGGATTATTATTTTCTATACAATGGGTTTAATGATTTGTTAATGGATATTTTTAAGCATTACATCATTAATTTACATCACAGTGCAAGGGTGTTATAAAATTAGAGTTTATATTATCATTATACAGAGGTGATTAAACCAAGATTCATAATTATACACCATGATGATAAATTCTACAACATAATGTATTTTGATGGATTTTTTTTTTCAAGGTAGTTGATCTATGTTGTTCTATAATCTCTTCCGTTGAAGATTAATAACAACAAGTTCATTGATATTTTTGAAAGAAATTTAATTTCCATATTCTTTTATGAGTTTAATTGACATATACCACCTAGAAATAATTGAACCTAATACATAAAATTAATAAACTATATATAATATGATATGGAGGTTTGAATATATATAGAAATATCCTAGTTCGACCTGATCCATCATGAAAACTGGAACTATGTATAGCCTGATGAATGTTCTTGATCTCAAAAAACTAGGTATAAATACCAATGAATCACAAATAAACTTTTAGGAATTGTTTAATAATTTAAAAACAAGCATGACCCATTCATGAAAAGGGTATCCACTCCAGTAGAATAGGAAACATCAATTGATAAAAAACAAAAAAAAATTAAAAACCATACTTACGAAAAACAAATATCATAACATAAATGCAACACATGTTATAAGTAAAAAAACTATGTATATGATAACCATAGTAAAATTTATAAAATATGGAATAAGACTAAAAATTCAAATACATCATATCCCAATGATACCCAAACCCAAAAACCACTTCTACAATATTCCAAATAAAACTCATATATTAGTACTAAATTGGATCCATTTAACATCTTGTTTCTCTAAAATTTTCATGTGTCTTGAAAAAATTGGTCACCATATACCGAAACATAAAAACAGGGTGTTAGGTACACGTCTTAGTAGGGTACCATCATAAGTATATTTAATCCCCTCAGTCACGAACGCAACTAAATATAGATTGAAATCTCATTTTCAAAATAAAATTAATTTTAAAATTTAATGTTGACTAGAAAATTTCTTTTTTAATTACATTAATTTTTGTTCAATAAACTATTTTTTAAAGACAATTAAATGATGGCAAAAAATAAAGAAATTAATCGTCTTGGAATAAAAATTCACAACACACTCAATATGGAATAAACATGGGAATATGTATTACATAATTATAAAATAATATATTTTTAACTGAATATTAATAGTATATCACAACCAAAAAAAGGATATATAATCACATATAAATCATGTTAAACATACTATCATTAGTAATATTCACCATTGGTTCTAACAAAATGGGAACTTTCATGACTCTGAATGTACATATCTTCACTTGTCACATTAAATGTACAATAATTTTGGAATCCCTATAATTTTTCCTAGGAAGATATCTCAATACTGACTTATAATATCTCTCCATCTTCCCCATTTCCATATATTAATCTTTGGGGAAATTTAACTAACAAAAAATAGTTATAAATCATGAATAAATGGTAATCCAAGTAAAATATCTCTTAAATAGAAGAATATACCTTAATACTAAACCAAATATTATCACAATTAATTAAAAAAAATATTTGAGTAGAATTGTTCTTAAAACACCTAATCTATAATGAAATAACATGAAACCCTATTGAAACCCATAGATTTGTACAATTCTCAAGATATGGTTCCCACCATCCCTAGAAAATGAAGAACAATGTAGAATAAGGTGAAATAAATAGAAATAATTAATATATCAATCTCACTATTAAATAAATCATCATACGATGAATGAAATAAAAACAAATACTGGGGAAGATAGATCAACGTCAAAATTAGAGAGATTTATATTCACGGTGGATGAAATGATTCACTGGGGAGATGAAATAAGCAATAGTAAAATAGTCAAAATCTAATTTCTTTAATAACCTATAACAATAACACAGTTTGGCAACACGGTCTAGAAAATCGTGTACCTACTATGTGAGAGATATATCCC
Source organism: Viscum album (assembly GCA_963277665.1). NCBI lineage: Eukaryota > Viridiplantae > Streptophyta > Magnoliopsida > Santalales > Viscaceae > Viscum > Viscum album. The sequence goes on along the minus strand of OY728141.1, from coordinate 1,421,845,252 downwards.
CACTAAAACTAATCCTTAATTGTTTTTATATATCCTTCAATGGTTATAAGTACTCCTCTTAAGTCGTGAAAACCCCATTATGTCCTCAAAAATACCTTTCTCATGGTTAGTCAAATGGCCTAACTACCCATGCACCAACAATGCACTAGTGACCCTTTTCCCAAATAAAGAGACACTAAACCACCAACCACAATATTCTCTTAATATAATTAAATATTTAAATAATTCTCCATATTAGATATATCTGATATCTGATGAGTTCCACATAATTGATCATAATACTAAAATTAAAGTGGTGGTTGATAGAAATTGAGATAGTTATTATATTTTAAAATATGAATTTTAAAATTCAGTGATGGAGTTGAGGTTATATGTTACTGGTGTGTGTGGAAAAATATTTGGAGAATATTTATAGAGGTATACAATGAAGATAATTATTGAGACAATTAAATACAAAGAAGATTTATATTGTTCCTCATCAAATTTGTTTTTTGATGTTTTAGTACATAGATAGTGGATATTAAAGGATTATAATGAATATTAATTTAGGTATTTTTGGTAATATAGTGTTTTATTGAGTTTTTATATTTCATGATGATTATAAATTAATTTTCACACCAAAACATCCAAATAGATGTTAATGGATGATGTTGGGTAACAAAAATGAGAACCTTATTCACTAAATTTTAGAGTTTCAATTATTTATGATAGAAATCATATGGGAATTCTATTGAAGAAAAATATATAGACTCCTATTAGTTGTTTAAAACTATATATATTTTATAATTGATTACCTATTTTTCATTTAACTGGTATAACATTAGTATTATTGATATATATTTTATTTTTGTATGATTTCAATGATAAACCCTACTCATTGTGACAATATTAATGATACTAGTGGATCATATTAGAATTGATTATATAATTTTATACCAACAAAATAACCATTCATTATTTATTTTAAACCATATAAATCATATTGTTAATTATGGTTTCCTATATTTTTATATTATTTCACAAAATTGATTTGATAAACTTCGTCAAATTCAGTATGAAAAACATTAGTGAGGAAAATAGATAGTTTTCATTTTAACTATAAATAATCATTATTTTTGTAGACATACAATAAAATATTTATATTAACTGCTTCATTACACCTAGTGAATTATTATTATAATAAACAAGGTATATTTAAAATGTATTAGTGTATCTTATGAGATATCAGTCATTGATGTTATGTTTTGTCTGTTGAAGGAGTCATGCATATTATATTTTTAAACCAATGATTGGTTATAAATATTTATATCCATCATGGATCATATTATTTTAGTGACTAACCATGGATATACCATATATTATAGAATAATTATAGTGGAAAAATGAAAAAATGATTCAATACATATTACCATTTATTACAGATATAACATAGCTTATAATGGATATAGTTTCATTTATGTTATACAATTATCTATAATAACTCATATTAGTATAAATAACATTGATATTGTAATCCATATAAAAAATTAAAGAATATAATCACTTTCAAAAAGTTAATTTAATAATATTATGAGGGTAAATATATTGTAAGGTATTTAGGAAAATAAATAAATAATTTAAGAAGGTGATGTTAGAGTGAATTTAGAAAAATATAAAATCTAGCATGAAAATATTTAAATATATTCATATGCATCGATGAGAAACAATAGAAAATTATATATACTATATTGGATAACATTTTTATCTATGTAGTGATAATGTTTTTCCTTTCAATATATTAAGTAATATTAATAAATACTTTTAGCGGTATATGCTGAGATGATGTGTAATTATGAGGCCTGATTATCCTAGAATAGATATTATAAAAATATTCAATATATTTATATCACACCTGCAAGATTTTCCAAAACAATTGATTGTATCAATAGAGGATCCTTAGATAAATAATATTAGACCACAATTGAATTTAAAACATGTTGTTTTTGAAATATTCAATATTAAGTTGGTCGATGCCAGACGTCCAGTTTAGGAAGTTGTTGGTAGTGTATTTAATTAAAATTAACAAATAATTTTTATTTATTTTAAATGAACTTTTATATATCCAATAAAATAAAACCTTATGATAAATCTCCAGGGTTATATGAATTTCCCTAAAAAGATTTTAGATGAGGATTATGGAGTTCTTTTTTTGTAGTTCAACATTGGACGATGAAATGTGATCATTTCAAGGATGATTGAGAGGGAGATAACATAACGAGTCTTCCCCATTATTGGAGAATTCACTATTCACCAATTATAAACCCATTTTTGAGGTAGGTATGAAAAAATTTGGTTCAACTGAGAATAAATATTCATTATCAAGTATTATTATAAATTAATCTTTTTATTTGATTTCTCTATTCTTTCACTGGGCCCCATTGCCTATTATTAATGTTAATTCAATATTTATAAGCACCTTTCCAATTTTTTCATCCTTAGAAATCCCTAAAATGTGATTATTGGGAAATAAATCTAGGAAAATAATAGATTCAATTTATTAATAATCTTTCATCATCTCTCTTCAATTCATTTTCCACTGGTCTACAATGGGAAGTGGTTCTATATTTTCGGGGTGGGTTAACGAATGATTGAACCACCATATTTATTACTGTATCATGAATAACTCATCAATATATAGTTTGTGTATGTATTGATGAATGATTTGGGATATGATTGAGACTCCATAAATAAACGATCCAGAGCGGGTTTTGGATCAAGTGGCAGGAAAATGGGAGGTGTGTCCCATGAGTATGAGTTTATGTGAAAAATATATTTACAATTTTATTCTATTGGGGAAATGAATCAATTTTCAGAGGTGGATTCCACTAATTATGGGTAGTAATTTAGTGAAATTCATAATGGTTAGGAAAGTTTTACTGAAATATGTGATGAATGTGGACATTATGTTGAAACGTCAACTACATAGTGTATAGTCAGATGAACACTCACTAAGTAGTACCTCCTTCTTGACGATCTTGGATTTCAGAGAATATATAGATTGTAGGCCATGTGGTTGGCCCCATATTCCATGTTTCCCTACCCAGGTGGTCAGTCCATGTACTAGTTACACATGTCGTGGACCCCCAGTAATAGGACACTCCATGTACTCTGGGAGTAAACAGGCATGAGTTGGTACTCGGGGAAGGAAAAGTATGTAGCTAGGTACATGAGCATGGATCAATTAAAATGGGAATAGACAAGACCACACATGAATTCCTAGGGTCATAGATACATAATTTGTGGGACCCCTTAAATACCATATGTAGTTCAATGGCCTCTAATATGTTTCTATATGATAACATAGCTTGAAAGTGCAGCAAGGACACACAATGTATTCACCCCATACACGTTGTGTACCCCATTGAGAAACATCTACCTTGTATATCTATCATTGCTTGGATTAATATTTTAGTCTATGGATGTCATATCCAGATATGTTTTCTATAATGAACATCATGGTTACTGTTTCATTTCCTTTCTAGATACGAAAAGGAATGATTCGAGTGTCATGCTTCCTCAGGCGACGCTTTATGATGGTACAGATCAGGAGGAATCATCAAAGAGACTTAAGGGTTAGTAACCCATCTATTACATCCAACCATAGATCCTCCATATTCCATGTTCTAGTTCAAGTGGTACCCTCTAATTGAATTGTGTGTTGCTTATATACCCCTTGAGTTTCACCCCCTGATAGACTATAGTGTGGGTCCATTACCTACTGAGCGACACCCCCTCACAAACTAGTGTGTGAGTCCTCTACCTATATAGTGGCACACTTAGGAGGACTAGGGAACGATTCCTTTACCTTTTATGTGGTCCCCATATGAAACTATTGAATAGTTCATCTACCTAATATGTGGCACCCATCTTATATATTACAGAGTGCTTCCAGTACCTACTTAGTGGCACCCCCTTACAGACTAGGGTGTGGTCCTCTACTTACAAATTGGAACCGTTCTGTTGCACTATGGAGTGGGTCATCTTCCAAATTATTGGAACCCCCCCCCACAAACACACATAATAAAAGGTGCATCATATAGTTATTTAGTGAACCCCCCTATTGAACTAGGGAGTGGGTCCCCTATTAGGGATCCCACCCTCATCTTTGTGTCACCTTGCCAATGTGTGGGTTCGAAACTTCGTTACATTGATGGATATATAATACGTTGGGAATTAGATGTGGACTCATTTTGATCTATTGGAAGAATCATTGTCCATATATGGTATGTGAGATGTAGATTCCCAAATTCTCTCATCTGGGTTTCTATTATGAATATATATATATATATATTAGTGTGTGTTTTTGAGTTTCATTTCCATATTTCATTGGGTTGTGATGAATACATATATCGTATCTTCTATTTCTCCCCCTATTGTTTTCATGGAATCCTATTAGGCATGTATATACTCACAGTTATATTATCTCTTCCCAGAAGATTTATTTTTTAAGAATATGATATAAAAATTGACATTTTATTTGATAAATCATAGGGATAATAAAGTGCATAGAACACACACGATGATCGGTCTTAGAAATCAGGATCTGGGATCTATCATCATTCATTTATTCTAGTTTTTCTCTGGCTTGGAAATCATTTCTATTTGGTTGTGTATTTTTTCAATTTAAAAATTGGTTTTATTCTTTCATAATCAGATTATATCTCCTAGAGGTTATTTCATTCATTTTAAACTCTTGATTTTACTGTATTTATTTATTAATTTTTTAAATTTCATCAAGGTGGTTCGGTGTTTGCCTACAAGGACATTATGAAGTGGTATCCCATTTCATGTTATGACTTAATGGTTCGTATTTAAGGCATATTCCCTATGGAAGAACGATTGGGATTCTTTCAGTTTGGATAATCAATGACTAAATGATCCATTGCGGGTTAGGTTGTTACACAGTGTTATCAAAGTTGGTTCTTCATTGGGTTAGTGTAGAGACAGTCCCGTGGTGAGGATTGTGAAGGAACAAAGGGAAAATTTTAAAATTTTCTTGCCTATGGATTTTAGGTCTGTGAAAACAATTTTGGAGTGGTGGTTGATTAATCCATACACTAGGACTAAAGAAACTATCTCGAAAACTCATCATACCCATACATTAGATGTAGGGAACTATAGTACATGCATAAAATAGGATTCAATCCTATAACTATATTATTTTTTGATCTAAAAATATATATATTCTCATGCATCCACGGTGAATATTGAACACTTTCATTATTCCTCATCGAATATAGCAAGCTAGGTTATCGAATCATGATTGTGATGATAATTTGATGAAAAATGAGGTATCAGTTCAGGGGCTATCTCCTAAGGTGTATCATCTAGGTGGAAAATTAATAGCACCCCCAATATTCAAGTATAATATTATAAACTTTGGATAGGATGATTATGTGTGCAAGATTATCACGCTCTAGGAGATCAAATTTTAGAGGCCATTCAAAATCATTATTGAGCCAAATCCCCCAAAAGTAAAGTATTTTATAGAGTTATGTATCCTAATCATCAGGCCCATGTAGTACTAAACCAAACATATAGCTGATGTAGTACTCAACCAATCATATGGTTGATCATGTGGCCTATCTTTTCCATGGAAATTATAGTCACTGTTGGAGTTTACTCATGTAGATTCATGATTATTCGACCCTCTCAGAGACCAAATTGCAGAATCTGTTGTGTCAGGAGTATTATCCCTTGTTTTTCCACCCATTATGGACTCAAGAGAATATGGTGTTACATATGGTAGTATGATAGACAGTAAATACACCATGAGGTTCAATGACCATAATATTTACCCCTTCATCAAGGTTTTTCATGGTTTCTTATAGATGTAATATATTGAGAAGGGTCTCCGTAGATACATCAATTCCAGTGTTGTTTCCCTTTTCACTCTAACCAATAACGGAGTGCTAGAGAGAACATTTTTTATGAATATATTCAAATCTGATGGATTCCATATAGTAGGTTCTATAATGGGAATCATTAAGTTGAGTTGTCTATATAATCTAGTAAGTCCCACACACATGGATCTCAACATTGGATACATTATCATAGTTGGTCTCAATCACATGGGCATGTAGTTTGTTGTTCATATAGGGGACTAGTTCATATCTGAGAGAGGTACTTGTAAGAATGTGACAGGCATGGTCACATGGAAAATGATTTCTGTAACTGACATGTCATTGAGGGTAGGAATGTAGTGGATGGACCATCAGAGTAGAGGCATCGTCATGATCATGGATCTCTTGTGTAAGGATAGGGTGGCCCCAAGGATGCGATGCATGAAGAATAGATGGGGGGATCTAATTGGAGGATCCATTGGTGAATGATGACACTACGAGATACTTACAAAACCAAAGACACCACGAACACCACCACTAAGAATCCCACATTAGGCTCTAGTATCTGGTGGTCGGGGTAAAGGGAAGCTTGCATGCCATGGTGGAATTTGACTCGATAGCTCATGTGATGATACGAGGTATGATATGAGTTAATTATACACTTTTTTAAAGACATTAAGACACATGATCAAGTCACTCCTTTATTTTATTGATTCTATTTGTCAGAGTTAATTCTCCCATCTATATTACTTCAATTATATATTTTTTAGTGTTTCCAATTAGATGTGATTCTATGATATCACCAATATCATGGTAATGAGTGATATCTTTTTGTGGAGAGAGTTTCACATGGGACCTCTTGATGATTATGATGAATCCTTATGAAATCATGTTGGGTATGTAATGGTTTCCCATGGTTCTATCCTAGACCAAATCTCAACAAAGGTGTGTCAAATGCCTTCCTATTGATGGGATGATATTCCCCTTTATAGGGGAGAGATATATTAGGGTATAATGTGTGGGTCTTTTGAGGCTATGACCCGTCAACAATTAGTTGTAAAGTTTATACGTTATTACATTTGTAACTTTAGGAATATAGATTAGTTCAATAGTGGATGGATATATTGACATCTTCAAAAAGGATGTTCTAAAACTACCTCTAACACAAGAGATATATTTTTTTTTTTAACATGTACCCGAGAAGCACATTGATATATTTTTCATCATACTGGATAGACACTTCCAAGATTCAAGAGCTAAGGGTGTAGTTGGCGGAAATTTGTGAGAAGGATTTTTTAGACCTAGTGTTTCCCCCTTTGAATCTATGGTTTTATCCATGAATAATGTCAAAAGGAACATAAATATTTGTGTTTATTATCATTTCCTATGTCAAGAAATAATAAAAAACTAGTGCCCCATAGAAAGTATCGATGACCACATTGATTAGTTTTGATGCATGATTTGGTTCTCTAAGATTGATCTCAGATCTAGCCAAAATAATTATATGGTTCAAGAGGTCTATATTTTTCGGATTAAATTACGATGTTGTTACTAACACAATGTGTTCTTGTTGATACATTTTGATATGATGAATTCCCTTGATATTGTTTTTGGCATTGATGAACTAGTTCTTCTTGTTATACTAGTACTGATTTTTGGTGGTCTTCATTAATGAAATTATTTTACACTCTATGTTAGAGGAGGATAATGTAATGAATACGAGTATGTTCCTACACTAACTCCAAGAGCACTAGATTTATTGTAAGATCCCAAAGATCAACTTCTAGATCCATGAAGTTCACTTTTGTTGTAATATTGTGTCTATCTGTAGTTTAGCGATGAACCTAGTGAATATTTATTTAGTAGTTTCTTAGGATCCACCAAATAGTGTTGTAGTGGTGAAGATATTTTCATCATGGAAGGGTATTATAGGAAGTTCAGGGAGGACATCACTAGGATATTATCCCCTTTAACCTCAAAAAAAATAAATGGAGGTTTTATACCTAGAATAGGTTGTGTGAGATATCCTTAGAGTAGATTAGTCCATGGTTTACTATTAATCCTATGTTGAGACAACCAGAGGAAGGAGTAGAGTGTGTAGTGTAATGTAATTCATCTAAAGTTTGGATCATCTACTGGATGATGTATAGGATGAAATTGATCGCATATAGTTTGTGTATGTTAAGACCCCATGAGTAGAACTACAAGACTCATGAACTTGCGCCGTTTGCGGGAGTCCTCACCCTGACCTTGTGGAGGAACTATGTTCTAGAAGAGGACATTTTTTACACATACCACCAGTGTCTCAGGTATATATTTATTTAGAGTGATATAAACTTGATATATAGGATGATGTTATATTCATATGTAGAACTATCACTTTGAGATAATCTATACTAATGGAATGGGAAATGTGGTGGTAGATTCACATTGAAGGAAGAATCATACATTCATGATGGATGAGAATTATGAGCAGTTGGATTATTTATAGCTGACCCTAGAGAAGGAGAGGTGTCCAACATATCATCAATTGATCATGTTGGCTCCTCTACTTCTCCAGTATGTAAGGGTGTCCTAGTTGGGAGACATTGACGATGATGTCATTTATGACCAAATATCTTCATGAGATTCACAAGATGGATTTTCTAAAGGAGGGGCACATAACACTTTTCCATGAATTCATGGTTATTCTATTCATGATGTGAGATTAGGTAATGAAATTGTTTCAAACATCTCATTTATATGTATATCCTCTGGTAGGGATGATGTACATATCCATTCAACAACAATTTTGGGTGGGTGGAATGATATAGAGGTTCGTCGATTTCATATCGTGGTGCCTCACATAGGAGGAGTAGAATGATGAGAATAAATCTTCAATAGATTTTTCACAACATATTTAGATTATTTAGAAGAAATGATTTGTAATAGAAAAGGAATTTGTGAATGGGTTTCTATAAATAGAAATATCCCCTGATCCTAACTGAGTGATTGTTGACTGACTCATAAAGTCAAAAAATGTCATTTCTATCTTGGAGAAATGTTTGATGGATAGTGTGGGATAACTATCACATTGGGTGAAAATTAATTCCATGGGGTATCCTTGATTAATTTCATCATCTGTGATTAATATTTTATGTCACTTTTGTGCAGAGGTGTGTAAGAAATATTCGAGACCAAGTTATGGATGCATATAGTGATTCCCCACCAGAAAAATGGGCATACCGAGTGAACGATCTAGGTGTTGGAGGATATGTTGGGTTATTGGATATTAGACATCATCAATGGTTTTTATTATCACCTTTCATTGGTAGAGTTTAGTTATAGTAATACCTATCAATTTATAATCAGAGTGACACCATTTGAGGCCTTGTAGGGGAGGCACATGAAGTCACCAATTTGTAAGAATGAGATTTGAAATACATATTTTTATGGACTGGAGATGTTGCATTAAATGATATATAAGGACTTGTTTATCCATGAGTGTATGGAGAAGGACTTTGGAGTTCCATTAGGGAGACCGTTTTTCACAAGATTTTTTCCATGATGATGATTGTGTATGTTTATCTAGGGAGAAAAGTTATCATTGAGATTCATTGAGTTATATGATATCTTATGGAGGGTTGATGAGGTTTCTTACTTCCTAGACTTACCCCCATAGTTAGATCAGGTGCATAATTGTTTCCATTTGATGTGTTTGAGGAGTGACATTAATGATCCAACACACATCACTGACTGAGGTGAGCTAGACATTTGGGTAGATCCACCTTCATATAGTAATCAGTGTAGATGGATTATCTTCATGATATGATCTTGTGTGGAGGGACCATTAACTTAATTATTGTATCTTAGAAGCTTTGGAGAATTCGGAAAAGATCATAGGATTATGGGAGCCAGAGACAGGCTCACTAGAACCCCCCTTTTATTTAGATTTTTCTTTATGGCTATGAAAATTCATGAAGGGTGGAATAATGAAGTTAGCATGATACTTCATTATAAGAATTAAAAATATATTAGGAAATTATTTCTTAGTATTGTAATAAGATGATGTGAAATGATGAGGCATAGGAGCCCGAAATTGATATAATTAAATTGCTAAAGATACTAGTATCATGTGTGTGTAGTTTTTCCATAATAATTAGTTATATCCTGAGCAGATACTAGGATTGTAAATCTCGAAACATTGTTGAATAATGAATTTTGGGTTTACCTTAAGTGCACCCTACGGTTGGTTGGCACCATACATCATGTGGAGGAATCCATTGATCTTGTTTTTAATTAAAATAAATAAATTTATTTATTTATTTTATTTTAAATTACCTAATCAAAATCCATTAAAAATACCGTTTTATTATGAATCTACAGGGTCATATATATAATCACGAGTTGATTATCGAGGAGTTTTGGTGTGTTATTTGATGGTCTATTTACAATAGATGATGAACAGTGATAAGATTGAGTTGGATCAAGTGGAATAATAAATAATGTTTCTTCCCAATCACTAGAGAGTTAATTCTTCAAAAATGATCTATCGATTTTCATGGTAGGGATCATAATTTTTTTTTGTCCAAATTAAATTATTTATCAAAGACTGTTATCTTTTATTCTTATTATTCAATTTATTTATACTTCTTCATGATTGAGGTTTCATATTTTTCTCATTAGTTTAATATTTCTTCCATTCATGTGTGTGTTAACACCTGTGGAAATACCTTATTTAAAATAATTTTACATTAACAATTTTACAATTGTAGATTCACTTTATTCTTGATATTTACCATCTACAATCGTATAATTCTTCATAAATGTACTACGAAGCCAGGTTTAATATTTCAGGGGTGGATTTGAGCACAATCAAAGCCTAGAATTAATTATGATTGATAAAAACACTATAATATCAAATATTTTAAAATTGAATGATGAATAAAGTGGGATACAAGTCAAAATACATGTATATGGGATATTAATGGGATACATGATCAAGAAACAATTTCATATGATGCACTTCTGGAAATACGTGACTTTATGGGAACAAGTAGTTTCCAATTTCCGACCATTAGAGGGATGGAATGAATGACCAAATGCAATTTCCTATGATTCTGTGTAGTAAAAAAGGAATGTTTCAGGGTTGGAAGGATATATTTTTTCAATAAATAAATTATATTTTCTATGAAAAGTTGAATACATTGTATATTTTATGATGAGAACACACTGTTAGTATCCACATGCTACAACACTATGTTTTTAGGGATGATAAGGATTATACAGCATGTGGTTTCACTGAAATGTCATGTGAACATATATAGGTAGTTCACACATGTTCTAGTTACAGACATATTGGACTCCATGTGAAATGAAACTCCCTCACTTTTTGGGGTACATATACAAGGTCTTGTACTACAGTACATCTATGTATACAGGCATGACTCGACAAACATGGGAATGACCAGGACCACACTGTCAGGCCCTGGGAGGATGAGAGACATTGTGTGGGACCCCTTTCACTCCATGTATAGTATAATTGCATATTAAAAATGTATATTGGAGAAAAAACATACAATATAGTATGACCACTCATCGTGTGGACCACATACACATCATGTATAACTATAAGAAACGTCCACCTTGAAAATGTATTCTATTTAGACTCATATTTTATTCCACAGCTAGATTATTTGGAGAATTTTTTCACCTAAAACATGGTATTATAATTCATAATGGATTATGTGATAATACAAGTTTTTTCAAGCATGATGCCTCTATAAAAAACACTTGATGATGGATGTGATCAGGTGGGATCATCAATGTAGGGTATGAGGTAACCAACCCCCATGATTCATTATGGTGTAGGTCCAATATAATATTTTCATTGGTTTGAGAGGATCCTCCTTGGAGGACAATTGTTTGAGTCATATACATACATTATGGAACCCCCGATTAGACTAGGTCATGGTTCCACAACATACTGAGTGGAACCCCCTAACAGACTATGTAGTGGGTCCTTTACTAACTTAATAGAACCCCTTAAAGGACAAGTTTACGGGTCTTGTAACTACTAAGTGTAATGCTAGGAGGACTGGGGAATGGGTCCTCTGCCTAAAATTTTGTACCCAACTGATGGACTTGGGAGTGGGTCCTCTAATTACTGAGTGGAGCCCCACCCACCTGACGCACTAGGGTGTGGGTCCTCTGCCAACTAAGTGTAACACCACTAATAGACTAGAGATGGGTCCTCTACCTATTGAGTGGAACCTCTATGATGCAGTAGGAAATGGCTCTACTATTATTTATTATACCCCCTTGGTTCTGAGGCATAGTGGCAGGATGTGGGTCCTCTATACAGTTACCTTAACAGAAACACAATATGTTGGGCATCTTAAATGGACCAGTTTGGAGCTATTGGTATACTCATTGGTCTGGGATAGTTTTTGAGATAGAGATCCCCTCTATCTATCATCATGTTTATTATGAGAATATATATATATATATATATATATATATATAATCCATTTCCCTATTGGTTTGTGTTGTTGAGACTGCCTCTTTTATATCTAGGGTTTGACCCCATTCTTTTTTGAGGCATCCTACATGGTATTTATATATTCACCCATTCATGGAATTTTCCCACATGTGTCATGTCTTATGAAGAATTTGTATATATAGATGATATATACAGTGAAGAATAGGGATAATTGGGAACATGGACTACATATAGTGGTAGGGGTTGAATATTAGGTGATGAAATATCTCGTCTTTCCTTTATTCAGTTGTTTTCAATATGGGGCTCCATTTATAGTTGGACATGAATTTGATCCATATACCATTTGGTTTTATTCTATCATACTAAAATTGTATGGATACGGTATGATGTTTTCATACATGTATATTAGGCAATGAAAAACTATTTTATGTTATAGCTTCTAAATTCTTGTCCCCATAACATTCCCTTGGGAGGTGGGTATAGGGATTTAGTGCCATATAATTCCATCATCTAAGAAATACCCAGTGTGTTTAGTCATTACAGCCTATAAAATAGGTTCTAGAGAAACACTATAATATTCTATGATTTTCTTGAAATTTTATATAACATTATGGGAAAAGATTAGTTTAAAAGTTTCATTACATGACGATCATAATATAAATTCATTTTTAGAAGGGGAAATTCATCGTTGTGTCAATCATATTTGATATATTGAATGATTCATCATTTTATAGTATGTACAAGGGTGAGAAAGAAATTTACATCTAATAATTGATTATTTATAATAATGTTAATGATGTTGAGGAAGATGTTGAGAATTTATATTTATATGAATATGTCACTATATTTTTCTAAAATATCATTCCACTAATGTAAATAAATTTTCAAAATGTAAAAAATAGATATCATGTTAATAAAATTCCATGTTTTATTTCTATTTGTATTAATAAATTTCCTCTAAAATGTTCAATGATAAAGGAAGTGAAATGTTAAAATTAGGATGTTTTTAAGTATGTTATATAGGTAAAATCCATAAAAATTATAAAGGGGAAACCTCTTCTATATTAATAGAATAAAATTAAAATATCAAAATAATATTAAAATTAAAGGAAAAACAATTTGATGACAACTAAATTATTAATGATTAATCACCTAGTGACAATATTAAAACATTAATGACTGGTAAAGTGAAGAAAAAGGATTTATTTAATGAAGGAGAGGAATAATTAGTATACTTAAAATTTATGATTAATTTATAAATGATTTAATTAATATTTAGTAACAATAAACTATATATGTGGAATAAGATGTTTGTAAATTTACCTTAAATACCAAATAAGGTTGACAAATTTAAAGGATAAAGAGAGTTGTTATTTATAAAAGAGGAGAAAAGATTGAATGTTAAACTTATATAGGAGAATAAAATGAATAATAAAATTAATGATAATGTAAAAGGGAATGAAAATAAAAAATGAAATTTTAATTAAAATATCATGGGGGATAAAAATCATTTATATAAATTTATTTGTGATTTTAAATAAAATCTGAGAAATTAGTGCTTATTAAAAGGGGTTTTTGAAGAGAGGTGAAATTTTAAAATTTTATTAATGATTATATAAATAAATATCGTCAATATATAGATTTATGATATTATTAATATAATTATAAAAATTTGTAAAATCAATTTATGAAAAAATGATGAATATTTGTATAGAAAAATATGATTCCAATTATTTTAAAAAATATCATAACAGTGATATAAAGATTAAATATAATAAAAATTGAATAAAAAATAAAAAATTATATATTTTTTATAATTATGTAATCATTCCATGAATATCACATAATTATTTTCATATAAATGATCCAAAATCTATTATCATAAATGTAATGTATATTATATTAAAAAATATACAAAAAAGTAATTTTTTCATGAATATTTTCATTTCACAGGTATTTTTATTCTCATGGTTCCTATAATAATATTGAAAGGATTATATTTTTAAATATGAATATTAAGAAAAATGAAGTGTTTAAATTAAATAATTTTAGGGGGATATAAACTGCTTATGGAATTAATGTGATGAGACAAATTGGAAATTTTTATGTTCTATTAAAGAATTATAATCAAGTGTCATATTATGTTTTTATATTTTGTGATTTCCAATTCAGTTGGATTATTATTTCAATTATAGTTATCTAGAAAATATGAGGGCGAATAAAGCTGAAAATATATATGTGAATAAATAAATAATAGAAAATTAATCACATATAGTGGAATTATATTTGATGGAATCGGAAAAGGAATATCTATTGATACTTAACAATAGGCATTAATAAAAAATTCTTGTGTGATATAATGATAATTAATATCATCATATTGTATAATGAAAAGTATACCACCTTTTCTTAATTATTGATAACTAAATATCAACTATATTGGCTTAATGAAGTTTTGGGAAAATCAATATGAAAAAAATAATATCATCTTTTTATAAGGTTTGAAACAAAATCATCATAGTGATTCAAAAAAAGTGATAAAGGAAAGGGGTTGATATTTTGAAATAATTATTATTTAGAAAAATATTTTAAATATAGATATTTCACATCTCTTGTAGTTTTTTATAGAGAAAACATATTTCATATTGTTCTATCACTATAATAATAATTGATGTCAGAGTGTTGAAAATGACAAAAGGGAAAGATAATTCATTACTATTAAATGGTATAGATTTAAAGAAATCATCCCTTGAATATTTTCAATTAATATTTTTAAGAAATTTTAAAAAAGTACTAGAATAATTCAAATATAAACACTATCACATTTATATATTATTTTTTCCCGATTGAATATATTGTGTATTTTATGGAAATGTTTGATGCATTCAATTAGATTATGTTTTTTATGAGAAGTGTAGAAAATGACTGCAATTATTCCTTAAATTGATTTCATTTTGGAAATATATATAGATATAGATGTATATTTTTAAAATATTTCATATAGAATACATTAATTCATCATAAATATTATGATCAATAAACTCCTAAAAATGGTGTATCTTATATGAATAATACGGTTTGTTTGACATGGATTGAAATATATTATTATAGAAATATATTTATCATATATTATTGATGAATTTTGTTAGTAAAATATTTCATTAAAAAACTATTCTTTTCTTTTTATAACTCTAATTTTTCTCCTTATTAAATTAATTGAAATT
Source organism: Viscum album (assembly GCA_963277665.1). Classification (NCBI taxonomy): domain Eukaryota; kingdom Viridiplantae; phylum Streptophyta; class Magnoliopsida; order Santalales; family Viscaceae; genus Viscum; species Viscum album. The sequence continues at coordinate 1,421,829,665 of OY728141.1, read as the reverse complement.
ATACCCCATTATTGAACTATTTAGTGATATTTGGTAGCCCTTGTGTCATCAATGTTAGAGTTACAAATATAATTAAGGGTGAGTAACATGTACTTGGTGAACTTTGTAACATCCTAGATTTACCAAAGTAACAAACTGTTTTTTAAATTATATTCCCTATTCCTTAAAGTGACCCAGGGCACACACCTATATGGTCTTTTACAGGTCCCGAGATGCAATTTATTATTTTGATGGTAGCATGTGATTAAAAAAAATAACTCAACATGTCCCGAACAATGATTTTGGTTAAAAAATAATCAAAATGATTAAAATAAATAAAATAAATTTAAATTCATCTAATTAAATTAAAAAGGAATTAAAAAAATAAAAACTGGTTATAAGAAATGTGAAAATAATTAAATATGGACTTACACCATTTTTATTATTACTATTTCTATTTTTTTCTCCTTCCCTTTTGTTTTAATTTTTAATTTTAGTTTTACTTATTTTTTCATATCATTTTATTTTTCCCTCGACTATTTCTTTCCTTTCTTTTTTTCTTCTCATCTATCCTACTCTTCTCCCCATGTGTGTCGTGCCCCCTCCTTTCTAGGTGGTGCGCCAACCCCTTCTCTACTTTTGAATCCCACTACACCACTGATTCCCCTCTATTATTGACACCATAATGGAACTGTTAACCACTTGGATAGGATAATCTTTCAAACCCAAAATCAATGAGTTTCCTCCACTCTTTATCAGGTAATATTCTATGGATAATTTTTACCTGAAATTGGGGTTTGGGTTAAATCTAGGTATTTCATTCATTTTAGATCGAAACATTTGTTTTTACAGGGCATTGGATATACTAAAACTACAAGGTAGGTCATCTTTATTATTTCCCATCATTTCATTACATTGTTCAAATCACATCATTGTGCAACTCGTCAATGCCTACCAGTGAATCCTCGAAAATGCATCTCAATTTAATTAAATTTTTTTCCTTGATACTTGCGACCTTTTTTTAAGGTGAACCCCTTCCGAGGATATTTTGATTTCAATGAAAACCCATTTGGGTTTGCTGGCGTAATTGGATTAGTTACCGTTTTCCATGAGTCTTCAAAATTATCATGTATATGTGCATGTGTGATAATTTGGGTTCATGTTATAAAATGAATAAATTATTTAGGATTAATCATAAACCAGGAATTTAGTTTCCCACAGACTATATTTAACCTAAATTATTGTTTATTTATTCCTTGTATGGATTTACTATTATTAAATTATATTACCTATATTTTCCATGATACATTCCATTTTTTTTAATAATTTGTTATTATTCGTATCCCAGATTGTTGGGCATTATACCTTCTCAATTATTGTCCCCATAACATTCCCTTGGGAGGTGGGTATAGGGATTTAGTGTCATATAATTCCATCATCTATGAAATACCCAGTGGGTTTAGTCATTACAGCTTATAAAATAGGTTTTCGAGAAACACTATAATATTCTATGATTATCTTGATATTTTATGTAACATTATTGGAAAAGATTAGTTTAATAGTTTTATTACATGATGATCATAATATAAATTCATTTCTAAATGGGGAAATTCATCATAGTGCCAATTATATTTGATATATTGAATGATTCATCATGTTAAAATATGTACAAGGGTGAGAAAGAAATTTACTTCCAATAATTTATTATTTATAATAATTTTATGGAGGTTGAGGAAGATGTTTAGAATTTATATTTATATGAATATGTCACTATATTTTTTTAAAATATCATTCCATTCATATAAATAAGTTTTCAAAATGTAAAAAATATATATCATGTTAATAAAATTCCTTGTCTTATTTATATTTGTATTATTACATTTCCTATAAAATGTTCAGTGATAAATGAAGTGAAATGATAATATTAGGATGTTATTAAGGATGTTACACAAGTAAAATCCATAAAAAATAAAATGGAGAAACCTCTTTTATATTAATAGAAGTAAATCAAAATAAAATTAAAAATGAAAGAAAAACAATTTGATGACAACTAAATTATTAATTATTAATCAGCTATTTATCATATTAAAACATAAATGACTGGTAAAGTAAATAAAGAGGATTAATTTAATAAAAGAGAGGAATAATTAGTATACTTAAAATTTATGATGAATTGACAAATGATTTAATTTATATTTAATATCAATAAACCATATATGTTGAATAAGATGTTTGTAAATTTACCTTAAATAACAAATTAGGTTGAAAACTTTCAAGGAGAAAGAGAGTTGTTATTTATAACAGAAGAGAAAAGATTGAATGTAACACTTATCTAGGAGAATAAAATGAATAATAAAATTAATGATAATGTAAAAGAGAATGAAAATAAATAATAATATTTTAATTAAAATATCATGGGGGATAAAAATCGTTACATAAATTTATTTATTATTTTAAATAAAATGTGAGAAATTAGTGCTTGTTCGAAGGGTTTTTAGAAGAGACGTGATGAATTAAAAATTTTATTGATAATTATGTAAATAAATATCATCAATATATAGATTCATGATATTATTTATATAATTATAAAAATTTGTAAAATAAATCACTGAAAAAATGATGAATAATTGTATAGAAAAAGATTAATCATATTATTTTAAAAAATATCAAAAAATTGATTTGAAGATGAAATATAATAAACGTTGAATAAAAAATAAAAAATTAATTTTTCTTAATAATTATGTAAACATTCCATGAATATCACATAATTATTTTCATCTAATTTATCCAAAATCTATTATCATAAATGTAATGTATATTATATTACAAAATCTACAAAAAAGTTATTTCTTCAAGAATATTTTCATTTTACTGGTATTGTTATTTTCAGGGTTCCTACAAAATTTTTTAAAGGATTATATTTTTAAATATGGATATTAAAAAATTGAAGTGTTTAAATTAAATAATTTTATGGGGATATAAACCGCTTATCAAATTAATGTGGTAAGACAAATTGGAAATTTTAATGTTTTATTAAAGAATTTTAATCAAGTGTCATATTATGTTTTTATATTTTTGATTTCCAATTCAGTTGGACTATTATTTCAATTATAGTCATCTTGAAATTATGAGGGTGAATAAGGATCAAAATATATATGTGAAAAAATAAATAATTTAAAATTTATCACATATTGTGGAATTATATTTGAAGGAATCACAAAATGAATCTCTATTAATACTTAACAATAGGATTTATGAAAAAAATCCTGGTGATATAAATATAATTAATGTTTTCATATTGTATAATGATAAGTATACCACTTTTCTTAATTATAGATCACTAAATATCAACTATATTGGCTCAATAAACTTTGGGAAAATCATTAAAAATAAAATAATATCCTCTTTTTATATGTTCTGAAACAAAATCATCATAGTGATTCATAACAAACTGATAAAGGAAAGGGGATGATATTTTGAAATAATGATTTTTAAGATAAATATTTTAAATATAAATATTTCATATCTATTGTAGTTATATATAGAGTAAACATATTTCATATTGTTCTATTAGTATAATAATAATTAATGTTAGAGTGTTGCACATGAAAAAAGGGAAAGATAATTCATTCGTATGAATTGGTATAGAATTAAACAAATCATCCCTTGAATATTTTCTTTTAATATTTATAAGAAATCTTAATAAAGTACTAAATTAATTGAAATAAAAACACTATCACATTTATATACTATATAATCTCGATTAAATATATTGTGTCTTTTATGGAAATGTTTGATGCATTCAATAAGAATATAATTTTATGAGAAGTGTTGAAAATGACTGCAATTATTCCTTAAATTAATTTCATTTGGGAAATATATATGGATATAGATGTGTTTTTTTAAATATTTCATATAGAATAATTTAATTCATCATAAATATTGTGATCAAAAAACTCCTAAAAATGGTGTATCTTATATGAAAAATAAATGTTTGTTTGACATGGATTGAAATATATTATTATAGAATTATATATCTCATATATTATTGATGAATTTTGTTAGTAAAATATTTCACATAAAAAACAATAACATTTATTTTTATAACTCTAATTTTTCTCCTTATTAAATTAATTGAGACTATACCCCATTATTGAACTATTTAGTGATATTTTGGTAGCCCTTGTATCATCAATGTCATAGTTACAAATACAATTATGTGTGAGTAACATGTAGTTGGTGAACTTTGTAACATCCTAGATTTACCAAAGTAACAAACAGTTTTTTTAATTTATATTCACAATTCCTTAAAGTGACTGTTTCGGTGCGGATGTGCGTCGGGATACGCTGTTCCGCAAGGACGCGTTCGCGCGTGCACCCGTCAACCCGAGGGGATGGGCGCGCGGCTTGTGGTCCCGCAGTCCCGCTTTCCAAGGGCGGGCGGCATTCGTCCCTTATTCAGGGGCGTCTGCTCCTTGATCGAAACCGGGATGATGGGATGTCGGCTCCTCCTTCCTTGGACGTCTCCTCGGAACTCGTCGCCTAATCCGGGTCTCCCTCATAGACTTAAGAATGTTCGTGAATCTCGTTCCCGACGCCATATCTTCATGGACACCGGTTAATTACGCTGCTTCCGCCCGGACGCTCCAAGGAGTCTGGTCGGGGCAGAAACCTGCGGTGAGAAGGCCGGGTGGCTCTGGGTGCTGGGGGCGTGTCGTAGCACTGCGGCTCTGCACGTCTGTCTTCCGTCCCTAATAGGGCTTCTCGAAGGCATGACGGCCTGAGGCATCCCGTACTAGGTGCGGGGAACTGTGTCACCTGAGGTTTTCCTCAGCTTCCCATGTTTAACACGGGGTATGCCGCGAGTTTAACGTCCAGCGGGGACGGCATCCGACCGATCAACACGAGAAGTGGATCGGATGACAGAACCCCTTGCGGGGAACCTCCGACGCTGGGGCCAGCACATGGGCGGCTTCCCAAATGATGTGGAGTGGAGTGAAGTGGCATGACCCCACCGGGATGTGGCGGCCCGGGTAAGGATCAGGATGGATGATGGAGTGAAGAGCTTGGACCCCGTAGAGGCTTCCTACGTACCGCGCGTTAGCACGGATCAAAGTCGACGTAGTTCGGGTATACAGTTTAACGTCATGCTGGACGTCGGCAAGCTGAATCACGAAGAGGTCTAGGCCGCCGGGCGGAGGATTGAACCGGACCACCTCGCACAGAGGGGGGTGGAACGGCCGGGTGGATCACAGTTTCACGTCATGCTGGACGATAAAAGGAGAAATGGAAAAAGGGACTGTGGGGAGGCACAGTGGAGATACACACGGGCAGTCTCCCACAGGGGCGGATTCATAGGTGAATCGACGCAAGCGTGAACCCTGGAGGGGTCCACTGATGGACGAACCGACGTAAATACGACCGGGACGACCAGGTGGCGGGCTTGGACCTCAGGGAGGCTTCCTACGTACCCTGTATAGAAGACAGGGATCAAAGTCCACGTAGTTCATTCTGTCAGGACTTACGCACTTGAGGCAGCCCGGATGCGGCAAAACTCAGTTGGAAGGGACTTGGACCGAAAGTAGGAGACACCTCGATCCCAGTCACACCCTCCACTGGCGTCGGCAGTGGGGAGGCGCAATGGAGATACACATGTGCAGCCTCCCACGAGAAACTAGGGGTTTGTAATACCCCGCCCCCGTAGGGAAAAGCCACTCCCATTAAATCGTCCCAAAAGGGGGACAATCCCGACATCCCTGCAGAGACGAGCGGGTGGGGGCCACGTCCAAACCGGGGGAGACCCTGCGTGCGAAGCACGGTATCAGGTTGCGGACGGTTTAACGTCTTGCCGGACGAAGTACAGTTTAACGTCGTGTGTTGAGGACGAAGCGGACGGTTTAACGTCTTGCCGGACGAAGTACAGTTTAACGTCGTGTGTTGAGGACGAAACACTTGGCAGTTTAACGTCTTGCAGTGCGGACGATGGGGGCTAGGCAGTTTAACGTCGGGCAGCCTGGACGTATACAGTTTAACGTCGTGCAGGACGTGGTGCCGTTTAGCGTCATGCTGGACGAATATGCAGTTTAACGTCATGCTGGACGATGATTGCCGCTGACGGGTCCGTGTCACTTCGCACGAGCCTGGAAGGCTGCACGGGAAGACAACGCACGGTGCGGGCACCTGCGATGAAGACCATCGGGCGCCACGCAGGCGGGTACCCAAAGGGTGTCAAGGGAGGCGACCCTGGCGGCTTGCGCGCAAAAGAGGAGCTTTGCGCGCAAAATCGCGGATCGGCGCGCAAAATGGCGGGCTGGCGCGCAATTGGGCCAGCGCTTTGCGCGCGGATGATTGGGATTGCGCGCACCGGGCTTCGGGTAGCGCGCGGGGGCAACGGCTCATTCTATAATGAATGGCCACTTTGAAGATGGGGGGGTGCGCGCAATCGGGTTGGATTGCGCGCACCCGGGGGCAATTGCGCGCAAGCGGCTTCTTTTGCGCGCAAAGGCCTTCGGGTTGAAATTTATTCAAAGGGAAGGAGCCAAGGGGATTGCGCGCGAAGGCGGACCCCAAGGCTCTATTGCGCGAAAGAAAGGAGGTTACCTGAAGATCGGCATTGCGCGCGGAAGGGGTTGAATTGCGCGTGCGGGAGACCGTTCGACTTCCAGCAACCTTTGAAACGTTGGGGGTCGCCTAGTATTTATAGGCAACCCCGGGCGCGGAATCCAAGGCGCGAGCGCGGAATTCTCCTCGCGGGCGCGGAATCGGGCACGGCGCGCAAGGGAGTTGCGTGCACCCCGGGGGTTTTGCGCGCGGAACATCATCTTTGCGCGCAGACCTCTGAAATTCCGCGCAAGGCCTCCGGGCCCTCCGAAACATTCTTCCGACTCCGAATATGACCTCGCTTTCCGCATCCGGAGCTTCGTTTGGGAACAACGGACTTTTCCGGCGTCTACAAAAGCCCCCCCTCGGAATCTGATCGGCGAGAGGTCGCAACGATCGGGTTCCGAGGGAGACGCCGGAATGCCGAAGTCCTGGGCGGCGCGGGACTTAGGCGCGCAAAAAGGGGCGCCGGTCGCGAAATTCGCCGCTGCGGTCGCGCAAAGCGCTTTCCGTGCGGTGCGGACCCCGGCCTCGCCTATAAATAGGGGCACTGGGTCCCTCCGTGCCGTACACTGGCCTTCCGCGCGATAAGCATCTCTGCTCTCGTGCGCGAAATTGCCCTTTCCGGCGCGGAATTCGCCCGCTCGTCGCGCAAAACCGTCCGGATTTCGCCTGTCTTTGCGCGAAAACCCGGAACTTTGCGCGACAGTCTTCCCAATTGCGCGCCGTCCACTTGGATTGCGCGCCAACCTTCAAACTTCTCTACCAGCCTCGTCCGATTCCGCACACTTCATCCCTTAACCCGCACGACTCCCTAAACTTCTGAGATGGCCGCGCACAGAGGAAATGAGGGGGATGCCGCCACTCGCAGGGCTGAGATGGCGACGAACGAGGAGGTTTACGGAGCCAAGGAGATTGTTTCCAACAATCAATCCTTGTTCGACTTACTGACGCCGGCCCAGAAGACATATCCACTGTCGGACAACCTGCCGCTCTGGAACTTCGGCATCCTAGATGAGGTTCCGGTGCCAGGGTTCGAGATTGATGCGCCGCGGACCTGGGTGACCCGGGAGGACGAGCTTCTCCGCCATAACATCACCAACAATGGGCATCCTGCCAGGGAGACCAGACACTTGGATGTCTATGTCCTGAACCCGAGGACGCGAACCATTGATGGGGATGAGCCTACTGCGGAGAATTCTCCAGCCCTCTACTAGAGCATATATCGCCAGAGCGTCACGGACGACACCAAGGGCTGGCTGAAGGACTGGGACTTGCGGTCTGGGGGCAACTTCACCAGCGAGTGGGCCTGGGCGTTCTGGGTACGCCACACTTGCGATCACTTCGTAGAGGAGCTGCGGTACATCGGCCTGTTCGAGGCGGTGTGGACGTCGCAGTTCCACTTCTACCAGCAGTCCGAGCTCGGGCCGGAGCTGTTCACCCGATGGTCTCCGGATACCAACACCTTCCATCTTCACCATGGGGAGGTCGGCATCGGCCTCTGGGACATCCACTACATCGGAGGTATCCCGCTGGAGGGCTACCAATACATTGAGTTCCTGCCACCGAAGAACATCTGGGAGGACAGGTCACGGACTCCCATCCTGACCTGGCATCTGCTTGACCTGGCTACGTAGCGGCTCGGGATCAAAGACTTCCAGAAGGACATAGCCTACAAGGAATGGTTCGGCCAGTTCTTGGAGCATGACCGGGCGGTCAAGATGCCAGGCAGGGGGAAGCGGTGCCCGACCGCAGCTCAGAGGAGCCGGAACGGGTCGTACTGGCGGGTCCTGGAGACGGGCGATTACCGCTCATGGGGGTACCGCGTCATCGAGGCCCGGGACCCAATTGTCCGGTACGCGGCGTTCCTGGCCGCCTTTCTGAGTGGGTGGCTCCTGCCAGTGCGGGACGCGAGAATGGGCGTTCGCCCGGCGACACTGGCGGTGGCGGGCGCTATGGCCGCCAACAAGAGATACAACCTCGGGGTCCCAGTGCTGGCGAGGCTGTATGCCATCCTGGGACGCATCTCACGAGGGGGGTCGCCACGAAGGATCTGTGGGCCCTTTAAGTTCTTCCACGGCTGGGTGGCTGCTCACCTCGGTGGGTACACGTTTCCGAACGCCATCATTCCTCCGGGAAACGGCCTGCGACCCTCCCTGCTGAACATCGCGGGGGTGGCTCCGATGACCCTAAGTGAGGAGGGCGTGCGGATCCGGATTGGCAATCATGCCAACTTCAACTTCAGTCCGTTCCCCACTCCCGTCGGCCAGATGATCGACAATGGGCAGGGTCCGCTGGAGCAGCATGAATACTTCCTGAACATGCGGGGCGGGGTGCTCGTGGCTCGGATCGACGGGAAGGTGATCTGCGAGCCTTACGTGCCGACCCGTTTCACCAGGCAGTTCGGGTGCCTTCAACGGATGCCGAAGAGGGTATTTACTGCCGTCCGGGAGGAGACGAACCCTTGCGTCCTTCGCCAGATGTGGCTGATGTTTGCCGCTTTCGGCTCTGGCGACGTCATCACTCTCCCTCCTACCGGAGTTGACGCAGGCTTGGCAACCGAGTACGCCGAACACTGGGCCATCGCGTACCCCGAGGGGCTCTTGCGGAAGCTAGTTCGGCGGCTCGAGGCTACCCATGCGGAGACCGGGCGTCAAGGAAGGAGGCGGGGCGCCGCCACATGGGGGAGAACGGAGGCGCGCCAAGCTGCGGAGCCGGCGCGGGCAGGGACTTCGGCGGCGGGCACATCGCGGGCTGCCGCTACAACCTCGGCGCCCAGAGAGGGGGCACATGCGGCGGTCGAAGAGCGGCCCGGGAAGCAGGTGAGACGTCTGCTCGAACCCACCCATGATGCAGTCTTCCCGGCGCTGTGGTCGGCCTGGATGACCCTGCGGCAGTCACTGGGGACCGACGCCATCTGGCGAAAGATTCTCAGAGAAGGAATCCATCTTCCAGAGGTCGGGCGCCTCCACATTGCCGACAGGGTGGACTTCAACCGGCAGTATGCGTATCTGACGGCCATGGACGAATACGCGCGCCAACGTGGTCAGCGCGCGGAGCCATCCCTTCTGGTGAAGGTGATGCTCGGTCTCAAGCCCGCTCCGGAACAGATGCCGCCGGAAGAAGACGACAGTAGCAACGACTCCGAAGAAGAGGAGGAAATGGGGGAGGATGAAGGCTCCGAGGGAATATCCCATCAGGGGAGCCCACGGGAGAGCGGCAAGGTGGCCGGCTCTGACAACGTTGATGTAACTGAGCTCCTCGAGGTCCGCTTCTATCCCTACTCAATCTGCTTCATCCACTCTCTTATGCAGCTTCTAACCCATTTCTCCATCTTTCTCAGGAGCGCACGGATGTTGGTCAGGCATCCTCAGCGGGAGTAGGAGGGGCGCCAGCAGGACAAGGCGGGGGGCAGACACCCATCATCGAACTGACAAGCGTGGAAGGGTCCCCTGCTGCAACTGTTCCTGCGGCGACCGGGGTAGCGGAAGATGACGCTCCGAACTCCCGTAAGTCTCCCTACTTTACTGCTGGTGCTTGCCATTGACGATCCGTGACTAACCATGGCATGCCCCGCGCAGTGATCTCAACATTGGAGGCTCGTCGGGTTGCCGAACCCGGGCCATCTACGAGTGGACCAGTGGTGGACATGTCGCCTGCTCCGGAACAGACTTCCCAAACCGAGCCGGCCCCACCAACTGCTGATCAGGGGGCTCCGGACATCGGCGGTGCTGACATCGGAGAGAGGTTGGGGGCTGACGAGGGTGTCAGCGCCACTGGGGAGAGAGAAGAAGGTCGCCCGGATGTCGGGGAACCTATCCCTCGTGAGGACCTCCCAGGGGCGGACCCTGCAGCAGACCTGCTGGCTGCCTTCCCTGCCTACCGGCCTGCCGATCCCGAGGAGATGGACGACTCGGACGCGGAGGCGGTCGAGGAGAGCCGGATAACGCGCCGTAGGGGGTGGAAGTGCATCCAGCGATTCCTCAAGCGAGACCCGTCGGAGTGGCTGGGGCGCATGGGATCACTTCAAACCTGGCTGCGCTTCCTGTGTGCCGGGGGAGCTGATGCTCAACGCCTCCATCTGACGGTCCGTGATTTCATGGCCGAAAAGATGCGCGAGAGCTGCCGGCGTGCCGACGTCACACAAAGTCGGGACATGTCGGAGAGCACGCGGGCGCTCCTCGCAGCGGAGCAGGAAGTCCGGCGCCTCGAAGGGCAGGCGGCAGAGAAGGAGGCCTTCGTCACGACGTGTACCGAGCTTGTGGAGCAACTAGCAGCTCAGCTGGTTGACGCCCAAGTACAGCTGACGGAGGCGGGCCAACAGATGGTCACAATTCAAGTCGAGCGGGAGCGTGCACAGGCCAGAATCGACGAACTGCGTGCTGCGACCGCCGACGAAGAGAGGGCACGCAGAGAGCGAGAAGCAGCTCTGGAGGCCACCAGCCAAAGGGTAGCGGCATTAGAAAGACTCATTCAGCACGCTAATCCCTAAGGGCTTTGTTTTTCCATTCCCAAAACATTTTCTTCCGCTACTTTGATCCATCTGTATGAATCAATATATTTATCTGAATCTTTTGGTTTAACATGCTCAACCACAATTCACTGTCTTGCGGGAGTGTTAACCAAGCATGAGGCATCCATAATTGGGCCTGGATTTCTGGAGAAAAGAGGGAGGTCATTCCTAAGAAAGGAGACCTCAGACCTAATCAATGTACCATTCCCCCAACCTGTTCCAACACACGAGCGAGACAATGCTAGGGGCGTTGAGATTTTATCCGAACATAGGGAAATGAGAAAGGGTGAATCGCGTGTCCCGAATCCAGACATCCACAACGGTCGGCCTTCCAGGAAATGCCCAAGACGGTAGGCGGACAGTGGATCGACCATAACAACTGAAATAGACGGACCGAAAAAGGCCATCATTCATATTGCAGGAGGCGGACCACATGTCATCATGAATACCGCTTTGGGGTTCCTTCAGACACAAGGGTGGAAAATCCAGATCAACAGGGCATGCGAAGCGTGGGGCGAAGTGACGATTTGTTCGGACAGAATCCAACGCTCTCAAAATTGCGCCACCGTGGGGAAAACGTATTAGGCGGATGCACTAATCTGGCCGGGAGTCACCTCAATTCTCAGACAGCACCTCTCTGACGAGGAAACCGTCGCTTCCCACCATTGCAGTGGGGCATCCCGAGCTGAATCGGGGAGAATATCACAACTGCACCACTCTACCCGAAGTCAGGCCAGACGGCCGGCGACGAGGAGGGGCGGGACTTAACGATCCCTGAGGCTGGACCCGAGTCGGAATGCCCGGGCGTTCCTACGTACTCCATCAGGCTGGAGATCAAGCCACACGTAGTTCTGAGAGTGCAGTTTAACGTCATGCAGGACGTAGAATCCCGTTTAGGGGAGATCTTAGTTTAAGGTCGTAGAGCTCGGACCATAAGGGTAGATCTTAGTTTAAGGTCTTAGAGCTCGGACCATAAGGGCTAGATCTTAGTTTAAGGTCTTAGAGCTCGGACCATAAGGAGAGATCTTAGTTTAAGGTCTTAGAGCTCGGACCATAAAGAGAGATCTTAGTTTAAGGTCTTAGAGCTCGGACCATAAAGAGAGATCTTAGTTTAAGGTCTTAGAGCTCGGACCATAAGGAGAGATCTTAGTTTAAGGTCTTAGAGCTCGGACCATAAAGACCTCAAAGTACGCCGCATCTGGTCATATCCCCTGGATATGCGAAGATGCACTGAGGGATAGTGTCGAGAGTGCCGAGGTTTCGCCTGGTCAGAATGGGAGGTGGGAAATGTGAATCATGCGGCCATTCACTCGAGGACCGGGAGCACCGGCGTGACGATATGAGAGTACTGCCGACCGTGGCGGAAAAGCAGCATCAACATCGCACTAACCGTTGGTGGAATGAGGCAGCAAACGAGCATCAACCGCTCAATCGCAGGATTCATATCGATTTGCTGCCCGAGGCCATTGGGGGTACCGGCCCGAGTCGGTGGGAGAGCACTGAGGCATTGTGTCCGAACCGTTCACGGGGGCTCCACCCAGGGCGTAGACGATGGGTCCGAATGAAAGGGAGCACGAAGCCTGAAAAGCAGAGGAAACCTGACCAAGCGGATCCTGACCCTCCTGGCAATAAACCAGAGTACTCTTGACACCGGTGGACCACTGCAAGGGGTCGGGGAACGCGCCTTGAGGGTGACCTGAAGGCGTCGGATTCCCCAGAGAAGGGGGAATCTCTAAGAGATGGGGGGCTGGACCCGAAGTTTCAAACATTCGGGCGTTCCTACGTATCTCATAAGGATGGGAATCAAGCCGCATGTAGTTCTTGAAGCGCGGCGCAACACAATCGGGCACCAGCACGAGGAATAGTGCGGGTCTGACCCTCGCACACAGAAGGAGCGGCATTTGATATTTCTTGTTTGTCCTTAAAGATGAATGGTTTTTCTTTGTGCGGCGACATGCCTGTGATTGAGAAATCTCTGGCGTCGCCACAATAATCAAGCCATGGAAGGCATTGATGAATGGCGTGGTTACTAACCAGCGCCCAACATGAGTGTCCCCTGAGGGGAACATCACGATGCAGTGCCGTTTTCTCGTCGGGCGGCCAAGACGATCACAGTTTACGGTCGTGTGGTAGGACCAGACAACACAGTTTAAGGTCGTGTGGTTCGGACCATGGAGGAATCCGCTTACCGCGGTACGGCGGACACGGCGGAGGTGGGAGCATACCCAGCCCTGCGGTCACGCACGATTCCAGGAGAAGAGTCTTGGGATGGGGGTCTGCGTATGTCCATCACCCGAGGGGCAGAGATGCTAGCCTCCAGGCATACTGGGCTCAGAACGCGATTGTTCGAGCGACTCCTCCCTCCTTATGGGGACGAGGGTCCAGCTACGCATGGCCCTTGGGGAGAACATCCACATATATCCTTGGTGCTCAGATCATGGGAGCCTCAAACGACATCATTACCTTGGTTGGTCTGCCTAACGTGTAAAGGTGTACAGAAGGTCAGTATGAAAAGAGTGTCCAGATTCCACTAAGACGCATAAAGGCGGAGTGTGATGAGGACTGCGCAACCAATGTTCAGAGCCTGAAGGAGCTGACATGGCGATCAAGGATGTTGCTGACGCATTCGCAACACAACATCCGATCGCGTCAGCCTATGACGGGGCAAGCAAACGAGCATCAACCGCTCAATCGCAGGATTCATATCGATTTGCGGCCCAAGACCCGCCGGTAAATCAACCCGGAGCGGTGGGAGAGCACTGAGGCATCGTACCCAAACCGCTAACGAGGATCCCTTTGAGTGAAGGCTCGAATAAGAGGAAGCGCGAGGCCTGACAAGCAACACAGGACTTGTCGGGATTGAATCTGACACTACGAGTCATAGACCGAAGTACCCAAAACATGTTAACAGATCTCCGGAAAGGGTCGGAGGACTCACCCTGAGAGCAACCAAAAGAGGGCAGATCCCCGTGATCAACCAAGAGACGGGGCTGGACCTGGAACACAAGCGTCCAGGCGGTCCTACGTATCCCATAAGGATGGGAATCAAGCCATACGTATTTCTTGAGAGGCAGTTTAACGTCATGAAGGACGATGAGGGGTGTGAGGTAGTCCCACACACGGGGGAGGCGTACGGCGCGGCCAGTAGACCAACGCGAATGAGGACATAATCCCCCGCTCACGCGATACGCCTCGCACAAAAAAGGAGGGGAACTGGGGCCAGAGGCCCAACGCGGGATAGAGATTCCCGGGAAATGGGGCTGGGCCTGAAACATGAATGTCCAGGCGGTCCTACGTATCCCATAAGGATGGGAATCAAGCCATACGTAGTTCTTGAAGTGCAGTTTAATGTCATGCAGGACGATGAGAAAAAAAGAAGGGGGGAGCAGAAGGCATCCCCAAACGTGGGGGGGCGTACAGCGTGACGAGCAAACCGACGTGAATGAGGGCATAGCCCCGCACTCACACCATACGCCGCACACCCGGGGGCAACTGGACCAAGGGCCCAGGATGAGATGGAAATTCCCGAAGGATGGGGCTGGGCCTGAAACATGAATGTTCAGGCGGTCCTACGTATCCCATAAGGATGGGAATCAAGCCGCACGTAGTTCTTGAGGGGCAGTTTTACGTCATGCAGGACGATGTACAGTTTAACGTCATGTTGGACGGAGCACTTGGCAGTTTAACATCTTGCAGCGCGGACGATACGCTGGGCAGTTTAACGTCGTGCAGCTTGGACGTATGCAGTTTAACGTCGTGCGGGACGTGGTGCAGTTTAACGTCGTGCAGGACGAAGTGCAGTTTAGCGTCATGCGGGACGAATGAACACTCAGGCAAAGTATTTCTTGAGTAACCTAGCGTTGGTGGGAGGAGTGACACGCTCACCATCCATAGTCGCTAGGGAGTATGCGCCATTGGGATAGACCTTGTGGACAACAAACGGTCCCCCCCACTTGGGCTCCAACTTGGGTGGCTTCCTGCTGGGGATCATCGGCGCTCTTAGGGCTAGCACTAGATCACCCTGCAGGAAGGAGCGGAGGCGAACCTTCTTATTGAAAGCTCGAGCCATTCTGCTTTGATGCCTCTCCAAGTTGTGCAAAGCGCGAAGTCTATTCTCATCCAGTGCTTCCAACTCGACTAGACGGGCTTCAGCAACTCTGTCCGGCGCTTGCTGGTCGTAGACCGCAGTGCGCAAGGACGGTAACTGGATCTCGATGGGCAGGACGGCCTCAGCTCCATACACCAGGGAATAAGGGGTCATCTGGGTGGAATTGCGAGTCGTCGTCCGATAAGCCCAGAGGGCGTTTGGGAGCTTGTCCGGCCAACTCTTCTTGTTCTGACCAACCATCTTTTGCAGAATGTTAGAGAGGGTTTTGTTAAACGCCTCGATCTGTCCATTCGCCTGCGCATGATAGTGAGATGTATGGTTCGAGAGAATGTTATACTTGGCGTACAACTTCTTCAACTCGGCTGCTCGGAAATTGGTTCCGTTATCCGTGAGGATAGCGTGAGGCACTCCAAATCGATGGACGATGTTGGAGGTCACGAAGTCAGCGATCGAACAGGATTTGACCTCTCTGAGCGGAATCGCCTCTGCCCATTTGGAGAAGAAGTCCGTAGCGGTCAGAATGAACCGGCACTGGCGAGCTGTCGCCGGTGGGTAAGGTCCCACAACGTCCAGTCCCCAGACTGCAAAGGGCCAGGAATACCTTGTGGTATGGAGAGGCTCCGGCGGCCGATGCACAAAGTTCGCATGAACCTGGCACGCATGGCACCTCCTGGCATACTCGATGCAGTCATGGATCATGGAGGGCCAGAAGTATCCTAACCTCCGAATCTGGTGGGACAGCTTCGGCCCAGTCTGGTGGGCGCCGCATGAACCAGTATGAACCTCTTGCATGACTCGTGGGATCTCAACTCCCTGAAGGCAACGGAGGAGAACACCATCAAATCCGCGTTTGTAGAGGATCTGCTCCAGGCCGGGACTGCTCTGGAGGACGAACTGCGATG
This sequence comes from Viscum album, assembly GCA_963277665.1. NCBI lineage: Eukaryota > Viridiplantae > Streptophyta > Magnoliopsida > Santalales > Viscaceae > Viscum > Viscum album. The sequence goes on along the minus strand of OY728141.1, from coordinate 1,421,813,563 downwards.
CGCGGCGTCGAACTCGCTCGCGCTCGGCCCGCTCCGATGGAAGAATGCCATGTTGGAGGTACTCAACCAAAGGCGTCCTCCAATCAGGGGCTGATCCGACTGTCATATCTGGGGTACTCGGGGCTCCGGGCATAGGGGCAACCGTGGTGAGGTTACTTACCAACGGGCCGCGATCTTCTTCCGGGATAACGGGAGCGATGAGCCTGCGGCGCGTCACGCGGACGATCAGGTTGTCCTGTTCAGGCTCCGCAAGTGACGCAGCGAGGCTGGCCAAAGCATCTGCTCGACCGTTCTGCGACCGGGGAACATGGACAATTTCCGGCCGAGAAGGGAACCGGGCCATCAGAAGGAGGGTGCACTCCAACAATGGCACAAGTTCCGGCTTCCTGACAACGTAGTCGCCATTGATCTGCTTAACGACCAGCTCGGAGTCCCCTTTCACGCACAGACGGGGCACGTCGATCTCGAGAGCCAACTCGAGGCCGGTGATGAGGGCATGGTATTCCGCCTCATTGTTGGTACAGCCCTCTGACAACAGGAAAGAGTATGGCAGCACGGCTCGCTCCGGGGTAATGAAGACGATACCCAAGCCTACTCTGTTGAGCTTAGGATTATCGAGTCTCCTACCGGTGGGGCTCCGGGAGGCACCGTCAAAGTGCATCTGCCAGCATGGATCGGCTCGATCAACCGAGAGAATGGTCTCATCAGGAAAGCCTAGATCCAGCGGCTGATCCGCGGAGGTCGGGTGAGCTGCCAGAAAGTCTTCCAATGCTTGCCCTTTGATGGCCTTCTGAGACACATACCTGATGTCGAACTGCTGGAGAATCACAGCCCACCGCGCTAGGCGGCCAGTCAACATAGGTCGGCTCAGGATATATTTCAACGGGTCTACCCGAGAAACCAACTGTACCTCATGGTGCTGCAAGTAGTGCCGTAATTTCTGTACGGCAAATACGAGCGCCAGGCAGCTCTTCTCGATGGGGGAATACCTAACTTTCGCATCGAGGAGCATGCGACTGAGGTAATAGAGGCTATTCTCCATTCCCTCGTTGTTCTTCTGGGCGAGAAGGGCACCCAGGGACCGTTCCAGGGCGGTCACATAAAGGACCAGCGACTTTCCGGATACGGGCGGCATCAGGACCGGAGGTTGAAGCAGGTACTGCTTGATCTCCTCGAAAGAGGTCTGACACTCTTTATCCCATACATAGGTGGAACCTTTCTTCATGAGCCGAGAAAAGGGCTTACACTTGCCGGCCAGATTCGCGATGAATCGGCGTATATAGGCTAAGTGGCCTTGGAACCCTTGCAGTTCCCGGACGGTACCTGGGGGAGGCATCTGGCTAATCGCCCTGATTTTCTCCGGGTCGATCTCAATACCCCGGTATCTTACCACAAATCCAAGGAACTTTCCGGAGGTGACCCCAAAGGCACACTTCAACGGGTTCATCTTCAGGCATCGAGACCGGAGGAAGCTGAACACTTTCTCAAGATCTTTGAGATGGTCCTGACGCTGGCGCGATTTGACAACCAAGTCGTCGACGTAGCATTCCACCAGTGTGCCGAGGATTGGCTTGAATATGCGGTGCATCGCCCGTTGATAGGTGTCACCTGCATTCTTCAGGACGAAAGGCATGACCCGGTAGCAAAAGGTACCTTGGGGGGCCCTGAAGGCAGTGAACTCCTCATCCTCAGGGGCCATCCGAATTTGGTTGTATCCGGAGTATCCATCCATGAAGGAGAGGGCTTGGAACCCTGCCGTGGCATCAATCAACAGCTCTGTCACTGGAAGGGGAAAATCATCCTTCGGGCAGTGGCGGTTGAGATCGCGGAAGTCGATGAAGACTCTGATCTGCCCGTTCTTCTTCCTGACCGGCACAATGTTGGCCAGCCATTTGGGGTACTGAACTTCCCTCACGAAGTTGGCTTTGATAAGCTTGTCAACTTCGGCCTCAACCATGGCACCGTGGGATGGGTGCATCTTCCTGGGAGGCTGCTTGAACCCGCGATGGTTCGCCGGGAGACCAAGGCGGTGGACGGCTACCTGAGGATCCAGCCCCGGCATCTCGTCATAGCCCCAAGCGAATACATCACGGTGCTGCCGGAGAAAGTCCACGTACTGCTGCCGCTCCTCAGAGGGCATGGCGGCACTAACCAATGTGGGTCTTGGATCGGCCTCGGTTCCAAGGTTCACCTGTATTAACTCATCGACCGTGGCGGGGACGCCCTCCTCGAAGGCTGGGGGTGCGTCTTCCATATCCTCTCCACTCGGGGAGGGATCGTCCACGGGAGAGACTGCGTTGGCAACTGCATTGGGGCTACCAGATCCTGCTGGGCCACTGGTGCTGGCGCGGGCGGTCGCGGCCATCTCATCAGGAGACTCGCGGACCGTCAAGACCATGGCGACGTCCAACCGTTGAATCGGGAGGACGTAAGCGTCATCCAGACTTGCCCAGGGATCACTTGCAACAGCGACAGGCTCATCCTCACCTGCCAGGATCTGCTTATCCTTTCTCTTGTAATAGTCCGCGTCCAGATAGCGGGCTTCACATGAGGCAAAAGGAGAGGCATCTCCTTGAAGCACGCCTACTCGACCATTAAGGGAGTATTTGAGGCATTGGTGGTATGACGAGGGAACCGCCGCGTGAAGGTGAAGCCATGGCCTGCCCATCAATGCGTTGTACGCAGTGTCCTGAGAGACTACCATGAATTCGGTGTTGGCAACCAAGTCACCGAACTGGGTCTTCAAACGTATCTTGCCGACCGGGGTTTGCTCGGTGCAATCGTACCCCTGGATCCTGAGGTCGGAGGGAATCAAGTCATCCTCAGACAACCCCAATCTCCGGAGCGTCCGAGTTGGAATCAGGTTAATCCCGGACCCCGTGTCGACAAGACAGCGCCGGACTTCAAGGCCATTGAACTGGCCAGTGACATACAGCGGACGAATGTGTCCCTGTATAGGAGGGTCTTCATCCTTACCAGAGAACGAGATAACTGCCTGACATTCGGCGTCCTCGATCGTTTCGGCGTGAAAGGCCTCTGCAGCCGCAACCTCTGTCTCAAACTGGAGGGGGATTTTCAGGGCTTCAGCGAGTGCCTCGCGCATCTCAGATGACATGCGCAGAGCCTCAAGGATGGAGAGCCTTGCTGGGATGTCGGCCAAGTGCTTCAGGACATCATACTTTTTGGCCAAGCGCGAGCCCCTGGTTGCAGGAGGTTGCTCTGTGGTTGGTGGCATGACGGGCCTTGCCGGTTGGATCGACGGCCGACTGGTACTTGGCGCATCTCGCTGTTCACTGGTCACAGTCCGGGAAATGGTCACCGTACTGGAGTCAGGAGGCCGGGATGGACTTGTGGCAGGGCGGAGCTGGTTGTGACGCGGCTGAGGCGGTTCTGCCTGGTCCCACACCACAAACAGTGGCGGAGGCGAATCCGTCATCCCCGGATGGGGGGGCTGCGCGCGCTGAGCTCGGTTTTGAGCCTGCTGCCTGGTCTCAGTGGCGTGCACGGCCAGGCTGGAGGTACCAACGGCTGTGCCCCGGCGACTCCTGTTGCTGTGGTTCTTCCGACGGTGGCGACGACCGGGGACACTAGGGAGGTCCACCTGGTGTTCTTCAACGTCGGGAACCGAAACGGGATTTACCAGCTCGACGGTATTAACCGAAGCGTACCCAATACCATCATCGTACGAATCATCCATCACCGGGCGGATCCGAGGAGGGACCCCAATTTCCGGGGGCATGAAATCGCCGAGAGTGCGGGATAGTGGCGGAACTGGCGGGGCACGCTCTTCCTTCTTGCGCTGCCGCCGTTTGCTCCTCTTGGAAGAGGCAGGCTGGGACGACGATGCCGAAGCAGCACCCACGGATTCTGGGGGCTCAGGCTGATTCAAGCGCGCACGGATGATTCCATGGGCGCGAATGGTCGTCTTTCGGGCCATCCAGTTATTGTACTTCTGGGATCCGCGGTCGGAGACCAGCTGCCATTCGTCCTCGTTGCCACTATCGTCATCTGATCCCACGAACACGCCCGCCACTTGTGCTGGAGCTGGGCCCAACCTGATTACATTGTTGTTAATCTGGTCTTGGATCCAATCCTTAAACACATAGCACCGCTGGATGGTGTGCCCCAGGGCCCGATGGTAGGGGCAGTAGCGGGGGTTATTCGTAAGATGTGCCTCCTCTGGCTTCCAACACTCAGGAAGTCGCACAATCCTCTGCTCCAGGGCGCTCCGGAAATAACCGGGGACCTGATCCTCATGGAATGAGTAAGTCAGGTGTCGCGGGACCCTGGGAGCGTGGTCTTGACGAGGGGCTGGAGGGGCCTGCCGAGGAGGTGGACCCTGATTATCTCGCCTGGGTTGCGGCGGTACATTACGCGGAGGGGCCGGCCGGTTCTGAGGCTGCCGCTGCTGGGCCGGGAACTGAGCCCGTGGAGGCGGATTCCTGTGAGGCTGTGGAGCTGGCCTCACCGGCAGCAGCTCCAATGGCCTGGGGGCCTCTATCTGGGCAACAGCAGCGGGCTCAGCCCTGCTGACTCTCCTTGCAGGAATCATAGGAGGCAGCGGGTGTGCCTGGCTGGCCTGTTGCAGGGCTTCCTCAAGAAGTTGAGCTTTGTCTGAGAAGTCCCTGAACCCTCCGGGGTAATTCTGAGTAATCAGGGAAGGGACCAGCTCGGTCTTGACGTTCCCGACGCACATTGTCAGCATCTGCTCTTGAGTCAATGGCATGTCAAGGGAATACGTGAGACCCTTCCATCGGGCGACGAAGTCCGCGACTCGCTCATCAGGCCTCTGCTTGCACTTGAAGAGGTCTGCGATACTTGTCTTCCGGGTCGTGGAACTGAACTAGTAGAGGAACTGTCTACGGAGGTCCTCCCAGCTGGTTACCGACCCGACGGGGAGCTGGCTGTACCAGACAAATGCTGGCCCTTCCAGTGTCTGAACAAAGCAGCGAAGCTTAGCGGCCTCCTGCTGCGCCGGAGTCCCCAACATAGGCCCGCACCTCGAGTTGAAGTGGGCTAAATGCTGTGGCGGATCTCCAGTCCTGTTAAAGGGGGCGAAAGTGGGATTCCCGAATCCCGGAGGCGCCGGCATGTCATCCACCCATGCTGGGTAGGGCTTGCCGTCCGGTGGGATCGCCACCTGCCGAGTCTCCAAGGCTTCCAAGCAGGCAATGAGTGCCGCCATCGGATCGTCCGGACATGGGTTCCAGTCCTGGCGAGGATCTCTAACCACGAGCGCATTGCATGGCCCTTCAATCGGGTCGTCGACCGGGTCGTCGAACTCGGCAGCTCGTGGGATGGCGGGCGGAGCGGCCCTTGGGGCAGCGGGAGGAATCCGAGCGGGATCTCTCAGGTAGTCACGCCGCTCGGGAGGGTGTGGCGAAACATACCGCGCCCTCTTGCCATAGGCAATGGCCTCTCTCCTGTCGGCGAACACGGCGTAATCACGGTTGCCCGGGAGAGTCTCGTCGAGGAGCGGTTGTTCCGGTCCCTGCTGTCCTGGCCTAGGATCACCGTAGTCAGGCCGCCGTTCTGCAGTGCGCTCGGCGAGGAGCTGGTCAACCAGCCTCTTCTGTTCGGCGAGCTGCTGACGTAGCGTAGCCTTCTCGGGATCCTCCTCTGCCCTCTGCATGGAGGCAGATGGGTCGGCGGGCTTTATAGCCTCGCTGTGCTCTTTTCCTTTGCTGACGTTTCGGCTTAACGTCAGTGCTTCAGTGGGTGCGGGGAGCCCCAGGAGGTTTCTCTGATGACGAGTAACTCTCACTGATGGATCTGACGATGGCTTGTCTTCGGGGGGGAAGCCCCCGTCGAGAAGTTCCAAGTCGTTCCCCTCTCCCGACAGGTCAGCCATATTGACCGTTCCTGTCCCTGGGGATATACCCTCAGGGCGACCCAACGAATCGGGCTGTCGGCGAATCACACTGAAGCGTAGGGCAGCGTACTGCCCCCATCCACGGATATACACGTGGGGAGTGGCTTCCTCGATAACTTTGCGGAGTACTTGAAAACACTCAACGCATCGTTGTTGGAGGGCCTCGTGGTGCCCAAATGACCCGGGGTGCCGAACCGCGGGGAGCATTGCCAGGTCAATTTGACGGCACTGCTCACCAATATCCTCCAGGTGCGCTTGACTCCTGGGGTATGGCATTTGTAGGCAGTGAAGACAGGAGCGAGTCTCCCGGAGAGTTCGGCGGAAGCATTCGAACTCATCCGGGGTGAGCGATTCGGGTGCATCAAAGCCCGGTCCTGCGACTGGCCAAAACTTCTCAGGGAAGTGGCGCTCTGCAAGGACGGTCCAGAAGCTCCACGACTCAAACTCGGGACCCAGATCTCCTTGGTCCTCTTCCATGGCTGGGAACGGACGGGGAACTGGTAGTGGTGCCGAGGCGGGCCGCCGGGCTGACGGGCTGGCCGGCGGTGAATACGGCGAACAGGCCGATTGGCCTCCATATCCCGGGCCGCCCTCTGAGGGTGGCGGTGCCCTGGCTACCACATCACGATAGGACGGGCCGGCGAGCGAACATCCTGCCATAGCATCGGTGCTCGCCGAGGGTGCAGCAGATCGTGGTTCGACCGTCGATCCCCAGAAAAAGTCTCCGGCTTCTCCGATCGAGGCGGAAGGCACTTCCGGAGGGGCCGGTACCAACCGCAAGCTTGATCCTTGGGGGTCTACCAGGCCCTCGTTACTCCGGATATACATTCGGAGAGAAGCGGGGATCACATCGATCTCGCTCTCGGGGAGCACGAGGCTGACGTGCCGCATTCCTACCCCTGCCCTTGACTGGCGGGATTGGGGAAGGGGCTCTGTCACCGAATCGTACTCCGCCTCTGAGTCAGAGAAGCAAACCGGTCGGATCTCCGTCCGGAATTCCGTAACATTCTTCCCTCGGCGTCGACGCCTTGCCTTCCTGCCCCTGGGTGGTTCTCCGGGGCAGGGCTGATCTCTGTCCTGGCGTCCTCCGGCCGCACTGGTGCTGGGGCCAAGAGGACTGGGAACCAAGGTGCGAGGGGCACCGGGACAGATATCAAAGGGGACGCGGGGAGAGATGATTCCGGGCAGGACTTCGGGCCGGGATCGGAAGGTGGGATGACCCATGCCTCCTGGATCGGCCACACAGAGTAGATCCTGCCGGTGAATAGCGCTACCGCGAGGTGGTCCGCGGTGGCTACTGCCAGTGCCAGCAACCGGGAGAGTCGACCCAACCTGCCTTTGGGGCGGTCGGGGCCTCGATCCAGGTCGGGCATAGGAGTTCCCCTGCTCAGGATGCGCAGAGGCCTGGCGACTGGAGCCAGCAGTGGCTTGGGCCAATGCGGCCGCTGTTGCTAGAGCCCCAAGGTGGGCATCCTCTTCCGCTCGTGCCCGACGTTGGCGTCGAGACAGACGAGTCGGGATGAGCGGCGCGGGCAGGTGGAGAGCCCGCTCTTCGACTGGAGAGGCCTGGCGGCGGTGTCGCCGTGGCCTGGCGGGAGTCCTTACCGTAGATCCCTGGAGCGAATCCCGGATAGGGTGATCCCGGGCCTCTTCCACCTCATCCGCGTAGGGAAGGGAACTGTCAGAGCGCTCCGGGGATAAGCTCCCGAAGCGGTTGGACGTTGAGGTAGGCAGCGGTGCCTCCCTGCGCGGCCCTCGGGGGCGGCGGTGGTGGCGAGGCGCATCCTCCTCAAGGTCTAGGCAAGCCATTTCCCTAGTGGGGATGACTCCCTCTTCCTCGTATCTCTGCACCAGGGTGTTGATCACCCTTCTCTGGATGACCTCCGAGGGGGAGAGAGGGTGTGGTCGTCCCGCAATTGCGGCTGCTGGGACGGCTGTGGAACGGGCGGGACCGCGCGGAGTAGCCGCGTCGGTGTTTCCCCTGTCCCTGCGCCAGTGGGCGGGTGGCGATCGGGCACTGGATCGGGCGACCTGATTTCTGAAAGCAGGGAGAATGACCCATTAACACTGACAGGAAAAAGGAATCGACAACCAACCATTAGTGCCACGACGCCTTCCGTGGGGGGAACCCAGGCCCTCGACGTTGCGAGACGGAGTGCCCGATGTCCCTTCCCCAGCCCCTGGCGGGTAAGACTGAATGCTTGGCCGGGCAACACGCCGGTCTTCCAACCCCTCTGAAAGCCATCGGTCTTCGTATCGAGGAGAAGAGATTCACGTCGGGTTCACCATTTTTCTGTTTCGGTGCGGATGTGCGTCGGGATACGCTGTTCCGCCAGGACGCGTTCGCGTGTGCACCCGTCAACCCGAGGGGATGGGCGCGCGGCTTGTGGTCCCGCAGTCCCGCTTTCCAAGGGCGGGCGGCATTCGTCCCTTATTCAGGGGCGTCTTCTCCTTGATCGAAACTGGGATGATGGGATGTCAGATCCTCCTTCCTTGGACGTCTCCTCGGAACTCGTCGCCTAATCCGGGTCTCCCTCATAGACTTAAGAATGTTCGTGAATCTCGTTCCCGGCGCCATATCTTCATGGACACCGGTTAATTACGCTGCTTCCGCCCGGACGCTCCAAGGAGTCTGGTCGGGGCAGCAACCTGCGGTGAGAAGGCCGGGTGGCTCTGGGTGCTGGGGGCATGTCGTAGCACTACGGCTCTGCACGTCTGTCTTCCGTCCCTAATAGGGCTTCTCGAAGGCATGACGGCCTGAGGCATCCCATACTAGGTGCGGGGAACTGTGTCACCTGAGGTTTTCCTCAGCTTTCCATGTTTAACACGGGGTATGCCGTGAGTTTAACGTCCAGCGGGGACGGCATCGGACCGATCAACACGAGAAGTGGATCGGATGACAGAACCCCTTGCGGGGAACCTCCGACGCTGGGGCCAGCACATGGGCGGCTTCCCAAATGATGTGGAGTGGAGTGAAGTGGCATGACCCCACCGGGATGTGGCGGCCCGGGTAAGGATCAGGATGGATGATGGAGTGAAGAGCTTGGACCCCGTAGAGGCTTCCTACGTACCGCGCGTTAGCACGGATCAAAGTCGACGTAGTTCGGGTATACAGTTTAACGTCATGCTGGACGTCGGCAAGCCGACTCACGAAGAGGTCTAGGCCGCCGGGCGGAGGATTGAACCGGACCACCTCGCACAGAGGGGGGTGGAACGGCCGGGTGGATCACAGTTTCACGTCATGCTGGACGATAAAAGGAGAAATGGAAAAAGGGGCTGTGGGGAGGCACAGTGGAGATACACACGGGCAGTCTCCCACAGGGGCGGATTCATAGGTGAATCGACGCAAGCGTGAACCCTGGAGGGGTCCACTGATGGACGAACCGACGTAAATACGACCGGGACGACCAGGTGGCGGGCTTGGACCTCAGGGAGGCTTCCTACGTACCCTGTATAGAAGACAGGGATCAAAGTCCACGTAGTTCATTCTGTCAGGACTTACGCACTTGAGGCAGCCCGGATGCGGCAAAACTCAGTTGGAAGGGACTTGGACCGAAAGTAGGAGACACCTCGATCCCAGTCACACCCTCCACTGGCTTCGGCAGTGGGGAGGCGCAATGGAGATACACATGTGCAGCCTCCCACGAGAAACTAGGGGTTTGTAATACCCTGCCCCCGTAGGGAAAAGCCACTCCCATTAAATCGTCCCAAAAGGGGGACAATCCCGACATCCCTGCAGAGACGAGCGGGTGGGGGCCACGTCCAAACCGGGGGAGACCCTGCGTGCGAAGCACGGGATCAAGTTGCAGATGGTTTAACGTCTTGCCGGACGAAGTACAGTTTAACGTCGTGTGTTGAGGACGAAGCGGACGGTTTAACGTCTTGCCGGACGAAGTACAGTTTAACGTCGTGTGTTGAGGACGAAACACTTGGCAGTTTAACGTCTTGCAGCGCGGACGATGGGGGCTACGCAGTTTAACGTCGTGCAGCCTGGACGTATACAGTTTAACGTCGTGCAGGACGTGGTGCAGTTTAGCGTCATGCTGGACGAATATGCAGTTTAACGTCATGCTGGACGATGATTGCTGCCGACGGGTCCGTGTCACTTCGCACGAGCCTGGAAGGCTGCACGGGAAGACAGCGCACGGTGCGGACACCTGCGATGAAGACCATCGGGCGCCACGCAGGCGGGTACCCAAAGGGTGTCAAGGGAGGCGACCCTGGCGGCTTGCGCGCAAAAGAGGAGCTTTGCGCGCAAAACCGCGGATCGGCGCGCAAAATGGCGGGCTGGCACGCAATTGGGCCAGCACTTTGTGCGCGGATGATTGGGATTGCGCGCACCGGGCTTCGGGTAGCGCGCGGGGGCAACGGCTCATTCTCTAACGAATGGCCACTTTGAAGATGGGGGGGTGCGCGCAATCGGGTTGGATTGCGCGCACCCGGGGGCAATTGCGCGCAAGCGGCTTCTTTTGCGCGCAAAGGCCTTCGGGTTGAAATTTATTCAAAGGGAAGGAGCCAAGGGGATTGCGCGCGAAGGCGGACCCCAAGGCTCTATTGCGCGAAAGAAAGGAGGTTACCTGAAGATCGGCATTGCGCGCGGAAGGGGTTGAATTGCGCGCGCGGGAGACCGTTCGACTTCCAGCAACCTTTGAAACGTTGGGGGTCGCCTAGTATTTATAGGCAACCCCGGGCGCGGAATCCAAGGCGCGAGCGCGGAATTCTCCTCGCGGGCGCGGAATCGGGCACGGCGCGCAAGGGAGTTGCGCGCACCCCGGGGGTTTTGCGCGCAGAACATCATCTTTGCGCGCAGACCTCTGAAATTCCGCGCAAGGCCTCCGGGCCCTCCGAAACATTCTTCCGACTCCGAATATGACCTCGCTTTCCGCATCCGGAGCTTCGTTTGGGAACAACGGACTTTTCCGGCGTCTACAGTGACCTCGGTCACACACCTGCGTGGTCTTATACAGGTCCCGAGATGCAATTTATTTTTCTGATGGTAGCACGAGATTATAAAAAAATAACTCATCATGTCCCAACACAATGATTTTGTTTAAAAAATAATTAAAATAATTAAAATAAATAAAATAAATTTAAAAACATCTAATGAAATAAAAAAGGAATAAAAAAATAAAAAAAATAAAAACTGGATATAATAAAAGTGGAAATAATTAAAAATGGACTTACCCCATTTTTATTATTAATATTTCTATTTTTTATACTTACCTTTTGTTTTAATTTTAAATTTTAGTTTTACTTAATTTTTTCATATCATTTTCTTTTTCCTTCAACTATTTCTTTCATTTCTTTTTTTCTTCTCATCTATCCTTCTCCTCTTATCATGTGTGTCGTGCCCCCTCCTTTCTAGGTGGTGCGCCAAACCCCTTCTCTACTTTTGTATCCCACTGCACCACTAATTCTCCTCTATTATTAACACCATCACAGAACTGTTAACCACCTTGATAGGATAATCTTTCAAACCCAGAATCAATGAGTTTCCTCCACTCTTTATCAGATGATTTTCTATGGAAATTGTTTAACCGAAATTGGGGTTTATGTTAAATCCACAGAATTCATCCATTTTAGATCGAATCATTGGTTTTTTCAGGGCATTGGATATACTAAAAATGCGAGGTAGCTCGTCTTTATTCTTTCCCATCATTTCATTACATTGTTCAATTCAAATTTTTGTGCAACTCGTCAATGCCTACCAGTGAATCCCCAAAAATGCATCTCAATTTAATTAAATTTTTTTCCTTGATACTTGCGACCTTTTTTTAAGGTGAACCCCTTCCGAGGATATTTCGATGTCATTGAAAACCCATTTGGGTGTGCTGACGTAATTGTATTAGTTACCTTTTTCATTGAGACTTCAAAATTATCATGTATGTGTGCATGTGTGATAATTTGGGTTCAAGTTCTCAATTGAATAAATTATTCAGGATTAATCATAAACCTTGAATTTGGTTTTCCATAGATTACTTTTAACCTAAAAAATTGATTATTTATGTCTTGTCTGGATTTACAATTATTAAATTATATTACCACTATTTTCCATGATACATTATATTTTTGTTTAATATTTTCTTATTATTTGTATCCCAGATTGTTGGTCATTATACCTTCTCAATGCTTGTCCCTATAACATTCCCTTGGGAGGTGGGTATATGGATTTAGTGTCATATAATTCCATCATCTAAGAAATACCCAATGGGTTTAGTCATTACAGCCTATAAAATATGTTTTAGAGAAACCCTATAATATTCTATGATTATCTTGAAATTTTATGTAACATTATTGGAAAAGATTATTTTAAATGTTTCATTACATGATGATCATAATATAAATTCATTTTTAAAAGGTGAAATTCATCATAGTTCCAATCATATTTGAGATATTCAATGATTCATCGTTTTACGGTATGTACATGGGTGAGAAAAAAATTTCTTCCAATAATTGATTATTTATAATAATGTTAACGAGGTTGAGGAATATGTTGAGAATTTATATTTATATGAATATGTCACTATATTTTTCTAAAATATTATTCCCCTCATATAAATAAGTTTTCAAAATGTAAAAAATATGTATCATGTTAATAAAATTCCATGTTTTATTTATATTTGTACTATTAAATTTCCTATAAAATGTTCAATGATAAAAGAAGTGAAATGTTAATATTACGATGTTTTTTAGGATGTTATATAGGTAAAATCAATAAAATTAGAAAGGATTAACTTCTTCTATATTAATAGAAAAAAATTATATATCAAAATAAAATTAAAAATGAAGGAAAAATAATTTGATGACAACTAAATTATTAATGATTAATCACTTATTGTTCATATTAAAACATTAATGACTTGTAAAGTGAATAAAGAGGATTTATTTAATGAATGAGAGGAATAATTAGTATACCTAAAATTTATGATGAATTTATAAATGATTTAATTGATATTTAATATAAATAAACTATATATGTTGAATAATATGTTTGTAAATTTACCTTATATACCAAATAATGTTGACAAGTTTCAAGGAGAAAGAGAGTTGTTATTTATAAAAGATGAGAAAAGACTGAATGTTACACTTATCTAGGAGAAAAAAATGAATAATAAAATTAATGATAATGTAAAAGAGAATGAAAATAAAAAATTAATATTTAAATTAAAATATCATGGGTGGATAAAAATCAGTCACATAAATTTATTTGTGATTTTAAATAAAATGTGAGAAATTAGTGCTTTTTCAAAGGGTTTTTAGAAGAGAGGTGATGAAATAAAATGTTTATTAATGATTATATAAATAAATAATATCAATATATAGATTCATGATATTATTAATATAACTATAAAAATTTGTAAAATAAATCATTGAAAAAATGATGAATAATTGTATAGAAAAAGATAAATCCTATTATTTTGAAAAATATCAAAACTGTGATATGAAGATGAAATATAATAAAAAGTGAATAAAAAATAAAAAATTATAAATTTATAATAATTATGTAAACATTCCATGAATATCAAATAATTATTTTCATATAATTGATCCAAAATCTATTATCATAAATGTAATGTATATTATATTACAAAATCTACAAAATAGTTATTTTTTCAAGAATAATTTCATTTTACTGGTATTGTTATTGTCATGGTTCCTATAAGAATATTGAAAGGATTATATTTTTAAATGTGGATATTAAAAAAATTGAAGTGTTTAAATTAAGTAATTTTAGGGGGATATAAACCGCTTTTGGAATTAATGTGGTGAGCCAAATTGGAAATTTTAATGTACTATTAATGAATTATAATCAACTGTCATATTATGTTTTTATAATTTGTGATTTCCAATTCAGTTGGATTATTATTTCAATTATAGTTATCTAGAAAATATGAGGGCGAATAAAGCTTAAAATATATATGTGAATAAATAAATAATAGAAAATTAATCACATATAGTGGAATTATATTTGAAGGAATCGCAAAAGGAATATCTATTGATACTTTACAATAGGCATTAATCAAAAATTCATGGTGATATAATGATAATTGATGTCTTCATATTGTATAATGAAAATTATACTGCTCTTCTTAATTATAGATAACTAAATATCAACTATATTGGCTCAATGAAGTTTTGGGAAAATCAATATGAAATAAAATTATATCCTCTTTTTATATGGTTTGAAACAAAATCATCATAGTTATTCAAAACAAAGTGATAAAGGAAGGGGGTTGATATTTTGAAATAATAATTTTTTAGATAAATATATTAAATATAGATATTTTATATCTCTTGTAGTTTTTTGTAGAGGAAACATATTTCATATTTTTCTATTACTATAATAATAATTGATGTTAGAGTGTTGCACAAGACAAAAGGGAAAGATAATTCATTAGTATAAAATGTTATATATTTAAACAAATCATCCATTGATTATTTTCTTTTAACATTTTTAAGAAATTTTACAAAAGTACTAGAATAATTGAAATTAAAAATCTATCACATTTATATATTATTTTATCCCGATTAAATATATTGTGTCTTTTATGGAAATGTTTTATGCATTCAATAAGATTATGTTTTTTATGAGAAGTGTAGAAAATTACTGCAAATATTCCTTGAATTGATTTCATTTGTGAAATATATATGGATATAGTTGTATTTTTTTAAAATATTTCATATAGAATACTTTAATTCATCATAAATATTGTGATCAATAAACTCCTAAAAATGGTGTATCGTATATGAAAAATAAATGATTGTTTGAAATGGATTGAAATATATTATTATAGAAATATATATCTAATATATTATTGATTAATTTGGTTAGTAAAATATTTCACATAAAAAACTATAACTTTTATTTTTATAACTGTATTTTTTCTCCTTATAAAATGAATTGAAACTATAGCCCATTATTGAACTATTCACTGATATTTGGTAGCCCTTGTATCATCAATGTCATAGATAAAAATATAATTAAGTGTGAGTAACATGTAGTTGGTGAAGTTTGTAACATCCTAGATTTACCAAAGTAACAAAGTGTTATTTTAAATTATATTCCAAATTCCTTAAAGTGACTCAGGGAATACACATCTGTGGTCTATTGCAGGTCTCGAGATATAATTTATTTTTATGATGGTAGCAAGAGATTATAAAAAAATAACTCAACATGTCCTGACACAATGATTTTGGTTAAAAAATAATTAAAATGATTAAAATAAATTTAATTAAATATAATGAAATGAAAATGAAATAAAAAAATAAAAAAATAAAAACTGGTTATAAGAAAAGTAAAAAAAATTAAAAATGGACTTACCCCATTTTTATTATAACTATTTCTATTTTTTTTCTCCTTCCCATTTGTTTTAATTTTTAATTTTAGTTTTACTTATTTTGTTCATATTATTTTCTTTTTCCCTTGACAATTTCTTTGCTGTCTTTTTTTCTTCTCATCTGTCCTTCTCCTCTCCTCATGTGTGTCGTGCCCCCTGCTATCTAGGGGGTGTGCCACCCCCCTTCTCTGCTTTTGAATCCCACTGCACCACTGATTCTCCTCTATTATTAACACCATCATAGAACTTTTAACCTCTTGGATAGGATAATCATTCAAACCCAGAATCAATGAGTATTCGCCACTCTTTATCAGGCGATATTCTATGGAAATGTTTTACCCAAAATTGGGGTTTGTGTTAAATCCACAGATTTCTTCCATTTTAGATCGAATCATTGGTTTTTTCATGGCATTGGATATACTAAAACTATGAGGTAAGTCTTCTTTATTCATTTCAATCATTTCATTACATTGTTCAATTCACATCTTTGTGCAACTCGTCAATACCTACCAGTGAATCCCCGAAAATGCGTCTCAATTTAAATATTTTTTTTGCCTTGATACTTAAGACCTTTTTTTAAGGTGAACCCCTTCCTAGGCTATTTCGATGTCCTTGAAAACCCATTTGGGTGTGCTGATGTAATTGGTTTAGTTGTGTTTTTCCTTGAGTCTTCTAAATTATCATGTATGTGTGCATGTGTGATAATTTGGGTTCATGTTCTAAATTGAATAAATTATTTAGGATTAATCATACACCATGAATTTGGTTTTCCATTTATTACTTTTAACCTAGATAATTGTTTATTTATGTCTTGTCTGGATTTACAATTATTATATTATATTACCACTATTTTCCATGATACATTATAGTTTTTTAATATTTTGTTATTATTTATATCCCAGATTGTTGGGGATGATAAATTAGTAAGTGTGGAATTAAATGATTATTTATATGGATGCAATCTTCAATGATACATAGTTATATATATATATATATATACTCCTAACTATTTATTTTAAAGGAAATCAGACTGAGTAGATAATGTGGGTCTCGTATTAAGAACCCATATTTGGACCATCCATACTCGATAGGTTAAAACAAAATATGATGGGAAAGTGATGTTTTTGGATCTCCATGTAAGGGATTTCCTTGAGCTTTTTACTATACTATTTTTTATATCAGTTTATTAAGGGGAAAATGAGAATGAACCCATTGAAAAAATGGTTATGCCAAGCCTCAGCTGATACTTGATCCCTTACGTGTGATACCAGAGACAAACTCATAGTTACCATATCAAGAGAAATAGTTAGAAATTACAAAGGTTTGCCTTGGATAGGCTCATGGAATTGGATATAATTGAATGTTTTTACTGTGAAGATACCTTGGGGATATGCTTTGAATCCACTTCTAATATTTTAAATTTTAATATAAATTCTAGTCTTTTTTTGTTAATAAAACATAGAATTCCTTATGCTTTGTGATACTTCTATTGTTCTATTAGTTCACATGGTTTTGACATATGGATTGGATCCCAATCCAAAGTACAAAATTTGGGGGGTATGACCATTTATTTGGTCTATCGTGTTACATAGGCCTTTATATATATATGTGTGTGTGTGTGTGTGTGTGTGTGTGTGTGTCTACTCTGATTACCACGTATCTCCTTTAGAATTATGGCTTAGGCCAAAGCAGGTGGTACGAGACAAGTGTCTACTTAGGATCTCATAGCAGGTTTTAGTTATTTTTATTTATTTAAATTTCATTCATTTATTATTTATGGAACACTTCTATTTTTCTACTGCATGAACCATATTGGTTTAGTCACCATTGGTCCCGACATACGAAGATTATATCTGAAACCTGGCTCGAGCGCCATGTGGTACCTGAGGAGACATTATGATCACAAGAATAGATTGAGAAAAGCATGTCACTCCCAATGAATGATTGCATTTTTATTTTTGGTGGAACATGGGGGGAAGTGGGTTGAGCCTTTTCTCGAGATACCAGGTCATAGTTTTCATTATTTTTAGTAGTTTTTTTATTTTAAAGAAACATCTTCTTGGACACCCTCCCCCTACACGTTTATTTATTTTCCTTAGGAATTAGAAACTGACATCATAATTGTTTATGTTATGACTATTCGGATTCCCCAATTATTATTTAGTCTATTGGTTTGTTTATCTACTCCTATTACTATCTTCTTTCTCTATATGATTTCATTATGTTTTATATATATTGTTTTTTGTTGTTTCATACATTATTATATGAGATAATAGTATCCCCATAAAATAATCCAAGGCCCTCACTGCTAGTCAGCAGCCTTTGGCATTTGGGAAGATGTGTTTCAAGTATTGTGTATCACCCTCTTGGGGCCACTTCTAAGGTACTCATGGCAGTTTGCAATAAAGTTGTATCATAGGAGGTTTATATTCCTTTTGTCTTACTATTTCAGTTAGACCATATAATATGAAATAAGAATTTGATATTTACCATGTGCTTTGATGTAGCTGACCCATGTATTGGGGAAACCCAAACACCATGGGTTGGGATTTTAGTTATCTATTTTAACATTTATTATTGAAATGAATTGACCATTGGTTGATGTACATGATTTATGAGGTTACTAGTATTTGTATTATTGATATGTTTGTTTGACTACTACTTCTTGTTGATATGAGGGCACCGAATTTACATGCATCATATTAGGCACCATAGAAATGAAAATGACATTCATATTACATGCCGTATTTACTTTTATAGTGCATCTTCTTGTTTGCATGTGAGTGATGTTTTTTTAGTATTAAAAGATTGTAGTACTTTTTAGTTATAAATATAATGTCTTCATGTGTCTTAGTTATCCTTATAAGAATTATTCTCATTATATGTAGACATGAATCTTTGTCTGGGATTTCTATTGTGTAAACCTCATAGACAAACCATGTAACTACCCTCTTTATTTTCAATACATACCATCTATTCATTGTTTTGGGAGGTCATACACATTCTATGTTTCTTTCCTCCCCATTACATGTTTACCTATTCTGAAAAAAAATATCATCTAAGATGTGAATTAAGAAATTGTTTAACAATCTAAGCATGAAGACTTAATATCATACATTGGGAGAGTAGCAAAGATTAAATTATAGAGTTGGTGGGTCTAGAACCACCTATAGCACCTAATATAGTTCCACATGTAATGCTTCCAATAATTCCACATGTTGATCCTCCTCGTACTATTACATTGGTAACTAATGCACTAGTTCAAGGATACTCTTCTCATGTTCATACTCTCAGTTCAAAGTGTTCACAGGCCTGCCCTGACTGTGGAATAGACCATGTGGGACTTTCTGTGATAGAAACCTCCCACTTTCTCAGGGGATGGGGGTCTCAATGTTGCAGAGTCATGGATAGAATCAATTAAATACATATTAGAGGATCTTAAAATCCTTCCACAGAGAAGTTCCAAAATTTCTTACTTTATCTTCATAACTCTGGCAAGCTTTGGTGGGTAGTCATTTCTCAGAAAGAATTACCCCGAGACATGGTTTAGGTAGACATCCAATCTGTTTTCTATGATAAATTATTATATTAGACTCTGAGAGAAGATCGTTCTAGAGAGTTCGTACATCCTCATCATGAATATAATATATTTTTAGAGTATTCATCTCATTTCACTAACATTAATCATTTTTCTCCATCTCTGAATAGTGATGCACATAAGACCATGACATGCATTGAGGATGGACATGGATATGATATCCTCTCATTGGTGAACATATTTTGTTTGATGACGATAATAGATATCATGAATTAGTCCCATATTATATTATTAAATATCAGGGATGTTGATCTGGTGAACCAGGGTGTTTCAGTTCCAATGCAGTGTAATGGTTCTTCATGTAGTAAGAAGCATGATATCAAGGGTTCACATGGGGGTAATTCACTAAGAATGTCACATAATAACAGAACTATCATATGTCATTAGTGATGTAGGATCATCCATAAGAATCCACAATGCATGAAGAATATGATGGAGTATTGAGAGTGCAGTAAGAAGGTCCACCTTCAACATTTCTACCATTCCATTCCTTCAGCATCCAATAGTAGAGGATTAGTGCTAGTGCCTTCTTCTATTATGGGATCTACGACTCTAGGCCAGGATGAGAGTTTGTTTTATATCGTCCAATCAATCTGAGACACTGGAGTTCATGGCTGAGGAAATCAACCCCCTGAACACCAGTGCTAGCACAATGGACCTTCTCAGGCTTATCAGGGAGTATCAAAGGGTTGAGGATTAATCCATATGTATGTAGCGTAGGAAGCACTAATGGAGAAGAGTCGGGGGTGCTATATTGTTAGAGGTACTACCCATGTGGCCACTAATTGGGTTTCATCATTTTTTTGATACAGATTCATCATACTCATTCATATATGGTACAACTATTGAGAGTTTGGGTCTTTCCATCGATTACTATTGTGGTGTTATGTCTCTAATAACTCCTTTTGGGGTCATAATAGAGAGAATAAACAATTTTCATGAGTTTCCCATGTTGTATGAAGTTACCATTTCTTTTTTAATTTCTTCATCCTCGAAATGACGGTCTCTGACATTAGTCTCAGTATGGACTGGCTCATTCTTTGTCATTCCCAAGGGGATTTAAATTGTCGTTGAGTGTCCTTCACAAAACCTAAGCGTATCATGTATATAAACAATGTATAATTGGATATCCAAGAAGATCGAGTTGGAGCCAAGTCTTCTAGGATGGGCGGAGTGCCAACTCATATATCAAGGGAATTTATATGTCATCATAGACTACATTCAATGGATTTTCTTCCCATTCCAGATTGTTTTAGGCATGCATTCCCTAATGATTTTTTGTGTGTTAGATCCTATGAGGGATCTTTAGTTCAATATAGATCATGTTCCAGGTCTGCGGATAGTGTCCATTCCTCTTTATATTATAGTTCCAATAGAGCTATATGAACTCAAGAAGCATCTTGATGATCTTGAGGCAAAGGGTTTCATTAGTCAAAGAAGATCACCACGGGGTTCACCAGTCCATTTCACCATGATGGTAGATGGTACCCTCAGATTGTATGTGGATTACCATCAACTCATCCATCTTATGGAAAAGAATTAAAAACAGTTTCTTTATATAGACAACTTCTCCGACCAGCTCTGATAAGTATCTATTATCTCCAAGATCGATCTGATTTTAGTCTATAATTCGGTGCATGTGTGAAAATTGGACGTACCACATACATCATTCCCAAAAAAGGTAAATCTTTTATGAGTTTTTGATTATGTCGTTTGGTTTGAGGGACATGCTATTAGTTTCTGTTGCTTTGATGAATTGGGTTTTCATCCCATACCATGATTCCGTTTTGGTTGTCCTCATAGACGATATCTTGGTGTATTTGCTCCACGGAAACGACCATAAAACCCAGCATGACCTCATGATGAATACACTGAGAGGGAACCAGAAATATGTGAAACATAGTTAATGACTCTTTTCGACCAGTGAGGGTTACTTATTTGGACATATCATATCTGATTTAGGATAAACAGTTGAACTAGAGAAAGTGAGCGCAATATTTTCTTGAGAAACTCCAATGAATGTGTTCGATATATGATGTTTCAGGGGGATTAATAGGTATTTTAGGAATTTCATCTAGACATAATACTGTGATAAAAAATATCAGGAGATAAAGGAAATAATTACATCATCTCTAATATTGATTTTTCCTAAGCTGGAAAAAATTTATACTATTTACATTGATTCTATATGAGGAGTATATGGTGAAATTTTGATGAATGGTGATTGTGTCGTGGATTATGGATCCTACTAGCTGATAACTCATGAGTGGAACTATACTACTCATTTTCTAAAACTAGCAATTATAGTTCATCCTCTATGCTGTTGGAGACAATAATTGTTGGGAGAGATTTTCGTTGTTTACACAAATCATAAATTCTTGAAATATACCTCCACAAATTGAGACCTAAATATGAAGAAGTGTAGTTGGTTCAAATACCTACTGTCTTTCGACATTAATCTTTTTTATACTCCTAGAAAGGGAAATGATGTGGCTGATGCATTGAACCACAAGAAAAAGAAACAAGCCATCCAGGTTGCTAGAAGTGAGTGGCAGCTGATGGCTCAATTTTCTGAGATTCCTCTGGAGGTTCAGGAGTATCATGAACAACTCGTTCTAGTTGCTCTTGTAGTGATGTTCTCTACTCTGAGAAAGTACATATGATTTAGAATTGTATGTCTATAGATCAATCCATATATAAGTAATATTTTGATAGATGTTGTAGATCTCTGTAGTTTGAGGTGGGACATCAGGTATTTCTTCATGTGTCACCGAGGTTGGGTTATTGGGGAATTAGGAGACATGGGATGTTATCGCTAAGATATATCAGGCGGTTCAGGATCGTGTAGAAATTTTGTTTGGTAGCCTATCAGTTGTTGTTACCTCAAGGTATCATTCCATGCAAGATTTTTCCTCCTCTCTCAGCTTCGACTGTGTCATCCAGACCCTCCCCATTAATTTAACCCTGAAGACATCGAGATTTAAGTAGATTCATCCATCAAGGAGAACCCGATTTATATAATCAATATTAGCATGATCGTTGGCTTGGTAGTTCTTCTCCACTAGTCTAGGTGGTATGGAACCACAAACATGATCATGATGAGACCTAGGAGCAGGAGACTAATGTTCATGTACAGTGGCTGGAACTTTTCTTTGAGGATGTTCCCCTACTATAGGAAGGGAAACTCAGGGATGAGTTATCTTATGTATGGGATGATATAACTTCCCAACTTTATCCTTTGTGTATACAGTTTTTAAAAATATGACTCTATTTTCATAAAGCGACCTAGGGTGCATGCCCGCATTTTCTATTGTTTTTCTTTATTAGTAATCTATTTTATTAATGTTTGTGCATGATTACGATAAATAACTCAATATTACATAGAACAATGTTTCAATATAAAAAGCAATTAAAATGATTAAAATAAATAAAATAAATTTAATGATATTAAAAGTAGTAAATAATAAATAAAAATAAATAAATTAATAAAAAAATCGCTTAAGTGAACCATAAATAATTAAAAATGTGCTTAACACATTATTATTATTATTCAATTTGTCCTTCTATTTTTTTGTTATTATATTTTATTTTTACTTATTCCTTTGTGTTATTTTTCATTTTTTTCCTTCTTTATTCCCTTCCATTCATTATTTTTTTCCTCTCTTATATCCCGCTCATCATATACTATGCATTATGCGCCGATTCTATCTAGGTGGTGTGGTACCCCCCTTCACCACTATGAAATCGAGATGTGCCACTGATTCACCTCCATTTTCAATTACATCAGAAGCGTTGTGCACCTCTCGATAAGTTTGATCTTATGAAAAGATAATCATAGAGTATCATCCAATATCTTTTAGGTAATCTACCATGGTAAGTTATTAACCAAAATTGGGGTTTTTGATTAATTGTTTTGATTTCATTCAATTTAGGTCTAATCAATGGTTTTTTGGGGTATGGAATATACTAAAACTATAACGTAGGGTGTCATTATTATTTCTCATAATTTTGTTTCTTTGTTCAACTCTCACTTTTTTTCTTCTCATCGGTGCGTACGAGTGAATCCCAAATAATGTGAATCAATTTAATTAAATTATTTTCCTTGATAACTGTGACCCTTGTTTATGGATTACACCTTCCATGGTTATTTCAATTTTATTGGAAACCCTATTGGGAATTTCAAAATAATTTTCCTTGTATCCTTTGGACTCATGTTTTCAAATTATCTATTACATGTGCATGTGTAATAATTTGGGTTCTTGTTCTAAATTGAATAAATTAATTAGGATGAATCATAAACCATGAATTCTATTTCCCTTTGATTTTGTTTGCATAATTAATTATTTCTATAAATCTTTTCACGATTTACCGTTATTAAATTACATTGCCTCTATTTTCACTAATAATTGCTAATTTTATTTAATAATGTGTTATAATTAGTAGCTATGACTATTGGGCTTAAAAAATTAGTAAGTGTGGAATTAAATGATTAATTAGATTGTTGAAATCATGAATGATACTCTGAAATATATATATATATATATATATATATATATTATATGTATATATATTCCCCTATTGTTGTTTAAATGAAATCAGACCTGGGATAGAACATGGGTCTCTTATTAAGAACCCTTAAAGGGACAATCCATTCTCCATAGGATACAAAACAACACTTTGGGAAACTGATTTTTTAGGCTCACCAGGAAAGTGATTTCCCTAGAATTATTACAATGCTATTGGGTGATACTAGTTCCCTTAGGGTTAGATAATGATGGACCCATTGGAAAAATGTATAAGGAAAGCCTCAGTTGATACTTAGTACCTTATGTATGATACTTCAAAAGTTACTCATAGTTACCATGCCACGAGTTATATATTGACTTTTGAAATGATTTCTTTGGAAGATATTATGGAATTTAATATAATTAATTGGATATACCATGGAAATACCTTAGGGATGGGCTGAGACACAACCTCTAATATTGTAAATTTTAATATAAATACATGAGTTGTTTTTATTAGTAATACATAAAGTTCCTTATTCTTGTGATACTTCTATAAATCCATTAGTGTGCCTGGTGTTGACATATGGATTAGACCCCAATCCAATGAAAATTTATTGGGGTATTCCATTTTATTTCATATGTCACGTTACTTACGGCTTTCTATATATATATATATATATACATTTTTAAATTATTCTTATAATGTATCTCATCCAGTCTTTCAGCTTAGGATGATGTTGGTGCTATGGTACATGTGTCCTCTTTGGAACCCAGACCATTATATAGTTATTTTTATTAATTAAAATTTAGTTCATTTGTTATATATAGAACACTTCTATTTTTCTACTAAATGAAATGGAATGGTTTCGACACCATGGGTGTCAGCCTACAAAGATTATATCTCACACCCTACTCGGGCACTATTTTGTACCCCTAGTAGAATTTATGTTTGTGGGTATGGATATAGGGAAGTATTCCACTCTTGATGCTTGATTTATTTTCTATTTTGGATGGATCCTTGGGGAAGGGGGCCAAGCCTATGATTGAGATGACATATCACAATTTTCTATATTTTTTATAGTTTTTAACTATTAACATACTACTTATTATTGTACCCCATACCCCTGCACATTTTTTTATTTACTTTTTGAAATTTACATTGAAATAATCATGGTATCTATTATGATTATATAGATTCTACAGTTATTATTTATTCTAGTGGGTCATTTATATACTTTTGTTACTATCTAGTTTTTTTCAATGCTTCCACTACTTGTTACATGTATTCGTTTCTAATATGTTATACCTTATCCAATGAGGGAATTGTCTCCCCACTAACTTACCCAATTCCCTCACTGCCAGTTGTCAACCTCTGATGTTTGGGGAGATACCCATGAGGTCTTGTATCCCACCGTCTTGGGGCCAAGTTCAGTTGTACTTGGGGTAGAATGCTACAAACTCATTCATGGATATCAATCAAATTGATGTGGTCTTTATAATGAAAAAATAAACTGGAAAATGTTATTTATTTTTTAAATTTAGTGGATTTATAAAACACAGTTAATTTTTGTGAATATCAAAAAACACTTTCAAAATTTGATGAAGATAATGAGGAGATGGATAGATACTATGAAATAATTTAAAGAAATGGGAAGGATCCTGGTGATAGGAATGAATGAGGTGATTACTCTTACTTTTTTTATTAATCCTTAACAAATTCACTTCATTGAAGGTTATTAATATAGGAATATCACAACAACTGATTTTCATAATACAAAAACAGATCAAAAAGGGAATAAATTGGGGATAAAATTTGATATAAAATAGATTTATGAAGTAGGACCAAGAGTGTAAATGAACCATTAATGTGTTAATAGTCAAATAATTATATAATCAATTAATTGAACTATGTTTACAAGGTTAATAATTATGATTTGGTTCCTTAACAAAAGTCAATTATTTTATTTGAACAAAACGTTTTTTCTGAAACATGTTGAATGATAATGATTGAGTGATGAGAAAAACATATTGTCTTGTATAGTTTTGATATTATCAGGTTGAAGACATAGAATATAGTGATTCTTTTTCCTTAGATATTATAAATAAAACCATGAGAATATTTTTTCCTATAATTCCTCAAATAAGATTCACGATAATAAAAATTAATGTAATTTTGAATTTCCATAAAAAATAACTTAAGGTGGAAGTGTTTACTGAAAAAGAGGATGGATTTTTCATATAAATGATCATATAATGTTTTATGGGTCACTAAAGGAGTTATATATGGTAAAATATTTTCATACATGATTATATTAAAAACAATATATATATTTAATGATATTGAATTTAAAATAATGAATAGTGGTTAAAAAATTCTATATCAACGTAAGAAATAAGGTATTTATCATTATAATTATACATA
This sequence comes from Viscum album, assembly GCA_963277665.1. Lineage (NCBI taxonomy): Eukaryota > Viridiplantae > Streptophyta > Magnoliopsida > Santalales > Viscaceae > Viscum > Viscum album. The sequence goes on along the minus strand of OY728141.1, from coordinate 1,421,787,825 downwards.
AAGTTACATATTATTTTTTAAAAATGAAAAAATTATTTCAAAATAATTCATCACTCAATGTAAGGATAATTATTATATTTAATTTAACTTATTGATGAAGTAAAATTTGGGACACAAATTTCTAAGAGAAAGACTACATAAATATTTCCCAAGAGAAAAGATCCCATAAATCATAAGGAAATTTGGAATGGATAATTTGAGCTTCAGTAGGGACTGAAATCTAAATAAATGAATATTGAAAGTTAGTTGATAAAAATGTGTTTTTGAATAATAATTTGATTTTATCTATTTGATGATGGTAAAACCTGATATTTTTTTAACAATATGTTATGTTATAGATGTAAATATTCACTTATGGAATCTCATTTCATTGTAATACATAAAATACCAAGGAATATTGTGTCAATTAAAAATTATGGACTATTTTATAAATAATGAATTCTTGTTCTTTATATTTTTTTATACAGATCCTTGTAGAAGTGATAATGATTGGAATTCTACATTAAGTGGAGTATTTTTATTGGTAGATAAGTTTATAACATGGCCCATGAAGACAAACATTTTTTGGAAAAATGTAATAATGAAAGACAAAAAAATTTCCTAAAAAGAATCAATTTTTTTATTAACCAAAAATATTAATATTTCACAGTGTAAGTGATGTTACACAATTAGGGGGATGGGTTTTGATAATTAATGTATGATCATGTTTTTGTGAAATAGAATCCAATATTAATAATCAAATATAACTTTAATCAAATATCATTTTTTTCATATATAAGACAAAATTAGGATTAATATAGATAGATTTCTTCCAGAAAATATTAAAGAATCATATTTTATTACCAAAATATTTTAAATAGATGTAATTCAAAAAGCTCAGCATTATTACCATAGATTAACCATAGTGTTTCAAATACAAAGGTAAGGTTTTTCTATTCCTTATCTAACTTATTCATTTTATTATTTTTCTTAATAGGGGGAATGGAAACATAAATTCCAAGATATATATTTTCAATAGTGGGAAAATATCTCTTCTTAAGGGGGAGTATATTTTCTAGAGATCTATTAAATGTGGAAATATATGACTTCTTCATGTGTGGTATTTATAAAATTTGTGTTTTTTGTTTGAATACTTTATTTTATCAATATATTGGTGTTTAACAAAAAATATTGTTTTATTTAGTATTTGTGTAAAGGATAAGTTTTGAACATATGCAATGTATGGTTTTTATAACAATACAAGATCGGAATAAAATGTGTGTTATTCATTGGAACATTATTTTTATTATTAATCATCATTATTTTTTTCAAAAATATGTACATTAATAGGGGATTAAAATGTTTAAGTATTGAATCATCTATGTTTTTATTGTTTTCTGAAATTAGGATGTTTGGTCATAAATTTATGTTAGCTTGGTGAAAATTTAAACATGTGGGGGGATTTTTGTGACTGAGAAGGTGTTCGGGTTGATTTTAATTATTATAGGATGTGTTTGGCATATTTTTTTAATGGAAAAAAAGATTAAGTGTTTGAAAGTGAAATTATATATGGTTATTAGCACACTAATTACATATAATTTTTGGAGAGGTTTGGTTATTAAGATCAGTTTGTGTTTATGGATGATCATATTATGATGTTTTATTTGGTTAAAAATATGCAAGTGGTTTTTGTAGTTAGAAGAAGGGTGTGTTGACGTTTTTTATGTAGAATAAATTTAAATGGGATATATAGTATATCACTAGTATATTTTTTATGTGTTTTAATTGATAGTATGACAAAATAGTTGTTCCTGTAGGAATTTTATTTCATTACAACTTATTATTCCAAATATAATTTTCATGACTTGTTTTTAATGGCATTTTTATATTTCAAATATAAATGATGGGGTGATTTACATTTTTTCATGTTTTTTATTGTCTATTGACGATTTTTCCATAATTTAATGTGTTTCTTTATTAAATATGAAAAATATGTTTCTAGGGTTTATGGGATTTAATTAATTTATAGTGTAAGGTTATATTAATATTAGTGTTTGGATGGTCATTTTAAGGAAAATATTAGGAAGTGATTGTAAAAAACAATAAATTTTTCAATATAATTTCTTTTCTGAATATATTAAAGTGATATTTTTTTGTAGTATTTCATAAAGAAAATTCCTCACATTATATAAATAAGAACATTTTGTTATAAAAATTTGAAAATTTAATTTTGAGAATAAATATAACTATAATAATTGAATGTATTATAAAGGGGAAAATAGAAAATAAGATAATTATAATATTAAAATTTCAATCTTCTTGATCAACCAAAATAATCACACTCACAAAAAAAATCTGTATAAATGAAATGGAATATTAGTAATAAAATATTAATTTTGAAATAGAAAATATAAAAAACCTTTAGGGGAAAAATATTTGAATTATGAATGGATGAAATATTCGGTATTTATATAAGGTGGGGAACCCATATTACTATTACATATCTTACCTTTGGAATAATAATTGGATTTTTGGAATAGTAATCTGACAATTTAGAATATTAACATTAACCATTGTAATTCATCATCATACTTGGAAATGTAAAATAATATTAAGATATTTTATAAATTTAAAATATAAAATATTTATATTTTGATATTAATAAATAAATATTTTCAAAAAGATAAAATAATCCTTCAGGTTTTTTGAAACATTTATAATTTAATTTTTTAAAACATAATGGATTCGAAAAATAATATTTTCAAAAAATGTTATTATAAAATAATATTATGTTTCATTATAATAATATATTAATTTTTTGTGATGATAAGTAATATTTCAAAGGGTTTGACACATGATTACCAGATTCAAATTGGTATTTTTTAATATAAATATATAATTATTTTTAATTTAAATATATGATATATAATTATATAATTATTTTCATAATTTTGATTTTATTTTCAGAATCAATACATTTATAAATGGTTAGGATAAAGTTTCATTCTTTTTATAAATTTTTATTAATTGTTTTGACTAATAAAAATCCAAAAAATATTGTAATTTGACATATAAAAAATCATCTATAAATGACTCATGGATGATGTAACATACCATTGAAAGTGAATACAATTCACATAGTGCTATATATATTCACAATATTCATAATTTTTTTTAGTATTGATCCAAAATAACAAACTAATCAATATAATATTAAAAAACACCCCACTTTTGAAATTATAAATACCTCCCCTTTTACCCACACATTAAAAGACTTCATAAATGTTAAATTTATATCTAATTACATTCCCATCACCATTGCCCATTTTTTCATAGAAATCATTTTAGGTAAATTCATAATTATCATGCCTTATGTTGTATTACAATAGAGGACATTCGAGATGTAATATTCTCAATCTCCCATTTAAATTATTTTATTCTTTTACCTTCTCCCAAACTCTCCCATAAAACATGAAACAATGGACCCAATATCCTAAATATAATTTATTTTTATATATAATGTTAATATCCATCATCCAACCTCCTCAATTCAAAAATGAAAACATTATTCATATTATGGTGGGTGTACTGCCTCTAAGAACAATGTACTCCATTTAACTACACCGCCTTTTATGATATATTTAATACACTTAATATGGTTGAAAATTAGATATATATATATTTATTATGTAACATTCATGAATTTTTATTCTTCCATAATATTAAAGGAAACAAAAAAAATTCATCATGAATAGAAAACATGATTAAATGAACCAACCATATAACGATACCATTTATAATAAATGAATCATACCTATGTTGGAAGACATATGGGTATTTAAGAATATTTAAATTTTTGGGAGGAGTTTATTTTTCATTCATTTAATTTATATATCCATAGTATATTTCATAATTATCTTTAATAAATATTCAAAACTTAATGTGGCAATAGACACATGACAGAAAAACCTTGGGTTAGTAGAAACAAAAATGATACCTGAAAAAAATGACTATAAAATAACTAAAAAATGTAATGATAAAGTAAATATATTTTAATAACTATCTAAATCAGGTTTTTAATAAAAAAAAATTTATTATTCCAAAATTTAATTTCATGTGACGAATTATATTTTACCTATGCAATGGTATCTCTCCTAACCATTGTATTTTCTTTGGGGATTACATTCTATATCTCTATATTTACCACAAATTTCTCCCTATTATTATTATTATTCACTTCTTCTATATTATGTACATATGTCCCAGACATATATACCTAGATTAATTCAAATTTATTTAATGGATAATTAAATTTTTTAAATGTTCCCTTCTCAATTTATTTCATTTTGAAAACCTGTATAAATGGAGATTTAATGTTTTGATATTTTATTTCAGGTACCACTCAATGAATTTTATTAAAAATATATGGTTTTTAAGAACACTTATTTTTTCAATTAAATCCAATTTTAATCATTTCATTTTTTTATTGAAATTATAATTCCATTACCATCATTAATTAATATTTACCCCTTCTCTTAAAACCCCACAATAAAGAAATATTCCCAAAATTATATCTCTACTAATATCTTTTTATTCATATCAAATAGGATTAATTTTCTTTTACTATATCTATTTATTTACATTTTGATATCCAAAAACGATTTTATCATTTTTTCCATGGAATTCATAATATATTTTATTTATCTAGGTTATGAGACATGATTATATAACCAATTTCTCTACCAAGGGGTTTTCTAATGAATATGAATTATGTAAGATGTTCTTATATAGAACACATATTCATTTCCATGTTCTAATGGGTTATCATAGATATTATTTCTATGCATTGGGTAATGTTTATATCTTACAAAACAATATTTATGAGATTGGAAATTAAACCTAATCCATGATGGGAATCTATCCATCAATTGATATTTTCTCAGAAGTAAGCCTTGTCTTATGCTTATTCCTAATTCTATATTGATTCCACATTTATTAATGACTTGATCATATGTATCTAGTTTACATTTTTAATACCTTTATGAGATCACCTATGTACTAGTCCACTTATGATGTCATGATATATCATTTGATTACTATATTATGCTTCTTAATAATTTTTATTCCCTTATTTGGATTTACAGGTCACCAATTTTGTTTATATATTCCCTATGTTATCTTATGTAGTTTTAGGATCTCATAGGAATTTACTAGTTCATTATGTATATTTAAATAATGTTTTTTTTATTTTTGATTCATGTCATTGTTGTATATACATAGTATCATAAAGAGAATAGGAATCTCGATCATTTGGTTATATTAATTTTATATATATATATAAACTAATTTCATAATAGGATTAAGTGACACGAGTCACAATTTTTGGTATCTAAAGAATTTTATAGTAATTTTTGGCAATTATTACTATTATTTATTAGTAAAAACCCTTGGGATAAGACAAATTATAGGAAAATATAATAATTTTTTTTGATGTACAGAGAGAGTGTTTTCCTTGAAAATGTATCTATGTCTATATACTAAAAGTGTATGTATTTAAGTAATAGATGTACCTAGGGGTAATGAATATAAATATATTATCAGTTATTAACTACACTAAAACCTAGTTCTTGAAAAATATGTCATTCTACACATTGGGTTTGACACATTGAGAGAATGTCTATTAAATATTAATAAACTCATTGTGAACTATTATGAATTCCTATAATAGATCATTAGGTTAGAAAATATAATATTTTAGTTAAAATATATAACCTATTATAAAATCAAGTGACTGATAAGTCCGGACATACATGTAATTTATAATTTTTTTCTTTTATGTTCACAATTTAACTTTTTTAATATGATTTATTTAATAATAATTATCCATAATTTTAATTTATTTAATCATTATCAGGATAATAGATTAATTGTTCTAATAACCAATGTTTAAGAAGCATGATAATATTACATAATGGAATTACTATGTCAAATAACTCATCATATTAATAATAAAAAGAATCATGTGTTGAATCCACCTTCTCCTGAGAAGGATAAAGTTATGGTTGATTCCATTATATGACAAAAGGCCCCCTACATTTGGTTGATATTTGGATCCTCTCCTCAGAAAACAATATATTAACTCCATTAAGATGATATTATTTATCATTAAATAACAATAATAGGAAAAAGTAATAGTGGCCATTTATTACCTAGAGGGGGAATGTGATCTATGTTGGACACTAAAAAAGATCACGAAACCCAAAGAGGAAATTAATTCATTTAAATGGGAAGGATTGAAGAAAATATTTTTCGATAAATATTTTTCATGAACTCTATATCTTAAAATTGATGGTGAGTTACATGGAATTAAAAAAAAATAATAGTCTATCTAGTCATAAGAGGTAATCATCATAAGGCTTCTATGGTACGCCTCTAGATTTTACTTAGATCTAGAGATAAATGTGATCATCTTCTCTAGTGGACTGAAGATAAATCCTTTATAACCCATATATATTCAATATTTTTATAATTATGAAGTGAGTTATAATTTTTCCTGGAAGGTTGAGATGGATATTGGTGTTCGTAGTGCACCCAAGGGGCCGAAGATAAAAATTAAAAGATAGAGTCTAATTTGGTAGGACTAATGGAAAAACACCACAGTGGAAAGAAACCCCAACTACCAATGTATTAAAATTTCAGGGTAGAAGAATCCAAAAAAACTATGTCAATAGAACAAAGATGTTATTAAAGGGTGGGAAATAAGGGAATCCAGCTAATCAATGATAAAGGGATATGAAGAAGTCCACTAATGTGATGGAAAAAGTATATTATAGTCAATGATCTGAATAATATCTAATGTTTCATCTAAAAGAATCATGGAAACCATAGAATAAACTTCTCTAATCCCATGCTTATAAGAGGTAATAAATTAAAACAACCTTCAAGGAAAATGGATCAATTAATTGATTATATTATCATGTCTATAGTGCTGGATCCCGAAAACAAGTTGGTGAATGTTACGTTGGTTATTATTTGAAGAATATATGAAAAAATATTTGATTTTGGATATATAAAACATTTTAAATATTGAAATATTATAATAACTATTCAAACTGTACCTCAAAAAAATGATGTCAGTTTATCTGTGAGAATAAAAATATACCAATTTATAAATCCCATGTGTATAACACTTATCTTGTTAGAGTTTTCACAAGTAATTTTCCATAAAATATATTTAAACTTTCTTTAGTGGAATTTTATGATATACTATGAATGGATTTGTTTCCCTTATCTAATCCCAAAATCAAATTTCAATATAGGAATGCAAATCTATATATGCTGATTCATCCTCATAATCAATACATGTGTATGGAAAAAATGAATCTCCTTTAAAAAATATTCAACAATATAGATATAAATTCCTTTTCAGTTGGAATATCTACATCAAATTGTTGAGACAATAGATAGAATCAAGCATAAGGAGATACCCACTAAAAGGGACTATATATTTTTATTCATGGAAGAGTTGTCTGGTATTCCTCCTAATCATTTATTTGAGTTCTCAGTTTTGTATATACCAAGATCGTGACCTATATCCAAGACACCTTACACAATGGATTCCATTAAATTATAAATGTACAAAATGTAGATACAATAAAAATCAAAAAGTGTTTTGTATACCCAATGTATTAACTAAGGGGTGCATTAGTCATCTTCATAATAAAGAAGGTCATGTAAATTCACCATTTAACTGGTTATCATGAACTCAATAAATTCATAATAAAGAAAAAGTATCATCTACCATGGATTGATGATTTTTTTTTCAATTATATGGACCTTGTAATAATATTAGGTGGAACTTCAATTAGGGAATAACCTATTAATGTTTATAAGGTAATATATCCCCAAGATTTCCTTCCTAATATTGTAATGACACCACGAGTTCATAGTAAAACCCTTCTGAATAAATAATTATCTAGTATCTTTATGGACTTTATGAATATAGTATTTAGATATTACCTTGAATTTATTTTGTTAGTATATATAATATATTTTTAAATACTATAAATGTAACAAGGAATATTGGGAGTATTCGAGTACTATTATAAATTTATTGTGAAATGATACATTATATGGATGTTATAATAAGTGTGATTTCAGTATGGAGGAACTACCGTTCTTCTAAAATGTTATAAATATCAAAGGGATACCTACAAAACCATCATTTATAAAGTTAACTGAATAATGTTTAAGTCCATTATCTGAATTGTGATCTATTACTTCCTTATACTTGACGAGTAATACCCAAAAAAATAGAAACATATCACAACTGTCGAACCTTCTGAACAAAGTAAAACAGAAGTGAGTAATGTGTTTTTGAATTATGATTATAATGTAGTATGTAAGGATTTTATTTAGTGGCTAATCATTGTACTAGTCTTGATGCTACCCTCATGTGGGTAATTGTTTATGATATATATCAATGCTTAAAAAATTTCTAATGATGTGTTCAAATGAATAATAATAAAATTAGAGCCTACACCTTAGGTTAGTTAATGTTTATGAATATAAATATAAAACATGTGACCAATATTTTTCTACTAAAATCATAACATTTAAAATTTGGGTGCCTTAACATTATTTGGTGATGTGTGAGATATATATGAATTTTAATTTTATCAAATACATATTCACGAAGAAAAATATTGATATGAACAAATAATGATGGTTACAGATGATCAATGATTGTGAATTTTCCATTAATTAATATCAACGGAAGGTAAATAAAGTTGAATATTTTCAACGTAAAAAGATTCCTATTGTAATATCCTTGTATTTTAAAGGAATGACTATGTTCGATAGTATACAAAATGCACACAAATGAGCATAATAGAAACATGAAATATTATTATTTAAATATTTCCATTACAACATATAAAATAAAGATGAGCTTATGAATATGATTTCTTTCTTTTTTTAAAAAAATATAATAAAAGTTTTGTTAATTTATTATGAGGATATAGGCACTCAATTTTATGTAAAGCCATGTTTTCATCAATAATGAATTTCAATTCTTTTTGTGATAAAATGAAATAAATATTTTTTGAAAGATGTATAAATTTTATTTGATAAAATAAATATCAATCTTGAATTCCTAATATCAAAATAATTTTATCAACAAAATATTTATACTTTTCCCAAAATATTGATTTTTAGTTTATAGTGAACAATATTGTTAATATTAAAAAATATATATTTTATTTTTAAGAATTAAGAAAAAAATTATATTATTTATTAGAATTAATATCTAACTATCTTCTATTACTTTATAATAATATAATTATTTTTTAAAAATAAATTATATAGTTGGATTTATTAATAAAAGATTATATATTTAAAAAAGGTCTTTTTTATGAAAACTCTTTTTTATCTTGTTTTACTGATTTCATTTAATATTAATTTTTTCTTATTATGTATTCAGAATTTTTAAAAATTAATTTCATGTTTTTCATTATCATTTTGAAATTATTTAAGTATTCCTCTTTTAGTTTTGGTCTATATGAATAGTTATGTTTGTAATTTATGTTTCCATGGTAATAAGTAAATTTGGTAATTAAGGTTAATAATAAAATATTAATGAAACAATAATGGTCCTAACACTTGACTTAATTTTATTTTATGAGTATATATCATCCATTATTTTTAAAATGTATAATATTTGACAAATAATTTGAATTTTAATGTGATTATTAACAATATAATATTAAATGAAATGAAAAGTAAAAAAATGTGGCACTCCTCATTTAGATAATTATAATAATTATAACATGGGGATTAAGAGAGTATATTATTGGTTATAAATAGTTTCATAAAAAATTAAAAAAAACTTCTACATCAAGGAAATTTATTTTAATGTTTTTGTTAATAAATAATTACCTTAAAATTGATAATAAATGATGACGCATTAATTATTCACGAAATTGAAAATTATAATAATTTATCTTTAAAAAATTAAATGTTTAATAATTTGAAAGAATTAATGTTAAGAAAATGTTTTTTATAAAAAAATGAAATATTATATTGAATTTGAACCATTGGATTCTAATTCATTTATTATATTAATTTTATTAATTTCAAAGTAAATGACTAATACTAAAATTAACATTAATGATATTTTATTACTGAATGACATTTTATTAAATGTTTTAAATTTCACAAAAATATTATAGCCATAAATATTAATGGGATATAGTAATTGAAATCAATAATTTTCCATATATACATTTTTTCATTTTATAGTAACATTATTAACCCTTAAAGGGTTGATAACAATAATATCATGGTAATTGTAAAAAGATTTAATGACTGTTTAAAATAAAAATATATGGGTAATAACGAGATCCAAAATTTTCAAAAATATATTGAATTATTTAATATATAACCATAATAATCATAGAAATCTATATTATAAATTTTCATTCATTTCTAGTTCAAAAATAATTTAAATTAAATTTATATTCTAATATTTTCCAAGAGTTCCCCTCCCCTATATCAGTGATGGGCATCATTTCTTTTATATTTATCACACATACATACTCTTTTTATTAATATCTATCGAAATTCCTTTAAAAATATCTCCACACATTCTATAAGCCTTATTTTGGGAAATGTAAAAATTTTAGAGGTTTAAAGGTGTTATGAACATGGGATTTTATAAAGAAGAGTTATAGTTGTCTACCACATTTTTTTTCTAATTTATTCTTCCACAACCATTAAATCTTCATCAAAAACTATTAAATAAAAAAATTGATATTCCATATACTGAGATATTATTATGTTAATGTAAAAATATTTATCCATATCCTTATCCATCATACGAGAAAGAAAACCATCGTTCGTGTGTGTGGAGGACTACCGTATCACGAACCAATGTAAGTCATTTTGCATCCCCATCACACAAAATATAATTTAAATAATGGAATTAATGATTAAATATTATATTAATGAAATATTTATCCTTATGAAAATATTACATATCATTTACATTCTTTCCCTTACATTCACAGATAAATGAGAACATTGTTCTGGCGTACATGTGGACCACCACCACCATGAAGATATCTGATTCGATGTTCACCACCACATCACAAATATGATATATAAATATATGTATACATAATGAATTAATATGGTATTTTTAATATTATGATTTTAATAGAAAGGAAAAATAATACACTCTTTCTTTCTATAATGATCATTAAATAATTTAAATGTAACTCATGTGTACGTACGACCTACTGTCTCTATAATTATAACATAGTTCATAATTCATTACCATCATTTGTTATTATTTTTCAATGTATTGTTAATTTACTAAAATGATAATTATATAATGAATAATATTATTTTTATTATTTAAGAATATTCACATTGACTGTAGTCATAAAACCAATGTCTTTTTTGACTTATGTACCAAATATTGCAATAACATATGACATGAAACTAATTGATTGAGTAATTATTATAATTTGGTAATATGTGAAAATGAAGGAATAATAAAAATGAATAAATCTATCTAGAAAGTAAATAAGAAAAATCAATTACTATTATTTTTTATGATAAAAAACATACTTGATGATTATGACTAAGGGATAAAGTATTTATTTTTTAAAAATAATATTATAAACATTCCCTTAAAACAATCTCTTTCTTTGATGTTAATATTTATAAATTTATTTTATGGATGTATTTATATGGATATTAATGAATAATAAAGGATACTTTATATCCCTTTTTCGTTATTTGAATGTTTTTGAAGTGGAATATTTTTTTAAAATATTTTAATTTTTCTATAAAAGACAAATTGAATGTTCTATTTAAATGGATATGGAGACAACAAAATTTATCACTGCCATATTCATTATTTTTTTATTATATTACATTACAAGATTTCATGTCGTCTAAAATAAAAACACTCCTTATCTACATTATATTTATTTTGAAAAATGGTTACATAATTGAGTAGATATATAAATTTTAGAAAATTATATCTTATGGTGTTAGGAAATTTTTATGAGGAATGATTTTATATATTTGGTTATGATTGAAGGAATTTTTTATGATGATGAGTGACACTATTATAATTCAAGTCTAGTTTTGAACATTATGAATCACCATGGAATTGGGTAAAGGGATAATGTGAACTAACTAGGTTCATCCGATGATATTTATGTAAAATATTGTGTTGCTAATTCCAATTTTTACCATGATGGTTATTTTATATACATCGGTGATGATTATTCTATATATTTCCATGAAGGTCATAAATTTTTTTATTATAATATTAAAATGATTCTTCAAATTACCTACATGTTTTAAAAATTCATGTTATGGGTTTTTATGGAAATATTATAATATTACAAGGTAATAGATGATATATTCTATATATTAAGGATTAAATGTATAACTTCTTCAAAATATTTTAATATCTTTTCATGTTTTAAAAGAAATATTTTGGAGATTTATTTTCTCCTTTATGATTTCTTATGAAATGTTGTATGAATATATTTACGTATAAAATATTATTTCATGGGTATGAAATTTTTATTTTGCACCCAATTTTTATTTTAAAAAAAAATTATAAATATTCATGGATTAATAGATTATTTTATCTGTTTTAGGGTATTTTACTATGTCTTTTCTTCGGAAAACTTGTTTTAAAATGTTTTTTCAAATTTATTTACTATGAGAAGGGCAATTAATAAGAAAATTTGACACTCATGATAATTTTTCACGAAAATAAAAATTATTCCATTTTCAAAGTTTTATATTTTTTCAAAAATTGATTCTTTTAAAAGGTTTCTAGTTTTTATGTGTATCGGTTTCTTATGTAAGAGTTATGACCTTAAATTATAAAACAATAATCCTAAAAATTATTCAGGAACATATGAAATTGAATTCAATATTAAATTTATTAGAATATGTAATGATTAAAGTCGAGTCCTTAATGTTTGTATCAGATCAGGGATTATATTAGATTTGAGGTTAGGATGTCATTTTTACAAAAGTAAAAAGTCATTTGCAACCACAATGGATATAATCTTATAGATAACTATTATTATTTTGTATAAATAGAAAATATTTAAATATATCATGGTTAGGGATATCTTAATTTTTATCATCCTCATAATATAGTTTATTGTGATTTTATTAATATTCTCAGAGTAACCTTTTCTAGTTTAGTAAATGGATAGAACCACTAGGAACCAAAGTAACAGTTAATTTGAATGATAATTTTTTGGTTGTTTGAATGGGGAACATAAATAAATTATAGTTTTAGTGAAAATGTTTTTGGTTAATGATGACTATATATCACAACTTATTATTAACATTGTGAACCAAAATGAAATTTTCCAATCATAAAATAAGAGAGAAGTGAATATCCTGGGAATTTTAAGTAATAATGATCATAATGGTAAAAATATTAAATGGATTATGTGTCATTAATTTAGGATGAATCCCCCAACAAAATAACATAAAAGCTGAGGATGATGTTTTTTATTTGGTAAAGGAGAGAATAAATTATTAATATGTCATTAAAAAAGTAGGCGTTCTGGTCACACTATGAAGAGAAATAAATTTATTCCCAACGAGTCCATTGAATGTATAAATGTTATGATTATGGGAATTATGAAAATAGTTTTCCAAGGGTTAAATAACATTAACGTGATCGTCCATAACATATAGATGAATGATTATAATTTCATTATTCAATTGTTGTTGAATATTAAGGAATCACAAATAAAATCGGAATTTTGTGGATTATATCATGAATTGTGTTTGGTTATATTTGAGGATTATTATAGGATTCATATTATATTTATATATTGGAAACATTAATGACTATGTTGAAAATTAATGGTTAATAGAAAAAATTGAATGAGTAATGTTTCTACATATTATTATTCAAGAGTTATGATGTGGTGTTATATTTAATTTTATAACCCTGCTCTTTATTACAAACATAAACATTATTTTTGACATAAAATATTCTCTTGATTCAACATAGAAGATAGGGAGTTCTAGTGTATTTGTGTAATAGGAACATTACATAACAACTTAGAACATAAGATACACAACATATTTATTGAAAACATCATTTACATGACCACTACATTCCATCGTACTTTGCATTGCATGGGATAACCTGAGGACATGAATAAGAAAAGGTTGAGCTATAAATCCCACTAACGGAGTAAAGAATTTATAACATGAATATTACCATACATGTTTTTATATTTATATATAAATGGAGTGACGGAGAAACATTAATATAAAGGCATGATATAACATGATTATCACAACATGGAAATGTGGCAACAACACTTAATAAGGAATTAGCATGAGCCAAGGCTCATCGCACATGGATCAGGAGTGAACCCTCATTTCACTTGAATCAATACTAAACCCTCACTGCACTTGAATTATCACAAGTCGATACTCGTTTCACAAGACATATAATGATACAATACTTAACCCAATTCTTTAGAGTGCTATGAGGGTGCACCCTTCTTAAACATTTCATTTCATGCATAAGTGTGCCACATGGATCATAAAACATTGAATCATTCAAAATCATAATTTATTTCATGTTTAAGGAATTTATAATACATACATGAATGTAACATTCAATATGTATTTGTTCATAAAGGCGAATACCCTTGATAGAGACATGGGTACAGTATTCACTACACAATGATCTTGGCTTGGAAAAAACGCAATGCAATTTCCGCAACGTAACAGCGTGACATAAGAACTCCTAAAATTTTTTGATTAGATATATATGTGTGTCTCATAATATTTACATGAAATTGATAGTAATAGGGTCATATTGGTACATTTTATAAGATAAATATTGGAATTTGGATTCATAATACAAAAAAATTGCTTGCATGTAAATGGGGAGAGATAAATTTCGTGCAGAATTTTGGCATGGTAACGAGTGTACATGAAAGGCATTAATTAGAGAGAAAGGGGTTATATAATCATTGAAACATGAATAGGTCAGTAAGGGTGGAGGTGAAAAATTATACCCTAACATTTATAATTGAAAATAAAAGGACATAACAATATTATGAAACATGGATAAAATGAGAAAGGATAGATTCCCTTACGTGAAAGTGTGATCCCAAAGGCATGGGAGAGGCTTGAGAGAGACTTCTTGGGAGCATGGGGAGCTATGGGGGGATTATAGAGAGAGAAGGTATGATGTTATACAAACTAAACTGCCTTTGAGTGAAGAGTAAGTGGGTTCTTTTGTGGGTTTATATAGGAATGGAGAAGAAATTCTTTATTATTTAGGATTGGGACACCACACATAAAACTAATCAAAACCACAATACAGCCCATGGTTTTTCCCATGTATTTTTTTAAAGGGTAGTGTAAAACAATATTTTATAAGGAAAATGGCCGAACATCATAAAATAATAGGTTTTCTTATGTATAGGTGAGTCACACTCTCATAGAAAACAATTAAAAAAGACAAAATGTTTTATATGTCTTGGAGGGTCCACTAAAGCTTTGTAAATTAAATAAAACAAAAATAAAATCAAATTATTTTAATGGAAAAAGATTTATTGTCCAAAAATAATATTTATTTTATTTTAATTCTTCACTTTTGGGTCATTATGATGTCATGAAACACATTATATAATTAAACAGTATATAATTATTACCATAAAATTCGACTGTCTCAGAAAATAATGAAAATTTAACAATTAGAAAATATCAATGTCATGATTCCTAAAATAATACTTATTTTATTTAAATAATTTTCTAAATATATGAATTTTTTATTTTAAAATAAAAATAACCATTTATATAAAATTCATGGGTTTTGACAAAAACATCTTTCAAAAAATAATAAATATTACAATTGAATTCATAAAGTAATATGATAATTTATATTGAATAAAAATTTATTTTATAATATTAATAATATTTTATTAAAATATTATATAATTAATAAATCCATTATTTCATAAAAATATATTTCTTAGTTGAATATTACCCAAAATTACTATTGGTTATTTAATAACTATTTACAAATTAACAATAATAAAATGATTGCATATACAAAAATATTGAACGTAGTCATAATGATAGGGTCTTGTTACAAAACCCATTATAACAAATGAATAATACCAAATTGTAAGGTGTGTGATGGAGACATAATCTTGGGGTGGCTCGGATAACATTGCTCGAGTGGTAATATCAATCTACTTCTACTTCTCTCATAGACGGTTCCGCTCGAGCATAACGTATTCAAGATAACATTGGGATTGGTCAACATCGAAGCTCAAAAAAGCCACCTCCTTTCCGACCAACAAATGGGATTCATATGAGGAAGGTCTACTGGATGAGACCATCACTTCCTTTTAATGGGTAAATTGGATTCGTTAAAGGCCTATATTTATACAAATCGTGTGATCACGGTTCACTAGATATATTAGAAATGGTCACAATTCTTTATGTTATTTTAAAAACCAAAAACCTAAAATTGAATAAGATCAAATTTTATATATCCATATTATATAATAATAAATTTAATTGGATTAGGAGAAATATTCATTAATGATTTTTTGGGTTGTCACAATCATCCCCCCATAAAAAATTACATCCCCACAATTTGATTACATATAAAAAGAAGACTGAAATTTAAACACGATTTCAGGGTTTCTTATGCACCATCATTAAACATTCCCCCACCCTCATTATCACGTCTATCATAGATAGATAAGGTCCACATAGTGCAACAATACCTTAATGCATATTCAAATTCTTTTACTTATTTAGTCCAGACGCAGTCCGTGCAACTTGGATCGTACCAATGGAAAACATGATGCAATTTTGGAAAATATTTTTTACTAACATATAGTTTCAAAACATCACCATGTACAAGATTTTGTAAAAAGGTCTGACAGAGTAAGATTTGAAATATTTGAAATGAGGTTCTTCTAATATATTGTCTATGTTTCCAAAAATACTGGAAGACATGAATATATATATAGACTGCTCGGAGGTCTCCCTCTTCAGCAGCTGCCCTAAAATAAAACAGTGCATCATACTATCTTGACATGGTAAAATATTTGAGAATAACCTGATGGTACCTCTCTCATTTTGAAAGTTGGTAGAGTTGGGAGCTTAATATTTGATCCTAGGTGTGAAAAGATCCCTAATGATTCCATGTAATGGAGGAGGTGTTTGATATGTCGTAGATACTCTTGCAGGGAAGTTGTTCATTGGAATAGGAATTGATGTTATTCGAGCTTGAATTCACAATAATTATATCCATAAATTCATAAGGAAGGGACAATAGTGTTGTATTATATTCTTTCCCTTCTATCTCGAAACTATCATTTATCCTACTAAAGAAACATATCAAATTTTGAGTTACCCATTAGACTTGATAAAACTGTGATTTTAAACTACTTTAATTCTAATGATTCATTATTACATATTGAATGGAATGTTAGGGGTAACAGATAAAGGGTAATAAAAAGTCAAAAAACAGATGAATTATAAATTAATTTTAATTCCTTAACTTATGAATATATAAAATTTAATCTATGTTATCCTTGATCTACTTTCTAACATATATTCTTAGGAAAGTTTTTAAACTCCATTAATAGTGGATCATACTAAGCTTGTGAATTTACAAAATAATATCCCCCATCATTTTTGTAACCAAGAGTGAAGAAAGGATTATTTTCATGTTCTATGATACCCCGGGTCAAGCCCAAAACCCCTTGTTAGGTTTTTTACCCCTTGGTACATCTCTGCCAGAGATGCCTCTACCTGCTCGTATCCAGACATGAATGTATTTTCTTAATAAAACACTTACTCAATACTCACCAAAACATAGGTATGTTTTTATTATACTTAGTCTCATCCCTAAGGATTTACATCAGTTTTTTATCCAACTGCCAAAAATAAACAGGCCTCACTCTGACGTAAACTATAACAACCCTTCTCTTTATTACACAATTAAACATGATTTATTACATAAAATATTTACTTGATACAACATAGAAAATCAAGAGGTCTAGTGTGTTTTGGGATTAGGAACATAACATAACAACTTAGAACATACAACACACAACATCTTTATTGAAAAATTCCTTTACATGACATATACATTCCCTTATACTTATCATTGAATGGGATAACCTGATGACATGCATAAAAAAAGGGTGAGCTATAAGGCCTATTAAGGGAGTAAAAAAGGTATAACATGAAGATTACTGTACATTTAATGATATAGAAATATAAATGGAGAGAAATAGAAACATTAACCTAAAGGCATGATATATCAAGATTATTATTACATTGAAATGCGACAACAACACTTAACATGGAATTAGCATATTCCAAGAATCATTGCACATGGAGCATGAGTAAACCCTAATTGTACATGAAACACAAGTAAACCCTCATTACAATTGAATTTGAATGAGTCAACACTCATTTCACATGACGTATCATGATACTATACTAAACCCAATGCATTGGAGCACTATCAGGGCACACTCATCTTAAACAGTTCATTTCATGCTTAAGTGTTTTACATGGATCATATAACATGGAGTAATTCAACATCATATGTAATTCCATAATTAAGGAATGTGGAATACATACATGGAAATACTATTTAATATTTATATTTGAAAAAATGATAATAACCTTTATAGAGACATAGATATGGTATTCAATACACAATGATCTTGAATTGGAAAAATGCAGTGCAATTTCAAAAGCATACCGGTGTGACATAAGAACTCATCAAAGTGGATGATGAGAGATAAAGGGGTGTATCATCATATATAAATGAAATAGATAGTAAGGGGGTCATATATATACATTTACCAAGATAAATAATGGAATTTGGATTCATAATACACAAGAATTTCTTGAATGTAAATTGGGAGAGATGAATTCCTTATGGAATTTCGGCATGGTAACAGGTGAACATGAGAGGAATTAATGATAAAAAGGGGGTATCTAATCATTCAAAAATGAATAGAGCGGAATATGAGAGGTGATAAATCATACACCATCATTTAAATTGAAAATAAAAGGACATAATAATACTAAGAAACATGGAAAAAATGAGAAAGGAAGGAATCCCTGACATTGATGTGTGATCCCAATGTCTGGGGAGAGGCTTGAGAGAGGATTCTTGGGATATGTGGTCTCCTTGGGAGGATTATATAGAGAGTAATGAAGAGGATGTAAGAACTCAAAATTCATTGAGTGAAGAGGAAGCCGGAGATTGGGATGGTTTATATTGGACAGGAGAGGGAATTCTTTATTATTTAGGTTTGAGACATCACACATTTAACTAATCAAAACCACATACAAGACCATGGTTTTTCCCCATGGTTTTTCCAAAGGGTAGTGGGAAAAATTATTTTATATGTAAAATGTCTGAATCTCATAAAATAATAGTTTTGATTATGTTTAGGTGAGTCACACACTGAAGGAAATCAATTTAAAAAGATAAAATGTTATATAAGTCTTGGAGGGTCCCCTAGAGCTTTGAGAAATAAATCAAAAAAATATAAAATCACATTATTTTAATGGTAAAAAATATATTGTCAGAAAATAATGTTTATAGTATTTTATTACATCCCAATTGGGTCATTATGATGTTATAAAACACATTATATATTTTAACAGTATTTTATTTTTAGCCAAAAATTCGATTGTCTTAGAAAAATATGAAAAATTAACCATACGATAATTTTGAAATCTTGATTCAAAAAATAATATTCATTTTATCTAAATAATTTTCAAAATATATATATTATTTACATGTAAAATAAAAATCAACATTTGTCGAAAATTCATGGGTTTTGACAAAAACAGCTTTCAAACCATAATAAAAATTAAAATTGCGTTCATAAAATTATACAATAATGTATATTTAATAAAATGAAATTTAATAATAATAATATTTTATTAAAATATTATTTAATTAAAAAATAAATTAATTCCTAAAAATAGATTTAATAGTTTATTATTAACTAAAAATACTATTTTTGCTTTAAAAATTATTTATAATGTAACAATAATAAAATGACTGAACATAAAAAAATAATGTACATAGTCATAGTGCTATGGTATTGTTACATAAACCCTTATTAAACCCACATAATACCAAAGGGAATGTTGTGCGATGGTGACAGACACTTGGGGTGGCTTAAATAACATTGCTTGAGTGGTAATCCCTATCAACTTCCACATCTGTCGTAGGTGGCTCCGCTTGAGCGTAACGTATTCTAGCTCGCCTTGGGCTTGGTCAAGAGCGACGCCCAATGATTCCACCTCCTTTCCGATATCCAAAAAAAGGGTTTCGTATGGGTAATTTCTACTGGATGAGGTCATTGATTCCTTTTTATGAGTAAATTGGATTAGTAAAAAGGTCAATATTTATACAAATAATGTGATCACGGTTCAATGACAATATTAGCAATGGTCAAAACTATTAACGTTATTTTAAAATCCAATAACATAAAACCAAATAAGTTAACATTTTATATATTCATTTTAAATAATAATACATTTAATTAGATCAATATAAATTTTCATTAATGAATGTTTGGGTCGTCACAATCTTCTCCCCTTAAAAAAAATTTTGTCCTCACAATTTGATTACATACTAAAAGAAATCTCAAATTTAAAACATGACTTCACGGTTTCATAACCACCATCATTAAAAATACCCCAACCCTCATTATCACATCGATCATGGAGAGTGAGGGTCCACTTAGTACAACAATACCACACTGCACATTCAAATTCTTCCTCCTCCTTAGTCCAGACGCAATCCGTGAAACCTGGATCGTACCAATGGAAAATATGATGCAATTTTTGAAAATGTTTGTTACTAATGTATAGTTTCTAATCATCACTATGTACCATGTTTTTGTAAAATTGTCTAACATTGTCATATTTGAAATTTTTGAAATGTTGTTCATCTAATATATTATCCACGTTTCCATAAATACTGATAGACCAGACTACATACATATATATGATTCTCTATGGTCTCCCTCTTCAGCAGCGATTCTAAAATCAAATAGTGCATCATAATATTTAAATAGAGTGAAATATTTGAAAATACTCTGATGGTGCCACCCTCATCTTGAAAGGTGGTAGATTTTGGAGTTTAATATTTGATCAGAGGTCTGCTATGATCCCTGATGATTTTGTGGTATGGAGGATGTGTTTGATATGTCATAGATAATATTATAGGAATCTTGGACATTGGAAATGGTTTTGATGCTATATTATCTTGACATCACAATAATTATATCTAGAAAGTCCTCAGTAAGGGACACGAGTTTTGTATGAGATTCTTCCCCTTCCATCTCGAAACTATCCTTTATCCTGCGGACAAAAAATATAAAATTTTGATTTAACCTCTAGAGATGATAAAATTGTGAAATTAAACAACATGACGTCTAATTATTTATTATTCCTTCATGGAAGGAAAGTTAGGTCTAACAGATAAGTGTTAATCCAAAGATAAAAAAGGACGACTTATAAGTAACATTAATTTCGTTATCTTATGAATCTATAACCTTCAATCTATATTATCTATGATTTAATTTCTATCATATATTCTTAGGAAATTTTTTAAGTCCCTTATAAATTGTTCATACTAAGCCTGTGAATTTACAAAAGCATATCCCTTGGGAGTTTCATAACCAAGAGTGCATAAAGGCACATTGTCATGTACTAGGATACCCCTGGTCAAGCCCAAAACTCGATGATGGTGTTTCCACCACTAGGTACATTTGTTCCAGAGTACCCACAACCTACTCGTATCTATACATAGATGTATTTTCATGATAAACAACTTACTCAATACTCACAAAAAATACTGATGTTTTTATTATACATAGTCTTATCCATAAGTCATTACAACAAGTTTCTAATCCAAATCCCTAAAATAACTAATCCTCCCTTTGATACCAACTATAACAATCATGCTCTATATTACACACTTTAACATGATTTGTTACATAAAAAAGTCATTTGATGCCACATATAATAATGATAGGCCTTGTGTCTTTGGGGCTTAGGAACATTAAATAACAGTTTAGAACAAAAAACACACAACATCATTATTGAAAACTTCCTTTACATGAACACTACATTCTCTCGTACTTAGCATTACATGGGATAACCTGAGGACATGCATACGAAATGGGTGAGCTATAAATTCTAGTAAGGGAGTAAACATGGTATAACATGAAGAATAACTTACATGTTAGGTAATACAAATATAAATTTAGTGCAAGAGAAACATTAACCTAAAGTCATCAAATTACATGATTATCATAACATGGAATTGTGGAAAAAATACTTAACATGGAATTAGCACGAGCCAAGGATCTTTGCACATGGAGCAGGAGTAGAACCTCATTGAACATAAAGCACAATTAAACTCTCATTTCACTTTAATTAGCATGATTCAACACTCATTTGAAATTAATTATCTTGATTCTATACTTTACCCAATGCACTGGAGCGCTATCAGGGTGCACCCTTCATAGACATTTCATTTCATTCATAAGTGTGCCATATGGATCATATAAAATGGAATCATTCTACATTATAAGTTATTCCACGATTAAGGAATTTGGAAGAAAAACAAGAATCTACCATTAAATATGTATATATTCATATAGGTGAATACCCTTTATAGAGACATGGGTATGGTATTCAAAACACAATGATCTTGGCTTATAAAACCACAGTGCAATTCCGGCAGCGTAACAGTGTGACATAAGAACTCACAAAAAATGGTTCATGAGAGATAAAGGGGTATCTCATAATATTTACATGAAATTATTATTAAGGGGGTCATATAGGTACATGTCTCAAGATAAATAATAGAATTTGGATTCCTAATACAAAATAATTTCTTGAATGTAAATGGGGAGGGAGAAATTCTTTCAGAATTTTGGCATGGTAACGAGTGTGCATGGGAGGAATTAATGAGAGAAAAGGGGGGGTCTCTCATCATTGAAACATGAAGGGGGATGTATGGGTGATGTTTTAAATCCTACACCAACATTTATAATTGAATATAAAATGACATTACGATATTAAGAAACTTTGATAAAATTAGAAAGGAAGGAATCCCTTACTTTAATGTGTGATCCCAAAGGCTTGGGAGAGGCTTGAGAGAGGCCTCATAGGAGACTTGGGCACCTTTGGAGGATTCTAGAGAGAGGGGGGAAGAGGTTTTACGAACTCAATAATATTTTAGTGAAGATGAAGTGGGAGGTAGGGTTGGTTCATATTGGAAAGGAGAGGGAATTCTTTATTATTTAGGTTTAGGACACCACACAATAAACCAATCAAAAACACAAACCATCCCATGGTTTTTTACCATGTTTTTTTACAAGGGGTATTGGAAAAAAATATTGTATAATTACAATGGCCTAAATTCATAAAATAATAGGGTAGCTTATGTGGAGGCACGTCTCACTCACAAGAAAAACAATTTAAAAATACAAAATGTTTTATAAGTCTTGGATAGTCCACTAATTATTTGTAAAATAAATAAACCAAATCTAAAATCAAATTATTTTAATGGTAAAACATATATTGGCCGAAAAAAAATTTATAGTATTTTATTACATCCCTATTGGGTCATTATGATGTCATAAATATCATTATATATTGAAACAGTATTTAGTTTTTACCCAAAAATTCAACTGTGTCATAAAACATTGAAAAAATAACCATTAGATAATTTTGACATCCTGATTCCAAAAATAATATTAATTTTATCTAAATAATTTTCTAAATATGTGAATTTTTACTTTTAAAATCAAAATTGACATTTATCGAAAATTCATGGGTTTGGATAAAAATAGCATTCAAAGCTTAATAGAAATTACAATTGCATTTACAAAATAATAAGATAATGTAAATTTATTAAAAAGTGATATAATAATAATAGAATTTTATTAAAATATTATTAATTTCAAAACAATTAATTCATAAAAATATATTTTTTTGTTGAATATTTACTAAAAATAATATTTTTATCTTAAAAATATTTAAAAAGTAAAAATAATAAAATTAATGCACATTCAAAAATAATATACATTGTCAAAGTGCTAGGGTATTGTTAAATAACCCCTTATAAACCCCACATAAGACCGAAGGGTAAGGTGTGCGATGGTGAGAGACTCTTGGGGTGGCTCAGATAACATTTCTTGAGTGGTAATCTCTACTAGCTTCCACTTCTCTCATACGTGGTTCCGCTCGAGCTTAATGTATTCAAGCTCATATTGGCCTTGGTCAAGAGGGAAGCCCAATGACGACACATCCTTTCCGAGCTTTGAAAAATGGGCATCATATGGGGAAATTTTACTGGATGAGGCCATCTATTCCTTTTCTTGAGTAAATTGGATTCGTTAAATTCCTATATTTATACTAATAATGTGATAACAATTCAACGACTATATTAGCAATAATCAAAATTCGTAAAGTTATTTTAAAATCCAAAAACATAAAACCAAAGAAGTTCACATTTTATATATCCATTTTACATAAAAATACATTTAATTAGATCAAGATAAATTTTCATTAATGAATGTTTGTGTTGTTACATTTTAGGATTATCATAAAAGGAAATACCAAAACACTCCTTTTAGGGTTTTATGTTATGGGAATAATTTGGGATACATTTAATGTGTATTGGTAAATGTTTGAGATATATGTTACCTTTATGCTTTACATGTGATAAATTTATTTAAGGAAGAAAAATCTCTTCATTTTTTTCATGTAGGTTTAAAGGTATAGATAACCAGTAGGGTTTATATAATATTTGATAATTATTAATACTTTTTAAGATGTTAATAAAATTTATAGGAATGTCATAGTATTTATATAAATATATTATTTGAAAAAGCGATACCAACAAGATATGTGATATCCTATCATAAAAAAATGTTAGTAGGGAATAAATCCACAGTCAGGGGTAGACAAGGGAACAATGCCAACCACTAAAATATGAGAAATCCTAATATAAACAAGGGATTAAAAAGTGATTTGTTGATTAGAATATTAATGTTATTTTTGAAAATTTTCACATATTTTGGAATTTTATTTTATTATGGAAGACATAATATTATGGGATTTAATTGAATTTTCATTTGGAAGGATATATTATTTTAATGTGGAATTATTTTGATTTAGGATAATTATGAAAATGATTAGAATATTTCTTAGATGATATGATTATGGAATATAATTTATTATTTATGGGATTTTGTGTTAAATTAATTTTGGGAAAATATGTAACCATACCCTTTATATATTTTTATTTTAACCTTATTTTGATATATTTTCATAAATATTTATATTTGTTATTTGTTTAATGATATATGTTGAAATTTGGTTGTTGCTGTTCTGGATTTGGAGATTGAAATTATATTTCTTTATATGAAAATTAATTATTTTGGGGAATTATCTTATCTTTTCATAAACATTTTGGATTGTATTAATGTGAAAATAAATGAGGTATTTCTTTTACCAATTTGATGAAATATATAATATGATAAACGATGGTTTTAGTGCTTCAGGAACAATGAAATAATCACAAGTACACATTGTAAGGAGAAAAAAATTCTATTGTAGTAGACATTGAATTAGTGGATTTAATTATAATTATCATGTAAGTATATTTTCTTATGTATTTAGTCTAGATGGTAAAATAATTCCCCAACACTTTAAAAAGGATCTTGAAACAAAAATGTTACCCTATCACCTTCATTTCTAATAAATTGATGGACTCCTCACCCATAATAGATTTATGATTTTCTTTTACTTTATTCTCACCATGTTTTATGTCACTCTACATTCATTACTAGAATTTTGAGTTATATCCATGGATTTATAGCCATAATTTATAAAAACCATGGCTATATCCAACCTTATTGTGATGACCCAATGTATTTCAATCGAAATTTCCTTTTTATGATTATGTCATATTAACACATGAATGAAAAAAATTAACTAGTAAGTACTGTGTGACCTTTAAAAATAATATTGACACCTTTGTGTTTGGAATTTTGAAAATCTGGCGTACACAGTTGCAATCAAAAAGTTATTTGGAGTGTAATACGACCAAATTATTTTTTGGTGAATGGTAACATACCCTAATGAAAAGTAGTTTTAACCATATGAATGGTGAAATACCATAATGAATAGTAACCTTACATATGGTTGTATATGAATAATATTTATGCGAATGTATGATGTAACTATATTTTTGAATAAGTAAATAAATGATTTAGAATAGTGTTTTTAGAATAAATTACACTTTTAATTAAATATTAAATTAATAACATTTAGAAAATTATTTTTGAAAAATGGATTTCATTTTTATATTCTACACGTTAAAAAAATTTAGGGTAAATTATTAGAATTTTTCTAAAATACTTGAATTTTTAGTGAATAGTAAAATACATTAATTTACTATATAAATTAATTATAATTAAAATCCACTATTTCTGACATCATAAGTGATGTAAGAACCCAAATCTAGAACCCAAATGCACTTATGACTATTTTTTTCAGGTAATCATATGTATTTATTTTCTTATGGAAAACTAATAGACTAATGATTATAATATTATAAAAACCCTCATCTCATCCACTATAAATATCACCCCTCCTTACCTCTTCTCTTCACTCATATAAAGACCTGTTCGTTACCTATATTCTACCCAAATGTGTTATCAATATCCTCCTACATGTCCAACATCCCTTGGTCTCCTCAAAAGGCCAAATCCTCTCCAATTAAGAAGATTTCAAGCAAAATTGAATCAAGAAGTAAATTCCACTTTTCTTTTCTATCTTTTTCTTTTCAAGTTTAATTTTTTCTATTCAATCCATACCTCCCATCATCAAAATTTTATGAAAAAATCAGTACCTTAAATGTACTAGAATTTTTTATGATAATTTTATATGTTATTATCATATCTCCTTCATTCTTATTTTATTTTAGAAGTAATGACACCGTCAGGATGTGTTAATATACAGCATTCAAGGATGATTGGTTTTCAATTTCCATTACAGTCTTCAATTCTGGTCATGAAACCATTTCAATGGTTGAAACCGACCAATATATTATTATTATTCCTCAAATATGGTTCTGGAATACTTTTTTACACTTTCTTTTGATTTATAAATCAAAACATGTTCTTTCTGTCCAAAAACAGCTAATTAACATAAAACATATCACTAAAGATTTACATAATGTTTAATCATCACTCCATGTAACCAAATTAAATTTTCAACCATGTACCAATCTAATAGTTCAATAATAAAATATAACTTCAGTCCTGGATAACCACCTTCTTCATACATGTTTATCAGAACATGAACATAAGTAAACTGATCATTAAAACCATAGAAGTCAATGGACCCGAACAATGGAATTGTACCTCAAAACCAATAAAAATGTTTATAATTTAACATAAAATTGATATAATAAATATTTTACAAATAGAATATTTTATGTAATAATTAATTAATGGACCTTATTTTGTTATTTATTTAATTAAGTTCATGGAAAGATCACCATTGATTTTAAGGTAAGGGATCCTCTCTATTTCAATTTTATTCAAGATTGTCCTCTAACATAGGTTATTTTATGTGTAATTCCTAGTGATGTGGTATTATTACACACCTCCCCCATACAATTTTCATGATTTATGAAATATGATAAATCCATTTATCTCTCATTAATCACTCTTAAGTACACCTAATACAATGCCGATATTCCATTAGGGGATTCCACCCGAACATCCATTATTCTTTTGGGTTCCTTTATCTTTCTTTTTACCCTAATGAAGTTGTATTTTTATTTTTAAAACATTTAAATACTTTTTATATGCTCCAAAATCATTTTCCTAGGTCCATATTACATTCTCTTTCGAGGGTATACATGTTTTCAAGTGATTCCCTCCTCAATACAACTTGATAAGAAAACCTGTTTTGAGGGAACATCCTAAATTCTTACCTGACATCAATTGAACACTATATTCTATTTTATACCACCATTATCTTTATAAAATAAGAATAAATTTTGGGAAAACCGTCCTAGTTGACATATAATTATTTAGTAAGGATTGTTCCCTTTTCTATTTTAAAGCTATAGAATACATTCCTTAAAACCGCTCAAAATTTTTTTAGGCTAAAATTTCTTGAATACTTTTTCATACATGTTGTAACTTGTAAATTTTCTCACTTAAAATCATACATTTTTATTTCCCCAAATGAATTTCTGTGTATATTTTAGTTCCTTTCTTTTGGGGACACTTTTATGACATGACCATTTATTATGCTTTATGACATGATTGTGGTACCCAATTCTTTCCATGGGAAACCCTTTTTTTATGTAAGATATTTTATGTATGATTATTTATATGGAAAAAATATTAATGTAATTTTAAGATGGGTGTTCCAATATATTACTCCAATGAATGGATTAAAGATAAATCACCTGAGATGTTATGTGTGACGATCTTACTGGTGAGCCTTAGTTTGGCTACTATGTGAAATGATCTAGACAGTTATCCTTGAATCATAATAATGTAATGTTTGATGTTTCTTCCAAATTTCATTGATTACATGTTTAAATGATACCATATTTATATGTTCTGATTTGATATGTTACATTCCATTTTTATATATTTATGTCATGTATTCTAACCGACATTCTAACGATTTATTCTTATTCTTATTCCCTTTGTTGGTTTTTAGATCAGCCCATGATTCATGTGATCCCCATGGTATGGAATGCAGGTGTAAGGGCACAAGGGAATTTAGGATCTATTTATAGAGAATAAATAAAGAATCATTTTTGAGCACCATGTTTTAGGTTTTCTGTACCTATTCATAAAAGACACTAGACATAATGATCCTTAACTTGTACTTTCATGTTTAATTATTCTTAAAATCAATTAATATTATGTATAAAAGGATAGGGTCAGTATATTTTGTATCATACGATGGTCTAGTTATTTTTCGAGATTAGTAATAGAGAACCTTAGAGAGAACCTTAAGGATGAGACAAAGTAAAAGAAAACATCCTAAAATTTTGGTAAGTATAGATTAAGTATTTTATCAATAAAATACATCCATGTATGGATAAAAATAGGTAGAGGTAGATCTAGCACCTATGTACCTGGGATTGAAAACTCCGATAAGGAGTTTCTCACCATACCTATGGTATTACGGTATATGACAATGGGACTTGCTGTACTCTTGGTTTGACACTCCTCGGGGTCATCCTTTTGTAAATTAATGAGCTTAGTAAAAACCATTTATTATGGAATAAAAAAATTACCCATATGAATATAAGTTAAGATATTTATTAAGGATATACTAGATTTAAACATAAAGAATCACATGTAAATATATACATCTCCATTACATGTTATACTTTTATGTTCATCCATGTCCTTTTTATATTCAATAACTAAGTATTCAATCCCTCTAATTGTATGTTCTTTTTCTTAGTTAATGGAAGAAAATAGAATAAGATGTTCCAACAACCAATGTGATATTAAATGTAAATATTTTCCAAATGATTTCTTAGATATGATGGGAACATAGTCTAAAAACATCATAGAAGTACTTGCTCAACTGGATCAAGTTATGCATAATAACATGAATAATGTGGAACACCCTCCTCCTCCAAGGAAATAGTACATTTCCTTATAATCCTTCATGCGGAAAAGGACTCCCATGTTTATAAGATCTTCTAATACATTACTCACAGAATAGTGGATGAATATTATAAAAAGCATATTCTTGGTCCTCCATTTCTTAGAAGAAGAGATAGTTGTACTGATAGTGTATTATTTTGATGGGTAAGCTTATCAATGATGCATAATGACCAATAATACAAATTAACAAGTGGAAATTGATTTCATTTATTGAGATGAATTCAAGAGGATGTTTTTCAGTAGATATATTCCTTGAACCATCCGTCTCAAGATGGAAAGAGAGTTCATCAGAATCAAGAATAAGGAAGATGCGTCCATCAAGTTGTGTTAAGAAAACATCACAAGACATGGAAGTTAATCCTCTATATTTGTCATGAACACTGAAAGCAAGTTGTGTCACTTCTATAGTGGAATAAATCCATGTATACAAAAAGCATTGTTGATTCTAGACTTCAACAGTTATGAGGAGATTCTACATTGTTCACTTAAGGTTGAAATGGAAATTAGAGACTCTCAATGGTATCATGTGCCAGGTGGTAAGAAGGATAAAATGGAGAACAACATGAGAGGTTAAACAAAAAAATCACATGATGGAAATAAACCCAAATATAATACTTATTAAAGTTTTGGGAAGAAACATCTTGGGAACTATCTTAAGGTAACCAATAATTGATTAAAATGTGGATGAATGGGACATCTGGCCAGGAACTGATTACTGGATATAAAGAATCCAGATAGTACGGATGAATAAAAGAAGTTTCAGATCAACACTTATCTTATAGTGCAATTTTACATCTACAATGAGCATGGGAATTATGTGAAAAATTTCCCTATGTCGACGGTTGTCGGTGGAAATCAACAACAAACACTAGGGAAACAAAAAAGGGATTATGATATCACTACTTCGGAGGTGGAGCTTGAAAATTATGTTCTTACATGTACGCTCGTTATTCTTTCAATAATGGTAAATGTACTATTTGATTCTAGTTTTACACATTCTTTCATATCATGAATGTTCATTATAATTATTCAAGATCCACATCAAAATTTGGAGGATAAGTTATTTGTGAGAACATCGAATGGATAAATTTTTTTATCCATGGTTAATAACTCATCCTAAGTTAATGATTGTATAATGAAACTCCTAGAAAATATTTTAATACTTTCATTAGTGGAGTTCGATGCTATCTTGGGCTTGGACTGGATATCAATATACAAATAAAATATCAACTATTAGGAAAGGTAAATTAGTCTTCACATCCCGAATCATCCTTAGATTCCTTATAATGTATGGATGAAGATAAATATTTTTAGAATCTTTGTCTCGGGTGTGGATATTAATTCTTTATAAACAAGCAAGTCTAATTCAAATGATTGGGGAAATGGAGAGAATCAGGCATAAATACTTGCGCATAGTGAAGGATTACACTTATGTATTACCTGAAGTGTTAGCTGGTAATCCTCCTGAAGGAGAGGATGAGTTTTCAATTGAACTTATTCCTGGATCTCTCCCCATATCAAAGAAACCTTATAGAATGATCATCGTAGCGTTAGAGGTGCTGAAATGTAATTACAAGAGAATCTGGAGAAGGGTTTTATATGCACGAGTGCTTCACCCTTGGGTGTAGTAGTCCTCTCCATTGAGAAGAATGATGGATTATTGTTCTTTTTCATTAATTATTGTGGGCTCAATAAAATGTCAACAGAGAACAAGTATCACCTTCAACAGATAGATGTCTACTTCTATCAAATTTTTGGGGCCAGTTATTTCCCTAAGGTTGAACTTCAGTCGGGATATTACCAGTTAAAGGTGGGGAATGAAGATATTCCCATGACATCATTTCAGAAAAGGTATAGAAACTAAAAGTAAATAGTAATTCCCTTAGTAATCACTAATTCTCTAGTAATTTCCATGGATTTAATGAATAGAGTCTTTAGTGATTACCTAGAATAATTTTTGGCAGTCTTTAGTGACGATATTATGATATACACCAAAATATTAGAGGATCATGGGGAGAATTTGTATACTATTTTAAAAAAAATTTAATTCAGAATTTCTCTGGAAATCATATTAACTGTGAGTTTTGGATGGTGGAAGTATCATTCTTGGGGCATTTATCATTAGAAAATGTATATCTGTTGACCCTTCCAAGACAAAGGTAATTGAA
The DNA here is from genome assembly GCA_963277665.1 of Viscum album. NCBI lineage: Eukaryota > Viridiplantae > Streptophyta > Magnoliopsida > Santalales > Viscaceae > Viscum > Viscum album. The sequence goes on along the minus strand of OY728141.1, from coordinate 1,421,755,853 downwards.
GAGTGGCCCGGGACTACATTGGTAATGGAGATCAGAATCTTTTTGGGTCTAGATGTGTATTGTTAGTTATTTTTGAGAACATGTCATGATTTTTCAAACCTAATGACCCAGCTGACACGGATGAGAGTAATGCTTGTCTGGACTCATGAATTTGAAGACTATTTCAATGAGTTGAAAAAGACTCTTATCAATGTGATGGTACTCACACTCACAATAACTGGATAACTCTATGTGGTGTAGATTGACACTTCAATGAAGGGATTAGGATATGTGTTAATGAATAATTAGAAAGTGATATTCTATGCCTCATGGCATCTAAAAATTCACCATAAAAACTATACTATGCATGATCTGGAGTTGGCCGTAGAGATCTTTGCGTTAAAAATATGGTGGTAGTATCACTATGGGGATAAGTGAGAGATATATACAAACCACAAGAGTCTCAATTAAATATTCACATTGAAAGATCACAATATTCCCCAGTGATGATAGATAGTTATCATCAAATATTATGACTTATCAATCTAGGACCATCATGGTAAGGCAAATAAGGTGGAAGATGCTCTATGTAGAAATAATCATACATCGTTATCAATGATGGGAATTGAAATGGATATATTCTTATTAGATTTGAAGATGATAGAAATGGGAATCATTAATGGAGGAAAATCATTAATCCATTCTCATATAATTTCTCAACCATCCCTCATGGATAAAATAAAGGATGCTCTATAAAAATATGAGGAAATTCAGAAATGGTTGGAAGCTATCAAAAATTTGAAATCTTTTGATTTCAATGTTGAAAAGGATGGAGTTATTACTTTTGTGTCACTATTATGTTTACCATCTAATAGAGATATAATAAAAATCTTTTTAATGATGTACATAGCTCAACTTTCTCCGTTTCACATAGGGAGCACAATGATGTATCGAGATCTCTATGAAAACATTTGGTGGGACAATATGAAAAGAAATATTGTTGAATATACATCAATGTACCTGGTATGTCAGTAAGTGAAGGTTTAAAGGAAAATTTATAAGGGGAATATGAAAACACTATGCATAGAAACATTGATGTCGGAGAACATTACCCTAGAATTTTTCACTGGACCTCCAAGGACATCCAGAAGAAACAATGCTACATGGGTTGTTGTGGATCATTATACGAAGACAAATAACTTTTTCATAATTCAAGAGGTATTTTCATTGGATCAAATTGCACAAATTTACATCAAAGAATTGGTAAGTCTTTATTGAGTACCACTATCTATTGTATCTGATTGTGATCCAAGATTATCCTTGATGTCCTAGAAAAGTCTCCAGTATGTTCTAAGCACTAAACTGAACTTTAGTATGGCCTATGATCCTCAAACTGTTTCCAAATCTAAGAGAACAATTAATACACTAGAAAATACATTTAGAGCATGTTATATTTAATTCCAAAGAGGATGGGACCAAAATCTTCCATTAGTTGAATTCTCCTACAATAATAGATTCCACTCGAGCATCCGAGTGGCACAATATAATGTCGTTAATGGGAAAAGGTATAGAACACCATCATGCTGGGATGAATTCAATGAGAGTTAGTTTCTATGACATGAAAAGGTTGAACAAATAGTAGAGAAGGTGAAAAAAATTCAACAACACATGATGGCAGCCTGATTTTGACAAAAGATTTATGAACAAAACCATCGACGATACATTGATTTCAAATTTGGAGACATGGTATTTGTATGCATTTCTTAGTGGAAAAAGATCATTAGGTTTGGGAAGAATGTGAACATAAGTCCCAAGTATATCAGCCCCTTCGAGAACCTTGATCATGTCAGATTTGTGGCTTATTGACTGGAACATCACCCTACCATGTCCAAAGTACATGATGTCTTTCATGTATACCTCTTAAAGAAGTATATACAACAGCCTTTACAAGTACACTCTTCAGAGGTGGTACAGTTGGAGAATGATATTTCTTATGAGGAGAAACCAGTGATGTTCTTGGAACATAGAGATATATCTCTATGTAACAGGACTACTCACCTGATCAAAGTACTATGGATGAACCATAAGTATTATGAGGCAACATGGGAACTACAGGAGGCAATGAAGGAAAATTACCCGCATGTGTTTATAGCCTATAATGTAATAGAAAATATCAAGGGAAAATTTCCATAAGGGGGAAAGAATGTAATGACCTAATGATTTTCAATGGAAATTTCATTCTTATGATAATGTCATATAATAACATGAAATCCCAATACAATGAACTACTATGTATTATGTGACCATTAATCATAATTTTGACACTTCTGTGTTTGGAATTTTGAAAATCTGACATAAACTATTGCGATCAGAAAGTTATTTGGAGTCTAATATGACCAACTAAATTTTTAGTGAATAGTAACATACCTTTATGAATAGTAATGTTACGCTTATGAATAGTGACATTCCATAATGAATAGTAACCTTGCCAATGATATTATATAAATAACAATTATGGGAAAGTATCATGTAACTATATTTTGGAATAAGTAAATAAATGTTTCAAAACTTTTTTTTAATAAATTTTTTTAATTAAATATTAAATAAATCATATGAATAATTTTTTTTCGAAAAATGGTTTTAATTTTTGGATTTTACATATCAAAAAATGGTTAGGGTGTATTTTTGTAATTTTTCTAAAATACATGATTTTTTTGAATAGTAAAATACATTAATTTACAATATAAATAAATTATAATTTAAATCCTCTATTCCTGAAGTCATAAGTGAAGTAAGAACCTAAATCTAGAACTCATATATAATTATGACTATTCATGGTCATGGAATCATCACTATTTATTGTTTAATGGAAATGTAATAATCTAATTATTATAATATTATGAAAACCCTCCTCTCTTCTTCTTTAAATAAAACCCCTCCTTACCTCTTCACATCACTCTTGTCAAGCCTTGGGACTTGCCTATTGTAACTCCCCGACCCCAGCTACCCAGAGTCGGTGCATTAATTACATAACATTGGCATGATCACAAGAAAGATCAAATCTCGAAAGACCGATTGGTTTAGTAGCCTTGGAAACACTAGATATATTCATAAGTTTTACATTACATCATAAAATGAAAAACTAATAAAACAACATAATGTTTCCACAATCCACACTATTAACCCCTCATAAAATCCCTGCAGGTCATTCATAACTTACTTCTTCACATCCTGGGAAAAATAAAACATAAAAAAAGGGGTGAGCTCAAATGCCCAGTAAGGATAACAATAAAGTGGAAACTTTCATAAATAAGAATAAACATTTAAGGCAATGTATAACTAAAACAAAAGCCTTTTAAATACGAACTTTCAACATGGTATGGCATAAATGAAATAATGCCATTTACTTATTCACATGGATATTCTACTAAATGAATAATCACATGAAAAAATCAATAACCACTTTCATAATGTTGGAATGCATAATGCCAGACTATCATAACCACATAGCCAAGGCCTCGTGCCAAGACTACAAATAAGACTTTGTCAAGGCCTTGTGCCAAGACACTAGTTTGTCTCATGAGACCTACCGATGCAATTTTTTTTAGAAGATACTTATGTTTAAAATTGATAAAATATACTCCAGTGTTTTTCTGAAAGCAATATGCAAGCTTCTGAAAACAAAATAACTAATTCTGAGACTTCTCGATTAATTACAGGCCATGATGAGTCCACTCCCAATCCCTTCCTGTCTACCAAACTCAAGAGTCAGATTTTCTGAAAACATTTTTAAGCTTGCGTTAAATACGTATACATTTACACTTGATTTTCATATATTTGAGGGAAATATCTCTCTTTTTAAAACATTTAAAAATCACATAAATATAAAAGAAACCTTTTCTTTGAAAATATTCTAACAAGCTTGTAAGGAACGCTTCGACGATTTTATAACGGTGGAAAATAACTGCACCCGCCGTATAAGTTAAAAAAACATTCTTACCTTAATTATGTCGAAAAGGTTAAAAATGACCTTGTTTTGAAAACGACGGAAAGATTCCTTTATAAACCTCTTATAAAAAGTCAAACAAGGGTATAAATGACTTTAACCCATATTCTTGTAAATAGTAAAAATGTTTTGAAATACATTTTTAAGAAACATGGATGTGGATGATAAAGATATCCCAGTAGATTATTACGTATAAACAACCTCGGATAATGAAGAGATTGTGAAATAACCCTTACCTTGTACTTTTCCTTGGTTGGGGTAGGTTAACCTCCTGTATAATGGTGAAATAATTGTTATTAAATTATACAAGAATCATATATATTAATATGATATCATATATGATCTTTTAACATTGATTTATTAATAATATCTTAGAATTATCATCGTTTCGGGTGTTAACTTACTCATTTTCTTTTATATGTTTTGTTACATAAGCCATGTTTGTTGTATCTTATTCATATCCAGAATGATATCAAGTCCTTAAACATCATTTTTAAATCATAAAATGATAATTATACTTGAATGGATACGATGGAGAATGAATCTCATCGCGTTCGTGGAGACGGTAGTCCGTACGTACGCACGAGCGACAATATCATTCTTTTGATATTAAAATAATATATAAATGAATGGTATATCATATATACAGAATCATTAACATGTTATATTTATTATTTACATGAGTTACACATCATTATTATACCCATCCAAATAATATTATATTGAATAACAATTACACCACGACGTGGAGACGGTAAGCCGTACGTACGCACGTATGGTGACATGTTATTCAAAGGGTGGATAGAATACTGAATATGGTTGTACCATACTTATAATAACATCACAGTATATGTGAGATACTGGAGTTATTATTTTAGAATGGTAAGAACAAAGGAAGAAGAAGTGGAAGAAGAAATGAACTTAGAAAAGGGTGGTGAAATCATTACCTCTTCTTCGGGTTCTTCCTTTTGATTTGATCAAAATGGCTCCTTAGGTTGGCTTTCTGATCAAACTAAGGCCTCTAGGTTGTAGTGAGGGATGTTGGGAGATTATTTGGGCAGAGTTTGGCCGAACCAAAAGGCTTTGAAGGTGTGAAGAAATGAGAAGGAGGAGTGCCCTTTTATAAGAGGGGTGAGGGGCACCTTTGGAAAAGCTAGAAATATTAATTTATAATAAATTCATATTAGGTTTCTAAAGGCTCCAAATCTTATTCTTCAAAGTTTAAGGTGGGGATAGGTCGAAAACCACTCAACCAATTGAATTTAGACAGGTTTGGGTACTTATATTAACCTTATCTTTAAGTATTAACTCTAAGTTAATTAGTTTCACTTTTGCAATGTCTCTTTGTATTTTTATATAATATGGTTAATAAACTTACTATATACATCCAAGAGACCCCCAAGTGGTCCATTAATGATTAACCTATCATAATATAAGTCTCTTGGCCGAACCTTAGATTTTTAGGAATTTAATATCAATTAATAATATAATATTTGTTTTAAGAACTCTTTTATGTCAATTTTGACACTATTCAATAGTTGATTTTTGTGAAACTCATAACAGATTGATTACTTCGAACAAAGTCCATTAAATCAATCCTAATATATAATATTAGCCTAGAAAATTAGTTTAATTCATTAAAAGTTTCATATTATATTTATTTGGGTATTTATAATATCAATTATTTTAATTTTTCACTATTATAGTAATTACTGCATCATCATTGTGTCATAAATAAAATAAATTATTTAATGTCTAAAAATTATAAATAAAATATCATTATGTAGGAAATCTTTTTATCTTTCTAAATAATATTTATAATCTAAAATCCAACATATATAACCCTATGTAAAAATTGTTGTTCTAAAAGATATATGCTTGTGTCATTTTTGTATTCATTTTAACTAAATTAAAATAAAGTGTCATTATCACTTACAAGTGGATCCATGGGGTCCCAAAATTTACACAAAGATGTCCATGGTCGACCATCTATCAACCAATAGGGTTAAGACACGTTTTTAGGGTAATTTAGTATTATTATAATATTATTTTTTTAACCCTTATTTACCGGATTTACCCTTAACCATGGTAAATAAAATAATTACCGCAGTAATTATTCAAAATGTCTAAAAATAAAAGTTACCTATTTACACAATTTGAACATCCTGATTCCAAATATGGAATCCATTTTCCTAAATTCAAAACACAGAAGTGGCAGAAATTAATTTAAAATTAATTCCTGCTGTCAAAACAAAAACCGTGTTTTTAAGAGATAATAACTATCAAAAGATTGACACTTGTTTATGTTCGGTTTAATTGTAAAATTATGTCCAATGACCAACATTATATTAAATGGTAAAAATATATTCTAAATATACTTTAAAACTACTAAAATTCATAATTTATCACTATTAAATATTTTGATTAAAAAAGTTGTTTTTAATTAAAATTTAGTAATTTTCACTATTCATCAAAATATGAAAGTTATCCGAAAAGTACCAAAATTTCACCTTAGGCTAAATTCGATATTCCGAGTCCAAAAATGAAGTCCATTTTCAAATATAAAATATATATAATTTCAAAAATTAGGTATTACTATTCACAACGGCTAGTTTAATTAGTTGTGGTGTGTGTTAGAACTCGAGGTTGCGTACAACACACGCTATCGCATTATTCAAAGGGAAACGTACCGTAGAAGCTTGGGGTGTTACATTCTCCCCTCCTTCAAATAATTGCGTCCTCGCAATTTCTAGGGTATTACTGCATAAAAAGACTCGGGTGGTTCTTCATCATAAGTTCCTCGGGTTCCCACGTTGCCTCTTCCATCTTATGATTCCTCCACAAAACTTTTACCAGACGCGTCGGCCGGTTTCTCAGCACTTGTTCTCTCGTATCAAGAATCTTGATGGGCTCTTCGCAATAAGACAGATTGGGTTCCAGTTCTAAATCTTCATAGGTGAGTACATGCGTTGGGTCAGGCATGTATTTCCTCAACAGAGATACGTGGAACACATCGTGAACTTTGGAGAGACTTGGCGGCATTGCCAATCGGTAAGCTACAACCCCAATTCGTTCTAGAATTTCGAAAGGTCCGATGTACCTGGGACTCAATTTACCTTTCTTACCAAAATGTATGACTCCCTTCCACGGAGATACCTTCAGGAAAACATGATCACCGACTTGAAATTCCAAATCCTTCCTTCGATTATCGGCATAGCTCTTCTGCCTACTTTGAGTTGCTTTAATGTGATTTTGGATTACCTTCACCTTTTCCACCGTTTCCTCCACCAGTTCTGGGCCTACAAGTTTTCTTTCACCAACGTCATCCCAACAGGTTGGTGTACGACATCTCTTTCCGTATAACGCTTCATATGGTGCCATCTGAATACTCGAATGGAAGCTATTGTTATAGTAAAATTCTACTAGTGGTAAATATTGATCCCACATACCCTGAAAATCAAGTGAGCAAGATCTCAACATGTCTTCTAAGGTCTGAATAGTCCGTTCTGATTGTCCATCTGTCTGAGGGTGGTAAGCAGTGCTCAAATGAAGTTCAGTATCCAGGGATTTCTGAAGACTTTTCCAAAATCTTGAAGTAAAACGGGGATCACGATCAGAAACAATCGATAGGGGTACTCCATGAAGTCTCACAACTTCATTAATGTATAGTTTTGCTAGACGTTCCAGGGGTAGATCTTCTCTTATAGCAAGAAAATGTGATGAATTGGTAAGACGATCAACAATAACCCATATTGCATCATTCCTTCTAGGAGTCTTTGGTAGCCCCATGACAAAGTCCATTGTAATATTGTCCCATTTCCACTCTGGTATGGGAAGAGGATGCATGACTCCTCCAGGCTGTTGCCTTCCAGCTTTCACTTGTTGACAAACCATACATCTTGACACAAAATCAGAAATCTCCCTCTTCATGTTGTCCCACCAAAAATGTTCCTTCAAATCTCTATACATTTTGGTGCTCCCAGGGTGTATAGAGAAATTGGAACTATGAGCATCATCCAGCAATTCCCTTTTTAGATCAGGTATATTGGGAACACAAAGTCTCTTCCCGAATTTCAAAATTCCACCTTCATACGCAAAGTCTCTCAATCTCCCATCATTCACAGCTTTAATCTTATTTTGGAATTCTTCATCATCAGTCTGAGAACTCTTAATCCTTTCTAGTAAAGATGGTTTGGCAACCATTTGAAAAAGCATTGATGTTTCACCTTCCCTGGTTATTCCCAAGTCCATCTTCACTAGCTCCATGAAAATTGGAATCCTTTCAATTCTCATATTGTTCAAAACTCCATGGTCTTTTCTACTCAAAGCATCTGCCACCTTGTTTGCCTTCCCTGGGTGGTAGTGTATCGTGCAATCATAATCCTTGAGTAATTCAAGCCATCTCCTTTGCCTCATGTTGAGTTCTTTTTGTGAGAAAATATACTTCAAACTCTTGTGATCAGTATAAATCTCACATTTTTCACCATAGAGGTAGTGCCTCCATATCTTCAAAGCAAAGATCACAGCTGCTAACTCAAGATCATGAGTAGGATAGTTTTGTTCATGAATTTTCAACTTTCGTGATGCATAGGCAATAACTCTATCATTCTGCATAAGGACACAGCCAAGTCCTTTCTTTGATGCATCACTATAAATAACGAACCCATCATTCCCCGATGGTAGAGTCAATATAGGAGCATTGACTAATCTTCTCTTCAGTTCTTCGAAACATTCTTCATACTCTTTTGTCCAAACAAATTTAACCCCTTTACGTGTGAGCTTCGTTAATGGGTTAGCCAATCGGGCAAAATTCTGGACGAAACGTCGATAATAACCTGCCAAACCAATAAAACTATGTACCTCAGTTATACTCGTAGGTGCTGGCCATTCTTGGATTGCCTTGGTCTTAGAAGGATCAACAGAGATTCCATCTTTAGAGACAATATGGCCAAGAAAAGAAATCTCCTGAAGCCAGAATTCACACTTGCTAAACTTTCCATATAATTCATGCCTCCTCAGAGTCTTCAAGATAATGCGCAAGTGATTTTCATGATCTTTGTAGGTTTTGGAGTATACCAAGATATCATCAATAAATACCAGCACAAATTCATCGAGATACTCCTTGAAAACTCTATTCATTAGATCCATGAATACAGAGGGTGCATTAGTCAATCCAAACGGCATTACAATAAACTTGTAATGCCCGTACCTGGTTCGAAATGCTGTCTTCGGAATGTATTCTTTCTTTACATACAACTGATGGTATCCAGACCGAAGGTCAATCTTTGAAAAGTATTGAGCTCCATGCAGTTGGTCAAATAAATCATCAATACGAGGTAGGGGATACTTGTTCTTTATTGTTATAGCATTGATCTCCCTGTAGTCGATACATAACCTCATAGATCCATCTTTCTTTTTAACAAAAAGAACAGGGGCTCCCCATGGAGAAACACTAGGGCGAATAAATCCCTTATTACTCAATTCCTCTAGTTGTTTCTTTAGTTCGACTAACTCTACAGTGGCCATTCTATAAGGGGTATTCGATATAGGCCTTGATCCAGGAATCAAATCAATGGAAAACTCAACTTCTCGTTCTGGAGGATGTCCAGGTAAATCTTCCGGAAATACATCTACAAATTCTTTCACAACAGGTACATCCTCTATTTGAACATTCCTTTCCTCACCGACAGTTATTTCATTCTCTTCCTCCCCAATAATTGAATTAAGTTGAACTACTGGGGGTGGATCTAAATAAGAATTAGGTGGTGACGATTCTGCTCTAAAAATAAGGTGTTCCTTATCATTATCATCAAGAATCGTAACCTCTTTCTTCTTACAATAAATCTTCGCATCATAGTCCGAAAGCCAGTCCATACCGAGGATTATATCAAACTCAATCATAGGTATGACGATGAGATCAGCAGATAAAGAAAATTTATGTGCTCTAATGGGGACTGATTCACAAAACTTTGTTGCAACGATACATCCCTTAGGAGTTTTAACTGACAACTCCCTTATTAAATCAAATTGGAAATATCTAATTTTCTTAGCAAACTGGGAAGATATGAAACAATGCGATGATCTAGAATCAAATAATGCATTTTCTAAACTTGAGGAAACCATTAAATTACCTGCCACCACGTCTTTCGGAGTTTCTACCTCAGCAGTAGTGATAGCATAAGCCTGGCCTTGATCCCTTGGCCTTTTCTGAGGTAAGTTCTCCTGACGCTTAGGACATGCATTTGCATAATGCCCCATCTCCCTGCAATTGTAGCACTGAACGTTGGTAGCTTCCTTCTTCCCCTTGCAATCATGAGCTTGGTGGCCTTTTTCACCACACTTGTAACAGACTCCCATTCCCTTCAAGCAAGTACCAGGATGTTTCTTCCCGCATTTACCACAAGATGGATATTCAACCTTTCCCTTCTTCCCCTTATTTCCATTCCCAGATTGATCAGAAGGTCTCTTCTTCTCTTTCTTTGCTTTAAAGTCATAAGACATAGAGAATTCTTTTTCGGTCTTGATAGCACATGAGACAATGTCTTCGTACGACGAAAAGGATTGTGAGACTAATGCTCGACGGAGAAATGGTTTTAACCCATCAAAGAAACGATCAATCTTACTTCTTGGGTTGCGAATATAATCTCCAGCATACCTCGCTAACCTTGTAAAGTTAGCCTCATACTTTGTGACATTCTCATCCTCCTTTTTTCTCAGACTCAGAAATTGTCTTTCCATATCTGCTCGATGGTCGCGAGGAAAGTATTTTTCTAAAAACAGATCTTTGAACTCCCTCCATTCCATGTTTGATACTTCATCATCTTCCTTCATGTTTTGAAACAATGACCACCATTGATCAGCATCTCCAGTGAGGCGGTAAACTGCCATGGTAACTTTTTCCCTTTCACTACTCCCCAAAGCCTGAAATATTTTCTCTAGGGAAAATATCCATTGCTCAGCTACTAAGGGATTTGTACTCCCATTGAACGTTGGTGGTTGTTGTCTCATGAATCGATCTAACATTGATCCTCCACGCTGCGGATCAGGGTGCTCCATACGGGTAAGGTTATTATTCATAACCTGAGTAAGTTGTCCCAGTACGGTGATTAGCTGATCAGCACCAGTTGCATCACCAGCCCCACTATAATTATCTTGAGCAGGAGGACAATCCCTACATGGAGTGCGTGCATTGATAGGGTTTCCATTTCTTCCACTAGGCGCCATTTCTAAAAAAATGGCATAAACTAGATCAGTTTATGCATCAAAATACATAATCCCATACTTATAAAACACTAAACATAAATTGAACTATCTATGGATATAATCCATAATCATAAATATGTTTTCTTTGAGGAAGTATATACTCATAAACCCTTCATAATGATTTGTAAAGAAAGTGAGAGTTATCCTAAGAATATCCCCCGGGAGTGTCGTAACCAAGAGTGCAGCAAGGCCCGTTGTCGTGCACCAGTTCCCGTTCGAGTCTAGCTCAAAGCGGTGTTTTCGGGTTTTACCCCTAGGTACATCTGTGCCAGAGCCGCCTCTACCTGCTCGTATCCAGACAGGGATGTATTGCTCGGAAAACTCACAAAGTCTCTACAATACCAAAATTCTAGGAAGTTATTCTATACTAATCCTAAAAGTTCATCTTAGGTCTATGTGCTCTAATCAGAGTTTATCTAAATCTAGCTTCCAAGGTTTGTACTAAACTTCCTCTGATACCAACTGTAATGCCCCGACCCCAGCTACCCAGAGTCGGTGCATTAATTACATAACATTGGCATGATCACAAGAAAGATCAAATCTCAAAAGACCCATTGGTTTAGTAGCCTTGGAAACTATAGATATATTCATAAGTTTTACATTACATCATAAAATGAAAAACTAATACAACAACATAATGTTTCCACAATCCACACTATTAACCCCTCATAAAATCCCTGCAGGTCATTCATAACTTACTTCTTCACATCCTGGGAAAAATAAAACATAAAAAAAGGGGTGAGCTCAAATGCCCAGTAAGGATAACAATAAAGTGGAAACTTTCATAAATAAGAATAAACATTTAAGGCAATGTATAACTAAAACAAAATCCTTTTAAATACGAACTTTCAACATGGTATGGCATAAATGAAATAATTCCATTTACTTATTCACATGGATATCCTACTAAATGAATAATCACATGCAAAAATCAATAACCACTTTCATAATGTTGGAATGCATAATGCCAGACTATCATAACCACATAGCCAAGGCCTCGTGCCAAGACTACAAATAAGATTTTGTCAAGGCCTTGTGCCAAGACACTAGTTTGTCTCATGAGACTTACCGATGCAATTTTTTTTAGAAGATACTTATGTTTAAAATTTATAAAATATACTCCAGTGTTTTTCTGAAAGCAATATGCAAGCTTCTGAAAACAAAATAACTAATTCTGAGACTTCTCGATTAATTACAGGCCATGATGGGTCCACTCCCAATCCCTTCCTGTCTACCAAACTCAAGATTCAAGTTTTCTGAAAACATTTTTAAGCTTGTGTTAAATACGTATACATTTACACTGGATTTTCATATATTTGAGGGAAATATCTCTCTTTTGAAATCATTTAAAAATCACATAAATATAAAAGAAACCTTTTCTTTGAAAATATTCTAACAAGCTTGTAAGGAAAGCTTCGACGATTTTATAACGGTGGAAAATAACTGCACCCGCCGTATAAGTTAAAAAAACATTCTTACCTTAATTATGTCGAAAAGGTTAAAAATGACCTTGTTTTGAAAACGACGGAAAGATTCCTTTATAAACCTCTTATAAAAAGTCAAACAAGGGTATAAATGACTTTAACCCATATTCTTGTAGATAGTAAAAATGTTTTGAAATACATTTTTAAGAAACATGGATGTGTATGATAAAGATATCCCAGTAGATTATTACGTATAAACAATCTCGGATAATGAAGAGATTGTGAAATAACCATTACCTTGTACTTTTCCTTGGTTGGGGTAGGTTAACCTCCTGTATAATGGTGAAATAATTGTTATTAAATTATACAAGAATCATATATATTAATATGATATCATATATGATCTTTTAACATTGATTTATTAATAATATCTTAGAATTATCATCGTTCCGGGTGTTAACTTACTCATTTTCTTTTATATGTTTTGTTACATAAGCCATGTTTGTTGTATCTTATTCATATCCAGAATGATATCAAGTCCTTAAACATCATTTTTAAATCATAAAATGATAATTATACTTGAATGGATACGATGGAGAATGAATCTCATCGCGTTCGTGGAGACGGTAGTCCGTACGTACGCACGAGCGACAATATCATTCTTTTGATATTAAAATAATATATAAATGAATGGTATATCATATATACAGAATCATTAACATGTTATATTTATTATTTACATGAGTTACACATCATTATTATACCCATCCAAATAATATTATATTGAATAACAATTACACCACGACGTGGAGACGGTAAGCCGTACGTACGCACGTATGGTGACATGTTATTCAAAGGGTGGATAGAATACTGAATATGGTTGTACCATACTTATAATAACATCACAGTATATGTGAGATACTGGAGTTATTATTTTAGAATGGTAAGAACAAAGGAAGAAGAAGTGGAAGAAGAAATGAACTTAGAAAAGGGTGGTGAAATCATTACCTCTTCTTCGGGTTCTTCCTTTTGATTTGATCAAAAGGGCTCCTTAGGTTGGCTTTCTGATCAAACTAAGGCCTCTAGGTTGTAGTGAGGGATGTTGGGAGATTATTTGGGCAGAGTTTGGCCAAACTAAAAGGCTTTGAAGGTGTGAAGAAATGAGAAGGAGGAGTGCCCTTTTATAAGAGGGGTGAGGGGCACCTTTGGAAAAGCTAGAAATATTAATTTATAATAAATTCATATTCGGTTTCTAATGGCTCCAAAGCTTATTATTCAAAGGTTAAGGTGGGGATAGGTCTAAAACCACTCAACCAATAGAATTTAGACAGGTTTGGGTACTTATATTAACCTTATCACTAAGTATTAACTCTAAGTTAATTAGTTTCACTTTTACAATGTCTCTTTGTATTTTTATATAATATGGTTAATAAACTTACTATATACATCCAAGAGACCCCCAAGTGGTCCATTAATGACTAACCTATCATAATATAAGTCTCTTGGCCGAACCTTAGATTTTTAGGAATTTAATATCAATTAATAATATAATATTTGTTTTAAGAACTCTTTTATGTCAATTTTGAAACTATTCAATAGTTGATTTTTGTGAAACTCATAACAGATTGATTACTTCGAACAAAGTCCATTAAATCAATCCTAATATATCATATTAGCCTAGAAAATTAGTTTAATTCATTAAAAGTTTCATATTATATTTATTTGGGTATTTATAATATCAATTATTTTAATTTTTCACTATTATAGTAATTACTGCATCATCATTGTGTCATAAATAAAATAAATTATTTATTGTCTAAAAATTATAAATAAAATATCATTGTGTAGGAAATCTTTTTAGATTTCTAATGAATATTTATAATCTAAAATCCAACATATATAACCCTATGTAAAAATTGTTGTTCTAAAAGATATATGCTTGTGTCATTTTTGTATTCATTTTAACTAAATTAAAATAAAGTGTCATTATCACTTACAAGTGGATCCATGGGGTCCCAAAATTGACACAAAGATGTCCATGGTCGACCATCTATCAACCAATAGGGTTAAGACACGTTTTTAGGGTAATTTAGTATTATTATAATATTATTTTTTTAACCCTTATTTACCGGATTTACCCTTAACCATGGTAAATAAAATATTTACCGCAGTAATTATTCAAAATGTCTAAAAATAAAAGTTACCTATTTACACAATTTGAACATCCTGATTCCAAATATGGAATCCATTTTCCTAAATTCAAAACACAGAAGTGGCAGAAATTTATTTAAAATTAATTCCCGCTGTCAAAACAAAAAGCGTGTTTTTAAGAGATAATAACTATCAAAAGATTGACACTTGTTTATGTTCGGTTTAATTGTAAAATTATGTCCAATGACCAACATTATATTAAATGGTAAAAATATATTCTAAATATACTTTAAAACTACTAAAATTCATAATTTATCACTCTTAATTATTTTGATTAAAAAAGTTGTTTTTAATTATAATTTAGTAATTTTCACTATTCATCAAAATATGAAAGTTATCCGAAAAGTACCAAAATTTCACCTTAGGCTAAATTCGATATTCCGAGTCCAAAAATGAAGTCCATTTTCAAATATAAAATATATATAATTTCAAAAATTAGGTATTACTATTCACAACGGCTAGTTTAATTAGTTGTGGTGTGTGTTAGAACTCGAGGTTGCGTACAACACACGCTATCGCATTATTCAAAGGGAAACGTACCGTAGAAGCTTGGGGTGTTACACCTATATTCTGAACACATCTCTCCTTATTCTCATCCCCCACGTCCGAAAACCTCTAGTCTCCTCAAAAGTTGAAATGCTCTGCCCTTAAGATGCTCTCACGGAAGATTGAATCAAGAGGTAAATTACTCTTTTCGTTTCTTTCTTTTTCTTTTCACATTTATTTGTTTTCATTTCTATCCATACATATCCTCTTCCAAATGTTATGATAACTCCATTAACATAAATGTACTAGATTTTTTCTATGATAATGGAATAAGATATTATCATCTCCCCTTTACTCTTCTTTTATTTTTTTAGTAAATAGAGCATCTAAGATGTGTTAATTTACCAAATTCAAGGATAATGGGTTCTCAATTTCCATTACCATATTAAATTATGCTCATGATACCAATTTCATGGTCAAATCATTCTATAATATATGTATTATTCGTCATTTATGGTTCTGGAGTCCGTTTTTACACTTGGTTTTTATTTATAAAACAAAACATGTTATTTGTGTCTAAAAAATACTAATTAACCGAAAAGGTATCCCTAATGTTTTACATAATGATTAATCTTCACTCCAATTAACCAAGATAAATTTTTAACCATATAACCTTCTGGAAGATCAATAAAAAAATATAACATCAACCTAGACAACGATCTTCATCATACATGATTATTAGAAGAAGAAAATAAGTAAACTAATCATCAAAACCAAGAAAACAAATGGACCCAAATAGTGTAATTGTTCCTCATAACCAATATAAATGGTTATAAATGAACATAAAACTATTTTAATAATATTTAACAGATATAATAGGTTATTTAATTATTAATCAATCAACCTAATTTTATTATTCATTCCATTAAGTTCATGAAAAGATCACCATTAAATTTAAGGTAAGGGATCCTCTCTATTTCACTTTTAGTCAATATTTTCCTCTTGGATATGACCTATTATGTGTAATTACTAGTGATGGGGTATTATTAAGAACCTACCTCGTACTATCATCATGATGTATTAAATACGTTAAATCCCCCTTTCCCTCTCTAATTAGTCACTCTTATGTTCACCTGATACCATGCTGATATTCCGTAAGGGGATTCCACCCGAACTCTCTTTCTTCCTTCATGTTTCTCTATCATTATTTTTACCCAAATGAAGTTATCTTTTCATTTTATGTATATATTATATGTACAATTTATATGATCCAAAATCATCTTTCAAGGTCCCATCCTCATTCTATTTCCGGGTTATACATGTTTTTAAGTGATTCCCTCTTTAATACTTCTCGATAAGCAAACCTGTTTTGAGGGAATATCCAAAATTCCTAACTGAATTCAACTGCAATCTAAATTATGTTTTAAGTCAACATTGTATTTCTAAATGAAGTATTATTATTTTCAAAACCTTTCTATTTCACTTTAGGTTTTTAATTAAGGATTGTTACCTTTTTTATTTTAAAGGATATATATTATTTTCTTTAAAACCGCTCAAAAATGTTTTTAAGATAAACTTTCATGATGAATTTTCATACATGTTGTCACTTATACTTGAACTCACATACCATGATTCATGTATATTATTATTTAAAAATATCCATGTATATTTTAGATTCTTCCTTTCATGGACACTTTTATGATATGATCATTTTTTATGCTTTATGACATGATTGTGGTAGCCAATTATTTCCATGGGTAACCCCTCTATTTATGTTAGATTTGTTATGTCCGATTCTTCATGTGGAAAACATATTCATAGAATGTTTAGAAGGGTGCACCCAGATTGTGCTCTAATTCATTGTTTAAGGATAAGTCTCATGAGATGTTCTGTTTTATAGTCTTGGTTGATAGCCTCGGCTTGTCCAACTTTTTGAAATAATCATGGTGGTTAGCCTTGAATCATACTAATGTAATGTTTTTTGTTACTTCTACATTTCTATGATTACATGTTTAAGGATTTCATGTTTATATGTTATGATTCCTTATGCTACAATCCCTTTTATATATTTATTTCATGTCTTCCAACCCTTGTGATATAGATTTATTCTTATTCTTATTCATTTAATGGGATTTTAGATCATCTCATCATTCATGTGATCCCCATGGTACCCTATGCATATTTAAGGGCTTATGGGAAGTTAGGAGTTTTTTATTGAGATTAAATAAACAATCAATTTTTATCCCCAGTTTTTATGTTTTATGTACCTTGATTTCAAAGACACTAGACTTCAGGATCCTTATCTTATTCTCTAATTTGTAATTACACATAAAATCATGTAATGTTATGTGTAAAAGTCTAGGGTCACTATAAAAATTACACTATGGTTATGGATATACCACATCCCCACATGCTTATTCCTCCTCATTCCCCTCCCTCCCTCATGATTCTTCCCAACCCACAAACCCAATTCAGCTTCTCTCCCACACGATCCATCCCATCAATATCACACTCCACATCTCTACCTCCTCCACCTTATGGCCTCCTATGAGCCTCCACTTCCAACATCAGCATCACCTCCCCATTATCACCTCAATAGGTCACCGCATCAGCCTCAAACATTTGACCTCCCATCCTCCCCTCCACTCCATTCCAACATCCAAATCTGCACATCCACACCTCCTCTTTCTAGAATCCCCGTCTCTACCTCCCCACCTCCACAACTCTGCACCTCTACTCCACCCCACCTACATTAGTTCTCTCAACCATTCATGGTTCATTTTTTTTCTCCACCTAACAGAATATACCTATCAATCTCCCTCACATACCACCTCCCTCATAGATTTTACATCACCTCCCTCCTGGATCCCATAAACATTAGCCACCATCCTCTTGCATGTTCTTTTCCTAAAAACAAATTGAAGGTATATATATCATTTTCCCCAAATTTATTATAGAATTGTAACTTATATATTCCATTGATTTTAAATAACTACTCTATTGTGTTAAATATTTAGTTAGTCAATGGTGAAAAAACACCAGGATAAAATTCCCTAATCTCGATGCTTTAGTGGCCCAATATTCACGTGGTTACAATGATGTGGGAAATATTTAATTCTTCAATGATTAGTGTATTCTATTACCAAAATTTTGAGTAGTTTTAATTTTCTACTATTTTTTTCTATGATCATATGCCTCCACACGATTCTTCAATTATTTGTTTTTAACATTTTTTCCATTACTTCATAGACATTATTTGTTAATTTGTTTCCATCATAATAATAATTAGGAACAATGGTATGTTTTAAAGTAATAATTTCTAAGTGTTTTGAAATGTTTTAAAGTGTAAAAATCAATAAAATACAAAGTGTATTATTATATATGTGGTTTGAAATAAATATTATATTTTTGAATCCCAAGGGAATAACTTATTTTAAAAATGTTTTTTGGGGTGTATTAAGATGATTAAAATGTTTTGAAATTCCCTAACAAAAAGCAGAAATTTTAAATGAAGTGTTATTTTTTAATGGTAGAGTGTTTATAAAACTTGTGTTTCTAAAAAATAGAGTTACTAGTCCTTGTGTAATATAGTGTTTTTAACAAGAAATTGTTCTTTTGGATTGTCATTGTTTTAGGATGTATGTTTTCTTTGATGAATGTTTGCTTTTTAAATTTTCACATGGTGTATTAGGACTCATTCATTTGGTTTGAGAAATGAGTATGGATTAGATTCAGGTTTCTTGTTACTTTAGTATGCTTCATTGAATTTTCAGTCAGATGAACCTTATGGTGTATCCTGCTATTTCTTGAGGGAGGTCCTTATGGTGTATACTGCTTGATCAATAAATATAGTGGAAGATGTTATGGTTCCATTGCATCATATACTATTGTATATTGGAAAATTATAAATGATGGTGTTTTTAGTGGAATTATCTTCAGATTATACATGTGAAGAATTCACAATGTTCATGAGAACTCTTATAGGGACGAAGAGTAGTGGAGTTCTATGGAGATTTTTCATAGATCATTATAAGAGGTATTTAGTTAAACCTTATATCTTTTATTTAACTTAGTTAAGAACCATATGAATTTTATGTCCCTGGGGTTTTTATATATTATCAATTATTAGAGGTGGCTACTCAGTTCACCATTAATATATTCATTAGGATATGATGTGGGTGGAATTTCGAACGTGGATGTGATTTGGGTGACGAATTTTATTGTGATTCTTATTCAAGGATCCTAATGTGGATTACACTTTGAGGTGACCTTTTTTCATGTATACTTTTGGATTCCTTTTGGATTGGTCTTCTATGAGAGGTTGTTATTTTGGGATTATAATGCCTTATTGGGTTATGATGATCATTATTGTTCGTTAATTGTTTGGACCATGTGATGAAGTTCATTTGATGGATAATATGGGGATACCTAGGGAACGTTCTGTGGTACTAGGGATGAGTAGATGATTTACAATTACAATGTGAGTTCTACCATGTTATAATTTTCTATTAAGATCTCCATGTGTAAATGTTCTATGACTTTGGAAGAAATTTACCCTCAATAATGTTTTCTGAATCAAGGATGGATCCATGTCATTCCAAGATGATCCACGTTAATGATTGGTGTGTTCCTCTAATTCCTAGGTGATGAAATGGATTAGTGACCTAGTCTGGTAACCTATCATATGTTTTTTGAGAACACTACTTCTTTATGTATTTCAGATGGTATTTCATGGTTTCATACGGTCGGTGAAATCTTATATTTTCCATTAATGATTGGTGAAAAGATGGTTGTTTTGGTGATTTTATCTATCATGGATGTGTCTATCGTTTCTTTCACTATTATTAAATGAATTATAAATGGTTTAATGATCTATGTTAGGTATTAATCCTATTAAAAAATTTATGTCGCATGGTTGTGATTTGGTTTATTCTTGATGAGGTTTGATGATGCTTAACGATTCATTCAACAGATTGTGAGGAATATTGTTAATGGTGGTGTTCCTTTTTATTGGAGTTTATTTATTTTTTCCCCAATGACTATTTTAAATGAATTTTGGGTACAAGTAAGTGAGATTCAAGGGGTTTTGTTTTTCATGGGATTTGTATAGTTCATCTCCTTGCATGGTTTTTTTTCATCTCTTGAAGGTGACATGTTAGGACATTTATCCTCTTTGATCGATGATGGTGTTTCTATTTAGTTTCATTATATTTCATTATATAGGTATCTTGAATGTTTTAAAATTTTATTATTTAAAAAATATACCTATAGGTCATACCCATGTGGTATTTTAAATTTTACTCCAATGGTTTTTATACTAGGAATGGACTTATTTCATGATATGTGTTTGGGAAAATTTTTATGCCGATGTTTCAAGGAAATTTATTTATTTTAAAATGGTGTTTGAAACCTATTATGTTTTCAAAGGGGATTATTTGGGTGGTTAAAAGGATTTATTTATAAAAATTAGGGTTTCATCACTCATTTTTAGTTATTTTAAAATTTTCTTGGTCTCTACGGCTATTTACGATGTTTTATGGAATTCTCATGGGAAAATGTATTTTTCAATTGGTTTTTAACTAATTTATTATTTTATAAATGTAATTAAATAGATGAAATTATTTATTACTTTATTTTTTTCTGATACTTATTTGGAATATGATTGTTTTTTTGTATCAATTAATATTAATTATTTCCAAGGGTATACTTTAGTAAAATTAAATTAGATCCCCACCACTAATATGTAATCTCTAGGGTACGATGTTACTCAAATGAGGTTATTTGAAACTATGGGTTAGACCTATAGGTTTGGGTTGGGTCATTATAATATGGTGTTAATGGATAATGTTCCATTTTTATTAAATGGTTCTAGGTTAGGTTTAAAAGGAGATTGGTTGTTTGGAACTTGTTAGTGGAGTTTCCTTGTACATGGCTAGATCAAGTGTAAGAAACATATGAGTTATTGGTGATGGGAATTTGTGTGACATATTTTTTGTTTTTCTTGCATTCATGCATCATGAGTTGGAAGGTATAATAACATTACATAAATATAGAAATTATGTTCTTTTTAAATATTCCTTAATTTTTTCCCTGATTCTACTTACTTTTTTGGATCAATAAATTTAATATATTGAGTGAAATATATTAGAATAATTAAAAAGTTTAACATCCGCAATAAATTATGTTTTGTATTTTTCTAATTGTGACTAACATACAGGTTTTGAGCACTATGCTTGAGGTTTGGGTAGACTTAATAGGGTTATACCATTTCTATGGATATATCTTAGGATACAGATTCTGATAAGAAAATACATATATGTCCCTCAAAATATCTTATGTTCTCATATAGATGTTGCTATATTAATTATAATTAATAATATTAAATTTTAGAAAAATAAAACCCTCTAAGACATATGATATCTATAAATCATTATGAAACACTAATTCCACAAAAGTATATATAAGAAAATGCACCTAGGAATTACACCACAGCTATGTTTGTAGTGCATGAAATGAGACATCTCTAACAGAGTGACTTTTAGAGGAATATTGTCAAATATGGATGAGTCGTTCAAATCAAACATCAAATATCATTAAAGGGAATTGTTGTCCCTCTGGATTCTAAAAATTTGATTGAAATAATATATAGAATATATTTGATATACTAGATTATAATGTTTTTATAATATTGAATATTTAATTCTATGTACTTTATAGAGCCACTAGGGGTGGTGGGATTGAATATGTCTAGTAAGACCACATGAACATATTACATAAGAGGCCTTCAATGAGATGATCTTAAATTGTTTAATTACTAAAACACCAAACCTGATCAAGGTCAACTTTATATGGAAATTTAGTAAGGGAGGATTTTGGTTATTAATTAAATTTTTCATTCCACATTGATTATATATCTATTCACAAACATATTATAGAAAAATTATCATTATATTAAGATGTTAAAGATTTAACATCATCTAGAGGAATGACATCATGTTTGGTTCTATGACATACAATATATCTACATGTTCTTCACAATACTATTACATTTGAGAATATTCTTGAGGATGATATGATTAATGGATTAATTTGAGCTTATAGAGCGTTAATGACAAGATCTTATAGTGTTGTATTATTCACTTTTTCATATGGTTTGAAGAAGAAGGATGAAGGGAATCAAAATCTAGAAAAAAAGAAGAGTATAGTAGGAATTCTATTACACTATTTAAGGGTTGAAATTTGACTAGATTCTATAATTATTAATAGACAAGTAATCTAAGTGAATCATGTATAAGGCCACTTAAGAAAATTCAATAGTGTGACACAATTCAACATCATCATCACTTTTTTTATAAAGACACATCCATCTTCTAGAATAACATGTTAGGATGCATGAGGGTGTCCTCAACGATAGACCTAGAAATCATATATATCATCAAAATGTGTGATTAAAAATGTAGGTAATGGGAAGAGTTATATAGTTGATGAGGTTCTAGTCCCTAGTCGATAGTGATGCTAGGGATATGTGGGGGTTAGTGTAGGGGTTTGACGGTTGGTGGAGGAGGGGTTGTGGGGCTGGGGTAGGGGGTGGCTAATGCATGGGGAGGGTGTGGCCCGTGCAGGTGGGTTGGGGGGCTATTACAGGGGGCAGGGATATTGCAGGGGGTTTGGGGGTCTGGTGTAGGGGGTGAGTTGACTGGTGAATTTGAGGGAGGGTGGTGCATAAGATGGGTGGGGGCTGGTGTATGGGGTTCTGGTTGGTGCATGGGGGGAGGTGTTGGTTTAGGGGGTGAGGTTGGGGGATGGTGCAATGGGGTGGGGTTGGGGGCTGGTGGATTAGGGTGGGGGGGCTACAGTTGGGGAGAGGGGGCTACTATTGGGGTGGGGGATAGTGTAGGGGATGGGGTGGGATTTTGTAGGGGGGTATGTGAAGGGGTTGGGGGTGGTGCAGGGGGGTTGGTGAAAGGTGAGGGGGATCATGCATGAGGGGTTCTATGGGAGATAATTTAAGGGGGTTTTTATATGTCTAACCTTCAAAAACACATGTGGTTTCTTCATGTTATTTAATTCTTGTGTCATTTACTATGACCATTGATTATTGTATTATATTATTATATCTTTAATTTTATATTGACTTCTGTTTTCTTTTTTTATCTATGATATAATCGTTATTTTCATAATTTTTTAATGTTTAATGGTTAATTTCATTATAAAGGGGGAACCTCAATAAATTTTTCGTTTATTTTTTCGTTTCTTTTTCCTAGATTTTGAATGAAGTAAAGCACTACACTCACTTATTATAAGGATGTGATGATTATATAATTTATTTCAACATCATTGATGCTAAAGGTACTATTGGAATGAGTCTTCTTATTTTAATGAAATGCATTGATGTTATGTATTTCATACATGAAATTTAATTTTTAACATATTCATTTATTATATCATTACATAAAAAACACATGAATCTTGGATCTATAAAACTTATTAGATGTACTTCATTAATATTGTTTCATAGTTGAACAATTTTTATTTATACAGTTATTATCAAACAGAATGAAGTGTGTTTAATTGTATTATCAACTCTATGTTATCACCCCTAATCATTATTGATTGTTAATGAATTTTCATTATATATTGAGACTTTAAAATTAGATATTAAAATATATTCCTAACTTATATTAATTAGACGTGGTATATTGTTCTTTGAGTACAACTCAATAACTCGTTGGATGATTCATTTGACCGAATTGATATTGATGATCATGTTTTTATTATTTGAAAGAGCTTTTAATGGGATTATTCTATGTTTGAGTTTTTTTAAACACACAATTTTTTCTCATGTTTTTATATTTTCTCATAAATGTGATTTTGGTTTGACATGTAGGCCTTGATTCCTATAATCATAATTATTTTTGTTTTGACTTGTAGGTCTTGTCTCATTAACATATATTTAATGAACCCCTTGTAAATATTTGGTCATGTGAATATGTATATAAGGGATAGGGGTCCTTATATATACTTTAAGGTGAATCTACATTCATGAAGAAAAAAAGGAAGATTCAAGTTGTCATCGTCAAAAGTTGTGCTCCATTAGTATGACCTAGGTTCCCTAGGACTAACCCATTAATTTGAATTCCATAATTTCTTGAGTATTTTAATAGCTTGTTTTCATTATTATATAATTTTTACATTCTAGGTAAATTGGTTTTGTGTCTTTATAATGATATTTTCACTTGTTTTACATGATTTTATTGTGCCTCTAATGTGGACTAGAAGAAAATTTCATCCAAATCAATAGTAGAAAAAAATTCCCCCACATTAGAGATGAAAGTTTCATCATTTTGAGAAAACATGAATAATGATTTCTCATAAAAATATAATACATAAAGAAAATAATTCTTTTATTTCCATCAAACAAAAACAACCGGACTTGAAATCATCACACTTCCATCAACAACAACAATGTAAAATTGAAAAAGTGAAAATAAACTACCTTACAAAAAAGAATTCACTAATTAGTACCTATGAAATTATTTTTATTTGATCTTATTGAAGAACCTTCATTGGATCTATTTAATTCCCACATACATAGTTTAAGGTTCAATGTTCATGTGATTGAGGAATAGAGTTCAACGGGTTTAGAAGTGAGTGAGATATAGAGTGAACTGTGGTGTTTTTTCACCACATATCCTCAAATTTCATGAAATTGAATCTATTTATAGAATAAATAATATCATCGTGATGTAATGAGATTCTGGATAGATGAGAAGTAAATTGAGAAAGAAACAATGTCCGTTAAGTCATGACTATTGAAAGGAATACATTAGTTTCATAGTGGGAATGGGGTTGTAATTATCCCAAGGGTGGGATGAGTGTTGTTTTATTGATGGTATCACTAGAATTAATCGGTGAATGAGCTTGTTTTTTGGAATATTCCATCAATTTGTAACCATTATATAATGTTTACTAAATTTATGTGACAACTAACATTCATAGGGGGTTGTGTAGGGTGGTTTTGGGTGCAGAGGGGGGTAGCGGGGGTGGGGGTTGTATACTAAAACATTAAAATTCATTAGAAATTGTACTGTAAGCACCACCAACCTCCATACTGATGTTAACCTCTTAGAAAGCTTTTCCAAGTCTCATCTAAGACACAAAATCTACCCAATATCCTATATCATTCCATTAAATATATACAATATAAACAATTATAATTTATAATAATTATTTATTCTATTCAGAACCAAATATCATATTCAGAAAAAATCTCAATGAGTGTTTTCATCCTACTAAAACATCATAAAACCTCTTACAACTAATCCATGAATGTCTATATCATACACCCAGCACCATCCTGATTGAAGTAAATAACCACTAGTACCCATCCAATCATAAAGTTCACCTAAATTTTGCAGAAACACTATATACATTAGGGTAGTGGCTTAACTCAACTGAAAAAATATAAGACAATGTGAAAACACTGTATCATGTCCTCTTATATCTACAACACTTGAAAACCTCACCATCCTTCTTCCATTCCACCATGATTTGGTAGAATTTACACAAAAAACATAGATAAAACCGAATCAATGTTATTTAAAACCAATGGGAAACACAAATAGAGAAAATAACAGATGAACATACCTCAAACATTCATTGAAATGCATCCAAAAATAGCTCAACATGAAGGTGGTGGAAGGTGGGATGTGGGAGGGGTGGAACAAAAAAATAATCATATCTTAATCACTTTATATGTCCTATATAATGAAAAAATGGACCTAGAAAAATAAAAGATTTAATATATTAAAATACATGCACGTAGGAATGATTCACAGTGTGGCCATGGTTTTCACACCATGAATCACTACCCCTATGAATTTCATGGTTTGAACTGAGGTTCAATTCATGAAATGATTATGATTGGGGTTTCACCCCCTGACCAGTCCCATTTATGACATAAACCTGATGGGTTTTAGCATGGAAGGATATGGTAGCTTAAATTTAATTATTTCTCACCCTAAACCTCCACCATGAACAATTTTAAAAAATTCGTATTAATGCTCATTATTTATAACAAAAGGTGGAATGATCCACCATAAACCCTATCAGGTTCTCTTACCCTTGATTCTACTAAATCTCACCAAAACCTAGCAACATATGCTTCCATAAAACTGGTTCTATATTAAAAATCTTTCCGCAATGAGTCGCATCACATGTAACCAATGATCAAACACCAAACCCATCAACAATTACCCATTGCAAGTTAGTTATAAATAATATCCCAATGAATCTTGCATAATGTTCCCTTTCCCCCTCTCCATGGACACCTGCTTCCCCTCCCCTTCCCCCTACATACCTCTTTCACCCCAGCCCCTCCCCCTCCGACCACGACACCCACCCTTCATCATACACCCCCTAGGTTTATTCAATCCATTCAAGTATTGATTCAATGCTTTTAAACCAAAATCTAATGACTTTTTATATGCTTTTAATTAATGTTAAAATCTATCCAGATGATCCCCTTGGATAGAAACATATCTTTACTTTACAAAATATTCTATTTTTTACTATTTTTTGTAGTGATCTACTACTTGTTTTTAGTTCTTCTAGTTGTTGGGTATTAAACCATGGCTACTAGTTTTTGGTGCTGAAAACTACTGGGTATTAACCCAGGATACTAGATTTGGTGATCTACTACTAGTTTTTGGTGATTTGCATCTTGTTTTTGGTGCTGGAAGATGTTGTATTTTTTATATGGAATTGGAAGTCCTATATACATGGTTTTAAATTGTATCTACATTCCAATTTCCATGGTTTTAAAATTTGGAAATATACATATAGACATGGTTTAAACCGAAGGAAATATACATATAGCCACGGTTCTAAGTTGTGGCTATAGTCTTCCATGGCTGAAGCAACTTCCATGCTTGGAAAATGTGGTAATTTTTTTCCCACAGATGAAAATTTGGCTATAGGGGTTTCTCGATAGCCATGTCAATACAATTAATTGTTCATTAAACTGTGACTATTACCTAGATCCATTGTTTTAGGGTATATTTTTTCACATCCATGACTTATTTTGAGGATTAATTTGATTTAATTTTTATTCATGTTTTGTTTTCAGTGTTTCCCATGCTTTTTTGGAGTAAAGGGTGAGTTTTCATGATTTGGGCCAAAATGTGATCTCATTTCCATATTTCAAAAACCAATTTTGTTTCATTTATAATTATTTTATATTTTTGATATTTTGAACCCTTTAAAATTCTTAAATTTCGTCCCTTTACCTATTAATACAACCATTTCAATTAGGTTCATTTAGAAATCCATAATTATACTGTATTTGGGTTTTTAGTTATGTAGTTGGGCCAGCCCGGATGCCCATTTCTAGATTTTAAAAACAATTTCTTTATTTAAAATCTTATTCAATTTTAATGATTTTAGTTGATTTAGCCTCTCACTTAAGCCCATTGAACCTATTTGCACCATGAATCACTTCTCCCCCTCATTGGAGATTATTTTTTTCGTGGTATAGGTGAAACTTCAGAAGCATTCAAATTTCGTCTAGATTTAAAAAGGTAATTTGATTCCTTTATAACTCTTCAATTTCTCACTCTATTAAACTTATTATAGTTCTCAATTAACCATATATTAATTATTCAAACATCAATTTCAATTTTTCTATTTTAAAATTCAGCCACTGGAGTATTTGGGGTGATTTCTTCAAGAACCGACAAGTGAGTGGGTCTTCTTCATTATTCTTTCATTTTTCTAAGGGTTTCATTCAATGTGCTTATGTTTTCTTCCCTTATACTTGAAGTAAAAATTTCCAGAGGATAGGGTTTGAACCTAATATTTAACCCTAGTTTTTCTTGGTCTAATGTTATATCTTTAGGCTTGATCTTCCCTCCTTGAGGTGTGGCGGTGGTACGTTTGAGTTTTTTCACAAAGGATTCAAGGTTTTCATTACTTTGGTTGGTGACTCCATGTTTATGAAAACTTTGTGACTTAGAATTATATATTTTTCATATTTTGAGGTTTATCTAATTTTATTACTGTTGAAAAAATTAGTTTTAGAGTTGTTTGTATTGCAAATGAATTTTAAATGACAATTTTTGAGAAAATTGTGTCTTTTCATAGATATGTTTTATAAGTTTATTTTGGAATTCCTTATAACATATTGGATGATTTTATTGAAATTAATTAGGGACTAAAATTATGTTATTAATTTTTTATCCCTTGTTTTCTGCTACGAAATCTTATTTAGGTGACGTTTGATAAATGAAGGATTTTTCTGCACCATTTTGGTGCTAAATTAGTAGTTTTACATGACTATTTGATGTTATGACTAATAGGATTGATCTATAAAAAATGTAATAGGTTTATAGAAATTTTTATTGAACTCTGAATTATGTTTTGGTAAATGTGAGTGTGAACATAGTGTGCAAAATTGGATTTCCAAGGAGGTTTGGTTGCAAAATAATGTGGTTTTTTCGAGAAATTGTTTTATGGAAAATCAATTTGATTTATTATGTGTTTTATGTGTTATAAAGTGTGTGTATATACTATACTATTTGACTGTGACTATTAGTGGTGTTTTATATTATAGCGGATTTATGTAGCATACTAAAATTGTTTTAGCACAGAGGGGGAAGCTCGAGTACCTAGGTGGGGCGGATGTTTACTAGTAGGGAAAGTGGACCAGATGGTTTTGTCCCTATTTCACATAGAATTTTGAAAACTAAAACTCTAACTATACTATACGGAAGATAATTGGGGACTAATAGGTTCTGGGTATGTTCCCTACTAGTGTCTCATTCACGAGAACCTATTTTACTATGGTTACATTACACCAAGTTACGAGGTACATGTGGCCTGAGACTATCTAGTGCCTAGGGGTGTTCCCGATTTTGTAGATGAATAGATTTTTTGTTTTTTCCCTTGTATTTGGGTGTATTTGAAAGTATATTTTAGTATATAACATTCCTATTTAAATTTTTTAACATTATTAATGTTTTACCTTGAAAACTTTTTTCAATTTAATGTTTCATTTCATTTAATTTATCGTCATTTTTCATAGCATATTAAAAATTCTTTCCTTTGCACCATGTATTGCACGCACCATTGAATCAATGGGTGGTATAATATTTGGATTAATCTCGCACTCTACTTACACTTCTTGGTATTAAGTAGACTTTATTATTCGGGACTCGGGTAAAGGAAAGAAGTTGGGTGATGGTGGTTCTGGGTGTTAGTTCCCATCCTTGGGGCAGAGTTGTGGAGGCGGATGGTGGGTGAAAAACTCTTGTAGTGTGGTGTCCTTGTGGATATTTTTCTACTGTTTATTTGTGTATTTGGGTATTTTGTAGAATATTTTAAGCATTTTATTCAATTATGGTTTTTTCTTAAGAATTGTTTGGAAAAAATTCATATTTATATTATGGATTTTTTTTACTGTTTTATGCTTTCATACTCAGGTAAATAATTACCAAACCAAATTTTTTGATACTCGGGACTTGTGACAGTTTGTGGGGATAGGTAAAGACCTTGGGGCCTTGTCACGGGCCATGTTTGGTTCTGTTTTTGTTGGAAATAAGATTTGGATCGTGAAAAAATGGTATCCAAAGAGGTTAATGGTTTTGAGTTATATTGTTATTTAGTGATGAGTAGGTATTTTCATGAGATGGGAATTCCAAGACTCAGAGTTTTGGTCATGATTTTCCTTCCTGGCCTGCACCTCTATTGGAAGACTTTGAGTCACCACGGGACAATGAAATTTTTTTTGACTTCACTTCCAGGTGAGATGTGTAGGCTGCATACTACATGTGGACATCAGGTGGGGGTGAAGTAGTGGTTTATTTTATTGTTGTAACATTTTAGGATTCATTATATTTGATGATATTAAAGGAATTTTCAGAACAATAGTCCATATTTTTTTAACTTAGATTGTTTCCGTTTTGTCACAACATGCCTCCCCGGAATTCTCCCTTGCACCCACGAGAGGAAGCCAGAGACAGTTCTCCCTCGCCACTTGAGCAGAGTCTAGTATGGGATGTGGTTTTTATCATCCAAGTATTAAGACATGGACTGGATCCAATTCTTAATCATGTTAGGTAATATGATACTATTCCTAGGAAGGAAAGGGCCTATGAGTTCTTAAAAAATCAGACTCTTACATTCTGAGGTAGTGTGAACACATTGAATTTTCTAATCGAGTAGTTGTATTTTTGAATGGATTTGGAGACGCCATTGGGAAAGAGGAAAGATCAGGGTCTCAGGTTCCCCTCATGTGTGATTTTCATGTGAGGGGTTTAGATGTTGTGGGACCTCTTGGTCTTATATATGGAACTATTTGACATTATACTAGGGATGGATTGGCTAGTACACATCCAAGGACACATTTATTACTACAAGTGGAAAATGATTTTCACTAAACCTGATGTGAGTTGTCTTATTTTTCGAGGAGAAAGGGATCCTCGATCGGGTCGCACAGGACCTCCACTCCCAGATTTGGTAAGTATTATATTCTATTTATTGTCACTTGTGCTATAGGATGATGGTATTTACCCAGAAGGTGCACTACAACAGGAATTGAATGTGTTTCTGGAGGTATTCCTGGAGGATTTTTTAGATTTTCCCCTACAGCAGGATGTGGAGTTTTTTATTGATCTTTGGTCACAAACATAATCGATATCTCTTCCCTCATATTACGTGTCTCCTATTGAGCTAATGGACTTCCTGATAAAATGGGATGACTTAGAATCTAAAGGATTAATTCGCCTGATTATTTCTCCTTCACCTGCTCCTTTGGGGTTCACGAAAAAGGCTGATGGATTCCTCTGGTTGTGCATTGACAACTGGAATCTGGATAAGGTAACAATTAAGAAAAAATACCCTATGCCCACAATATATAATTTGATTGACCATTTGATGTTGGAAAAGTGGTTTTCAAAAATAGACTTGCTTTCGGGATACTGTCAACATAGGGTTAGAGAGTCAGATATCCCGAAGACAACCTTCTGAAGTAGGTACGACCACTTTGAGTATTTGGTCATGCCCTTCATATTGACCAATGCTCCAGCGGCCTTCGTGGAACTCATGAATAGGGTGTTTCATTAGTATCTCTATTCCTTAATTTTGGTGTTCGTAGATGATATGCTACTATACTCTGGCTCTAATGAGGAACACAAAAATCACTTGGGGATTGTCTTAGGCACTTTCTAGGATCACCGCCTCTATGAAAATCTGTCAAAGTGCACTATCTGAATCAGGGATGATATGTTTTGAGGTATTGTTATCCTAGAGGGTGGGGTTTTAGTTAACCCCAAGATGATCTGTGTGGACATATCATGGGAGTAGCTGGAGAATGTGTTTGATATTAGGAGTTTCCTTGTCTTGGCTGGTTATTTCAGGTGCTTTGTCTGGGATTTCCCTCGTCATTTTTCACCGATTGTCGTGCTCACCCTGAAAGGGGTGAGGATTGTATAAGGACCAGATTATCATGCATCATTCGAGGAGCTAAAGAGTTGGTTGACTACCACCCTAGTGTTGATTATTTCAGAGGCTTGAAATAGGAATATGGTTTATTTTGATGCTTCAGGTATGGTTCTTGGTTGTGTTCTTGTGCAGGATGATCAGGTGGTGGAATATGGATCTCTCCAAATCCTACCACACGAAAATAACTACCCGACCCATGACATGGAGTTGTAAGAATTGATGCATGCTTTAATGACGTGGTGTCACTACCTATTTGGGGAGAAGTTTATGGTCTACTCTGATCACAAAATCTTGTCCTATATCTTCTCACAGAAATACCTCAACTCGAGGCACCATCGCTAGATAAAGTACATATAGGGGATCAACATTGACATTTCCAATTCCCTTGGAAATGGTAATGTGGTGCCTAATTCATTGAGTAGAAGAGTTCTAGTGTAGGCTTTGAAGAAGTCCAGTGATTAGTCGGCTTTGATGGGGTTCTTTTCTCAGATGCATGTGGAGACCAGGGAGCACAGTGGATGTGCGTTTATGGTGAGCGCCTAGTTGAATCCTTCTATGTTGGAGTTTATTCATTGGGAACAGCCCAGTGATGAGCATTGTCAGGGTTCGAAGCAATTTCATCATTATGGGGAGACATTCTATGATTGGTCTCCATCTCCCAAGGTCATCTGGTTCTTCAAGGGTCATTCAATAGTGTTGTTATCAATACAGAAGGTGGTGATAAAGGATAGCCACCAGTCTCAATGGGCTTTCCATCTGAGTGCCACCAAGATGTATTATGATGTCCGTCGACCGTTCTGGAAGCCTAGTATGAGATGAGACATAACAGACTTTTTTTGAGATGTTAAACATTCTAGCAGGTGAAATAATATCATCAAAGGCCCTCTAGTTTTCTCCAACCATTACCCATTCCTACCTGGATGTGGGACGAGGTCAGAATGGACTTCATTGTTGTCTTTCCTTGTACACCTCAAGGTAAGAATTCCAATTTGGGGGTGATTGATCGTCTGACCAAATCAGCCCACATTATTCAGGTCAAGGATTCTACTAAAGTGAATTAGTTGGTCCGTTTATATCTTTTGGAAGTGGTGAGATTCCATGGTTTGACATCAGTATTTGAATCATATAGAGACGCATGATTCACTTCTCAGTTCTGAGAAGGCCTTTAGAAGGCCTTGGGGATTCATATAAAAATAAGCATGACATGCCATCCCCATATGAATGGTCAGATAGAGCGGGTGAATCATATTTTGGAGGACATGCTCTGTGCATGTGTCCTAGACTTTTTAGGTTCCATTGATAGGAATTTTGGGTTGGTTTAGTTTTATTATAAAAACAATTACTTATTCTCTATTCGAATGTCTCATTTTTTGGTGCGCTATAGTCGTACTTGTTGGCCCCCCCTGTGTTGTGATGATATAGGTTGGACCTCACTACTGAGGTCAAATCTGGTGAAGGAGAAGTCTGAGAATGTCAAATTTATCATGAAATTCTTTTTAATTGCTCAGAGTCTTCATAAATCTTATACTGACTATTGGTGCCGAGACCTAGAGTTTTCAATGGGTGAAATGGTATTCTTGAAAGTTGTCCCTCGTCTAGGCCATCATCAATTGGGAAAGCAAGGAAAGATGATGCCATGATATGTCGGACCTTTTGAGATCACTGATCACATTGGCAAGGTGATATACAGGTTGGACATACCTTCTCAGTTGAAATCCATCCATAATGTCTTCCATGTCTCCCACTTGAAGAAATACAACCCAGATCTGTCCCATGTGATGAGTTAGGAAGAACTAGACATAGATCTTAACTTGTCTATTGATGGGCGACCGGTAAAAATAGTGGACTCCCAAGAGATGTTTCTTCGAAGGAATTTCATTCCATTTGTCTGGGTTTTTTGGCTGCATGTGAATGATACATATGAGATATGGGATTGGATGTCATGGGTCGAGGAAGAGTACCCATACATATTTCCAATGAATATTCAGGTTGACATTCCAGGGCAGAAATAATTTCATGGTGGGGATAATTGTCATATTAATGACTTATTATAAAAAGATAAATTTCATTTAATTTCCATTCATTCTTTGTTTTGGGGGTTTCCAATTCTCTTTTGGAGTAAATGGAGAGTTTTCATGATTTGGGGTAAACAGTGAGCTCATTTCCAGATTTAAAAACCAATTTTGTTTCTTTTATAACTATTTTATTTTGTTTATATAGGAACCATTCCATTTTATTAAATGGTCTCCTGTGACCTATTAACATCACCATTTTAATTTGGATCCATTGTAAATCCATAATCATGGTGTATTTGGGTTTTTAGTTAAGGAGTTAGACCAGCCCAGAAGCCCATTTCCAGTTTTAAAAAAATTATTTAATATCTTATTAAATTGTAATGATTTATAGGTAATTTAACCTCTCACCTATGGCCATTGAACCAAGGCACCCCCATCTACTTTTTCCCATATTTGGAGCTCATTTGCCACAAGTTTTTGGTTGAAACTTGTGAAGTATTCACATTTCATCCATATTTAAAAAGGTAATTCGATTCCTTCATAACACTTTCATTAGTCACACTTTTCCCCCCATTCCAGTTTTTAATT
This sequence comes from Viscum album, assembly GCA_963277665.1. Taxonomy (NCBI): domain Eukaryota; kingdom Viridiplantae; phylum Streptophyta; class Magnoliopsida; order Santalales; family Viscaceae; genus Viscum; species Viscum album. The sequence goes on along the minus strand of OY728141.1, from coordinate 1,421,721,384 downwards.
AACATTCTCTTCCTTTTCCTAACTTCAATTCCATTTTTTTATGTTTTAAAATTCATCCACTTGATTATTTGGGGAAATTTCTTCATGAAGCCTCAAATGAGTGGGTCTCTTTCATTCCTCTTTCTTTTTTCTTAGGGCTTCATTCAATGTGATATGGGTTTCTTCCCATATACATGAAGTCCCAAATTTCCCGAGGGTAGGGTTTGGATCCTCAGGATTAACCTTGTGTTTTCTTGGTCCAATGTTCTATTTTTTCTTGATCTACCCACCTTGATGTGCGGTAGTGGTGAGTTTGAGTTTTCACACAAATGATTCAAGGTTCTCATTAATTTGGTAGGTGATTCCATGTTTATTAATTATTTGTTTCTTATAATGTTGTATTTATCATATTTTCATCTCTCTATCACATTATTATTTCTGAAAATATTAGTTTTAGTGTTGTTTGTATTGAAAATGAATTATAAATGCCAATTTTATGGGAAATTAGGGGTTTTTCAAAGAAATGTTTTATAAATTTATTTAGGTATTCCCTATAACTATTTGGTTGATTTTATTGAAATTTTTTAGGGCATAAAATTTTGTTTTAAAATTTTCTCTCCCTTGTTTGATTTAGAAATATCTGATTTTGGTGACGATTGATAACTGAATAATTTTTTAACACCATGTTGGTGGTAAATTGGTTTTTTTTCATTACTATTTGATGTAATTCCTAATGGGGTTGTTTTATAACACATGTAATAGGTTTATAGAAATGTTTTGGGAGATATGAATTCTATTTTGGTAAATGTGAGTGTGCACATAGTGTACAAGGTTGTATTTTCAAGGAGGTTTGGGTGCAAAATAATACAGGTATTTGAGAAACTGTTTTATGGAAAATCAAATTGTTTTGTTGTGTGTTATAATTGGTATAAAGTGTGTGTAGCTACTGTAACATTTTAGTGTGACCAGTAGTGGTGATTCATATTAAAATGGATTTATGTAGTATGCTAAAATTGTTTGAGCACAATGGGGGATGCCCGGGTACCAAGGTGGGGTGGATGTGTACTAGTACAACTAGTGGACAAGATTAGTTTAGTCCTAGTTTTATTTAGAATTTGGATAAATATTAATCTAAATAAACTATATGGATGATGATTGGGGTACACTAGGTTATGGGTATGTTCCCTACTAGTGTCTCATGCATGGGAATATATTTTATTATGGTCACATTACACCGAGTTAAGAGGTACATGGGGCCCCACACTATCTAGTTCCTAGGGCTGTTCTTGATTTTGTTTATCCATTTATTTGTGGTATTTTACTTTGTATTTGGGAGTATTTGAAAGTATATTTAAGTATATAACATTCTTATTTAAATGTGTTAATATTATGACTAATTTTTCTTGATAACTGTTTTCAATTTAAAGTTGCATTTCATAGAATTTGTCGTCACTTTTCATTGCATATTAAAACTGATAGTTTTTTCAACATTTATTGCATGCATATTAGAATAATTGGGTGGAATCCAATTAGGAATAGGCTCCCACCATACTTACACACCTCTTTTGTAATTATAAATTATTATTCATGACTCAGGAAACGCAAAGGCGTTGGTAATGGCGACTAGGGGAGTTAGTTCCCATCCTTGAGGCGGAGTTGTAGAGACGGCTGGTGGGTTATGACCCCTGGTCATGAGGAGTACATGGGGATGTTTTGATGCTGTTTATTTTTTTATTTAGACCATTTTTAGGTATTTAATTCCATGTATTCAATTCTAGTTTTTTCTTATGACTTGTTTGGCCCAAAATTTCAGATTTATATTATGGATCATTTAAGGTGTTATGCTTTCATACTCAGGTAAATCATTCCCAAAACTAATTTTTTTGATACCTATGAACTTTTGTGAGCTTGTGGGTATAGGTAATGCCCTTTGGGCCTTGTCACAGGCCTGGTTTAGTGCGATTTTTTATGGCGATCATATTCGGTTCATGACATATAGCAATGATTTCCCATAGTTGTTTTAGACTTATTTTGTAGTGATGTTCAATCAATTTTTTATTTTCCCAAATCATATATATATTGTCACTTCGCATAAATGTTTTATTACTTTTAATCATAGTAATTTATTTCTTGATATGTCCATCGCATTTCTCTTTCCCTCTTTTTAAGAGGTTATTTTATTAACCTTCTTTATGATGTAGGATTTCAAAAAAATTATTTTAATATTTCCACCTTTTATTACTGTGATAGGGTTCAAATTTTTGTCACACAATTTATTGAAGGGATGTAAATGTAATGACCCATTATTTTAAAATGAAGACAATATTCAATAGTGTATAAAATACACAACAGTGAGTGTAATCAAACCATGACATATTATTGTTTAAATATGGTTATTATATCTCTTCCATTAAATTTTTGGGTAAGAATATGATTAACTACATTTTGAAAAATAAATATTCTAATCAATAAAAATATATTTATCAATTCTTAGTTAATAAGAACATGATATTTTGTGAACCATTGTTTGATTAAAAAGTTATTTTCATTTATATTTTTTAGAAAATTATATCATTAATTTCATAATAATATCAAAATTGAATTTTATAAAATAACTATAAATATTGAAATCTTCATATAAAAAGTATCCTACGATTAAATAATGAAATTTTCATTAATATTTGATTTTTCAATGAGTAATAAAAAATAATGATTTTATAAAAAAATGTATTTTCATTAAAAATATTTAAAATTTCAAATTAAATATTATATTAATTTGAAAATTTAATAGTTCCTTTTTAATTAGAATAATAAAATTATTGTTTTTGAAATTAATTTTATACCTTAATTTATTATAAAAACATTTTATATTTTAAAAGCTAAATTTTCTGAAAATTGGTATTTTGTCACATTTTTCCAATTTTCATTTAAATAAAATTTTACAAGTTATGTGTCTTGAATTTTTTTTAAAAATTAATTTATATTATTAATTATTGGTTATAGATTTGATAAATTGGTCCCTTTTGGTAAATGTAAATATAAACCTTAGTAATTTTTCTTATGGTGGAAAAGGGTAAATCTATTAATTAATTATAAAAATAAAAATAAAATTAATATTTAATAAAGCTAAAACTTTATTTAATTATATTGGATGAGTATATACCATGTATAATAATACAAAGTATAAATATGTGTAATTTTTAACTAGGATGTTATTCTGACAATTTTAATATTTTAATTAAAATAATTCAAAATGAAAAGTTATTATTTGATATATCTCTAATAATTTTATCATGGGGATAACAAAATGATTTTATGGATTATAAATAGTAATTTTAAAGATAAAAGATTTATCTTAACAATAGTAATTTATTTGTAATTTTTATTAAAATATTAACATAATTCTTACACAACATCGACAGAGTAATTATTCAATTAATAGGAAAAATAAATTATATTAAAAATATTTTAGGGTGTATAATTTGAAATAATTTGTACGTGCCCCTCAATTTGAAATAATTATTATAACAACAAAAAGTTTTTCAATGGGAATTTAATTCTTATAAATATGTTATATAAACACTACATAATGAACTAATAAGTGCTGAGTGACCTTTAAACATAAGTTTTCCACATCTATGTTTTGACTTTCGAAAATCTGACATACACGATTGTGTTCAAGATGATTTATGGGGTCCAATAAGAAAAAACTAATTTTTGGTGACTGGTAAACTACATTTATGAATAGTAACATAACCTTATGAAAAGTAATATGACCCTTATGAATAGTAAATAGTCCAAAAAACAATTAAATAAAATTTAGGAATCTCATAAGTGACAATTTGAAAATAGTAAAAGTATTTGTATTTTTGTAAGTCATAAAAATTAATTAAATTTAATTAATTATTTTAATATAAATTGTATTTTCTTAATATGTGTTCATAAATTAACAAAAATATGTCTTCTATATTTAGGATAGTTTTATAAGACCATAAAAATTTTGTGAATGCCTTATAAAATCAGTTTTAATATTAAATACTATTTTTTCCATGTAAATTTTGGTTTTAATTAAATATTAAATTAATCATATTTAGAATTGTATTTTTGAAAAATTGACTTCATTTTTGGATTCTACACATCCACAAATAGCTGGGGTGAATTTTTTGTATTTTTATGAAATACCTGAATTTTTTATAAATAGTAAAATACCATAATTGACAAAATAAGCTGAATAATCTAATTATAGAGTAATGTGTGATGTTCTGCTGATTTTAGTCCACTATATTTGGGACAACATGATAAAATTACTATCCATGGTCACGGAAGACTCACTATTCCTTTTCATGAGGGGAAATAATAAATTAATGCATTTTATATTGAGAAATCCACTCTCTCCTCCACTATAAATACCACCATTCACCCCCTCTTTTCCTCACACCTCTCAAACATCAATCCATGACTAAACAATACCCAAACATCTTCCCTAACCACATCACCACTTACAATACCTTTTTTTATCATCCAAAGTTCAATCATAGGTCCCTTAAGGAGGATCTCAAGAGTAGGATTCAAGAGGTAATTTATCTCCCTGTTATCCTTTAATTTATTTTTAATTTAAAGTTTATTTCATGATCTCTCCCCACCTTATGTCATCCAAATGGTATAGTAACTTCAGTTTTATACATATAATTTAGCTTTATAATTCTAATGGGATATTATATCTATAAAGACCCGTAAATTTCAAGGGAAATTTTTTTTTCTTAATTTTTTTTGGGATTTTACAAGAGCGCTGCTTCAGACGGCACCTGATTCCGAGGCCCGGTGTGCCCGGAATCAATTTCCGAAGTTTGGCTCGGGTACGTTCAGTGAACGGACGAGCGGGTTTTTCTATCTTTTGAACCGGTGCCCGGAATCGAATTCTGAGGGCACCGATGAAATCGCAGCGCCGGTACTTGCTTAGAAACGCCTCTTCCGGAGTTACGTTTGCTCAGACGTGGTTTTTAAATTTTGCGGCTTTAAGTCAGAAATAAAATAAAGTTTGTGCGACAACTTTATTTTTATTTCACTTAAGCTGCTTGGAAGCCACTTGAAGCAACTTAAAGGCGGCTTGAACTGAGTTAAACTGGATAAGAAGCTATCCAGAAATATCCTACCCCCTTGGTAGGATATTTGTGAGGTGGGGCTCGCACGAGCCCCGCCGTTTCTTTCGCTAAGTAACGCACCCGCGAAAACCCTTCAAAGTAACTGAAAAGTCAACCGACGCGTTTTCTTTAATTTCTTAACAGACCATTTAATTGGGCGGTTTATTTCGTGAATTAAATGGGCTGTTTCATTCGTTGAATTAATTCAACGAATTTAATGGGTCGTTACTTACGTGTTTTGCGTTTGTTGACAAAATAATAAAATAGACAAACTTGTCTATTTTTTGAGGATTGCTATCGTTGTGCAATTCCTCTGAACCTCCACCCTCCCCGCGAAGAACGCGAAGAACGCGAAGAACGCGAAGAACGCCGGCGACCGGAATTCGACGACGCACGCCGTGATCTGCGACGTCGACGAGCCCTACCCGCGACGTTCTTCGGCGGCACCTCTTCTTCCGCGGCCGATCCTCGTTGGGCAATTAAGGTGAGAAACGAATCGTTTATTTCTCCCCTTTTTATAATTCAATATCAATGGATTTAAATTAATCCGTTTGATCTTGATCCGGAGATTGGCGACGCGACGCCGGATACCGCGACGATGCGACGATCTCCTTCATCCCCGACGAGCGATTCTGCGACGACCTCTCATCTGACGACGACGACAAGGTAAGGGTTGATTTAAAATATTTTCCTTTCACGTGATTTTATTTCTTTTAAAATAAGGAACCGATCACGGAACAATTTTAAATTTATTTAAAATTGTTGATTGGTCGTTTCTTGTTTCTCCCGTTGTTTATGACTAACGCGGAGGGTGCGGGTCTAACGAACAAGACCCGGCAACCCTCCGCCGATCTTCCTGTTTTTGCGGATTTGGCGGGCGACGGCAAAAGCACGACGCAAGGGCCATTTGTTGATTCCGCAGTGGAGGACGCGTCCCGGGAGGAACAATGGCGCAGACGGGAGGCAAAACGGGCCACCGGAGCAACTCCGGCGGCCCGCGGAAGGAGGCGGCGGCGCGGGTCGCCGGCGCGGCGACGTCAGCGACCGGAGGCGGCGGCGCCCGGCGCGCCGCCGGAGGAGTCCGCCGCGGCCGAGCCGCGGTGGCGGCGAACCGCCGGACCGCGTCCGCGGTCCGGCCCTCCAGCACGCGGCCCGCGCGGGCCGCGTTTCTCCAAAGCCGCGGGTTTGACCCGCGGCGGCTCACTCGGCCGCTCGGCCGAGGCCGAGCCGGCCGGTCCGGTCGGCCGGGCCGCGCCCAGGCCGGGTCGGGCCGACCCGGTTCGGGCCGACACAGGGGCGGGGGGTTCGGGCCGGGTCGCCCCGGGCCCAGAACCCCCGTTTCGGGCCCTCTTCGGTCTTTCGCCCATATCATGGGCCTGGGACCTCCGATTGACGAACCGTCAGCGGCTACGCGATCCTTGGATCGAGCCGGTCGTTTCGGTATATTATACTCAAGGTTTCGGAAGACTTTGGGTTCAGCCGGGTTGGTTCGTACACGAAACCAACCGGGCCCTCGGAGCGGAAACGCTCATAACTTGAGCTACGGACGTCCGATCGACGTACCGTCAGCTGTGGTAGTTTCCTCTAAGTGAGATGGAACTTTTGGCATACTCCGCCCGAGGATCGGATACAGGTGGAGTACGGTCGGGTTGGTTTTTCTCTAAAAACCAACCGGGCCCCTGGGACGAAAATGCCAATAACTCTCAGACCGGGCGTCCGATTGACGCGCCGTCTGTTGCGTTGAGATCCTGTTGTCGATACGGAACTTTTGGATACATCAACTTCGGACTACGTGTCAGTTGATGTATCAGCCTCTCAGCTCGTGGAGCGGACCCTCCTAAACGAGCTCGCTATGTGCGGGAACCCTAGTGCTGGCTGTGGCCTCGACGACAGAGCAGAGATCCTCCGTGGACTGCGACGACGACAGAGCAGAGATCCTCCGTGGACTGCGACGACGGCAGAGCAGAGATCCTTCGTGGACTGCGGCGACGACTGTGCAAGAGATCCTCAGTGGACTGCGTCGACTACTGTACTCAGCGATCCTACGTGGAACAGTGCTACCGAACCTGTGTGAGCTGAATCTTCTTTTTACCTTGAGCGGTGGAGCGCTTGGGTGTAGCGGCGGACCCGTGGTACTTGACAGTGGTGGTGCGCTTGGATGCAGCAGCAGACCCTTGGCGGTGGAGCGCTTGGTTGTAGCGGCGGACCCGCGATACTCTACGGAGTGTGTGCGCTTGGTTGTAGCGACAGACCCGCGACGGTGGAGACGTGCGTGCGGAGTACGGAGACCGTGTAGATGACTGAGACCTGACGACTGCTTGACCGACTCGACTTGGAGTGAGTCGACTAGCCCAGTGGACGGAGCGCCCAGTAGTTGGCAGCAGACCCACGGCGGACGGAGCGCCCGGTAGTTGGCGGAAAACCCGCGGTACTCGACAGGAGGAGTACCTCATTAGGCTATCTGGGTGAGCGCCCGGTATTTGGCAGCAGACCCTCAGCGGACGGAGCGCCCGGTAGTTGGCAGCAGACCCGCGGTACTCGACAGGAGGAGTACTTCAGCAGTCTTTGGTTAGTGAGCAGTACCTCAGAGTCGTGACAGGACCACTGTACACTTCAGAGATGGGGCTCTTCAACATTTACGGTTTCCATAATGAAAATCCTGGTTGAGCTGAATCTTATGTTACTCTCCTTTGTGGATTGTGTTGAACTATCCTATGTGGATTTACTGTTTACTCTCCTTGTGGATTTGAGTCTTGCTTTCCTTTGTGGATTGAGTTGTTCTTGAGCTCGTGAGCAGATCTAGAATTGGGGACTTAGGTATATGTATGGGCATATACCTAAGTCGAGTCAGATGTTACTTCGTGATTTCATCTTTCTTTTGTGCTATATCCTTTGTGGATTTCGGGAGACCTTCGGGGGTCTCGGGGTCCTTACTGAGTAGCTTATACTCACCCCTGCACGGGCTATGCCCGCACCTTGTTGTGTTGGATGCAGACGACGGACAGCGCTGATCGCGGTTGGGGCGTGGAGCAGGACGGTACCTGGAGGTGGACCACTGGGCGGGACGTGCTCGGAGCGGACATGGGACCCGAGGAGCCTAGAGGCTATCTGTACCCACCCTTCAGGTGGGATTTCCAGTGGACGACACGAGGCCGCCGTCTTTTCTTCAGTTGATGTACTTTACTTTTCAGTTGTACTTTCAGTTGGGCATGTATTCCGGCCCCCTTTACTTTTTCGCACTTTGTAGTTACTTCTGCTTGCTGACTCTGTGGTGGTTGTTACTTATAAAGGCAATGCCTTCTCTGTTTACCGGGAATTTACGCCTTGGTGCTGGTCGCCAGCCCCTGGCCTATGGAAGGCGGGCTTGGGGTAGTCACGGCACGGGCCCCGAGGACGGGTCGTGACAAATTGGTATCAGAGGTGGTCGGTTCTACCGCAAACTCTGATCTGCTTCATGAAAGTCTCAAGTTTTCCTTGTGATTACTTGTGCCAGCTCACCAGGTATACTGTTCGGACTGTGGTGCTCTTGTTCTCCTTTTCAGGATGGCCCCGCGACGACAGCCAGCTAGGGTTCCGAGGGTAGGGCGCGACGGCAGCCCACCGAGCGACGAGGCCTCGGTGCAGGACCCTTTGCCAGCAGTGGCACCGGCGGTAGCTTTACCCGCCGAGCCACCGATGCTACCAGTACTAGACGCTGACGATGCACATCGCCTCAGGGCACTGCATGAGTTTCAGAGCCAGCGACCGCCCAGGTTTTGTGGTGAGGCGGACCCCCAGGCCGCCGAGGACTGGCTAGAGGCGGTGGTACGGTTCTTTAGGCTAGTGAGGACACCAGCGGATCTCATGGTGATTCTCGCGGCGAGCCTCCTGCAGGCGGCGGCAAGACGATGGTGGAGCTTGATGCTCCAGGTGCACGATGAGGCATCTCTTCTTTGGACGGACTTTGAGAGCCTCTTCCTCTCGGAGTTCGTCCCAGCCACCCTTCGTGCCGTGCGTATCCAGGAGCTTCTACAGCTGCGGCAGGGCAGCATGACGGTCGCTCAGTACGCGGCGAGGTTCACCGACCTTTCTCGGTACTCGACAGACATGGTACGGGACCCCTTCTTCTGGGCCCGGACCTTCGAGCATGGTTTGAGACACGAGATCAGGGCATCGCTGATCTCCCTCAGCATACCGACTCAGGCAGGAGTACTAGAGCGGGCCCTTCTGATCGAGAGCTTCCTTGCTGAGTCTACACCAGCACAGAGACCCACCGCAGGGCGGCACGTAGCGGAGTCTTCGGTAGCAGGTAGCCGACAGATGACTCAGGGTTCCAGGCAGACCAGACCTACCAGTGGCCGACTGCACGACTCAGGCTCAGTCGTGCGGGGAAGTCGGGGTGGAGTCAGAGCCAGGCATGCCGAGAGTGGGCAGTGCTACTCCTGTGGCGGAATTGGTCACATGGCTCGTGACTGCCCGACCCGCCATGCGGGGGAGCAGCAGACGGTTGAGGAACCACCTAGGCAGAGGTAGAGGTTCGACCGTGGCGGTCTGCAGGGAGGAGATGGACGAGGTAGAGGAGCTGGCCGAGCAGCAGGTGGTGGACGACGCTTTGAGGCTCTACCACCACCACCACCAGGAGGTCCACCCCGACCGCAGGGGAGAGCTCAGCTTCAGGCAGCCGAGGCCTTCGATCATGGAGCCCTGGGAGCTGATGGACAGGAGCAGAACTAGTGGATACATCCTTTGTACTTCTGGTTCCTTGTTGCTTTTGTGTAGCGTCTTGTAATATGAGATGCAATAATAAAAGACGCATACCCTTGTGATATTTTCGTTCCTGTCCTCTTTCGTGATGTTACTAGGAGATTCCAGTTTTGGCTGTTGACTTGACCCTCACTTGTGAGACATCTACTGGAGGAGACCCAGTTACCACACACTGATGCCGACAGTGTGACTCAACCCTTGGAGGCGAGAGTAACGGTTGAATCTCTTAGTAGTAGCGTCGAGGCCTTAAGACATCATCCTTGGTATGGATTAGTATCATCCATGTTAGGATTGACTGTTTTAGGCAAAGAATGTGGTTCATCCTGGGGATGAGACCATATTTCTCTTTTCGGCAAAGAAGAAATCTTGCAGCTCTTGTGGGACCTGTGATGGTCCAGGCCACGACAAAGAAGGTCCAGGTCATCCAGGAGCGGATGAGTACAGCTCAGAGCCGACAAGAATCATATGTTGACAGGAGGCGGAGGCCACTGGAGTTCGAGGATGGCGACCACGTCTTCTTGCGGGTCTCACCTCGACGTGGTATTCGGAGATTTGGCCGAGGCGGCAAGTTATCTCCGCGCTTCATCGGACCCTTCCAGTTTCTTAGCAGGATTGGCGAGGTGGCTTATCGCCTGGCTCTACCACCTCAGTTGCACCGGGTGCACGACGTCTTCCACGTGTCTCAGCTGAGGAGATACGTGCACGACCCGACGCACATCTTTGATCATGGGGAGCTTGACGTTGACGATGGGGCGACTTTTGCGGAGGTCCCGGTGGAGATAGAGGATCGACAGGAGCGGGTCCTGCGTGGGCGATCGATTTCTCTTGTGCGCATCAGATGGCATCACGGGAATCTCCAGGAGAGCACATGGGAGCGGGAGGCTCAAGTGCGTGCTCAATACCCTCATTTGTTTCCCTAGTTTTTGATGTATCTTTACGGGGACGTAAAGCCCTGAGGTGGGAGTAATGTAAAGACCCGTAAATTTCAAGGGAAATTTTTTTTTCTTAATTTTCTTTGAGATTTTACAAGAGCGCAGCTTCAGACGGCACCTGATTCCGAGGCCCGGTGTGCCCGGAATCAATTTCCGAAGTTTGGCTCGGGTACGTGTAGTGAACGGACGAGCGGGTTTTTCTATCTTTTGAACCGGTGCCCGGAATCGAATTCTGAGGGCACCGATGAAATCGCAGCGCCGGTATTTGCTTAGAAACGCCTCTTCCGGAGTTGTGTTTGCTCAGACGTGGTTTTTAAATTTTGCGGCTTTAAGTCAGAAATAAAATAAAGTTTGTGCGACAACTTTATTTTTATTTCACTTAAGCTGCTTGGAAGCCACTTGAAGCCACTTAAAGGCGGCTTGAACTGAGTTAAACTGGATAGGAAGCTATCCAGAAATATCCTACCCCCTTGGTAGAATATTTGTGAGGTGGGGCCCGCACGAGCCCCGCCGTTTCTTTCGCTAAGTAACGCACCCGCGAAAACCCGTCAAAGTAACTGAAAAGTCAACCGACGCGTTTTCTTTAATTTCTTAACAGACCATTTAATTGGGCGGTTTATTTCGTGAATTAAATGGGCTGTTTCATTCGTTGAATTAATTCAACGAATTTAATGGGTCGTTACTTACGTGTTTTGCGTTTGTTGACAAAATAATAAAATAGACAAACTTGTCTATTTTTTGAGGATTGCTATCGTTGTGCAATTCCTCTGAACCTCCACCCTCCCCGCGAAGAACGCGAAGAACGCGAAGAACGCGAAGAACGCGAAGAACGCCGGCGACCGGAATTCGACGACGCACGCCGTGATCTGCGACGTCGACGAGCCCTACCCGCGACGTTCTTCGGCGGCACCTCTTCTTCCGCGGCCGATCCTCGTTCGGCAATTAAGGTGAGAAACGAATCGTTTATTTCTCCCCTTTTTATAATTCAATATCAATGGATTTAAATTAATCCGTTTGATCTTGATCCGGAGATTGGCGACGCGACGCCGGATACCGCGACGACGCGACGATCTCCTTCATCCCCGACGAGCGATTCCGCGACGACCTCTCATCCGACGACGACGACAAGGTAAGGGTTGATTTGAAATATTTTCCTTTCCTGTGATTTTATTTCTTTTAAAATAAGGAACCGATCACGGAACAATTTTAAATTTATTTAAAATTGTTGATTGGTCGTTTCTTGTTTCTCCCGTTGTTTATGACTAACGCGGAGGGTGCGGGTCTAACGAACATGACCCGGCAACCCTCCGCCGATCTTCCTTTTTGTGCGGATTTGGCGGGCGACGGCAAAAGCACGACGCAAGGGCCATTTGTTGATTCCGCAGTGGAGGACGCGTCCCGGGAGGAACAATGGCGCAGACGGGAGGCAAAAGGGGCCACCGGAGCAACTCCGGCGTCGGCGACCGGAGGCGGCGGCGCCCGGCGCGCCGCCGGAGGAGTCCGCCGCGGCCGAGCCGCGGCGGCGGCGAACCGCCGGACCGCGTCCGCGGTCCCGCCATCCAGCACGCGGCCCGCGTTTCTCCAAAGCCGCGGGTTTGACCCGCGGCGGCTCACTCGGCCGCTCGGCCGAGGCCGAGCCGGCCGGTCCGGTCGGCCGGGCCGCGCCTAGGCCGGACCGGACCCGGCCGAGCCGGGTCGGGCCGACCCGGTTCGGGCCGACCCAGGGGGGGGGGGGGGGGGGGTTCGGGCCGGGTCTCCCCGGGCCCAGAACCCCCGTTTCGGGCCCTCTTCGGTCTTTCGCCCATATCTTGGGCCTGGGACCTCCAATTGACGAACCGTCAGCGGCTACGCGATCCTTGGATCGAGACGGTCGTGTCGGTATATTATACTCAAGGTTTCGGAAGACTTTGGGTTCGGCCGGGTTGGTTCGTACACGAAACCAACCGGGCCCTCGGAGCGGAAACACTCATAACTTGAGCTACGGACGTCCGATCGACGTACCGTCAGCTGTGGTAGTTTCCTCTAAGTGAGACGGAACTTTTGGCATACTCCGCCCGAGGATCGGATATAGGCGGAGTACGGTCGGGTTGGTTTTTCTCTAAAAACCAACCGGGCCCCTGGGACGAAAATGCCAATAACTCTCAGACCGGGCGTCCGATTGACGCGCCGTCTGTTGCGTTGAGATCCTGTTGTCGATACGGAACTTTTGGATACATCAACTTCGGACTACGTGTCAGTTGATGTATCAGCCTCTCAGCTCGTGGAGCGGACCCTCCTAAACGAGCTCGCTATGTGCGGGAACCCTAGTGCTGGCTGTGGCTTCGACGACAGAGCAGAGATCCTCCGTGGACTGCGACGACGACAGAGCAGAGATCCTCCGTGGACTGCGACGACGGCAGAGCAGAGATCCTTCGTGGACTGCGGCGACGACTGTGCAAGAGATCCTCAGTGGACTGCGTCGACTACTGCACTCAGCGATCCTACGTGGAACAGTGCTACCGAACCTGTGTGAGCTGAATCTTATTTTTACCTTGAGCGGTGGAGCGCTTGGGTGTAGCGGCGGACCCGTGGTACTTGACAGTGGTGGTGCGCTTGGATGCAGCAGCAGACCCTTGGCGGTGGAGCGCTTGGTTGTAGCGGCGGACCCGCGATACTCTACGGAGTGTGTGCGCTTGGTTGTAGCGACAGACCCGCGACGGTGGAGACGTGCGTGCGGAGTACGGAGACCGTGTAGATGACTGAGACCTGACGACTGCTTGACCGACTCGGCTTGGAGTGAGTCGACTAGCCCAGTGGACGGAGCGCCCAGTAGTTGGCAGCAGACCCACGGCGGACGAAGCGCCTGGTAGTTGGCGGCAAACCCACGGTACTCGACAGGAGGAGTACCTCAGTAGGCTATCTGGGTGAGCGCCCGGTATTTCGCAGCAGACCCTCAGCGGACGGAGCGCCCGGTAGTTGGCAGCAGACCCGCGGTACTCGACAGGAGGAGTACTTCAGCAGTCTTAGGTTAGTGAGCAGTACCTCAGAGTCGTGACAGGACCACTGTACACTTCAGAGATGGGGCTCTTCAACATTTACGGTTTCGATAATGAAAATCCTGGTTGAGCTGAATCTTATGTTACTCTCCTTTGTGGATTGTGTTGAACTATCCTATGTGGATTTACTGTTTACTCTCCTTGTGGATTTGAGTCTTGCTTTCCTTTGTGGATTGAGTTGTTCTTGAGCTCGTGAGCAGAGCTAGAATTGGGGACTTAGGTGTATGTATGGGCATATACCTAAGTCGAGTCAGATGTTACTTAGTGATTTCATCTTTCTTTTGTGCTATATCCTTTGTGGATTTCGGGAGACCTTCGGGGGTCTCGGGGTCCTTACTGAGTAGCTTATACTCACCCCTGCACGGGCTATGCCCGCACCTTGTTGTGTTGGATGCAGACGACGGATAGCGCTGATCGCGGTTGGGGCGTGGAGCAGGACGGTACCTGGAGGTGGACCACTGGGCGGGACGTGCTCGGAGCGGACATGGGACCCGAGAAGCCTAGAGGCTATCTGTACCCACCCTTCAGGTGGGACTGCCAGTGGACGACACGAGGCCGCCGTCTTTTCTTCAGTTGCTGTACTTTACTTTTCAGTTGTACTTTCAGTTGGGCTTGTATTCCGGCCCCCTTTACTTTTCCGCACTTTGTAGTTACTTCTGCTTGCTGACTCTGTGGTGGTTGTTACTTATAAAGGCAATGCCTTCCATGTTTACCGGGAATTTACGCCTTGGTGCTGGTCGCCAGCCCCTGGCCTATGGAAGGCGGGCTTGGGGTAGTCACGGCACGGGCCCCGAGGACGGGTCATGAAAATATCATCCATCCTCCTTCTCTTTTTCTATTTAATTGATAATGAAAACGTGTTTGTAAGGTGCTAATCTATCACCTTCAAGAACAACATGTATTCTGTTTTTCATTTATACCATTAGATCTTGTCATGAAACCATTTTTATGGTTGAACCAGAATATGTTATATTTATTAAGTCTTATTTAATTTTACGTAACTAACTTATGTAAATATTACTAAATTATTGATCAAAATAAGATCGTTGTGGTCGAAAAACAGCCCAAATTAAATCAACCTATCGTCATTTAATTCTAATATAATGAATCATCCACATGGTATATTATATAAGGAATTATAAGATCATTTTAACTTATTTAATATAATTAATAACATGAACGATATATTCTTTATGTTTATCCATGTTCCACACAAACTTCCATTTGTGAATACATGTGAACCACTCAAGAAAACCATAAAAATGAACAATCAAGAATAATGTTTTTAAAATATATAACTCATAAAAATTACCATAAAATAACTTAATGAAAACATAATGAACCATATTAATGTACACATTATTCTAGGATTGTCAATTGATGAATATAATGTGGTTATACAGGACATTAATGGGAAAGAAACGTTTAGATACAAGCTAAGGGGAATTTCTCGAACCCAATTTCATCCTTCGGGTTATCCCTATTTAACTCTATTTTCGATATGGTTACTCCTTAAAAATAAATTTGTTTATATTTTTATTTCCTCTTCTGTTATTTACATGTTTTTTACTAGTATTTATGTCAGACAAAATGTTTTCCAAAAGAACTCTTCTTTTAAGAACACAACTTTTACCTCTCACTCAAAGTTGATGGTTCTTGTATCATGTATGTTATTCCCTATTTCTGTTGAGAACCCAATGTTTATGAATGTGTTATTATGAGATGAAATGATTTCATCTACATGGGATAGTTAGTTTTATTTTTTATATATGTTCTATGTGGCATTCATGATAATTATAATGTTATGTTATGACGGGTGTGCCCAGAATTATATAGCGTAATATGAATGTTTTAATGTGACAGGTGCACCAGTAATTATACAACACTTCAATGCATTGGGTAAAGTGATTAATCTCAGGAGTTAATTTGAAATTATGTGAACATGACACAAGCTTTGTTCACAAGTATATGTGGTAGTTAACCACTAAGACATTATGTTTCATTTTTATGCATTTCCATATTTCAAGTCTCTTGTAAATGCTTCCTATCATGTTCATGATTCTTTATCGATGCTATGATTATGCTCACTCCATGATATATTGTTCTTATCTATCGTCTTAGTAGGCTTTTATCTCACCCCTTTTGATTTATATCCTCAGGTGACTACATGTACTAAGGAGGGGTCAAGTTCTAATAAGAAGCATGAGAAGAAGAAATTAAATAAATGTTTATGCTTGATGTTGTGATTGTTATGTATGGTCCTAGTTTTCCCAAGAAACTAAACCATTGGATCCTTTATGTGTAATATTATTATGTTGTTATCTTTAAAATGATGTAATATTAATGTATGAAAAGGCTGGGTCGCTATAGCTAGTATAAGTGGAATGGTTTAGTTCATTTTGGATTTTGGATTTGTGAACCCTAGAGAAAAACTCCAGTATGAGACTAAGTACAAATATGCACACAAGAATTATTACATAAGGATCCCATATGTTATTCCTTTAGTATAAATTTTTTAAATGAATAATGTATTCACGACTTGTTGAATTACATTTATTTCTAAAAATTTTTATTTTAGAAAATGGTGTGAACCTGGTTAAATCAGGCCAACAACTCATGTGAGGGCCAATGCAACGATTGTCCAAATGACAACCCTAATTATTTGGATGTGAAGTTGAAAACATCCTGGCGATGTATACCAAATTATCTCAGGTTATGAAAAATAACCATAATAATGGGGAACACCCTCCTTCACCAAAGAGTGATTAGCTGGATATCAAATCATTTTTGTGGAAACGACCACCGATGTTTAGTGGATCTTCTAATCCACTATTTACATAACAATGGATCAAATCCATGAAGAATATCCTTTCTATTCTTCAATGTTCAATGATGAAGAAGGTGACACAATCCCTTTATCATCTCAATGGAGAGGCTGGTCAATGGTGGGATTTGATTAAGAACACCAAGCCATGGGAGGAAATTGAATAGATGGAATGGGAATACATTATGATAATGTTTCTTAACAAGTATTTTCCAATAAATCATTGAATAAATATGGAGAGATAATTAATAAATCTCAATAAAAAATAAGAAGAATCTGTCACATCCTATGAAGCGAATTTCACAACGCTTCCAAGGTATGCTTCATGTTTTGTTATCAACAATGATAGAAAAATTGATGGATTCATTACTGTATTAAAAACACATCTTCAAAAGGCTCTTAGAATTCGAGACATCTGGAGTTATGATGATGTTTTCTGGTGTGCTCTCAGAGTGTAGATTTAGTTTGGAGAATGTTCCCACAACTATGGTGATAATAAACAAAATATGGAGTTTCATGTCGATGGATGTAATGATAAAGGTGGGAATAAAACTAAACTACCCACATGAAAAATTGTGGGAAGTTCCACTATGGTAACTTCCTTAAAGGGACGGGGAAATGATTTAAGTGTGGGAATGAAGAACACCATGCTCAAGAGTGTCGAAAAGACATGAGAAGGAAGGATAATTTAGGTGAAGAGAGGAGAGAACCACCCAAGGTTCAATTCTACAACTATAGAGAGTTAGGGAACTATACATGCTAGTGAACTAAAAATCGATTTGTTGAGGGTAATTAGCGTCAGCAGCAACCATAGGAAAAGGAACAAGGGAAGGTTTATTCCATCGCTACTGCAGAAGTGGATAATGGTAAGGATGTTGTACTAGGTACAATTCCTATTGACTCATGAATGTAAAAGGTCTTATTTTATTCTGGTTCTACACATTACTTTATATCATGAATGTTTTCTATAACTATAGAATTGAAGCCCTAAAACCATGAAGTGGAGATATCTGTAAAAACCATAATTGGTGAAATCATTGCAACCCGTGAGTATGCCTCTACTCCTATTAACATATGTGGGATGATTCTTCCAAATAATATTGTAATACTTACAATGGTGGAATTCAATGCTTTAACAGGAATGGATTGTCTCTCGTTATATAGAGCACATCAATTTTCGGGAAAAGGAAATATCTTTTCATATTTCAAACCATACCATGGTCCTATACAAATGCAAGGGAGATCAAGAATATCCATTAAAAAAAATCCTTAAATGGTGTAAGTGTTTACTCCCTAGGAATAATCATACCTCTATAAAATGGTTGAGTCGAATGAAAGTTCCATCCTTGCATAAATTCCCATCGTGAGGAAATACAGTTATGTATTTCCAAAAGAGTTACCCGAAATTTCCCCTGATCATGAGGTAGAGTTCTCAATTTAACTCATACCCAAAGCTACTCTTATCTCAATGTGTCCCTATAGGATGGCTCCTATCGAACTAGAAGTGTAAAAGAAGAAACTGAAAAATAATTTTGACAAGGGGTTCATATGCCCTACTACATCACCTTGGGATGTGATAGTGCATTTTGTGAGGAGGATGGGTGAAACAATGCAATTGTGTATCGATTATCGATAACTCACCAAGACCACCATAAAGAACTATTATCATAATCCAAGTATTGAAGACTTGTTAGATCAATTATGAGGAGCTCAATGCTTCTCAAAGGTGCATCTTCATTCTGGATATCATTAGCTAAAGGTGAAGAAGAAATATATTTATAAGACGACCTTTCGTACAACGTGTGAGCACTATGATATTCTCTTGACTCCCATTAGACTTACTAATTCACCTAAAATCTTCATGTATTTGATTAATAGATCCTTTAGACATTATCTCGACAAATTTGTGGTAGTGTTTATTGATGATATTCTAATATAATCCAAGATCAAGGAGGAACATGAAGTACTTTTAAGACTTGTGTTGGAGGAATTGAGAAAGGAGAAGTTTTATGCCATGTTCAGCAAGTGTTACTTTTGGATGAAGCAAGTCAATTTCGTGGGACATGTCATGATAAGTGAGGGGATTTCGGTGGTCCCTTAAAAAAGGTGATTAAGGAATGGCCCAGGCTCTCTAGTGTCATAAAAATCCATAGTTTTCTTGGATTATCTGGGTACTGCCGACATTTTTTTAGAATCTTCTCACAATTGTAATGTCTTCTAACTAAGTTAACAAGGAAGGTGGTAAAGTATGTATGGATGGAATAATGTGAGGGAAGCTTCATGGAGCTAAATAGAAGGCTTATCATTGCATATGTACTCACACTACTAAAAAGTGGATAATGTATTGTGATATACAGTGATGTTTCAAAGACCATCTTGGGTTGTGTACTCATGAAAAATGACAATGTGATAGCCTATGCCTCACGACAGTTGAAGATTCATGAGCTGAACTACCAGATGCATGATCTAGAGCTGGAAGCCGTGATTTGTGCCTTAAAAATATGGCAGCACTACCTTGGTGGTGAGAAGTTTGACATATAAACCGACCACAAGAGCCAAATGTATATATTCACAAAAAGGATCGCAACATGTGTCAAAGGGGATGGTTAGAGCTAATCAAGGATTACGATTTCTCTATTCACAATCATCCTGGAATTTTGAACAAGGTAGTAGATCCTCTATGTAGAAAATAACATGCTACTCTATCTATGTTATGGATTGAGAAAGACCCTATATTCATGGATATGCAAGGACTGAATTTATAAATCATAAGGGCAAGGGATACATCCTACCTTGCCCAAATTATTGCACAACCATCCATCCAAGAGAAGATTAAGGAAGCAGAAAGGGATGGTGTGGAGATATAAAAGGAGGTGAACTAAGTAATGTATGGGAAGCTGAAAAAGTTCCATATTTACGATGATGGTGTGATTCGGTTTAGAACGCGACTTTGTGTGCCTTCATCACCTGGGATAAAGAAGGTGCTATTGGTAAATGCACATAGATCAACATTCTGTATCCATCATGGGATTACCAAGATGTATCATGATATCTGAGAACACTTCTAGTGGGATAACCTAAAGATAGAGATTGCGGAATATATCTCAAGGTGCTTGGTATGTCATAATGTTAAATAAGAGAGAGAAAAGTCCAAAGGGATGATGGAAAAATTGCTTTTACCCATGTGGAAATGATTGAATGTCACTATGGACGTCTTCACAGGTCTCTCGTAGACGTCGATGGGAAATAATTTGATATGGGTTGTGGATTATCGAATCACCATGACTACCCATTTTATCACTATTCAAGAAGATCTATTTCTTGAACAACATACAAGGATATATGTGAAGGAATTAGTGAGACTGCATGGAGTTCCTCCCTCTATTATCTTTGACAGTGATCCAAGGTTCAAAACTAAATTATGGAAAAGTATTCAATATTCATTGAGTATGAAATTAAATTTCAGCATGACCTATCACCCCAAAACTGATGGAAAATATTAATGGACTATTCAGATGCTTGAAGATATGCTAAGTTCCTGCTCTCTAGAATTAAAAGGTCAATGGGATCATAATTTCATACTGGTTGAGTTCTCATACAATAATAGCTTCCAATCAATTATTTAGATGGCTCCATATGAAGCTCTATATGGTAAGAGATATAGAACTCCATCCTATTGGGATGAAGTTGGAGAATGAAAGCTACATGGACCCGATCTTGTGAAAGAGATGACAGAGAAGGATGAATTCATCCAGAAACACATCAATCCTACTCAATGTCGGCAAAAGATCTATGATAGAAACCATCAAAGAGACTTGGAATTCTCCGTTGGGGATAGATTATTCTTTAGAATATCACCATGGAAAAGAGTCATGTGATTTGGAAAGAAAGGGATGCTAAGCCCAAGGTACACTAGGCCATTTGAAATCCTTGACAGGATAGGAGATGTGGCTTATAGACTTACACTTCCACCAAATATGGATCATGTTCATGATGTGTTTCACGTATCACTCCTGTTGAAGTACATACCAGACCCCTCACATGTACTAAACTACGAGGTGGTATAGCTGGAAGATGATCCGTCCTATGAGGAGAAGCCAATAGAGATTCTGGACCGGGGAGATAAGCATCAACACAACAGGACCTCCCACTTTGTCCTGATGTTTTGGGGGAACCATACGTTTGATGATGCTACTTGGGAACCAGAATAGGTGATGAATGAGAAGTACCCTCACCTTTTTTTGTAAAATGAAATTTCAAGGGAAAAATTCAGAAGGGCAGAAGAATGTAACGACCCAATGTTTTTCAATGGAAATTCCCTTCTTATAAATATGTCATAAAAACACAACATAATGAACTACTACATTTTAAGTGACCATTAAACATAATTGTTCAACTTCTTTGTTTAGAATTTTTAAAATCCGACATACACTGTTCTGTTCATGTTGATATTTGGGGAACAATAAAAAAACCATAATTTTTGTTGAATAGTAACCTACCCTTATGAAAGCTAAAATATTCTTATGAATTGTAATATGAAATTTATGAATAGTTAATTGTCACATGAATAATTAAATAAAATTTAGGCATTTCATAAGTGTAAATTTGACTTTAGTAAAAGTATAGGTATTTTTGTAAGTCATAAATAAATAATTATAATTTGTTAATTAATTTAAAAGAAAAAATATTTTCTTAAATTGTGTTCATAAATTAACAAATTTATGTCTTCTAGATTTATGATAATTTTATAAATCCTTAATCAATTTTGAAAAGCATAATAAAATCAGTTTTAATTTTAAAAATAGTTTTTTCATGTAAATTATGATTTTAATTAAATATTAAATTAATAATAATTAGAATTTTTTATTTGATAAATGGACTTAATATTTGGATTCTACACATTGAAAAATAATTGGGGTGAATTTTTGGGATATTTATGAAATACATCAATTTTTTATGAATAGTGAAATACCATAATTTACAAAGTAAGCTTAATACGCTAATTATAACGTCATGTGTGATTTTATATTGATCTAAGACAAATTGTTAAGGGATAAAATGTAAATATTACTATTATTGGTCATGAAAGACTCACCATTACTTGTCTTTGGGGGAAATAATTAATTAATGAATTCTATATTGAGAAATCCTCTCTCCCCTCCTCTATAAATACCACCCTTCACGCCCTCTTTTCCCCACACCTCCCAAGATTAAATATATGTATAAAATCTCCCCAAAAATCATCCCTACCCACTCCCAAAAGACCCAGATCTTCTGGCCTCATATAAATACCAATTTTAGGTCCCTTAAGGGGGATCTCAAGAGGAGAATTCAAGAGGTAATTTCTCCTCCTCTTCTCCTTCAATTTCCATAAATTTCAAGATCATTTCTTGATATCATCCCACATATCATCATAAAAATGGTATATAAACTGTATTGTTATACCTATAATTTAATTTTATGATTCTAATGGGAAATTATATCATCCCACCCCTATCTCCATTTCCTTTTATTTAATAAATAAAATGGTGTTCTTAAGGTGATAATCAATTAACTTCAAGAATGACATGTTTTCTTTTCTCATTTCTACCTTCATATCTAGTCCTGAAACCGTTTTTATCATTGAACCATAATATGTAATATTTATTAAGTCCTATTAATTTTCTTTAACAAACTTATGTACATATTACTAAATTATTAATCAAAACAAGTTCGTTGTGGTCGAAAAACCGCCCGAATTAACTCAAAAAATAATCATTTAATTCTTCTCTAATGATTCATCATCATGGTATATAATATAATCCATTATGAGATAATTTTAAATTCTGTAATATCATTAATAAAATTAAATATATGTTCATGATTTTTATCCATGTTTTACACGAACTTCCATTTGTGAATACAAGTGAACCGCTCAAGAAAACCATAAAAACGAACATTCCAGACCAAGGTTTTTATACTCTATAACTCATTAAAAGGCCCATAAAATAACTTAATGAATCCATAATGAACCATATACAAGTACACAAGGTTTTGGAATTTTCAATTAATGAATCTAATGTGGTTATATAGGACATAAAGGGAAGGAAGCGTTTAAGTACAAGGTAAGGGGAAATTATTGAACCAAATTTCATCCTTAGGGTTCTCCCTCTTTCACTCTATTTTCGATATGGTTACTCGTTAATAATCATTTGTTAATATTTTTATTTCCTTTTCTAGGATATAATTTTTTCCCTGGATTTATTGTCATAAAAATGTTTTCCAAAAGAACTTTTCTTTTAAAAACACACCTTTTACCTCTCACTCAAAGTTAACGGTTCTTGTAACATGTATGTTATTCTTTATATCTTTTAAGAACCCAATTTTTTTGAATGTTTTATTAGGATATTAAACAAATTTATTTCCATGGGTTAGTTATTTTTATTTATTATTTATGTTATATTTGGCCTGCATGATAATGATAATTTTGTGATATGACAGATGTGCCCAGAATTATATTGCGTAATATAAATGTGTTAATGTTATGGGTGTGCCAGAAATTATACAACACTCTGGTGCATTGGGTAAAGGGATGAATCTCATGAGTTAATAAGAAATTATGTGAACAAGATTTTATATTTTTTTCCCAAATATGTGTGGTAGTTAACGACTAATACATAATTTTTCAATTTTCTTGCATTTCCACATTTCAAGTTTCTTATAAATGCTTCCCCTCATGCTCATGATTCATTGCCTATTTTATGATTATTCTCAACCATTTCTATATTTTTATTCTCTATACTCTTACTTTTATCTTATCTCAACCCTTTTTGTTCTATCCTTAGGTTTCTACAATTACTAATGAGGGGTCAAGTGCCAATAAGATGCTTGAGAAGAATAAATTAAAAAATTTTTATGCTTGATGTTGCAATTGTAATGTTTGGTCATAGTGTTCCAAATATAATAAACCCTTTGATCCGCTATGTGTAGTACTATTATGTTTTTTATCTTTAAAATTATGTTATATTAACATAATAATGTGTTGGGTCGCAATAATAACATTATATTTGATAATTTGTATCACCTGGAACACCAAGCATTAAAGGGAATAAATCACCTCCATAATTTATGATATATTTATTATTTAAGAAATCAATATATGATATACCTTTTCATGTGTGAAACACTGAATTTATCTCGAATTATATGCATCAATGAATTTTTTTGTTATGTATCAGTTTTTGCAAGAAAGATTTTTACTGAATAATAATATAATATTTATAAATTTATTAAATATGACAGTTGTCATCTATCCAAGAAATTGGTGGGTATAAAAGGAATTAGCTAACTATTGAAAATTTATATGACACGTGTATATTATTTATCTATTTTTTAGAAATATATTATGATCGATTTAAAATAATAAGAATTATTTTTGAAGAAATTTTATGTTTCTAAAAGAAAATTTAATCTTGCTTTATGCACAAAATTTAAAATTAAGTTTTAGCATTTTAAGAATATATATTTTAAAAAATTAATTTAATTTAGTAAATAATAATATCAAAATTATCTTGGTGTGAATTTTAAGAAATTATTTGGAAAACATCATTTGATGATGAATAATGAAAATACTAAATTTAATTAGTCAAAATAAACATTTTTAATTAAAGTAGTTCAAGAGAACAAGGGGGCACAAGATGGGTAATAAAGGGAAGGAGAAAATCATGGGGGTCTAAAGTAGTGGATCCTCAAGGAATCATCATAAACTAGGTTCACACACTTAAATTGGAGAGAAGCAGGACTTTAAAATTTAATTTAAGACCCTTTGGATGTCAGGGAAGCTAAAAAGTCATCAACCACAATACCTTTGTGCCATATATGAGTAATGATAGGGGAGTTGTGAATTAACTCACTAAAATTACAAATGGTATAAAAAATGGACTAGGTTTTAATAAGACATTGAAAAATTGAATGATAAATGTCAATTGAATTAGTTTCAACCACTGTAATATAGAAATCATGTAGGGAGGAAAGAATAAGACCTACTATCATTGCAAGAGCCTCTTCCTGAAGAGAGTTTCCCCCCCTCCTTCAATTTTTATTTAAAAATTAGAATAAAAAACAATATTTTCTTCGATTTATTGGGGGGTTTTATAATAATTTAATTACCAATATCCCTCCCCTCTATGAAATAATCATTAATGTGTGTGGAAGACTATCACATCAAAAACCGATGTCATTCATTTTACCATTACCACCACTCATGTTTTGTTATAATGATGTATAGAGAATATATATATATATATATATAAGATATTTTTATAATTATTATATCTATTGAGTAATAATATTATTTTTACCATTTTAAATTCCCTTACTTCTGAGATACAATAATGTCACACATGTGTATGAAAAACTACTGCCTTATGATGTGATGTGATTCTTCTTTCACTAACACTTTACATGGAAGGTGATAATGGTAATGTTAATGATTATATGACATATAAATTTAATAATTAGTATATTATTTACATATTTATTTTTTAGGTAAATATAGTAAAATTATTTTTTTCTTGCCTTTTAATTAAATGAAAGATTCTAATCTCGTTCGTGTACGTGTGGACTATTGCCTTTACAAAACAATGTGACTCCATTTTCTTCACCACACCATATAGATTGTATATATATATATATATTTACAGAAGTAATATGTTATTTTTTATATAATGATCATTTTTTGAGTTTAAAATATTAGATACCGTCTTTCATAATGATCATTCCAAATTGAATACATTTATCATGCCTACTTACGGACTACCGTCTCCATTATCATTACTCACCTCATTTTTCAGAATAATCATTCTTGAATGGATTTAGAACTAAAATTGAAGTAAAATTGATAATTTCATTATTATAATTATATTTCACAAGATGAAAATATATAATATGAATGAGAACAGTATCTTTCACAATGAAACTTGTATGAGAAGACAAGGAAATTAACACATGAAATCAATGAAAAAAATTAAATATTACTAACAAACAGGTGATAATATGTTATAAAATTATCACATATAATATTATAAATAATAAAAATATACTTTTATAAGTTAATAAAATGTTCAAAACCACTCTACAGAATGACAATGCTTATAAAACAAAAAGGAATCATAAGGTAAGAAATTTTATCTCAATTTCATTTCATTAAAGAATATTGTGATGTATAACCAGAATTTATTTTATATAGAGAGTATAAGAAACTATTTCCAAGTAATATCATGATTAATTAATTCATCATGTTACTTGAATATTTATTTACAATTATATCATATGAGGGTATTTGAATTAAAATTTTCCAAGTGGTAACTAATTCTATTACACAATTTCTTTCATTAAGTTATATTACATCTTCTTCATCATTGATATTCTAAGACAACATTTTTAATTTATCAATATTAAAATATATATTATTTCTAATTGTATTATGTGTATTTATAGTTGATACACAAAATATATTCATTGATTAATTCTCACTTCAACATTATGTACATTATTATGGTTTATCCGATGATCTAATACTCATCGATATTGTTTTTTGATGATTGTATAATAAATCTATATAATTTCGTTATCCATTGGTTATTAATGCTATTTCCAAGTAATATAACCATTTTTACACTCATTAGTACCTAAAATATTTTATGATATGTTTTCAAAAAATCTATCATCGTTTCTCTCTTTGGTAGGAAATCCTTTTTCTACAAAAACTATATTTAAAAAAATAGGTTTTATTTGATCATTTAGGAATGTTTTGTTAAATATATTTTAACCCATTTATAACTTTTACAAAATTTTGGGAAAGTAATATTTCTATAGTTTTCTAATCAAGTCGATTTTCAATCTTTTTTTCGATTAAAAATTAATGTTTATATTACCTTGCATGACATGTAAAAATTTTCCAGATGTCATTTATTTGAAGCATCCATTACATTTTTATGAGATTATTTTTGAAGAAAATGTTTTCCTAATATTTTTAAAAATATTCTATTTTAAAAAATATTTTCAATGAATTGGATTTTCAAAATGTATTATGTTTTAAAAACATGTTTTCAAAATAAACAAATGTATTCATGAATAATTTTTTTAAATATCTTTTACTGATATTTCTATGCATAAAAAACAAACTTTTATCTTACATATAATAAACAATGGGTATTTTTTATTGATACCATCTTCCACTAGATTATTTATTATTATTTTGACTATGGAATGTACAAGAATTCACTTACTTGATTCGTTTTTGTAATAAATAATGTTTCCTTGAAATGATCACATTCCACTGATCTTCAAAAACTATTTTTCTCATAAATATACATAAAACATATCAATGATATGTTTATTTTTTAAACCATATATCATTTCTCCATAAGCTTCTCTCTATTTAATTATATTTATTTATCTTGGGAATATTTTATAAATTCGTCTTCATTACTAAATACATAGACATAATTGTATGAAAAATTATTTATGATTTAAATAAATTATTCTATATATGGGGAATGATTTGGATAGGTATGACCTGGGTGGGCCGGGTTGTAGATATCCCATCAGTGCATCAGATGTCACATGGGATTAATTATTTTGTTTTCCTTAGTTATGTAGGTTCTTACCTTGTAGTTTTTTAAAACATGTTGTGAAAGGTATTGATAGTTTAAGTATCATGAACTTGGAAAAAATGGTTCCCAATAATTAATAATTTCCTTCATTTAAAATTCTGTTATTATTGTCCATCATTTTTTCGTAATGATATTATTGTTAGGTGTATTTCATTTATGGTTATTGATTAAATGGAATGATTGTTCATACATTAACCATGACATATTGATTATAATTATTGATTCATTATTACTTCCACTTTACATAACCCCTAATGACTATTTTATGTCACTATTATTTTGTTTCCTTTATTAGGATTTCATAATTCATAAAATGACTAATATGAAGGGATATTCTTGATGGAATAAAGCGCTTATCAAAAAAATAAGTTATAATTTTTGAAATAAAATTTAATGATGGACTGATGTTGGTATATAGTTTAATAATACTAATAAAATCTTATGTCCTTTGGGATGTGGTTCCTTTATTCCTATGCCAATGTTTTTTTCATCACCTGACCTATCGAGGTGTTACTCGTGACTACCCCAAGCCTGCGTCAAATAGGCCATGGGCTAGAAACCAACATAGAGTAGGCATATCCCACAAATTTGAGAAATTATCTTAATGTACATGCACACACACATTCATTTCCAAGCCCACACAATTCTGAAATGTTAACGAAAAAAAACAATGCATGCATACATCTATGATCCAATAATAGAGAATGTCAATAAAGCACTGATAACAGAAATGGGATAAAACAATCCCAACCAAAACTACAAAGAGTCCAATCTGGTCCAAGTGGGTGGGCTAAGTAAAAAAGTACACTCCTCATTAACACCTAGGTCTGCCAAACTCTAACTATGATCCACCCTCTCTTTGTCCTCCTTGGACTTCATAAAAAAGGACTATCATCAGTTCATGAAAAAAAATGTGTGGGAAAATTACAATCATGTATGAGTATAAAAATACTTAGTAGGAAACCCTACAAACACTAAGATGAATTAAAATGTGTTTTAATGTCAATAAATTATATAAAAATTACTGTATAATAGAAACATTGATATATACTCAGGAACTGCACCACAATATATGGAATTCATAATCTACTATCATCAACAAGATTCTTCCTGAAGAGACACTTGTTCCTGGATAACAAATTCCACGAGACATGATATCATCAAAGACAATCGAAAAATAGTTCTAAATTATTAGGACCAACAAAAAGAATGACAAATTGTCTAGGAAGACACTAATACCCAGATATGGGTTCACATCCAAAATTGGTGGGGGACATAATGAACCTAATATAGATCAACCTGTAAGATTTGGGATTGTATGTAAACGATTACACCAATACTATCAATGTGGCATACTAGATGGAGGATCAAAACTCTAATCAAGGAGTTCATTTTGAAACCAAAAAATCCCAATAGGGAACAACGAATGATAGATGATGACACTCAAGTCTTACAAAGGGATACCACAACTTTATTTGAGATTCGACCCTTAGAGGGGATCATAATCTAGTGATGTGGATGTAATACCTCACTACACCCTCAATGTAAATAATAAGGGAACAAAATCACCCTATACTGGTCCAAAATATGTAAACAAATAGCCTCATGAACTCATTAATAGATTACATGCTGTGTAGAAGGGTTACATATCGTGTCCCTTCACCCTATGTCATGCCCGTGCAAATGGATCATGTCATCAAACCATGTATATTCCTCAATACTGGACATGTAGGAAACCCATGTACTCTATCCATTTTATTATACGTGTCTTCTACCCATTTACCCATGTATGTGTACTAGTACATGGATTACACCACATATTTGGTCCAACCCATGTCAATGTGGGGGAGTACATGTCGTGTTAGCAACCAATGTACTCCACACCGTGTTCATGTACTTCCCATGTTCACAACGAGGTTACCTAAGGAGAGTACACACATTGTAGGGCTAGAAACACATCATGTGATACCTTCTTCTTACCTAAAAACCTAGCAGTTTCCATGAAGGCCCTATATGCAGTGTAATTCTAGATTACACACTCTGTTTTGTGGGATTTCGAAAATCCAAAATGTATCCCCCACGTTCGATATGACACCTCCAAAATCTAATATGGTGATTGGATTTCAACGAAATAGAATATCAAAGTTCATTTGAGCCATTTCCTCATCGAAAAATATGTCCCATAATCATATCTCTCATTAAATGGATTGAATCATTATTCTTCGTTGAGCGCTGAATAATGTCGAAGAATGTGAATTCTGGTATCCATTATCATTTAAATCACTATGACTCAGTCATCACACCTCTATCGTGTCATGCTGATCCCAGATCTATAATATCCATTCATTACACTAAGAAATGGGTGTCCAACAATCAATCAATCAGGAATAGTGGAACCAAAAGCCGAATGAATAATGTCTATAATGAATCATTGAACTGAGGGAGAAAATAACAAGAAAAAATGAGAGCAATGAACCTCAATCAATACTTGTGTAGATATTGATTGATTCTAATATGATAAACAACAAGTATATTGAATGTAATTATACGATTTCAACCAGTGATTATACCTATCCTCTGTGGTGACTGATTCATAAATCAATTAGTTCATTAATTGATTTGGTTTTATCAAATAAATGAAGAACGAGGAAGAAATAAAAATGAAACAAACATCCAACCTCAATTCATTTGGACAGATGATGATGAATGGTGTGATGTAGTCATATTTGGAAATATCTGTTGAATTGTAGGTGCATTAATCGTCAAACCTTGATTTCTTCATCTTACTTCTGAATGAATTATCTAAGGATCTATCCAATGATCCTCCAAATGCTCTACGATTATGAGGCTAACCCTAGGATTATGACATAAGGATGTATTTTATTTATTTTCAAACTAATACATAAAAAAAATGAATTAAAATAATGTATTCTAATTGTTTTATTAATTTCTATGATTTGGATGATTTTTTTGAAATCAACCAGTGTTGACTTATGTAATTTAATTCCTAGGATAAATCTACCATTCTGAACCCAACTGTTCTCTCTTATTTCTCATCTCGTCAACCATTTTGAATTAACGTCACTTTTTTTAGGTATAGTATCCACCGAATCTATTTAAAAATGTAATATATTTTAAACATTTATTTTGGGAACACTGGACCTAAAAATTGCATGCCATATTAGTGCTTGGTCTAATGAATAATACGTATAAAAAAAATAATTCATAGAAAATAAGATATATTACATTATCCCCTACAGAGGAATTTACATCATCAATAGAGATGAACTACTAAAAGAGATGGGGGTTCTAATCTCGCATCCAGTGTCCCTCTCCCATTTTCTCTTATAATGGTTCCTTTGCTACCATCGAACATGAACAAGGGGAATAAAATTCCCATAATGAATCTTCTCCTGCCAATCATCAACATCCACTGGGTACTTTCCAAATGTGGCTCCATCCTCCATTCCCATATCACCCCAATTGATAACATTTGTTGGGTCACGCACGCTTCAACATAGTTTTGACACATGGAAGGCATTTTATTCCCAGTCTAACTGTCATTGTAGAGCTAATAGGTATGAAACTTCACCAAATAAATGTAGAACCTGAAAAAGACCACTGAATCTCTGAGATAGCTTGTCGTTGCAACTAACTATATTCAATCCACATAGAGGTGAGTCCCTTAAGAACATGTGGTCTACATACATGAACTCAAAATGTCTTTTTTGTCAATCCTCAGAAGACTTATGAATGCTCTATGATATCTTCAACCACCCCTGCGTGATCTGTACCTTCTCAGTATTATTTCACACAAACTCTGAGCCCATGAGTGCCAACTCACCTAGATCAGTCTGACAAAGTGGTGACCAAAAGGGTCACCCATAAAAAGCCTTGAATAGTGCCATACCAAATGTGAAATGGTAGATTTTGTTGTACAAAACTCCAAAAGGGTAGATGGTCAACCAAAATCCGGCTAAAGTCCAACATGAAATCCTGTAGCATGTCCTCCAGGACTAGGATTGTTCGCTCTATCTGGCAACTAGATTGGGGGTGAAACACCTTTCTCAATTTTAACTCTGCCCCCAAGGCTTCAATTAGTCCTCTGGATTACAAGTATGATAAGTGAACACTAGAGTAAGAGAATATCATCAATGGAGAACCATGGAGTCTTACTGTCTCATGTATGTAGAGAAGTCTATGTATATCTACTGAACTATTCTCTCTAATAGTTAAGAAGTGGGATTACATGGTGAGTCAGTCTGTAATCAGGGAGATGGAATCATGTCCCCTATACATATGTGGTAATCCTGAGATGAAGTCCATGAAAATATCTTACCACATTCACTATATAACCTCAAGGGGTTGTGTTAAATTTGATGGAACATGATGCTCATCATTAACTTTTTAACAAGTAAGTCACTGAGAGACAAACTCTACAATTGCTTTCTTCATGAATAGCGACCAAAACTAATGTCATAGGCATTGGTACAACTTATCCCCACCTGGATATACCACAGAAGTGGATGTATGAAACTCCCACACAACTCCTTCAATGTTGACGACATCACTATTCATCTGATGAAAACAATAGGGTTCCCCCCACCATCAGAGTATCCATCATTAGCATGCCTAGTGATTTTCAGAGTACAAAATGTCTCATAGTCGATATATCCACATTGAGTATCCATGAGTCACTACAAAAGATATGTTTTTATCATGTGACATAGGCAACAAGCACAACCATCACCTCAAAAACCCCTAAAAAAGACTCATTATAAAGAATTCCATCTTACTGGAAGGGGTCCTCACAAGGTAATAAACTGGGGTGACTGCATCTAGCCAATCCTCAGCCACCTTTAGGTCTGATTCCTCCTGAAACCTGAGAGGTCACTTCCTATGATACTCATGTAGAAAACTCAGCATGTGTGCATCCTATTCTAGTAGTTTTGGGGCTAGCTATTGCACAACTGGTCATGTTATAACTGTTAAACCAACTAGAGGACCTATCTCTGGTATAAGCCCATGTATAGATGCCTCATCACTAGGTAGATCATCCATATGATCGCACGGTGTAATATTGGATGGATGGGTATTTTGAGGCATCCTCAAATAAAATTATGTGTTTTATGGTTAAAAGAGTATATTTGTTTTGATGACTCAATGCTACTACAAAAATAGTCCTTTAACAACAATAGAAAAGGCCTTTGTGAGTGATAGAAAAGTACTGACTATATGAGAGGGTTTAAATTCCACAGTCTTTTATCATCACTGAAAAAGAAATGATAAAGTGGTCCTCCATCAGCGCTAAAAAAGTGATGAAAAATAGAAACTTTATCAGTTCCTTTGATAGTGTTGATAAAGGAACCATTTAAAAATGATTTTTATCCCTAATAAAGGATCTAATTATCATCACTAATAAAATAAGTAATAATGGCTCTTTTATTAGTTCTTATTGAAGCACAGATACCATACTCCATTATCATTGCTTATAGAATCTCAAATAATGGACCGTTTATAAATTCTCATAGAAGCACAGAAAAAGTAGGCATTTATCATCTCTTTTAACAGTTATGATAAATGTGTCTTTTATTAGTGCTGATAAAGGGAAATACTACAGCATGTTGTGACAGCACACTACAACACCACCGTAATGTGATGTAACAGTATAATGTAGAACCACTACATTATACAATAGAAACACACATCAATAATAGATACACACCAGATATAAAAAAAACAAGTCCCAATATGAGATTCAAATGAAAGAAAATTTACATAAAAATAGTAAAACATTATATAATATACATTTCAACTATTAGTTTATAAAATTAAAAAAAATTACATACATGCAAAAACATCAATGTTCCTTTGAATTGTAATCCTAACCTGAATCATGATATTATCAATCAAACCACCCCTACTCATGATTAAGTACTCACATGTATAAGAAAACAATTCATATGATAGTATTAATATAAATAAATAAAATAACATAAATTTTTAATTTTACTAGATTTGTTGTCATTTTTAAATAAAAATACATATATTGATTCATACCTGTCATACTATGCATGAGATTAATCTGAAGATAATTCCACAATGTTTTAAATGACTTGTGGATAATTTTCCTAATGTAGACAAACAATCTAAAGTGCTTACACAATTTTGAATATGGAAATTGCCTTTTTTAAGAGAAGGTTATTTTCAAATGGAAACATTCACTTTTGACTCACTTTGATCACCTCATGTATCGATTTTATGTGAAATAAATTCCTAATCATAAAAATTGACTTTTGAATCATTTTAAAAAATTATAAAAAAAAATAATGAGCATCTTAAATAGGATTTAAATAAGTGGCACATTTTGACCTAAAATATCAATTCTAAATTGATAACAATAATTATGAATTATAATGGGAACATCGTATATCATATTCTGGTGAGGTTAATTACTACACATTAAAAATGACATTTGGATCATTTTTGTAATGTTTCAAAATAATTAAAATGTGTTTTCTTGGTTCTGAGTAGGAAAGTTGTCCATTTTTCTAAAATTGATGATAGTTTTAAATAAAAAGGACACACTTTGAGTCATACCAGTCAAACTATGAGTCATATTGAGTTGTGAATGATTCATAACCATCCTAGAGGACATATAGATAATTTTCCTAACATTTAAAACCAATATAAATGTGTTTTATTGGTTTGAGTAAGCCACATGGCTTTTTAACTAAAATGTCCATTTAAATTGGAAACACACACTTTTGACACATTCTAATCACATCGTGTACTGGTTTTTTGTCAAATGGATTCATACATGTCAAAAACGACATATGATTTATTTTCCTAAATTATCAGGAAAATAAGAGCATGTTTGATTTGTTTTCAATGAGTGAAGCTTTTTGAACTAAAATATCAATTTTAAACTGATAATGGACACTTTGATTCATACAGGGCTCATCACATATAAGATTGATTTGTGGATGATTACTACATGTAAAAAATTAATTATTAATCATTTTTAATGTATTGAAACAACATAAATTTTTTTCCTTGGTTTTGAGTAGGAATGTTTTCCATTTTACAAAAATTGATTACCATTTTAAATAAAAAGATTCACTTTCAGTCATACAGGTTACACCATGCATCAGATTGAGGTGTGTCTAATTACTACACATCCTGAATTACATATGGATAATTTTCCTAATGTATACAATCAATATGAATGTTTTTCTCTATTTTTAGTAAGTCACTTATCTTATTTACTAAAATTTTATTGGAAACTGGAAACACACACTTCTGACTCATTCTGATCACATCATGAATTGTTTCGATGTGAAGCAGATTAATTCATGTCACGAATGACTTACAAATCAATGTAGTAAATTTTCGGAAATATATGAGTGTTTTTTATCAGTTTTCAGTGAGTGACACTTATTGAACTAAAATATCAATATTAAACATATAAAGGATACATTGCGACATATTGGGAACAATATGTATCAGATTGAGGGGCAGCTGATTCTTACAAATAAAAATTGACTGACGGATCATTGTCGTAGTGTATCAAAAAAATAAGAATTTTTTTCTCTGTTTGATTATGAAATTTTTTCAATTTACTAACATTGATTACAATTTTAAATAAAAATATGAACTTTGAATCATACCTGTCACATCATTTGTCGGATTGAGGTCTGACTGATTATTACACATCCCAAATGACTTATGGATCATTATCCAAAATTATAAAAACTATATGAATGTATTTTCATAGTTTTGATTACATCATCTGTAATTTATACTAAAATGGACATTTAAAATTTAAACACACACTTTTACTCATACTGATCATATTATCTATTATATTTAGGTGTATCTGATTCCTACCCATCAAAAATGAAATATGAATTTTTTCCCTATGTAATTTTAATATTTATAATGCATCTTCATGGTTTTGTGTAGGTCAGTTATCCTTTTTAATAAAATTGATTCCAATTTTAAATAAAAACAAGCACAAGGAGTTATACTGGTCACACATTGCTTCAGATGAAAGTGCGGCTAATTTATTCATTTTTAAAATAACATATTGATCATTGTCTTCAATTAAGAAAACAATCTGTATATTTATGTTCAGTTTTGAGAAGTCTATTTTGTTTTTTTGCTAAAATTATTGTTAATTTTATGTAAAGGTTTACATAGAGTCATACTGATCACACAATTAATCAGATGGAGGTGAGGCTGATTCTAACTTGTTCGATAAAACTACTTTATTTTTTCCTAAAGATTCAAAAAAATATAAATGTACTTGCTCAATTTTGATTACATCAGTTGTCTTTCTTAATAAAATGACATTTTATACATGAAACACACACTTTGATTCATACCAATCACATTGTGTATTAGTTTGATGTGAGATAGATTCCAACATGTCTTAAAAGATTTATTAATGTATTCCATAAATTATCTGGAAAATACAATCATGTTTTCTTGGTTTTCTGTGAGTTAATATTTTTAAAGTCAAATGCTGATTTTAAACCGATAGTAGACACATAGAGTCTTATCAGTCCCATTGTATATCAGACTGATCTATGACTGATTCATACACATCCCAAATGACATATGGATAATTTTCATAGTCTATAGATAATATGAATATTTTTTTTATTATTTTTCAGTATTTCATGAATGTTTTTTACCAAATATAATGTCAATGGTAAATAAAATATGTAATTGGAGTCATAATGTTGACACCTTGTACCATATTGAGGTATGACTGATTCTAACTCATCACAAAGTCTCTAAAAATACTATCTTTAAATGTTACCAAGATTTACATTAAATTTATCTATAAAACTACCATAATTTGATGAGTAGTTTCATAAAAACCACATCCACTTGAAAAAAAGAATCCACCTTGGTAAGAAAAATATTATCATGTGTAATACTGTAAAGACATTTATTAAAAATATATTAGATATAATTCATTCATTTAATGGAAAATTAATATTCTGTGACAATATCAAGATTAACATTGTGATTGGTAAATGGAGGGAACTTGAATGAAAGTAATAAATGTCAACACTATAGTGTTGAATGGTTTTTAGGGATTATATGTCTATGGATGTTTTGGTGTTAAATGAAATGAATGATGGAAATATCACCCTAATTAGAAAAAAAGAATCCACCTATAAAAGAAAACAATTTTAATGTGAGTTATAATAAAAATAATAATCTTAAATATGAAACACTGCATTAATTCAGTGGCCAATTATTTTTCTGTATAGACATAAATATTTCCTTTGTAATTGGGCAAGGCTAGTGTTGTTGGTCTTCCTATAAAGGCATTGGTGATAACGTGAATGAAAGTGATGAATCAAACATGGTAGGTGTGAAATTGTTTTGATGTATAATAAGTTTGTGGATGTTTTGGTGTAAAAAGACATGAATGAAGGACAAACCTTGCCAACTCGAAAAGAAGAATCCACCTATTTTAGAAAATAACTATTATGTGAGAAATACTAAAAATAATTATATTAAACAGAAATATAAAATAATACATTAATTTTATGGAAAATGATTTTACTATTGAAACATCATGATTACATCTGTTATTGAGCAAAGGTAGATGCTTTATTCTTTCTGCAAAGGTAGGGGATATAACATGAAAGAAATGGATAAATACAAAACTACAGGGGTGATATTTTTTTGAGGGAGAATAAGTATGTGGTAGTTTTGGTGAAAAAATTCAAAAAATATGCACATACAACCCCGTCTCGAAAAAAATAATCCAACTACATAACAAAAAAATATTATGTAAGAAATTATAAACAAATAATTAAATATAAATATGAAATAATAGATTAATTATACAACAGTGATTTTACTATTCAAACATCAATATTACCTCTGTTATTGAGAAGAGACAGCATCACTGATTTATTATAAAGGCATGACCCATGGACATATATATTAAAAAATAAATGAACTTTGTAATAAATTATAAAAATAAATAAAAATTTTATTATATAATTTTCCGATAAAATATTAAATGTATGTTGTTTCATTACCATTACATATATCTAAAAGTTTTCCATCATAATAGTTTTTCTTCCAAGGGATTGGTAACATCATCATGTGTAAAAGGAATTTTTGGAATGAGTAGTAAATCAGTAAATTTTGATTATTTTAATTCATTGGACAACAGAAAATATAATGAGGAAACATAATATATTAAAAAATAGTTTTTTCTTCTCATTGAACTCTATTTCTATTTTTAATGGTTTCATTAATTTTTTTCTTCTATAAAGAATCAAAATCCCCACCTTATGGTACCCTCTAACATAAATCCAAATATCTTTATTGTTACATGCATGAACTGATTGTGGTGTCCCGATGAAAGGGTCATCCTCGATTGAATTTTCATCTAACTGGACAATTTTTTTAGTCTCCCACTAGAAAATTGACCAATTATTGTTCATTAGACCAGACACATAAAATAATTTCACTTCATGTTATTCCATTATGATGGGATCACCTTTACACCTTCCACACTATAATTCAGCTTCACAATTCCCATTTCATTAACATTCACTACATTAATATTGTCAACACATTTTTAACAGAAAAGAGGCACTTTAAATGTTGTATAATCCAACTAATACATCTATTTGATAATGTATAAATATGGAACATTTTAATAAATTGGATTTCTATCCTGGGAACCAGATATGTGCATCTCTTTAGCCACAAGCATAACACCATTATTTTTCAAAGTACCAAAGTCAACATGTTCTTTTGAATAGAACATATAACCCTTGGCTACAAAACAATTGTAATATATAATATTTTCATTCAATACAATTTCTATCCATTTAAGTCATTCTACAATTGAATTCAGATTTTCTAAAAACTCCAATTAAATTTGATCTCTAAACAATTCTACAAACTTTTGATTCAGTGTATTTGATATTCATCCTTCTGCTTTTGATGGATTCAGATCTCGTTAAATATCATTTTTGGATTCATTGTGTGGATAAAAATCTTCACTATTATGTAATATGTAATGTTGTTCTTGCTCCATCTCTATCAAGGTAATTGTGAAAACAAATCTTCTGGAAATCCCTTTTCCCAGAAGAAGTTTTTTGTGATGATACTTTGGGGGAACGATGCTTTCAACATCTGATTATTAATTGGCATATAATTAAATAGAATCTTCAATAATATATCGTTCTACAACACAATAATCTGTCACACTTTGATTCATGACATACCCTTTCAAAATATTCATTTACCATTCAATCATATTAATCTATTAGTAATGGATAGGACGATATAGTTGAACCTCTATATCCATGTGAACAATCAGGTGGACAATTATATCAATTAATGATGGTGGGAAGAACATATCTTATTTACAGAATATGATTGCAATATCAATATTCATGATGGGAAACTTCACTAGGTATACAAATTTACTGCATATGGATTTGAAAACGAAGCAGAGTCTGGTTAATTTATGTTGTTCATTTTGTAGAAGAATGCAACAGAATGTATCTTGCATTAAATCTTGCATCAAAGCATGATTGTCATATAATTTTATTCCTTTTAAGATCAAATTAGTCATAGACATCACATTCTTGATATTTTATAAATACCTTTTTGTAACTTTTACACTTATAAGAAAAAGGAAAAATTTTGATTTTTCCTTTATTGTTTGAGTGTAAGCTTTTAAAGAATTAGATGTATGCCTTTTACACATCACGAGTTCCTAGTCATCCATTATCCCCATTTCAATCAACTCCAACCTAGCAAGTATGCCATATTTTGTTTTTTCAGGAACATTTATTTTCATGCCAATAAAACTATAAAATAATTTTTTTTACACAAATGATATCAAAAAAAATTATGACATACATAAAATTCCATTACAGTAATTCGAAGAAAACTAACCTCTACATCCAACCTGATTTTTAATTTTTTGATGATGGTCTACCAAAAATAGTGTTAATATTTTTTACATTATTGTATAGTTGATCACCTGTTACTAGGGAAGTTGTTGTACCTTGTTCAATTTATCTATTGAATGATGTCGTCCAGGTTTGGTATTTATGTCATCAAGGTAAAAAAAATTGATGTCCTAAAAACACAGTATCAAAGGAATGTTTCAACCAAACTGATTTTGTGTTTTTTTCACAAATGAGACTCCTAAAAATTCTTTTTATGTTATATCATGATAAATTTCCATAAGCGGGGAAGTAATTTATCATTTATCACAAAATGGTCCTCAATGTGAATTCATAACTTATATTAGCATCATAAATTGTTACACATGTATCCCGAATCAATTTAAGATCATCGATCAATTGAGGCAAATAGACATCGATATCATAACTAGGTTTCTTTGGTCCAGATATAAGTAGATACAAAATAATGTATCTAACTTTTTTCATAACCATGGGGACAATTTATAATATGCCAACATGATTGGAAATGTACTGTGATTACTACTCTGTATACCAAAATAATTGATTCCATCAATATATAAAAAAAGACACAGATTTCTCATATCATTTCAGAATTTAAGAAACATGTAATCAATTTTCATTCATTCAGAATAATCTATTGGTTGATGTAGGTTCCCATCAATAATTTTTACACTTTCATACCATGTTAATTTTTTCATGATTTTATGTCATCCATTTAGTATTATAAACTGTGGAATGATAGGAAATTAACATATATATATCAATGGAAATTATTTTTAGAGACCCTATTTTTTCCATAAAAATCTATATAGCATTTCTAAATATATTAACAATGATAGGTGCTGAGACGGAGCGCAGTTCCAAGGTTTTGTGTGCCTGAAATAAATTATTAAAAAATGTTAAATTATATTTTATACTCTAAATGTAATAGAAAGAAGATATATCATAAACAGTATCACATATCGAAAATATGAAGCCACATTTGAGTTACAAGCATGTCATTTACCCAAGCAGGGCATAACTTGCATCTGTGCGGGACATCTATGAGAAAAGTCACCTAGGGGAAAATTTTTAATAAAATAATTAAATTCAATTTTTTATCTCGTACTCTGAATCAAATAACAATCAAATAACGACTCATATTGGAAATCCTATACTATCTTTGAAATAATAAGGGGATGTTTTACCTAAGTGCACCATAAAAAAGTGGGTGCGAGAATTTAGGATTCTGGGCTATGCAGGAAATCTATAAATATAAGTTTTGTGAATTAGAATCAGGGTATACCCTTATTTATCTTTCTCTCTATAATAATTATCATTATCTTCCCCATATATCTCTACTCCATTCTTTGATGAATAATGAATGTATCTTCAGTAGATCGAAGAAGAATCGAGGCAAATGTGTTGGTGACATTGAACTGATCGAATCGAGGTATGATTTCTTTCCTTTGAATATCTGATTGGAGTTTAAATTGAAAATATGTTTCTTGGTCCTTTATTTTGTCTTTTGATTATCAATAAACAATGACCACAATAACATGGAAATAAATCCAATTTGTTAAACTTGATTTCTTTATTTGAAAATAAATTCGTTCGTGGATTTCATTTATTATTTTTAGAGGCATCGACCAACTGTCAGATAATTGATTAAAGGCCGCCACTATGAAGGTCTTGTCGCGGGGATGGAAAATCTACCCTCTGATCTAAAACTATAGATTTGGAGGATTCTTGGTGTTCTGTATTAGGGACCACCAAAGCACTACCGATGTGGCAGCCAATGGTGGTATGTGGAAGCGGTGGCCGTAGGTTTCACCCATCTGGGAGAATGGCACAGTCAGGTTATGGGGTGGCATGCGGCTGGGTGAGCCAACAGCTAGTGAGGGTTGCAGAGCCCAAGAAAGTATTCAGTTGTGCACTGGATGGAGCAGGTTGGGTAGCGTGGCATTGGTGCGGTGATGCATAACCAGCAAACCATGGCCGAGAAATGCAACAAGGACGAGCGAGGTCGTTGTCAGGTGGGGAAACCAAGGCCGTAGGAGGCCACTTGACCAAGGACATACTATATTAAGGAGGCGGAAGAGAGGAAATTGGATCTAGCGAGGGGAGGGAAACCCGTAGATGAAAAATGGGGGAATAATTAAATAAAATAAAATAAAAAAGAAATAATAATATTAATAATATTAATATTATTAATCATTAAACCCTCATAAGTCTTTTGTGGGGAGTCTGTTTTTTGCGTTGTCAGTATAAACGTAACCTCATTCTGAATACGATCATTTTAAGACCATTTTAGAGAATTTACCCTGACCTATGACCAGGGCCCATGAAATTCATATGAGACATTAGATTTAATATTATTATTAAATATTTGACCCACCATAACTCCTACATGCGATAATCAATTATCATGATTTTAGTAACGATGTCAACCTGTCTTATAGAAAATCAGTTTTTAGAATGTATGTCTTGGTATTGGGCATGGATAAAGTAATATATTGTGTTTAAATAATAATTACATTATTATTATTATTATTACGAAACCTTATAACAAACTTATCTCCTAAACATATTGCTGGTTTTACATCATGTCTGAGGTGACGTGAGCATACATATGAGTTGGCCCTTTTTGTCCATTTTTAATGTTTAGGAATTAAGTCTCATTTCTAGATTAAACGAAGCATGTATGTTTAATAATAATGTTATGATTATTATTATTCAAGATTTTTGTTTCAAACATGGCGACTACTTGGGATTTCTGATTAATGCGTCATCAGTGGCAATGTGACCCTAGATATTGGGCGAACATTTAGAGATTATTTTTTAGTGTGTAAAATAATGCTGAGGTGTGGCTCTCTGGTCCCAGTTCACACACTTTTATGTTAAATTAAATTCTTCCATCATATGTCTGATTGGAGTGAATGAATAGTGAATCATGTGTGTTTTTCTACAAGGATCACAATGATTTGTTATGTTTGGATGTGGAAAGCCATACTCATAGTCACACTGAACATGGAAGCATGAAAAGAATATTAATGGAACATTCTTCTACTATTTTTGAAGAGAACCAATGTCTTAGGTCAGCATCGACTCTTATGATAGTAAAGAAGATGGGTAAATAGATGTAATCAAATGTTCCTGGACATTGAGAAGGTGTGTTAGTGAAGTAACATTTTTTCCATTGAGGATTAACGAGGAGTGTTGTGTGCTCGTCTGCCTTTTGACTAGATGTTCCATGTACTCTCAAAGCACACTTCCATGCATTGGGGTACTTGTTAAAAATGTTATTTCCCAATAATGGATTTGTACACGACCAGGTGATGAGGTGGGGACACATGACATGTGGACCCCAAATGCACCATGTACTACCATAAAAATCTTATAACTCTCATATCTCATTATTATGAACTCATATTTTGTCTTGTAAAGTATCATATCCTTACTGTTTTTTCATGTAGAACTCATTGGTTCCCTCTATAGTGGCTTTTGGGATACGATGTGAGATGTTTCGACAGTGACACATATCTACGGTGGCACCCAATGAATAGAGTTACATTTTTTCTCAGGGGTACCATATACCAGGGATGACAAGTGTTACTTGTAATTTTCTAAGAGGTCCCATCCGGCCGGGATGTCTAGTGTTCCTCAATGTCTCTTGAGAGGTACCAGCTAGTATTCAAGGATGGCCAGTATTCCTCCGTGCTTCCAAAGAGCTACCATAAATCATGGATG
Source organism: Viscum album (assembly GCA_963277665.1). NCBI lineage: Eukaryota > Viridiplantae > Streptophyta > Magnoliopsida > Santalales > Viscaceae > Viscum > Viscum album. The sequence continues at coordinate 1,421,678,359 of OY728141.1, read as the reverse complement.
TCCAGGGTTCATCGGTGTTTTTCTAAGAGGTACCTTCCCAAATGGATGGAAATTGTTCCTCAATGATTTTATGATAGGTACCATCCCGTAAGGATAGACAAATTAGTTCTGTTTTTACCTCATGCTGGGATGGGTAGTATTAGTTGATCTCATTTCTTAGTGGAATCCCCTGATGTGCTATGGAGTGGGTCCTTGATGAACTAGAGTGGAATCCCCCACTGAAACAACAGTGTGGGGGTACTCTACAATGAAAATAAAAGTGGAAACTCCCTGAAATAGTAGGTTGTGGGTCCTCTATGATGAAAATCAGAATGGAATCCCTCTGATGCACTGGGGAGTCGGTTCTCTACTTTGAGTTTGAAATCCCTCGGCTGTGTGGCCTAGTGACGAGGTGTGCATTGATATATCTTTGGACTCTCAAGGACGAGGGATGATTTTTCCATCAAGGTGATTCCTTATGACGCTACAAAAAACAGTGATGGTGATATAATGCCTCCATCAACGGATAGAATCAAGGTGGGATGGTTGAGTCCCGTTGACTTGTTCTTCAAGGCTCATGTGTGGGATTCCAGGAATCGATGGTGGTTACCTATGGGTCTATTGGAAGCTCACTTTATTTGGATGAGCTATGAGATATAGATCCCCTTAGTCTCTTATTTGGGTTTCTTTGCTGAGCATATATATATCCAATATCATTACCTACTCCTTGTGTTTTGGTTACTCTCTTCCAGGTGAGGCAAAGATGTATTAGGTAGGCCACATACTTTCCGTGTATATCTTCTCATGGTTCAATGAGTATATTGTCCTGCTATAGGTAGTGAAGGCATGATGATAAGTTCATCTTCTCATTTTTTCTAGCTCCATCTGTTTGGATGATCTTACTTCACACTGTTGTTTGGTTGAGTTGTACTCCCTTTTTTATACCCTGTTTTGTCTAATGCTCTAATACTTAGTATATATTTTTCTCGTCCCCTGAGACATCAAGGCATCATTCTAAGTATTTTTATACTCACAGAATCTTGATATTTTCCCACATTTATTTTTCTATAGGAGATGACAGACAGGATGATCATGACATCAGGGGAGATTAGCGATAGAGGGTGTTTGGACAACGTTCATTGGTTGTAGATTGGGATCCATGAGTAGGGATCTCTTAGTAGTTTTACTTCTCCACTTGTTGCTGCATTGTGGAATTTTTATTGTTGGCATGTATGTTTCCTTTATGCCCTTTTATTTTAACTTACTAGACCTGTACTATTAAGAGGTCGATGCATATATGTTTGGTTTCCTTTTTACAATATTTTTGTATATGTTTTTCTTTTCCCTCTACACTTTTTCATTGAGTTATTTGTGTGTGTGTGTGTGTTGGTACATAGAAAAATTCCACCCTATGTTTTTTATGCCTTCGACGCTTTTTACCAGCCCCTAGCCTAAGGTAATGGGCTTGGGGTAGTTTCAGCTCATGCCATGTCATGGATCGATCATGACATGATTCATTTTTCATGTATCGATCTGATCCAAAATCAGGTAATTATATTATTGATTCATGGTACTTGAAAAAAAATTCAATCATTTAGAAAATCATGAATTTTTTCTGAGAACATTCACATTGAACATATCATTCTTTTTGTATGATATGTTTGGCATGGTAATTCATTTTCGTATGGAAGCATGTCATTCAGGAGACCAAGTGGTTCTATAAAGATGATGTCAGTCCATCTGCTACTAGATTTAAAATTATATAACAACAATATAGATGAAAATGTTATTTATTTAGTACAAAATATAGACAGAAGTTTCTTATAACATCTATTAAACTCTTTAAAAAACATTGAAAAATCATGAACGTCATCTTAAATTCTAATTTTCATTTATTCTATGCGATATTCACCATCATTTAAAATTGTATTCATATGAAATGATCAATGAACGCTAGTATCATCCCAATCAAGGTCAACAATCAGTGTTCCCCATGTTTAGTCAAACATTAATTGCTTTGATCTGTTCTATGACAAATAAAATGTTCTTCCAATTCAATCAAAATAATTTTTCCTGATTAATAGCAACCTAAACATAGACATAGGATTTGAAAATGCTCAGCTATATACTATCTTTCAAACATGATGAACACATTAACTCCATATTCATAATAATTTTTCAAACTATTAGTGTGATTCCATTTTTTGATCAAATCCATCCTATTGGGTTCATAAATAATTAATTTTGTACAATTTGTAAATAAATACATATAAGATATTAATACAATTGGTGAATATTATAGACAATTATTATAAGGGAAACCCCACATTTGGTTATTTCAAAGAATTCCAGAATGTTGAATAAAATAGGTAATTGGAATTAATAAAATATTAACTCCACTATGGAATGTGTTATCACATTAATTCATTCAATATTGAATGTTATAGATAACTCATACTCATTTATTTTTCCATGATTCTAACCTAGCATAAATAATTATAAGTAATTCACAAATAAAATATCTATTACTTCATTACCTTTGATATACATGAGAAGTAAATTATTATATATCACACATTAAGGAATGTGTATTTGAGAAAATGTGTCTCATTATCAATTATATTGGAACCCCTCCACCACACCTTCAGAACAAGAAATTAAATTATGATCCCTCTATATAATCTACAAATAATCAATATAATTTTAATCCATTACGGTTTTTAAGGCCTTAGTCTCAATAGGATGTCCTAAATTATTCTATATGAATAAATATTTCAACGAATAATATGATTTCATGTATGTAATTAACAATTTCTAATATTTTTTTTCCATTTAGCTTCATAAACTACCTATTCCTAATACTAATTTACCACATTACTAAAATAATAATAAAAAAATATACTTAAATAATAAGTATATTACAATAACATTAACATCATATTAATTCTCAACCATTCATTATTAGATGTAATGTTTTGGGTCAATTTAACTACCAACATGATGGATGATAGAAAATTTTATCATAGATTATTATGAAATCAAATTAATTTTTTATTTGATATTTATAATTAATGGATTTTTGTTTGAGGTTATATAAAGTTACCATGATAATTTAACCCATTATTAATAAATGGCATTATTTTTTTCAATAAATACTAAAACAAGAATGTCATAGATTCTCTGTTGGGGAGTCATACCTAAAATATTGATGGAATGAAAATATAACATATTAACTCACAATGTATTCATAATTGTAATACCTTTAGTATAAAAAAGAAGATGAAATCATGAATATAGATTAATGAAGAAGATTACTATATTGAAATAGATAAGGAAAAAATTGAACTATGATCAACCAATGATCAATATAAAATAAAATCTAGGAATTAAAATCGTTTAGAAAATGTGGTATAAATGTAGATAGTGAAATTGAATACCAGGATAGGACCAAAAATAACTCCCGGGATCATTGAACATTAAACAAAAAAAAGAAAAATAAAAAAAATTTGTAAGGCCTACCTTGCTCAATTAAAAAAAATATGATCCAGAAACCCATACTACAACCGAAAATTCGATGTCCAACGATGTTCGAGTAATTAGAAGCACTAGAGTGGTGTGATTTGGGCTTTGATTAACTGCAGACAAGCTCTATCTGTGGGTGGATTTTGTTGAAAGCTTCTAATATCGTGATAGGTTTGAAAATGGTTAGTTTTTTTAAATAGATTAGGGAACATTGATCTGTTCTTACAAATAAGTACTAATAAAGAGTCCTTTTTAGCACTTATTTTATAAGCATTGAAAAAGGGAATATTTATTAGCTCTAATATTTTTCACTAACAACACATTCATTTAAACATCACCTTTTTAGTGCGGATAAACACCTATCCTTATCATCTATTTTTACTTAATCACTGGTAAAGGATTTATAATTATAAATATAAATAAAAAATTTCTATTTATATATATATATTTAATTGATGTATTTATATATAAATATAATAAATATATTCCATTTTAAATGTATTCATTATAATTTTATAACTATTTTTTTATAATTATAGAAATATTTTGGAAAAAATATATTTCAATCTAAATTTATGTGCAAGCATATGTATATATGTAAAAAATGAGTGAAATTGAATAAATTTACAATAAGTATAGTTAAAAAATATTGAAAAAATGGATATGATTTCTATGTGTGAATTTTATATAAAAGTTCATAAATTCTGTATATGTTAAATCAATATAACACACATTTAAACTATGTTAAATAGAATAATCAAATGACACATTCAATTATATTTCCATTACACTATTTAATTAGTTAGTATTTTTAATTCATATTATTTATTTATTATAAACCATTATTCACTAAATATATGACTATTTAATGTTAAGAGACTATATATATTATAAAATATAAATTATATTTTTATATATTAATATATATATATATTTTTTAATATATACAAGTTCTTAAAATTAATTATCATAATTATCTAATTAGTAAAATGTTTAATAATTAATAATTTATAATCAATTTATTTATTTTTAAATATAATGATTTAATTAATAAAATTTGTCATATTTTTTTAACACACCCACTTATTGTGTTTTATGTAATAGCTATATAATTTTATTTATTCAGACATTTATCAGCACTAGAAAACACTGATAATATCTATATTTATCAGTGATAATAATAAAGCATTGATAATTTTTCAATTTTCCAGTGTTAAAAGAAATCACTAATAGAAGGTTAAATTTATCAGTCCTTTTTTTAGTGGTGATATATATTTCATTTATTACTGCTTATGTGTAGCTCCCATAAAACCCAACGCTATTAAATGTCGGTTTTAGTGTAGTGCAAGATGGAATTTGAAAAAAAACCATTATATATGATGGATGTTCCAAAAAATTTCCCTGCAACCGAATGTTTAAATGTTATGACTCGAAAGGCATGTGATTAGATACCTAGTGTATAGATGTTTCCATCACTTTATGAACATTGGAATCCCTTGCCTGGAATTCAAAGGGAAACAATAAACAATGTCACTCCAAACCAATATCACTAACACATAGACTAAGGTAGAACTGACCTGTGGTATCAATCATTCACGACCTGACCTATTGAGGTCCAACCCATGAATACCCCCAGCTGACCTCAAATAGGCCAGGGTATTGGAAATAGCACCGAGTAAGCATGTTCCAAAAATGGGTGGAATTATCCTAACATACCGATATAAACGCACACATATCCACGTCTGCACAATACTGAAATGTAAAACAACAGAAACAAGGAATGAATACTTCTTAGATTCCACAACAGAGTACAACAATAAAGCACTAAAAATCGAAAAGTGGACAAAAACTAGCCCAACGAAAACTATAAGAGACTAACCTAATCCAAGAGAAATTACCAATTCAAAATTACACTCCCATTAAACACCTTTGTATTTCATGTTCGAGCTAAACTACCCCAACTTTGTATCCTCCTATGACACCTTCAAAAAGGGTCTCATTTTCACAATACATGACATGTGGGAGAAAATTATAGCGACCAGAGCCTTTTCTTACCTTACTAATACATCATTTTTAAGATAAACAACATAATAGTATTACACATAGATGATCCAAATGTTTTGTGTCTTGGGAAAACTAGGACCATGCATAACAAATACAACATCAAGCATAAACATTTATTTAATTTCTTCTTCTCTAGCATCTTATTGGAACTTGTCCTCTCATTATTACATGTATCCCCCTGACGATATACATCAAAATGGGTGAGCTAGAAGCCCAGTAATAGGATAGATAAGAACAATATAGCATGGTTTGATCATAATCACACCATAGTAAAAAGATCATGAACATGGGGGGAGCATAAATAAAATACATGAAATGTGGAAATGCATAAAAATGAAACATCATGTTTTAGTGGTTAACTACCACACATAATTGTGATCCAAGATAGAATCTTGTTCACACATCATTCAACATTTACTCTTGAGATTCATCACTTTACCCAATTCATTGGAGCACTGTATAATTCCAGGTGCACCCGTCACTTTGAAACATTCATATCATGCTATATAATTCCAGGCGCACCCATCACATCATACCATTATCATTATCATGATTTCCAAATAGAAAACATATCAAAAGTGAACATAACTAACCCATGTAAAGGAATGGGTTACATCACATAAGAATACATTCATAAGCTTTGGGTTCCAAAAAGAAAGAGGGAACGACATACATGATACAAGATCCATCCACAATCCATATTTTTTGTATTTTCTACTAACACTTTTTAGGGGTAAGTGTAAACCCTAACAAAAATACCATAAACAACTAAGCAAGAAAATTACAACATAGAACATTAATCTTTCAAAATTAAACACATTATAGATCCCATACTGCTATTACTGCCTTCTGAACTCCACAATATTCAAAATTCGAAAAATAAAAAGATCCATTGCGTGTCACGTGCCTTCCCCGATCCACGTATCGACTACCATCATGACCCCACCATAACAAAGCGGCCTCAAACTATGAGCACCACATCAGCCTGTCACTTCACCACTTTCCTCCATCAATGTCATTAAACCACGTTTGTTGTCTCCACTATACATCACCGTTGGAGCTGATTATTGGATCACATAGCGCTGATACACCACCATCATCGGCCGCCCCTCACTGCCAGCACAGATCAACACCTCCGTCATAGAGAAAGTCACCATCATAAAAAATGCCATCTGAGAACTTCATCGCTGTCACAGTAAACTAGAACATCACAAACACTGAAAATCACCATTGACGATTCTGACAGCCTCGTCTTCATCCTCATCTATTCAACACCATCGTCGTCATCCTCATCTATTTAACACCATCGTCATCGACTCCATCGAAAATCACCAACAGATCCAAACAAACAACCACCAGCGTCTCCAAATGATATTTCTGAGGAAAAAAATTCCATCAAGAGTGAAGAGAAACAATAATGGAAACTAGAAGAGGTCTGGGGAAAACCCCAAGAGGAACCTCAACTACCGCAAACCGTATGACCCAAAACCCTGTGTAACCATCGCTCCTACTCCTACCTAGAGAGAAGTTGTGGAACCCTAGGTCAGAGTGGGTTTCGGCAGCTGAGGAAGAAAGACCGACTTGGGCAGCATCTGGAAACCCAACGACCACCAAACCACAATACCAAAGTCTCAGAAAAACTCAACACCGTCCCCAACCCAAAGAGGAATGAAGAAATTTAAGACCATAGTAGGTTAAGGCGGCAGAGGGAAACCAAAACACAAACCTTCGATGGAAGAAACAACAAATCCATGGAATAAAGTCCACAACGGCAACCACCAGGGGAGGGGGAGATCATAGGGGAGAAACTGAGAGCAAATTGTAGAAGCTGAGGGAGATATATGAAACCATAGACGGAAAACGAATATGATAGCGGTAAAAGTTTAGTTCTTAAAAGAAGTATTCTTTTGGAAAACATTTGGATAAACATAAACATCATTAGAAAACATGTATGTCCAAGAAAATGTAAAATAATTATTACGAAATGATCTTTATGGAGTAACCATATAAAAATTCAGTGAAAGATGGAGAACCCGAAGGAAGAAAATTGGGTTCGAGATTTCCCCTTTCCTTGTATCCAAATGCTTCCTTCCTATTAATGTCCTATATAATGATATTATATTCATTAATTAGAAATTCCATAACCTTTTATACATTAATAGGGTTCATTCTAGTTTCATTAAGTCATTTTATGTTCCTTTGGATGACTTATAAAGTTTAAAGACATTGTTTGGGGATGTTCGTTTCTATGGTTTATCTTCGGTGGTTCACTTGTATTCATAAATTAAAGTTTCAGTAGAACATGGGAAAACAACCAGTAATGATGTTAAATTTCATTAATGATATTAGGGGAGTATTAATGATCATATAATTAATTTTATTAGATCCATGTGGATGATTCATTATATAATAATTAAATGAAGATTGTTTGGGTTAATTTTAGAGGTTTTTTGATCACAATGAAGTTGTTTTAATTTATCACTTAGTAATATGGTTATAAGTCAGTTCTAGAACATTAAATAGGACATAATACATTTAAAATATTCTGTTTCAACCATAAAAATGGTTTCATGACCAGATATGAAGGTAAAAAAATGGAAGAAGAAATCATGTCGTTCTTGAAGGTGATAAATTAACAACTCACAAACAACATTCTCTTTAATAAAATAAAAGAAATAGGGATAGGGGGATGGATGATATAATATACCATTAGAATCATAAAATTACAGTATATATATATAATAATGGAGTTACAATACAATTTTGATGAAGATAGGTGGGGAGAGATAAAGAAATGAAATTGAACTTGAAAAGAAAATTAAAGGAGAAGAGGGAGAGAAATTCCCTCTTGAATCATTCTCTTGTGAACCTACTTAAGAACCTAATATTGCTCTTTTTATGAGACCATCAGCTCTTAGACGTGGGTTAGGGGATAGGGAAGGTGTTTGGGCCGAGTTTAGAGAAGGCTTTGAGATTGAGAGGTGTGAGGGAATGAGGGTGTGGAGAGTGGTTTTTATAATGGAGGGGAGAGGGGTTTCCTTAATATAAAATTAATTTGTTTATTAATTTCCCATAAGACAAGGAATAGTGAGTCCTAAATGGCCAAGAATAGTAATTTTAACATGTGATCCTGAACCAAGTGGGCTTACATCAGCAGTGCATCATCGATGACTTACTTAATCCATTATTTAGCATTTATTGTGAATTATCAGATTCTACTATTCATCAACATTTATAGTATATCATAAAAATCCAAAAAATTAACCCCAACCATTTTTGGACATTGTGAACCCAAAAATAAATTCATTTGTTCGAAAATAATTTTCTAAATATTTTTAATTTAATATTTATTTAAAATAATAATTTACTAAAAAACAGTTTTTAAGATTAAAACAGATTTTATAGTGCTTTCAAAAATTACGTAGCGGCTTATAAAATTATAAAAAAACTATAAGAAATTGATTTTATAAATAATGAATACATTTTAAGAAAATACATTTTCCTTTAAATTTATTAATTAGTTATAATTAATTATTTATGACTTATAAAATTACAAAATGTTTACTAAGGTCAAATTGTCACTTTCAAAGATATCTAAATTTTATTTAATTATTCATGGTTAAGGTTACTCTTAGGTTGGATGATTTATTATTCATAAGGGTCATATTACTATTCATAAAGCTATGTTACTATTCCTATGGGTACGTTACTATTAACAAAAAATTATTATTGTTTCATTAGACTCTAAAAATCATCTTGAGCACAACCATGTATGTCAGAATTTTAAAATTCCAAACAAAAGAAGTGAAAAACTTATGTTTAAATGTCACTTATCACATTATAGTTCATTATGATGTGTTTTCATATTATTTTATGACTTAAATATAAGAAGGGAATTTCCATTGAAAATTTTTGGGTCGTTACATTCTTCCCCCCTTAAAATATATTTCCCTCGAAATTACACTTTACCCAAATAGGTGAGGGTACTTCTCCTTCATTGCCTCTTCTGGTTCACATGTCTATTCCACAATCTTATGGTTCCTCAACAACACTTTGACAAGATGGGTTGTCTTGTTGCGTAGAACCCAATTACTTCGGTCCAGCATCATCCATGGTTGCTCCTCATAAGAGAGATCATCTTCCAACTGCACCACCTCTGAGTTTAGTACATGTGAGGGATCAGGTATATACTTCCTCAAGAGTGATATGTGAAATACATCATGGACTCGAGCCATATTTGGTGTAAGTGGAAGACGATAGGCCACGACTCTTATACCCTCAAGGATCTCAAAGGGGACAATATACCTTGGGCATAGCTTCCCTTTCTTCCCGAATCGCACGACTCTCTTCCATGGAGATATTCGAAGGAAGACTTTATCTCCAACATAGAACTCCAAGTCCCTTTGATAGTTTTCAGCATAGCTGTTTTGCCGACTTTGAACTGCTTTGATGTGTTTCTGGATGACTTGAACCTTATCTATCATCACTTGAACATGATCTGGTCCATGGAGCTTCTTTTCTACAACTTCATCCCAATAGGTTGGAGTTCTACGTCGCTTTCCATAAAGAGCTTCATACGAAGCCATCTCAATACTTGAGTGGAAGCTATTGTTGTATGGGAACAAAACCAATGGGATATTTGGATCCCAAACACATTTGAATTCAAGAGTTCAGGCTCTTATCATATCTTCATGTGTTTGAATAGTCCTTTCAGAATGGCCATCCATTTGGGGGTGATAGGTCATGCTGAAATTTAATTCAGTCCTCAAAGAATGTTGAAGGCTCCTCCAGAACTTAGATGTGAACCTTGGATCATAGTCAGAGACAATTGAGAGTGGAACACCGTGCAGTCTCACCACATCCTTCACACATATCATTGGAAGTTGTTCCAGCGAGAGATCTTACTGAATAGAGATAAAATGGGCAGTCTTGGTGAGTCAGTCAACCACAACCCATATCCCATTATTTTTCTTCGACGTCTTCAGGAGACCCGTGACAAAGCCTATAGTAACATTTTCCCATTTCCACATGGGAATAGGCAATGGCTGCATCATACCTTTTGAATTTTGTCACTATGCTTTAACTTGATGACAGACCAAGCACCTTGATATATATTCTACAATCTCCTTCTTCATGTTATACCACCAGAAGTGTTCTCGAAGATAACGGTACATCTTGGTACTCCCATGATGGATAAAGAATGTTGAGCTATATGAATTATCCAATAGCTCCTTCTTTATCCCGGGTGATGAAGGCACACAAAGACACGTTCCAAATTGAATCACACCATCATCGTCGATATGGAACTCGTGCATCTTCCCTTTAATGCATTAACCCCATTTTTTATATCCACATCATCCCTTTGTGCTTCATTAGTCTTCTGTTGGATGGATGGTTGGGAAATCATTTGGTAAAAATAGGATGTATCCTCTGCCCTTATGATTTCCAAATCCATTCTTTGCATATCCAAGAAGATATGGTCTTTCTCAATCCACAACATGGATAGAGTTGCAGGTTCTTTTCGGCTTAGAGAATCTGTAACGCCCCGACCCTAGGAACCCAGAGTCGGTGCATTATTACATAACATTGGCATGATCTCAAAGGATCATGTATCGAAAGACCGATTAGTTTAGTAGTCTTGGAAACACTAGATATATTCATAAGACTTACATTACATCATAAGGTAAAAAAAACTAAAACAACATTTTTTATTCATATCCCCTCATACTATCCTTGCAGGTCATTCATAAATTACTTCTTCTCATCCTGGGAAAAATAAAACACTGAAAGGGGTGAGCTCAGATGCTCAGTAAGGATAACATTATAGCAGAAGCTTTCATAGATAATCATAAACACTTAAGGAAAGTTATAACCAAAACAAAAGCCTTTTTAAACTTATACTCCAGCATAAAATGGAAAAGATAAAATGAAATAATTCCATTTACTTAATCACATGGATATTCTACTATTTGAACAATCACATGAAATATCAATAACCACTTTCATAATGATGGAATTCATAATGCTAGAGTATCATAACCACATATCCAGGGCCTCGTGCCAAGACTACAATAAGATTTTGCCAATGCCTTGTGCCAAGAAACTAGTTTGTCTCATGAGACATACCGATGCATCGAGGAGCTATATCGGGCTCCACCCGTCACTTATTAAGTCCAATGCATTCCTCATATGAACATGTTTAAACAAAACATAAACATTTGTATTAAAACTAGCATACGAAATGCCAATACATTAACCACAAACCATGAATGGTATAAAAATAGCACATCCACAGTCAAACATAACTCATTTGATACAATATGGAAGATTGTATTGTATCACATTAAACTCAATCAAGAATAATGAAGTATGTTGGCATAGATGAAAATAATCATCAAAACAATTTGAGAGAAATATCCCCCTTTTTCTTGAAATCATTTAAAAGTCACACTATTTGTCAAAAATCCATTTAAAAATAGATTTTTTAATAAAAGTGTCCCATACCACTTTGAAACTTTTAAAAGGAGTTTTAATTTTAAAACATTAATGTACATATAAATAAATCCTTAAAACCGTTTTTTAAAACATGGACATTAATGAGAAAGATTTAGAAGAATAACTGTTTAAAACATTTAAAAATGGTATTTTAGTTAGAGTTTCTAACCAAAAGAGAGACACTTGAATAAAAATAATTATGGTAATCAAAACATTTTAATATCATGAGATTAAAGGAATTCATGATATACTATGTCAATGTACATTATATACACCACATAAAAGTGATTTGGTGTATAACAATAAAGAAGTCTCAATGGAATGTTAATTGAGATGAAAACTCTCACAAAGGTCGTATCCTTAGGTTAAGGATAAATCAACGACGTAATTATGTGTGAAAAATATAAATACACTAAATATGATTGGATAATCAGTGTAAAACAATCAAAGGACATTCACACATATTCTTGTAAAAACAACAACAATGAATTGGATGTTTAACTCAAAAAATGGAGATTGAGTTAAAATTACTCTTATCAAGTTCATACCGATGACTTGAGAATTTATCAATGGAGTGATTATGTGTATAAAAATTATATCCATAGAAAGGGGAGTGGATATTATGACATGATCAAATGAATAGTGATTCTACACATAATCTTGGAGTAAAATAATCAATGAAGTATGCGTAAAGCCGAATGAGTGGAAATTGAAATTTCAAATTCCCTTATCGATTAGGTAACTTATGAAACATGCACCCATGAAAGAAGGATCATACAATTATGATTTAAATACCCACAAATTAAAGTATATTACACAATGAATACAATCATGGGTAGTACACATTCACCACATGCAATAAATAAGTGGCGAACTATGGAATTATCACGAAATTAAGAGTGAGATAAGAAACCCCTTACCTTGTACTTTTCCTTGGTTGGGGGTAGGTTAACCTCCTGTATAATGTTGAAATAATTGTTATTATATTATTCATGAATCATATACATTAATATGATATAATATATGATCTTTTAACATTGCTTTGTTAATAATATCTTAGAATTATCGTCGTTTCGGGTGTTAACTTACTCGTTTTCTTTTATATGTTTTGTTACGTAAGCCATGTTTTTCATGGATGGGTTATATCTTATTCATATCCAGAATGATATCAAGTACTTATCCATTATTTTTAATCATCAAATGAGAATTATACTTGAATGGATATGATGGAGAATGAATCTCATCGTGTTCGTGGAGACGGTAGTCCGTACGTACGCACGAGCGACAATATCATTCTTTTGATATTAAAATAATATATAATTTTATGGTATATCATATAGATAGAATAATTATCATGTTATATTTATTATTTAAATGAGTTACACATCATTATTATACCCACCCAAATAATAATATATTGAATAAAAATTACACCACGACGTGGAGACGGTAAGCCGTACGTACGCACGTATGGTGACATGTTATTCAAAGGGTGGATATAATACTGAATATGGTTTTACGATATTTATAATAAGATCACAGTATATATAAGATACTGGAGTTATTATTTTAGAATGGTAATAACAAAGAAAGAAGAAGTGGAAGAAAAAAGGAACTTGAAAAGCGGTGGTGAAAACATTACCTCTTCTTCGGGTTCTTCCTTTTGATTTGATCAAAAGGGATCCTTAGGTTGGCTTTCTGATCAAACTAAGGCCTCTAGGTTGTAGTGAGGGAAGTTTAGAGAGTATTTTTTCAGGGGTTTTCCGAACCAAAAGGCTTTGATTTTGTGAGGAAATGAGAAGGGTGAGTTCCCTTTTATAAGAGGGGTGAGGGGAACCTTTGGAAAAGCTAAAAATATTAATTTATAATAAATTAATATTCAGTTTCTAATGGCTAAAAAGTTGACTATTAAAAGGTTAAGGTGGGGATAGGTTGATAACCATTCAGACAATAGAATTTATACAGGTTTGGGTCACTATAGTAACCTTATCTTTTAGTTTTAACTCTTCGTTAATTAGTTTGACATTTACCATGTCACTTTGTATTTTTATATTATATAGTTAATAAACATACTATATACATCCAAGAGACCCCCAAGTGGTCCATTAATGATATACCTATCATGATATAAGTCTCTTGGCCGAACCTTAGATTTTTAAGAATTTAATATCAATTAATAATATAATATTTGTTTTAAAAACTCTTTTATGTCAATTTTGACACTATTCAATAGTTGATTTTTTCGAAACTCATAACAGAGTTATTACTTCGAAAAAATTCAATTAAATCAATCCTAATATGTCATATTATCCTATAAAATTAGTTTAATTCATTAAAAGTCTTAAATTATATTTATTTGAGTATTTATAATATCAATTATTTTAATTTTTCTCTATTATGGTAATTACTGCATCATCATTGTGTCATAAATATATTAAATTATTTAATGTCTAAAAATTATAAATAAAATATCATTATGTATGAAATATTATTATATTTTTAATGAATATTTACAATCGAATTTATCTTATGTATAACACTATATTAAAAAAATTTTAGTAAATAAACTTTGATTTTAACTCTTTTAACTCTTCTTTGAATTAAAAAATAATAAATGTCCTAAACTAATCCAAGTGGATCTAAATGATAATATTTTATTCCTAAGGTTGTTTTTGGTCGAGATACACTTATCCAATAGAATTAGGACATGTGTTAGGGTAATATTAATACCATTTTTACCCTTAATTACCGTATTTACTTTTAACTGTGGTAAATAAAAGTAAAAAGTTACTATTCACCAAAAATTATTTTCATCTCATTGAACCACATTTTACTTCTTGATATTAACCGTGTCTCTTGGATTTTTAAAATTCCATTCACAAAAGCGGTAAAATTAAGTTTTATGAAAAATTTAGTTTTTTTAACTACCACTTAGTAGTTTCACTATCAAAAATTGAAGTTTTTCAGAACAATGCCAAAATTTCACCCTGATCTATAATTGATATTCCGAATTCTAAAATGATGTCTATTTTACAAAATTATAAACATATAAGTTGCATTAATTAATTTTATAATTAATTCCCACTGTCACAACAAATAGCGTGTTTTTAAGAAACAATATATATCAAAAGATTGACAATTGTTTAGGTCCAAATTTAAAGTGAAATTAATTCTAATGAACACCATCAGATAAAATGTTAAAAATATATTCTAATTATACATTAAAACCACTCAATAATATAATTTATCACTATAAATTTTTTTGATTTAAAAAGTTGTTTTTAATTAAAATTTAGTAATTTTCACTATTCATCAATATATAAGTGTTATCCGAAAAGTTCCAAAATTTCACCCTAGGATAAATTCGATATTACGAATCAAAAAATGAAGTCCATTTTGAGAGATAGAATTAATAAAATTTCAAAAAGTAGGTATTACTCTTCAAAATGGCTAGTTTGATTGGTTGTGGTGTGTTAGAATCTCAAAGTTGCGTACAATGCACACCATTGCATTATTCGAAGGGAAACGTACCGTGGAAGCTTGGGGTATTACAGTCTCCCCTCCTTCAATAAATTGCGTCCTCGTAATTTTTAAGATTGTTCTTGGTAATATAATGGAAAGTCCCACATCGGAAAAAGAGTAAATAAAATTTTCACTTCAAAAGAAAGAAAGAGAGGTATAAAGGTCAACCAAGATAACTCATACTCGGATTCCATGTAGGAAAACATGGATATGGATGATAAAATAAGTGTCAAGTTCTGATGGAGAGGGATAAAAATCATGATCAGGAGAAAGTTAACAATATGAAAACCACAAACTTGTGTTGGGACAAACGACCATTAGACTCCTAGTAGGAAAGTAAACAGACAACATTTTTTGTTTTAAGTTACATTTATTTATGATATTGACTAAGAATATAAAGATATATACTTACATTTTATGTAGAGTTTCATTCTTTAATAAATTTCCACCACTAACTCATTTTTTTTAAATGATAAGTATTCAAGAAGACTTGGTCTCACTGGAAGAGCTAGAATTAACTTCTATAGAATCACATGATCCATACAGGATGAACTATATATTTACATTGTCTTTAGAGATTAATCAAAAACAAAATGGTTAGTACAAGATCTAATGATCCCCCAAAAGGATATTCCTTGAGAGAAATAAACACTAATCTTAATTTCCAAAATAAAACCAACAATACCCCAAAGTTAAATAATTACAATTCCATAATCAATTGTCCTTAAAATCCTTTCATATAATCAAAACTAATATTGAAAACCAAAACTTATTAAGAATGTAGTATTCCACGTTAAATTGTATCTCCAAATGATATTAATTACTCTTAAAGTCACATACTTAATAGTAATTAACCTAATCATTTCCATAAGTAACCCAAATCATTATAAATCCACAATAAATACATAGATAAAAATCCACCATTACTCCTCAAATGAAAACCCATACTACTTTATTTTCCTTTGGCATATAGTGTTCTCAACAAAGCGAACAACTTCCAAAATAACATTTATCACTTAATCACCAAATCATTTTCCTATACTAAGGGTATTATTTTGATAAGACATAAGATCCCAAATGAAATTATTATTGATCAATAAAATCATTTAACTAAAAATAATAGTCACACTAACTAGGGACTTCACGTAGTCCTGTGGTAAGCGATAAATCCCAATCACACTTTGGTTGTGGGTTCGATTCACACAGCTTTGTCTGACGCGACGGGTTGTCACACGGTCTACGTGTTGTCCTTTTTCAAAAACTATATTTTATAATATTACCAAAATGAAATAAATTCCTCAAAATAACCATAACATAATTTAACCACAAATCTTATCTTATACCTTGCATTTTCATCCCAAATTATGATGACTTATAATTTCCTCAAACCCAACTATCATATAAAACCAAATGATTATTTATAACTATATCCACAAGAGAAGAGATAATTCTTCCTCAAATATCATTCTCACATTGGAAACAGCTGGGATACAAATACAAGAGAAAATTATTCCAACGTAAACCCATCAACAAGGAGCACTAATACATTTTAAACATTTCTCCGACAATTTATTTCCACATAGCTTCTCCTTTGACCAAGAAAATATCCTATAGAATAGGGCATTCACTCGAGTAATGGCCAGGTCCCCTACATTTACGGCAAATGACTGTAAATGGACTCTTGGGACCATTTTTATCTTCTTCCATAGTACTGTTCATTTTTCTTCCACAATTCTTCACTTTATGTCCTTCCTTCCCACATGTAAAGCATTTCTTTGTCCCATTGAGGCACTTTACTGGGTGTCTCCTTCCACATTTCCTGCATGATGGAAATTGAGGATTTCATTCTCCATGGTCTCCACTACTGGAGCTCTTATTATTCATCAACTTTCTCTTCTTTGTAGACTCTGGTAATCGGTTAATATATATATTGTTGATCATATTTTTGGAAAATTGATTTGGCATAAAGGCGATATCTTTTACGCCTATCAACATTCCATTTTGTTGCTCATTTCCACCATCGTTCCCTCCTTGTACATCATTCTCAAAGTCACTATGGCTTCCTTGGAATCCCTCCATTGACTGAAACCAGAAAGCATTGTGTGAGTAACAGTAGTCATAAAATCATTTAGAGATTAACATGTCACCATATTCTCAATTAGAAACACATTAGGATTAACCAAGGCCATTTACTCTCATCATATATATATATAATACTTTAAATCGGTTTATAAAGAAAATGTAAATCAACCTAAGAAAATCCCCCGTGACTGTCGTAACCAAGAGTGCAGCAAGGCCCATTGTCGTGCACCAGTTCCCGTTCGAGTCTAGCTCATAGCGGTGTTTTCGGGTTTTACCCCTAGGTACATCTGTGCCAGAGTCGCATCTACCTGCTCGTATCCATACAGGGATGTATTGCTCCGAAAACTCACAAAATCTCTACAATACCAAAATTCTAGGATGTTCTTCTATACTAATCCTCAAAGTTCATCGTAGGTCTACATGCTCTAATCAGAGTTTATCTAGCTTCCAAGGTATGTACTAAACTTCCTCTGATACCAACTATAAAGCCCCGACCCTAGGTACCCAGAGTCGGTGCATTATTACATAACATTGGCATGATCTCAAAGGATCAAGTATCGAAAGACCGATTAGTTTAGTAGTCTTGGAAACACTAGACATATTCATAAGTATTACATTACATCATAAGGTAAAAAAAACTAAAACAACATCTTGTCTTCATATCCCCTCATTCTATCCTTGCAGGTAATTCATAAATTACTTCTTCTCATCCTGGGAAAAATAAAACACTGAAAGGGGTGAGCTCAGATGCTCAGTAAGGATAACATTATAGCAGAATCTTTCAAAGATAATCATAAACACTTAAGGCAATTTATAACCAAAACAAAAGCCTTTTTAAACTTGTACTTCAGCATAAAATGGAAAAGATAAAATGAAATAATTCCATTTACTTATTTACATGGATATTCTAGTAGTCGAACAATCACATGAAATATCAATAACCACTTTCATAATGATGGAATGCATAATGCCAGACTATCATAACCACATAGCCAAGGCCTCGTGCCAAGACTACAATAAGATTTTGCCAAGGCCTTGTGCCAAGACACTAGTTTGTCTCATGAGACCTACCGATGCATCGAGGAGCTATATCGGGCTCCACCTGTCACTTATTATGTCCAATGCATTCCTCATATGAACAGGTTTAAACATAACATAAACATTTGTATTAAAACTAGCATATGAAATGCCAATACTTTAACCACAAACCATGAATGGTATAAAAATAGCACATCCACAGTCAAGCATAACTCATTTGATACAATATGGAATATTGTATTGTATCACATTAACCTCAATCAAGAATAATTAAGGATGTTTACATATATGAAAATAATCATCAAAACAATTTGAGAGAAATATCCCCCTTTTTCTTGAAATCATTTAAAAGTCACATTATTTATCAAAAAGCCATTTAAAAATAGATTTTTGAATCAAAGTGTTCCATACCACTTTGAAACTTTTAAAAGGAGTTTTAATTTTAAAACTTTAATGTACATATAAATAAATCCTTAAAACCATTTTTTAAAACATGGACATTAATGAGAATGATTTATAAGAATAAGTCTTTAAAACATTTAAAAATTGTATTTTAGTTAGAGTTTCTAACCAAAAGAGAGAAACTTGAATAAAAATAATTGTGGTAATCAAAACATTTTAATATCATGAGATTAAAGGAATTCATGATATACTATGTCAAAGTACATTATATACACCACATTAAAGTGATTTGGTGTATAACAATAAAGAAGTCTCAATGGAATGTTAATTGAGATGAAAACTCTCACAAAGGCCGTATCCTTAGGTTAAGGATAAATCAACAACGTAATTATGTGTGACAAATATAAATACACAAAATATGATTGGATATTCAGTGTAAAAAAATCAAAGGACAGTCACACATATTCTTGTAAAAACAACACCAATGAATTGCATGTTTAACTCAACAAATGGAGATTGAGTTAAAATTACTCTTATCAAGTTCATACCGAAGCCTTGAGAATTTATCAATGGAGTGATTATGTGTATAAAAATTATATCCATAGAAAGGGGAGTGGAAATTATGACATGATCAAATGAATAGTGATTCTACACATAATCTTGGAGTAAAATAATCAATGAAGTATGCGTAAAGCCGAATGAGTGGAAATTGAAATTTCAAATTCCCTTATCGATTAGGTAACTTATGAAACATGCAACCATGAAAGAAGGATCATACAATGATGATGTAAATACCCACAAATTAAAGTATTTTACACAATGAATACAATCATGGGCAGTACACATACACCACATGCAATAAATAAGTGGCGAACAATGGAATTCTCATGAAATTAAGAGTGAGATAAAAAACCCCTTACCTTGTACTTTTCCTTGGTTGGGGGTAGGTTAACCTCCTGTATAATGTTGAAATAATTGTTATTAAATTATTCATTATTCATATACATTAATATGATATCATATATGATCTTTTAACATTGCTTTGTTAATAATATCTTAGAATTATCGTCGTTTCGGGTGTTAACTTACTCGTTTTCTTTTATATGTTTTGTTACGTAAGCCATGTTTTTCATGGATGGGTTATATATTATTCATATACAGAATGATATCAAGTCCTTAAACATTATTTTTAATCATCAAATGAGAATTATACTTGAATGGATATGATGGAGAATGAATCTCATCGCGTTCGTGGAGACGGTTGTCCGTACGTACGCACGAGCGACAATATCATTCTTTTGATATTAAAATAATATATAATTGGATGGTATATCATATAGAAAGAATCATTATCATGTTATATTTATTATTTAAATGAGTTACACATCATTATTATAACCACCCAAATAATAATATATTGAATAACAATTACACCACGACGTGGAGACGGTAAGCCGTACGTACGCACGTATGGTGACATGTTATTAAAATGGTGGATATAATACTGAATATGGTTGTACCATATTTATAATAACATCACAGTATATATAAGATACTGGATTAATATTTTTAGAATGGTAATAACAAAGAAATAAGAAGTGGAAGAAGAAAGGAACTTGAAAAGGGGTGGTGAAAACATTACCTCTTCTTCGAGTTCTTCCATTTGATTTGATCAAAAAGGCTCCATAGGTTGGATTTCTGATCAAAATAAGGCCTCTAGGTTGTATTGAGGGAAGTTTAGAGAGTATTTGGTCAGGGGTTTGCCGAACCAAAAGGCTTTGAAGGTGTGAAGAAATGAGAAGGAGGAGTACCCTTTTATAAGAGGGGTGAGGGGCACCTTTGGAAAAGCTAAAAATATTCATTTATAATAAATTAATATTCGGTTTATAATGGCTCAAAAGATGATTATTCAAAGGTTAAGGTGGGGATAGGTAGAAAACCATTCATCCAATAGAATTTATACTGGTTTGGGTCACTATAGTAACCTTATCTTTTAGTATTAACTCTTATTTAATTAGTTTGACATTTACCATGTCACTTTGTATTTTTATATTGTATAGTTAATAAACATACTATATACATACAAGAGACCCCCAAGTGGTCCATTAATGATATAACTATCATTTTATAAGTCTCTTGGCCTAACCATAGATTTTTATTAATTTAATATCAATTAATAATATAATATTTGTTTTAAAAACTCTTTTATGTCAATTTTGACACTATTCAATAGTTGATTTTTTTTGAAACTAATAACAGAATTATTACTTCGAAAAAAGTCAATAAAATAAATCCTAATATGTCATATTATCCTATAAAATTAGTTTAATTCATTAAAAGTCTTAAATTATATTTATTTGGGTATTTATAATATCATTTATTTTAATTTTGCACTATTATGGTAATTACTGCATCATCATTGTGTCATAAATATATTAAATTATTTAATGTCTAAAAATTATAAATAAAATATCATTATGTAGGAAATCTTATTATATTTCTAATTAATATTTACAATCTAATTTATCTTATGTATAACCCTATATTAAAAATGTTTTAGTAAATAAACTTTGATTTTAACTCTTTTTACTCTTCTTTGAATTAAATAATAATAAATGTCCTATTCTAATCCATGTGGATCTAAATGATAATAATTTATTCCTAAGGTTGTTTTTGGTCGAGATACACTTGTCCAATAGAATTAGGACATGTTTTAGGGTAATATTAATATCATTTTTACCCTTAATTACCCTATTTTATTTTAACTATGGTAAATAAAAGTAAAAAGTTACTATTCACCAGAAATTATTTTCATCTCATTGAACAACATTTTACTTCTTGATATTTACCGTGTTTCTCGGATTTTTGAAATTCCATTCACAAAAGGGGTAAAATTATGTTTTATGAAAAATTCAGTTTTTTTAACTACCACTTAGTAGTTTCACTATCAAAAATTGATGTTTTTCAGAACAATGGCAAAATTTCACCCTAAGCTATAATTGATATTCCAAATTCAAAAATGATGTCTATTTTACAAATTTCATAACATATAAGTTGCATTAATTAATTTTATAATTAATTCCCGCTGTCACAACAAATAGCGTGTTTCTAAGAAACAATATATATCAAAAGATTGACAATTGTTTAGGTCCAATTTTAAAGTGAAATTAATTATAATGAACACCATTGGATAAAATGGTAAAAATATATTCTAATTATACATTAAAACCACTCATTTATATAATTTATCACTATAAATTTAGTTTATTTAAAAAGTTGTTTTTAATTATAATTTAGTAATTTCACTATTCATCAAAATATAAGTGTTATCCGAAAAGTTCGAATATTTCACCCTAGGATAAATTCGATATTATGAATCAAAAAATGAAGTCCATTTTGAGAGATAGAATTTAAAAAAATTCAAAAAGTGGGTATTACTATTCAAAATTGCTAGTTTGATTGTTTGTGGTGTGTTAGAATCTCAAAGTTGCGTACAATGCACACCATTGCATTATTCGAAGGGAAACGTTCTGTGGAAGCTTGGGGTGTTAAAGAATCGGCTACCTTGTTCACCTTTCCAAGATGACATTAAATAGAGCAATCATAATCTTTGATTATCTCTAACAATCTCTTTTGACGCAAGTTTAGCTCCTTTTGTGTGAATATATACTTTAGGCTATTGTGGTCGGTGTATATGTCACACTTCTCTCCATAAAGGTAGTCCCACAAGATTTTCAAGGAAAAAATCATGCCTACCAGCTCTAGAATATGCGTTGGGTAGTACTTCTCATGGATCTTCAACTGTTGTGAGGCACATGCTATCACATTTTCATTTTTTATGAGTACACAACCCAAGAATTTCTTTGAAGGATCATTGTATATCGCAAAAATTTCTTCACTTTTCAGTAGTGGGAGTACAGGTGTGGTGGCCAGCCTTCTCTTTAGCTCCATGAAGCTTCCCTCACATTCTTACGTCCAGACATACTTTACCCATTTCCTTGTTAACATAGTTAGTGGGCGTGACAATCGTGAAGAAGTTTCTCACAAAACGTCGGTAATACACAGTTAATCCATGAAATCTATGGATTTCTGTGACACTAGAGGGCCTGGACCATTCCTCAATCGCCATTTTCTTTGAAGGATCCACAAAAATTCCCTCACTTGTGATCACATGTCCCAAGAAAGTGACTTGCTTCATCCAAAAGTCACATTTTCTGAACTTGGTGTACAACTTCTCATTTATTAATGTCACCAACACATGTCTTAGATGTTCTTCATTTCCCCCCTTTCTCATGGAATAAATGAGAGTATCATCGTTCAAAACTACCTCAAATTTGTCGAGGTAATGTCTAAACACTCAATTCATCAAATCCATGAAGATTTCAGGGGAATCAGTAAGTCTGAAGTGCATCACCAAAAACTATTAGTGCCCATACCTTGTACAGAAGGCAGTCTTTTGAATATCTTCCTTCTTCACCTTTACCTGATGATATCCAGAATGAAGATCCACCTTTGAGAAGTATTGAGCTCCTCTTAACTGATCGAACAAGTCATCAATCCTTGGGAGAGGATACATGTTATTTTATGGTGATCTTGTTGAGTTCCCGGTAATTGATACACAACCACATTGTTCCATCCTTCTTCATCACAAAGAGCACTGGTGCACCCCATGGTGATGCACTAGGGCATATGAACCCTTTTTCCAGATGCTCTTGCAGCTGCTTCTTTAACTCCTCCAGTTTGATTGGAGCCATCCAATAGGGAAACTTCTAGATAATATTTTCTCCATGTATGAGTGCAATTGATAACTCTACCTCACGATACAGGGGAATTCCGAGTAACTCTTAGAGAAATACATCTCTGTATTCCCTCACGATGGGCATTTCCTCAATGTTAGAGCTTTCCTTTGACTCAACCATTTGGGCGAGGTATTATTTTTCATAGGGAATCAACACCCACACCATTGAATGATTTTTCAAAGGAGATTAATGATCTTCCTTGAATTTTTAGAGGAGCATGGGATGGTTTGGAATATGAAATGATATTTCCTTTTCCTGACAGTTGATATGTGCTCTATATAATGAGAGCCAATCCATTCCTATTATAGCGTTGAATTCCACCAAGGGAAGTATTATGATATTTTCTGGAAGAATCTTACCACATACGCCAATAAGATAAGAGTCAAACACATGGGTTGCAATGATTTCACCATTTAGTGTTTTTACAGATATCTCTACTTCAAGGTTTCGGGGCTTTGATTCTATAGTTCTAGAAAACTTCCACGATATAAAGGAATGCGTAGAACCAGAATCAAATAAGGCTTTTCCAATTCTTGAGTGAATATGAAGTATACCTTCTAATACTTCATAATCATGCTCCACCCCCATAGTAGTGATGGAATAAGCCTTCCCTCGTTCCTTTGGATTTGGTGACTGCTGACGCTGATTACCCTCAAGAACTCGAAGTTTAGTGCACTGGTTTGCATAGTTCCCTAGCTCCCTACAGTTTTAGCATTGAACCATGGGTGGTTCTATCCTTTCATCGGCAACATTCTCCTTCATTTTGGTGTATTTTCAACATTCATGAGCAAGGTGTACTTATTTCCCCACACTTAAAGCATATCCCCATCCCTTTGAGGCAGTTCCCATGGTGGAACTTCCTAAATTTTTGGCAAGTGGGTTGTTGATATTTCTTCCCTCCATTTCAATTAGATCCACCAGCTTGAAACTCAGTCTTTCTTTTCATATCACTATAGCCACGAGACCATTCTCTAAACCCAATCTCCACATTGAGAGCACATAAGAAACTTATTCATAACTTCCAATGTCTCGAATTGCAAGAGCCTTTCGAAGGTGCAGTTTTAATTTACTAAATAATTTATCATTTTTCTATAATTGTAGATAACAAGACCTGAAGCGTACCTTGCAAGCCTTGTGAAATTCACATCATAGCCTGTGACAGATTCTCCTAGTTTTTTTCATGAGCTCTGTGAATTCTTTCTCAATCTTCATTCGAAGATTTCGTGGGAAGCACTTATTATGAAACAAAATCTTAAAGTCTTCCCATTCCATATCTTCAATTTCCTTCATTGGCATGGTGTTCTTAATAAAATCCCACCATTGATCGGCTTCTCTATATTGATGATAAATGGCTAGGGTAACCTTCTCCATCTTGAAATAGTGAATCACAATAAAGATCTTCACCATGAGTTTTACCCACAATTCCGCAACTAGTGGATCTGAAGATCAACTAAACATCAGTGGTCATTTCCGCATAAAACATTTGATAGCCAGTTTCTCCCTCTTTGAGAAGGAGGACATTCCCCATTATTATAGTTATTGTTCATAACCTGAGATAATTGTGTAATCATCACCATGAATCTTTTAACTCCACCTCCAAAATCATTGGGGATGTCGTTCGGGTAATCGTTTCATTGGCCCTCGCAAGAATTGTTGGCCTGCATTCTCATGGTTCCCACAATTTTCTAAAATAGAAAAGGTTACAACAAACCAGAACTAAAAAATTCATTAATAGATAAATTATTAATTTGAACAATTTATAATAAAAGCATTACATATGGGATCCCTATCTAAATACTCTTCTGTGCATATTTGTACTTAATCTCAAACTAGAGGTTTTCACTAGGGTTCACTAATCCTAATTCCAAAATTAACTAAACCTTTCCTTTGATACAAACTATATTGACCCGAGCCATTTCTTACATTACGACTACATAATTTTAAAGATAAACAACATAATAGTGCTACACATAGATGATCCAAAGGTTTAGTATCTTGGGAAAACTAGGACCATACATAACAAATAAAACATCAAGCATAAACATTTATTTAATTTCTTATTCTCTAGCTTCTTATTGGAACTTTTCCTCTCCTTAGTACATGTAGCCACCTAAGGTTATACATAAAAAGGGGTGAGGTAGAAGCCTAGTAAGAGGATAGATAATAATAATATAGAATGGGGTGATCATAATCATAACATAAGAAAAATATCATGAACATGGGAGGAATATAAATAAAAGACATGAAATGTGGCAATGAATAAAATTGAAACATCATGTTTTAGTGGTTAAATACCACACAGACTTGTGAACAAAGATATAATATTGTTCACGCATAATTTGACATTTAATCATGAAATTCACCTCTTTAACCAATGCATTGGAGGACTATATAATTCTAGGCACACCTGTCACTTTGAAACATTCATATTGCGCTATATAATTCTGGGCGAACCCATCACAACATAACATTATCATTATCATGATTGCCACATAGAACACATATCAAAAGATAACATAACTAACCAATGTAAAGGAATTGTTTTAATCACATCATAATACATTCATAATCTTTGGGTTACCAAAAGAATGAGGGAAAACCATACTTGATACAAGAACCATCAACCATGAATGAGATGTAAAAGTGTAGCTCTTAAAAGAAGAGTTCTTTTGGAAAACATTTGGTTAGAAAAAAACTTCATTATAAAATATTTATATCCCAGAAAATGTAATATAATAATGAATAAATTATCTTTTGGGAGAAACCATATCAAAATGGAGTGAAAGAGGGAGAACCAGAAGGAAGAAAATTGGGTTCGGGATTTCCCCTTACCTTGTTTCTGAATGCTTCTTTGTCATTAATGTCCTGTATAATGACATTATATACATTAATTAGAAATTACAGAACCATTTATACATTAATATGGTTCATTATGGTTTCTTTATGTAATTTTATGTTCCTTTTGATGACTTACATAGTTTAAAAACATTGTTTGGGGATGATCATTTTTATGGTTTTTCTTGGGTGGTTCACTTGTATTCATAAATTGAAGTTTGGGTAGAACACAGTTAAACGTCCAGAAATAATATTACATTTAATTAATGATATTACAGGATTTTTAATAATCTTATAATGAATTATAATAGATCCATGTGGATTAATCATTAGTTAATAATTAAATGAAGATTGTTTGTGTTAAATTGGGCGATTTTTCGATCACAATGAAGTTGTTTTAATTTATCACTTAGTAATATGTTCATAAGTCAGTTGAAGAACTTTAAATAGGAAATAATACATATAAAATATTCTGTTTCAACCATAAAAATAGTTTCATGACCATATATGAAGGTAGAACTGGAAGAAGAAAGCATGTCGTTCATGAAGGTGATAAATTTACACCTCACGAACAACGTTCTCTTTAATAAAATGGAAGGAAGAGGGAAAGGGGGTTGGATGATTTAATATCCCATTAGAATCATAAAACTATAGTATATGCATACTACTAGAGTTGAAAAACCATTTTTATGATCATAGGTGGGGAGAGATCAAGAAATGAAATTGATCTTCAATAAAATTAAAGGAGAAGAGGGAGAGAAATTACCTCTTGAATCCTTCTCTTTAGAACCTCTTTAAGGTCCTATGATTGGTCTTTTTATGATACCAGAAGCTCTTGAATATGTTGGAGTGGCTAGGGAAGGTGTTTGGGTAGAGTTTAGAAAATTATTGGAGCTTGATATGTGTGCGGGAATGAGGGTGTGAAAGGTGGTTTTTATAGTGGAGGGGAGAGGGGTTTCCTTAATATGAAATTCATTAGTTTATTATTTTCTACTAAAGACAAGGAATAGTGAGTATTGAATGACCAAGAATAGTAACTTTATCATGTTATCCCGAACCATGTGGGCATACATACTTCAGAGCCTCATTGATGACTTAATTAATCCATTATTTAGCTTTTATTGTGAATTATCAGATTGTACTATTCATCAAAAATTCATGTATCTCAGAAAAATCCCAAAAAATTTACCCCATACATTTTTTGATGTGTAGAATAAAAAAATGAAGTCCATTTTTAAAAAATAATTTTCTAAATATTATAAATTTAATATTTAATTAAAATCATTATTTACATACAAATACAGTTTTTAAGAATAAAACTGAATTTATAGTGCTTTCAAAAATTATTTCGGTCTTATAAAATTATTTAAAAACTATAAGACATTGATTTGATAAATAATGAATACATTTTAAGAAAATAAATTTTCCATTAAATTAATTAATTAGTTATAATTAATTATTTATGACTTACAAAATTCCAAATCGTTTAGTAAGGTCAATTTGTCACTTTGAAAGATGTCTAAATTTTATTTAATTATTCATGGGTAAGGTTACTTTTATGTTGGGTGATTTACTATTCAAAAAGGACATATTAATATTCATAAGGGTATGTTACTATTCCTTAGAGTATGTTACTATTCAATGAAAATTATTTTTTGTTTCATTAGACTCCAAAAATCATCTGGAGCACAACCGCGTGTGTTAGATTTTTAAAATTCCAATCACAGAAGTGAAAAACTAATGTTTAAAGGTCACTTATCACTTAATAGTTTATTATTTTGTGTTTTCATGTTTATTTATGACATAAATATTAGAATTTAATTTCCATTGAAAAACAGTGGGTTGTTACAAAAATCCTATGGAAGGTTGAGTATAATAATACTCAGTAGGGAACCATGAAAACACTAATCTTTAATCACGAAGTATAGTTTGATGAATACAATATATAATATTCAATTTTTCATAAAAACACCTAGATATGCTCTTGAAAGACCCCACACCATTAGAATTTCATAATAAACTATCAACCATAAGATTGTTCTTGAAGAAACACTAAATATGAGAGAACTCACTCCATGAGCCATGCTATCATCAGAGATACTTGATGAAGAGTTATATTTCATTGGGACCAACCCAAAGAAAACCCATTTCTCTGCGATGAATCTAATACATAGATAGGTTTCACACCTAGAACTATTTGGGGACACCACGAACCCAATTCAGATCAACACACTAGATAGGGAATCATACATCAACGATTCACTAACCCTATCGATGAGGTCTACTTGATGGAGGACCAATTATTTGCTCAGAGAGGTCATTCTAATTCTAGAAACTCCATCTAGGGAGCTAAGGGTGATAGATGATCACACTAAAGTCTCATGGAGGGAATCCACTAGTCATTGTGAGGCTTATCCCCTAGATGGGATAACAATCCAGTGATTTGGATGTAATTCCCCACTGTACCCTCGAGGGAAAGTACCAAAGAAATGTTCTCAACCAATATGAGTCTAAACTAAGAAAAAAAATAACTGTATGTACTCTTATAAGGATTACACACCGTGTTGATAGGTTACACACTTGTCCCTTGACCTTAGGTCAATCCCATGTCATCAAACCGTATCTATGTAGTATTACATGCCCTGTAGGAAATCTATATACTCTACCTGTGTATTACTACATTGATTCAACCTATGTACCCATTTATGTGTACTAGTTCATGAATTATACTATTTAATTTTTCCAACCCATGTTAGATTGTGTGAGTACATGAATTTTAGAAATCATGTACATTCCACCATGTGTCTTCATACTTCCTATGTATTCACCAAGATTACCGAGTAGGAGCACACACTATGTATTCATAGCAACAAGTCATGTGGTAACTTATTTATACCCAAATCCATTTCCTCTAGAATGGGGGCCCAAACAATATGTAATCCTAGATTACATATTTAGTTTTGTGGGATTTTCCAGAATCTCATATTCAGCTTCCGCGTTCAATTCATCACCTCCGGCCTTCGATCTGGTGATCAGTTTTCCACAAAATCTATGATCTAAGATCTTCTAAGATATTTCATCATTGAATATTATGTCATATTGTTAGATATACTTAAAAAATGGATCCAATATCTTTTATTCACTGTCCACTATAGAATGTCGAAGAATAAAAAATTTAGTATCCTCCATCATCTGAATTGCTCTAAATTTGTCATCACAACTCTACCGTGTTTTTCTGATCATAGATGTAAGATATCAGATCATTTCACCCAAAAAAATGGATGTGAAATTCTCAATATATAGAGAATTGATGAACCTCCAACCAAACGAATAATTACCGTGGTGAATCATAGAACCAGTGGAGAAAATAACAGGAACAAAAAAGAGGAATGAAACACCATCAATGTTCATGTTGATCACGATTTGTTTCCATTAGATACATAATTATGTGATTAAAACTAATTCTCCCAAATCACCCCATATTTATACCAATCCAGCAAGGCGACTGATCTACACATCAATCTGTTAATCGATTAATTTCTTTTCATTAGATAAATTAAGGATGGGGATAAAATCCGAATAAAAAACTGCATACCTCAATTTGATTTGATCACTGATGAGGACTAGTGCACCGTTGTCATCATTGGAAAGATCTACCATATCTGAGGTGTGTTGATCATCAAACCATAATTATGTTATTGTTTTCCTTAGAAGATTCTCTATGGTGCATTTCAATGATCCTCCAACGGTTCCAAGGATTTGAAACTATCCTTAGGATTATGACCAAAGGATCTATTTTAAATATTATTCAACTACAACACCAACCAAATAATTTTAAATAATTTATTATAATTATTTAATTAATTTCTGCAACTAGGAAAAATTTTCGGCAAACGACCCGAGACAACAAATGTTAAGGCGCACCTAAGGTAAAACTACCATTCTGAACCCAACAATGCACTCAAATTTATAATATCGGAACGTTTAGAGAAGTTATTACACTCTTTCTTGAAAACTACGCACATGTGCTATTTAAATATTTAAAATATTTTAGATATGAATTCCTGAACACCAAGCCATGTAATCTAACCCCATCAGAGTGATTGGTCAGAAAAATAATCATTATAATATCCAAATGTAATATAAAGAAAATCTGTGATGTTACAATTGTAACGTACAAAACTAGATCCAGGATACTGGGGTTTGGGTTTCTATAGTTATTGTTAACGAAAGTTTAGTATAAACCATGGAAACCTTATTTATGAAAACATATATTTGGGAATATAACCTAATGATATGCTTTTAGGATATGTATAGAATAACATCCCAATGTTCTGGGATGTAAGATATTATACATGTTTTCTTATAAATACATCATTTTTTGGATACTCCAAGTGCTAATAGTTCAAGAAAAATGATTCCTAGGTTTAATAATTCAGAATATGAAAGGTTGGTATTGAATATAGAATTACATGGTATAGGACAATGGGACATAAGGGGAACATGGTTTGACACTCATACAAGATAATATTAGGATATTTCTTATTTTCATTAATATCCATTATGAAGGATTCAAATAGACGATGGAATTGAATGTATTAGGTCAAGACTTAGACCAATAAAGGACCATGTTGATATTAAATAGATTTCATATTTAGGTATTGAGATTCAATAATAAATTTTTTAAAATATTTTTGCCGATGGTATTTTGGTGATAATAATCATGAAACTTCTAAGGATTCTGTTTAATTTTAGATGCATATGTTTTTTATTTGACATAATTGTTATGTATAAATTCATGGGATTATGATATTAAGGTTTATCATAAGTTCAAATTCTTAAACACGTCCTTTTAGGTTTTCTTGTGAATGGATTATTCCATTATTATGACCATTTAGTGATAAATTTATGGAAAGAATATGTTTTACTATAAATTATATTTGAGGAATAATGCCTTTACATTGAATCGACATAATATTAATTGGATTGAAATATTTTAGGGTTAATATTATAATTAATGAAATCGTAATAATAGATGTATAATATTTTTATAAATTATGAAAAAAATATGTTTTTTAAACAATGGATAAAGGTTTATTTAAAAATTAAATTTCAGTGATGTCAATCAATATTCTTTTTTAGTAATATTTTAACATGGCTATAAAAATGGAAAACATGAATGTCATGTGATAAATCATCGTGTCAGATAAGGTTGTGATTTTACAATCTATTAATGATGGATGACATGGGTTTACCATCTACCACTGTCCTATGTGATATCCTAGTTAATTTTTCATTAGTTAAAAAATTGGTAAAACTAAATATCAATGATGAACTAGTTGTGTCACATGTGAGGTTTATAATTTAATTTATTATATTATATAACGTGTTCCAACCAAATAGGATTTGGAAAAAAAAGTGGAGATTGATGTAAAGGCTTTCCAATATTTAATATATCTTACTATCCATTAAAAAGTGACTTTTAGTGATTTATTTATAAAAAATTAATTTTTAAAAATTCATTTCCTATAGTATGTTATGTATTGAAAAATGATCCAGGGACACTGAAAAGAAATATTTATTCTTATACAATAGATATTTATCAAGTCAATATATTCCACTATATCCTAAGATAGTAAAACAATTGCACACCATTTGGAATAGAATCATGAAAAAAATGCTATCTGATTAAATTAATATCCAATGAATCATATGGTCTTTAAAATTGTCACAAATTTAAGGTTTTGATTCCCTTGATAAAAAAGTGATCCTAGTATGCCAGATAAAATGGTTATTTTATTACAATGTCATAGTTACAAGAGATAACATCACTATTAGTTGATAAGTTTATTAGTCTTGAAGAGTTAGAAACATATATGGTTTCCTTATTACATTGGTTATTAGTCATATAACCTAAAAAATGAAAATAAACTTCTTCCTTTAAAGTTATTCAATGACATGATATTGATCACCCAAGGATGGTAAAAACAAATTTGTGAACTCAAATGATCATTAAGGGTTACATGAATCAATAATAAGTAATGAAATTTCAATAAGGAAAAGTA
This sequence comes from Viscum album, assembly GCA_963277665.1. Taxonomy (NCBI): domain Eukaryota; kingdom Viridiplantae; phylum Streptophyta; class Magnoliopsida; order Santalales; family Viscaceae; genus Viscum; species Viscum album. The sequence continues at coordinate 1,421,645,556 of OY728141.1, read as the reverse complement.
ATTATAAAATGGTAAAAAATTTATAAATGCATGCCATTAATACAGTAAGAATAAAAATGATTATATGGATTTTAATTAGTGAAAATATCAAGGAAATTAATAACTAAATACTGAAAAAATAAATTTATTAAATGTTGGACTTCATTTATTTGGCACATGAATGACTACTTTCATGAAAAGACGGTTTAAGTATATGGGGAGAACCCCATATGATTCTGCAAGGAAAACAATATGTATGGTTTACCACCATATAAATTTTCCCTAGAGGCCTATAAATGCATCTAGGGGCTATCTATAAATGGGAATAAACCATAAAATCATGTTGAATACATTATTTATACATATATTTAATTCAAGAACAATTTAACATATAGAAATATCTTTATCAAGTAGAAAATACTGAATTATTAGAATTTCCCAATCTAAAGAAACATTCAAATAAAATCCCACATGTAAAAATGGTATATAGATAAGACAATAATCATACCAATGATACAATATAAATATATAATGAAATATTAGATGAAAATTTATCATAAAAAGTGTTAATAATACATACACTACACTCAAGGAATTAGGGGTTATAATGCATAACCAAAGGGAATATCATAATGTTGTTCATGAAAGAATGGATTTTAAATAATTATTTTACATTTATAAAATAAAATAAGGATAGATTATGAAAAATTATTTCAAAATTAAGTTAAAACATGTAAAAATGGTGTTTATAAAACATCAGAAATGGGCCACATTCATATTGTTTAAGGGAAAGTTTGAAAGATTCATTAAAAAGGGAAAAGACATAATTATATGTGCAAAACCAGAAATAAACTAAGATGGTTTTTTCATTAATAAATAAGTTATTTATAATAATATTTTTGGAATAAATTATATTATTTTTTTAATAGAAAAAGAGTAGAAAAATTTGAAAGTAGTCTACATTGGGGCTTAGTTGTCCGGAGGAATTGAAAAGGGAACCATTATAAAAATACTATTTACCTATCAAATAATGAATAATTGAGATAGCTACATATTATTTGAACATGAAAACATAAATTATGAGTATTATATAAAAATAATTAATAATTATATTTGGTTAAAGGGATTAAAGGAAAATCCCAAGAGAAGAAATGGATCCTTAGAAATAATCTCATAAAAATATCATACCATTAGAGTGAGAATAAATCAATGAGAAAATTATAAGTGAAAAATATAAATCCAAAAAATAAAATCTGTAAGAATATAAATCAATCATAGTTTATTTCACAAAAATTATTGGCATAACATAAAGATTAACATAGATGTTTGACCCAATGAAAGAAAATTTTATTAGGAAATCCCGTAAATTAAGTATGAAAGAGTTCTTCACTTGTACATAATTTCCTAGATAATAAAATTAGAATAATTAATGACCTAATTTGTAATGTCTTGGAATTTTCATATAATTTTTTTAAAAAAATTTATTGAATTATTTCAAGACATGATTCATTGACAGCATGTGATTCCAAGGCCCGGTGAGCCTCGAATGGAATTTTGAACATTTTTATGTTTGTTTAAGTAAAGGTTCAAGCTAGTTTCATAACATTCTAACTATTTCTCAGAACAAAAATAAAAGTAAATCATTGAGCTCAGAACTATGGTATTAAACTAGAAAGGACCTATCATCGACTGACAAGGTTCAGATGAAAATGTAAATTTTTGGAATTTTTGAAAAAAATTAAATAACTTAAAAGATATTTTATTTTGTTTTTCAAAACCATTTAGCGAGCAGAAAATGGAACTAAGGTGCAACAATGAGGCATAATAAAGGAATATCATTAAATTTTCATAAACGTGTAGCATAATTGAACATTAAATGGTCCGTAAGAGATAAATTGTTTCATAAATTAAACAACATAATGATGAGATGACACAACATAACAGAAACACTGTGATGTGTTTTCTTTTTATTAGGTTAACATGTTAGGGAAGCATGCATTAAACTATGGAAATTATCTGATGAACATATTCCAATAAATCTATCTAATGATGAACGTCAAACACCGATGAGCCTCTAACGACATCGATAATGAACGAGACCGGTGAGAAATGAATGTCGACAGCTTCAATTGGAACCAAAATCCCTATGGAAAGAATTCTATAGTGATGAATGTTACTCGAGTTAGGGTCCTGATTTATTTTATGTTTTCCCCCTATTATCATTCTAAAATGACAAATGTAGGTTAACCCACGAATAGGTTGGCTTACGGATCACTCGTCAATTCGGGAGGGTTCCTTTTTATTAGGGGACTTTTGTATCGTGATTTAGTTATTTTTGATTGATTGAACATCTCCCTATTTTAAAATTCTATCATCGATATCGTGGGACAAAACGAACAAGGTTCGAGCCCCTCCTCTTGTGCGTTCATCGTGATCGAGTTTTCGAATTGGTGGAAAAGTGGATTTGAGGCATTAGTAGGGAAGGAAACACTCCATTCAGAACGAAGGAATTGAAACACGTATAACGGACCCCCGGTGTAGACGCGATGTTCTGAGGAAGGACCCACCTGCATGCCGGTGATAGTAGTTGTGAACCACTTGGGATGTTGTGTAGTGGGAGGAACCACTAGCCGGGCCGGTGGTTTGTGGAACTATGTGGCCCCTCGTCCCCATTGATGGAGCAGCCTACAGCTATGGGCCATAGTTCTTGGGGAACACGATCCCCTGACCGTGTGATGAACATCTGTCGGCTTCTTAGCAGCACCCAGGACGTGCCATGCATCTATCCTAGAGGAGGCGACCCAACGACGACCCACAGGGGAAGAGGGGGATGTGGCCTCCTACTACATCCCTGTAATAAAGTACCCTCCCTAGGTGGGCCGAGCTGAAGAGTGGAACCCCAACGGGCCAGACCTGCCCCTTTAGATAAAGCCGGATGAGACTAAGTTGTTGGGTGACACAACAGGATGGACCCTCATCCAATCCATGGAGTGTTCAATGAGGGTTAATTGGCTTTCCCACAAACCAAGATGGACTACACCGATCGAGACACAAACCGAGTTAGGATGGGTTAGTCAAATCAAAATTTGGAAAGTGGGGCCCACGACTTAGGATGGTCGAGTCAGTCTGATGGCGACAGACCAGGCCTAGATGCAATCAACCCCAGATTTATTGAAACCCTAATAACATGAAAACTAGATGTCTGATTGAAGAGATGTTACTGGAGTTGGAACCCTCGTGAAGAGATAGATCTTTTGGTAAATAATATGGTGGCTTTTAATGGAAGTGGAAATACTAATAATGGCTTGGGTAGTGGTTATCCAAAGATCAATCGTGCTACGTACGAAAACCCTGTAATTGTATGAGACCGGATGACTACTGACAAGTGACCCTATGTGGATCAGCAACGATGGCACAGTGGGAAGAGGCTCTATGCAACCCGACTGGCCCATGGTGGTGAGTAACTCTAGGTGACTCGGCAGACCAATGATACAAGATTGGGAGGATTACCTTAGTATTTCCATGGTGTGATGCTACTCTATGTGACCCGGTATTACCATGGTGGAGAGAGACTTTGTGTGACTTTGCATACCCACAAAACTAATTAGGGATGAGTACCATAGCAGTCCAATGCTAGTGAGAAGTGGCTCTGTGTGGCCCGGAAGGACCACATTGGGGAGCAGCTCTGTGTGACCCATCATACCCATAGTACTCATCCAGGAGGATTACCCCACGAGACCAAGGTATTCAATGATACGACTGATGTGATTTCATTCTATACTTTAGATTATACGACCATGTGTTGACTCTGATTGTACAAATCTGAAAATGTCCTATGCCGATTGGAAATGGAGACCCTTAATGTTCAAAGAGGGGGCCACGTATTTCGATGGGTCTCTCCTTGACGAGGGATACAAATATTGACTACAGGGAGACATCCAAGGAGTACTGAGTTGAAATAGATGATTGATAAGAGAGGATCATTCATCCATGGCTGATTCCTCTGGTTCATGTTCATTGGTAGCATGGTAATCTATGGGAGGGTAAGTGGGATCAGGAGGCTCAAATTTTGGAATAGTACCCCATTTGATTGATTAGCCCTTATTTTGGGTTTCAAGGGAACAAATATCTATGGTGGGGAGAATTTATTGTCCATGAATTTCTATTTTATTTTTTTCAAATTGTATGTATTTTTTGAGACAAGACTCTTTGACAGCATGTGATTCGAAGGCCCAGTGAATCCAGAATAGAATTTTGTACTTTTTTTTAAAGTTCATTTAAGTAAATATGCGAGCGGGTTTTTTTAACTTTTGAACATGTGCTCAGATCGAAAATCAAAGAGTACTATTAAGATTAGAACATATGTATTCACCTAGAAAGGACCTAACATTGACTGACAAGGGTCAGCCAGAAAAGTTAATTTTCGGAATTTTTGAAAAAAATATGTTAAATGATATTGTGTTTTGTTTTTCGAACTGTTGGGTGAGCAGACGGTGGTGTTGTGGTACAATGAGACGTTGAATTAAAAGAATCTCATTTATGTCTCTTAAATGTTTATCATAATGATGAATTAAATGGAGCACAATAGATATATTGTTTTATAAATAAAACAGCTTAAAGACGTGATGACATAGCATATCATAAATTCTACGATGTGTTTTCTTTTTTATAGGTGAACACATTGGAGAAAACAGAATTAAATCAGAGAAATTATCTGAAAAACTTATAGTTATAAATATCTCTAATTAATAACAAAGAACACTAGTGAAACACTAATGGAATTGACACACTATGATACTGGTGTGCGACTAACGTCGATGGCTTCGATCAGAAACAAAATCCCAGTAGACAGAATGCTCCAATGACGAATGTCAATCAAGGTAAGGGTTTGATTTATATAAATTTTTTCCCTTTGGTACATTCCATTTTGGTTTTTTTCATGTATTATGGACCCATTTTACATTCAGTTTTTACTGTGTGTGTGTCCATGCTTAATGGAAAATTCCTTCTCTTTTTCGCATATGCCTTCTTGGTGCTAGTCGCCAACCCTTGGCCTTTGGAAGGTGGGCTTGGGGTTAGTCACATCATGGGCCCTGAGGAATAGGTTGTTGCATAATTCAGAAACATTTATATAGTTATTTTTTGTTATAATTTTATTATGTTATTGTTTGTTCATTTTGATGTGTTATAAGATTCAATTTTGTTATTTTTGGAGTGTTCATTTTCTTGGTTTTCATGATCAGGTCGCTTGTATAAAAGTATGGAAGTTCATGTGAAATGAGAATAATTTACTAGAATTGAAATTATATTTTATAATGAACCTCATAAAGATTAAATGATCTTATATATCATCTGGTTATATGTTATATAAATGATTCATTAGAAAAAATGTTAATGAAACTGATTTCATTTATTTTTCTGGGTGTTACAACTATCATGAAATTTTATCCATTTATTTAATATAATGTTTATATATTGGTTCCAAAACATTATATAACTAATTAAATATATAATAAAATCTTATTCAATCATAATAATTGTTATATAACCAGCCTTGTATGTATTAATGGAAAATGAAAATGCATCATCCACAATAGTGGTAAATCAACACATCGCGGATGATGTTTTTATTTTTTGAAAAAAAGGGAAAAGATAAGGGGTTTAATGATGGATATTTCATTAGAAAATAAAAATTACAATACATGTCAGATAATTTAGTTATTATTCATCATTGTATAAATATGTTAAGGATGATATAATAAAATAAAAGAACATAAAATATAACAAAATTGGAATTTACCTCTTGTATAGTGTCTCCTTGAGAACCTCCTTAAAAAATGTGGGATTGGTCATTAGATAAGACCATAAGGTATTGGATGAGAATAATATATTTATTAGAGGAATTAGGAAGAGTATAATACTGATCCTAGTCTTTGAAGGTGTGAGTAGAAGGGGTGGTATTTATAATGTGAGTAGATGGGTGTTTTTTTATTTTATTCATCAGTTTAATACTTTGGATCGTGAATATAAATTGTGTTGATTATTGTCGATAAAAAACATAAATAAAAAATTTTAGTCAGATATTGTGTCCACTTACATCAACCATGACTCAACCATGAGTCAAAACTTCATGTGTTTGTCTAAAATGTAATATGTTGTAAATTATCGTATTTCATTATTCGCCAAAAATCAATTGTTTTATAAAAATCCCCAAAATTCACGAAAAAAATTTTTTACATGTATAATTGAAAAATTTTCTCAATTCTATTCAAAATTAGTTTTTATGTATGAAATATTTAATATTAAATTAAAATAATCATTTATTCCAAAAAAACTGATATTAAAATTATAACAAATTTTATGATGCATTTAAAAATTAATTAAGGGCCCAAAAAATTATCTTATAATCATAATAAAATATCATATTGATTTATGATTCAATTTTTTGAAAATAAATATTCTTCAATAGTTATATTAATTATAAAATTGTAAATAAACATTTATGCTTTTCAAAAATACAAAAACTTAATTTATAATTTTTAAAACATTTATTTACTTAGTATATGATATAAATATATAATATTTTTAATATATGATGTACATAAAATTAATTTATAATTTCATATGTGATATTATAATTCTAATACCCACATTATTATTCTTAATGGTTTCATTTCTATTCAAATAGTGATGTTAATATTTAATAGCTTATCATGGTTCATTGGTTAATGTAAACTATCGAATAAATTAAATATATTTAAGAAGATACATACCAAAAATCAGGTGGTATTATATTCTTTAATCCATTGATAATTTCTTCTAATAAATATCTCACAAATATTTCCTTCTAAATAGATGTCTGTGATTTTTATTCATAACATCCTTAGGTTCCAACATTTCTTCTTCCATTTTTGGATTTTATTAAAAAAAACTATCCACGTCTCGTCCTCTAAATTCTCAATACTTTCTATCATGTTTCATGAATCTTTATAGGCTCTTCACATTAAGACAAAATATGTTCCAATTCTATTTCTTCATAGGTGAGTACATTTTTTGGGTATGACATGTACATATTTAACAATGATATGTATAACACATGATGAACTTTGGAGAGACTTGGTGGCATTTCTAATTGGTAAGCTACAGATCCAATTTTTTCGATAATTTCATATGTTTTGTCTTACCTTGGAATCCATTTTTATCTCTTACAAAACCATATGAAACCCTTCCATTGATATACTTTTAGAAAGACATGATCTCCCATATAAAATTCCAAATCCTTTCTCTAGTTTTCATTATAACTCTTTTACCTACTTTGAGGTGCTTTAATATATGCCTAAATTGTATTTTCCCTATTTATTGTTTCTCTATAAACTTCTAGGCCTATAAGTCTCCTCTCACCACCTTTATCCAATCACATGTTAGTTCGAAATCTATTTCCATATACTAATACATATATTTCCATTAGAATACTATAATGAAAACTGTTATTGTAAGAAAATTATAACAAAATTAAATATTGATCCAATGTACCTTGAAAGTAATGTGTTCAGGATATAAACATGTATTCCAATGTTTTAATAGTCCTTTCATACTTTTTGTCAGTTTTATGGTGATTAGATATACTGAAATGAAGCTCGATATCCAAAATATTCTGAATACACTTCTTAAATTTTGATGCAAAACACGATTCTCGATCATACACAATCGATATAGGATAACCATGAGTTATTAATATTTCATTAATATATAATAATTCCACATTTTCAGGAGTTAAATATTCTCTTAGAGCAATAAAATGTGTCAATTTGGTATAGAGATAAAAAATAATCCATATCTAATCATTCTTTCTAGGGGATTTGGGTAATCAAATGATGACCTCCATAGTAATGTCATCCCAATTCTACATTGGAATTACTAGACATTTCATGAATCTTCTAGGATAATCTATCTCATCCTTTACTTATTTACAAACACGACATCTTTACACATGGTCATCAATTTCAAACATCATATTATCCCACCAAAAATATTCCATTATATCATTTTACATCTTTGTACTACCATTGTGTGTACAAACTATTAATCCATGAGAAACATCTAATAGTTCCCTTTTTAGCTCATTTATTGATGAGACATAGATCTTCATTCCAAATTTCTTAATTGTATCCTTATACATGATGGTAAAATAAAAATTTGGGAATCAAATAATTTACTCTCAAATAGTTCAATGTATTATGCACATTTTTTTCGATATGAACTTAATACTAAAAAAATGTGATCTTGGTTGATGAGTTCACCAATCGATTGAATTTTTGAACGAAACATCAATAATAACCTTTTAAACCAAAAAAACAATGTGCCTCGATTATGTTCGTTGCTGTAGGTAAATCATTGGTTTCCATTACCTTTACCGGATCAACAGAGATTCTATCCTTAGAGGCAATATGGAAAATTTAATAAATTTCCTAAATATATAATGCAAACATGTTAATCTTTCCTTATAACTATTTACTTTTGTGAGTCCCAATAATAATATTCAAAGGATTTATGTTGACTTTGTAGCATTATGAATGCCCCAAAATATCTTTATTGAAAAAAAATCATCAAGGTATTGTTAAAATAATATATTAATTAGATCCATGAAAAAAATTGATACATTAGTCAATCCAATTGGCATTACTATAAACTCGTAATGTCTATACCTCATCTGAAAAGATATCTTAAGAATACCTTCCTTTTTTTACTCATAATTGATGATACCTAGAATGAAGTTAAATATTTAAAAAATATTGAACTCGAAAAATTTTATCAAAAATTTCATCAATGTGATGCATATGACACCTGCTATTTGTTGTTATATAATTTATTTCTCTATAGACACTATAGAACCTCAATAATACATCATTATTCTAAACAAATATAATAGGGGAACCACATAGAGAAAAAATAGGGATAATAAATCCCTTATTACTCAACTCCTATGGTTTTTTTCAGCTAAACTAATTACAAAGTGGGTATCCTATGTGAAGTGGTTCATATTATTCTTTGATTATGGAATAAATAAAAATTTAACTCGAATTCATGTTCTAGGGGTGTCCAGTTAATTCCTCATGAAATACATCATTGTATTCTGATAAAATTATTTCTTCCAAAATTTTAACATTACAATCCTAATCTGATGATGATGTTTTCTCTTCCTCCCCATGAATTTGATTCTATATAGCTACTATGGTTGGATCCAGATATGAATTATATTATGAAGATCTTTCTTTAAAGATAAGGTATTCTACATCTTCCTAACAAATCATAATTTCATCATTATTTCTATAAATTTTCATGTAATTTTTTGAATTCTAGTCCAAACTAAGGATTACTTAAATGTCAACTGTAGCTATGATTATAAGGTAAGAAACTAAAAAAAATTATTTTTCATAAAGGGGGTGAATGTACAGAATTTTTTTACAATGAGGCTACCCTTTGGAGTTTTTACTGACTACTCCCTTATTAAATCCAAAGAGAATTGTATTATTTTCTTGAAAAATAATGTATATAAAAAAGTGTGAGATGATCAATAATAAAATTTATAATTCTCTAGCATTTAATATATGAATAATTTATATACCACCACATCATTGGGTATCAATACTTTAATTTCAATGATCACATAAGTTTGGACATCATCCCTTTTCCCCTTTTGTGGTAGATTCCCCAGATTCATGGGATATTGATTTGAATAATATCCCATTTAATTGACTTTAAATCATTAAAAATAATTTATTTAGATCTTCTAGCTTCATTCATTAGTTCAATTACCTTTTTCATTGTACTTATAACAAACTCACATACCTTTCAAGAATTTCCCATTATGATTCTTTCCATAATTTTTGCAAAATGGGAATTGCATGATTCCCATTTTCTCCATTGGCACTTCAACATTTTCCTGGTTATCAGAAGACCTATTATTCATTTTATTTTACTTGAACATATTGAATCTACGAAATTACTTCTTTATTTTGATGGTACTCAATACCATTTCATCATATGATGAAAATTATTGAGTATACAATTACTACTTGAGACATGGATTAATACCTTCAATGTAATGATAAATATTGATTTATGAATCACATATGTAATATCTAGAATAACTATATAATCATGTGATGTTTTCCTCATTTATGAAACACAATTTTCTTCCATTTTAACTAAGTTAAGTAATTCTCTTTTCATTACAGTTTATTTCGTTTGAAAGAATCATTTTTCAATGAATTTTTTCTTAAATTTTCTACATTCCATTTATTCTATATTATATTCCTTCATAGTATTATAGATCAATGACAACCATTTATTATAATTTCCCATGAAGCAATATACATCACGAACTACAATTGTATTTTTAATTTTATCATAGAGCTCGGAATATATTTTCAAGCGACCTCATCCACTGATCATGTAGCACTGGAATAGTAGTACAACTAAAATATGGGAGATTCTGCCACATAATATGATCCAACATAGGTTTGGTATGGTTATTTTTCATAACAATGTTACTTTTTCCTAATATGATCATGATTGATATATCTCCAACACTAACTATGTTGACTTTCTCAGTGGGGGAATCCTTGTATTGTCTAGGGGTATTGATTCCCTTTCATCTAGTAGGTTCCATCACTATATAATAGAACACACTAATTACTTCATAATAATCATGAGTATTGATAAATAACTATAAAGAATTTAAAAAATTTGAATGTTGATTTAACAGCTACATCAAAAAATTTCTATTTCTCTGGCTTTGATACAAAATGTAAAAAACTTGAAGCATGTATCCTAGTTTCAGTGGCTATTTTTTACAATTTAATAGATACAATAGATCACATCACCATGGATCCACAAGTTTAGCATACTTGACCTACTAGAATCGTACATGGTTCCCTTATTACAATAGTAATCAAACATAGAATATATCAATTGAAATTAAACTAATTCCTTAACACTTATTCATTGATGTCATCATCACAACCAGGGGAAGGAAAAAACAATAGGATGAAATATAATGCATAGTAAGGGTTACATGAATCCATAATAATTGAATAAAAGTTAATAATTCATAGTCATTATTGAAACTAAAGTAACTGAAAACCCATTCCACCAATATATTGGGAATAAAAATTCATCCATAGATTTTTTCAGATTGAAAATGTCATTGAAAGTAATAAATAAATAATGAATGAATAAAATGATTTATTATTTGACATAATGTATCATTAACATGAACCACCAATGTTAAGAAAATATAGTCTAGGTCTGTGGGAAAGAACGCATATGATTCTGTATAGAAACAAACATGATGATTTTGTCACCAACTATTTTTTTCTCGTGAGATCTATCAATTCATCAAGGGGATATTATTAAATAGGCACAAACTATAACTTAATGTTCAGATTAGTCTTTGTATAATGATTTAATTCATGAATAATATGAATTATCAAAACATCTGTATTGAGTAGAAAATATGGATTTATTAAAATTTTCCAAGTTAAAACAACATTCTATGAAAACATTGTATATAAAAATGGTGTATGGAAGAGGAAATAATCATTTCCATGATAAATGAAAAAATGATATATAATTAAATATTCAATTAATTATGATCACATATAAAAGGGACGTATAGATGCACCACACAAAAATAATAATTCTTGAATAAGAAATAAACAAAGGGAAGATCATACTGATTTCTAGATAAGAATATATTTAAATCATACTTGGAAATTAATAAGGATATATATGCCTTGATCATGATAAATTATTTCAAACTAAAGTGAAAATATGTAAAAATAGGGTTTAATAAACATTATAAATGATGAAATTTAGTGTGGTTTAATGGGAAATATTAATAAATTTTTAACACTAAAAAATTAATAATAGATTTTAAAATTTACAAAAGAACTAAGATAGATTTTCAGGATGAAATGAGCGATTTTAAAAAAATAGTGGTGTCTTAATAAATAATTTTTAGTAAAACTAAATAGGATTCAGATATTATAATATTCCCTTTATTTGGACTAGCTTATCAGGTGGAATTAAAAGGGGAACCTTTATAAATAAATTATGTACCCATTAATTAAATATGAATTGAGTAAGGTATATATATTTGGAACATACAGAAATAATTTTGTAGTAGTATATAATAGGAATTAGGAAATATTTTTAGATAAAGAGAGATAAAATGTAACCCAAAAGAAAATAGAGCTTTGGAAAGAATCCCTTACAAATATAGTATCATTGGAGTGGGGACAAATCAATGAAATAATTATGTGTAACAAAATTTGGAAAAAAAAATGTGAAAATAAAGTATAATATAAAAATATTTAATTCCACACATATTCATGGGATCTCATAAAAAATGACATATAAGTTTAACCTAGTGAATGAAATTTGATTTAAGAACAACCTTACCTTATATAAGAAAGCATTATGCACATTTCAATAATGTCATAGATAATAAAGTTAAATTTATTAATTATGTTATTTATAACATTTTATAATTTATTTTATTTACTATAATATTATTATGTAGATGTATGAAATATTTTTATCAGTTATAATATTCAATTTCTCTGTTTTGAGAGATTCTATTTTCTTTGTTTTCATGATCGGTTTGCTACTATAAAAGTATGAAAGTTCATGTAAAATGGGAATAGTTATCCCGAAATGAAATTATATGTTATTAATGAATCTATAATATGTTAAATGACCTTATATTTCGTTTTTTATATTCTATCATAATGACTCATTAGATAAAATATTAATGAAAAGGATTTAATTTATTTTGGGAGTTTTTATGACCGTCACAAAATTATATCATTTTAATTAAATCGTGTTTATATATTTGTTCTAGAACATTATATAATTTATAATATTTATAATAAAATATAATTTAACCATAATAATGGTTTTATGAACTTCCTTGAAGGAGGAAATGGAAATTAAAAACTCATCATCCATGATGATGGTAAGTCGACAAATCATGGACAATGTTTTAATTTTTAGAATAAAGGGGAAAGGATAAAGGATTCAACAATGGATATTCCATTAACATTTTAAATTATTTTATATAAATCTAATGGATTTATCATTAATTTTCTATTAGATTAGGTATGAATAGGATAAGAAAATTAGAGAAATAAAATGGAAATTAAAGATGATTTTTCCTCTGGTATAATGTCTCCTTGAAAACCTCTTTGAGGCTCATGTGATTAGTATATAGGTAAGACCAGATGGACATGGAAATGTGGATTATTATTGGTTGAATAATTTTTCATAATATAATAGTTATCTGAGGCTTATATTGTGTGTGGAGTTGTGGAGGAGAGGTGTGGTATTTATATTGGGAGGAGAGGGGTGTTTGTGATTATTTTAATCATTAGTTAATAATTTTGACTCAAGACTATCAATATTGATGATTATTGTGACCAAATTAGGAAACTAGATCATTTATGTTAAATATATTTTCCACATAAATCATTAATGACTCAACAATGACTAAAAAATTCATTTATTTGACTAAAATGTTAAATACCATACATAACAATATTTCACTATTCATAAAAATCTAATATTTCAGAAAAAACCTAAAAATCCACCATAACCATTTACCAAAATTTTGAATTAAAAAATGGGATAAATTTTATGAAATTATATATATATATATATATATGAGGAAAATAATTTTTAATTAAAATCTTCATTTATTCGACAAATACTGATTTGAAAATTAAAACTAATTTTATGAAACACTGAGAAATTAATTAAGGTCTCATAAAATTATATTATAATTATAAAAGAAAAAAATAATAATTTAGTAATAAATCTAATAAAATTAAATTTTCTTTTAAAACATTACATAAAATAAAAAAATTAAATAAACATTTAAGCTTTAAAAAATTCAAACACATAATTATTCAATTTTAAATCATTTATATACTTATTGTATGATATAAATATATCAAATACAAATTTATAAGATACCTAAATTTTATTTATAATTTCATAGATGAGTTTATTATTTTAATATCCACATTAATATTTCTAATAGTAACATTTAGATTCCTATAGTGATATTAATATTTATTGGTATATCATAGTTCATTGTGCAACATAAACTTTCGAATACATTGAATTTGTTTAAAGATATACATTTAATAAAATATATGGGTTTTATACCCATAACCATCCTTTAATAAATAAATTTATTATGATAAATGTCCTCACTAAATCTCTATAGTTATTTAAACTTTTATTCCATGTCCACATTTTTATTTCTCACATATATTCTATTACATGGGAACCTAGTTGTGTGACCTCTATACATCCCATTCTCAATTATTAAAAAGATATTTTTTAACACTTATTCAGTCTAGGTTTTTTCAAAAAATTAATTTTCAAATATAAAAACCTATATTACCATGATCGTGTTTAAATTGTGAAGACATAATTTTTTTAATGTAGGGGGAATATAATGTGACAAGATTTTAAAATAAAAACATTGTACACAATAGTGTTTAAGAAACACAACTGCAACTATATTAGAGGATATAATATGCCGAGACATTACGATATATTTACTATATTAAATGAATTCAATATATGATATTGATTTCAATACACATAACACTTAGTTTATCTTTTTTCTACACATAATAATGGCTTTCTTCAATAGTTTGCATTACACACACGACAATGTTTTACCAAAAAAAATTATACAATTAATATAATTACTTAATATTCTAGTTTTAACATATCCAATAAATTAGAATATATTAATTAATTTAACAAAATTAGGAAAATAATATTTTATACATGAATATTAGTTATATATTGATTATTAATATAATAATAATCATTTAAAAGAAAATGAAATATTTTCTTTAAAAAATGCATTTTCATAAAGGCAGTTTATTTTCCCTTTACACTCATAATTAATAATTCATTTTAAATATATTGAGAAAATTAATTTGAATAAATATTCATCATTATAAAATAGTAATATATAAATTATTTTAGGTCAATTTTTTGTTAATTTTATGAAAAGTTTCATTTCTTGATGAATAGTAAAAAATACTAAATTTTATATGAAAACCGCCATTTCGTATAAATATTTTACAATGATAAATTATAATTTCAATTGATATTAAATAGAAATTATTTAAAATTTTATATAAATTAATCCAATTTGGTTCATTTAAATCAATTAAATAATGGATTTTGATAAAAAAAACTGTGTAATGTTTAGTACATTTCTCTTTAAAAACCATCAACCTGACCACGTCTATGAGATTATTTTTAAATTAAAATTTTAAAAATTTTGGGAATTTAATTTAAAAATTTGTATTACATATTAGGACAAATAATAATTTATAATTTATAATATGGTTAACTTAATTCTTTACCAATATTAACAGATAAAACAATAAATATTATTTCTCATGGTTAGGGTTAAATGGTTTTATCATGGTTTAAACTAAAAACATATGGTTAGAAATGACCTATAAGATTTATTAAGGATATTTTATGGAACTATTTATAACATTAATCCTATAATGGTTTCAAATGATTCATTTTTCACCCTTTTTACAAACAAAAAATTCGTGATCATTAAATTCACTTAAAAATACCAATTGTGTTCTCTCTCCCACTTACAAATGGACACCCATTCTCCTCCAGTCCTCACACCATCATACCACTTTATATATTCCAATACCAGCCTATATCACATCACAAATTTTTTTATCATAAACCTATAATGGTTATGTTGGAACTAAATTAAACCTAATAAATATTTATAGAAAATTTATATTGGATACTCGAAGAAGAGGCAACATTCATCAACAAGCATCTTTATTTAATTTCTTTCTACAACCATATAAATTATTATTAACCAATTATGATATTATATAATTAGTATAATCAATATAATTTTATATTATTAAAACATTTTTATGACTTATTATTTTCCTATCTTCCATTAAATGGGTTACAAAATCCTCGTTTATTTGTATGGCGAACTCCCGCCTCTCAAACCGATGTCATTCATTTTTTTTATTACCACCTCTCAATGTTGGTTATAAAAATGAATATAAAGTATAAATATGATATATATATATATATAATAATTAAACATATTTATACTTTATATCATATATACCCGTATAATTTACATTTCTTAGTAGATATTATAATGTCTCTAATGTGAATAGTGGACTACACCCTTGTGAAGCGATGGGATTCGTCTGTCACTGATGCTTTACATGGATATTGAAAATGACATTGTTAATGATTATATATAATATAAATGAAATATTTATGATTTTTATGGAGTATTTTTTTTTATTTAAATGTAATATATATCATTTTATTTCTTACATTTTCACCAAATTAATAATGATAATGTCGTTCATCTACATGTGGACTTCCACCTTCATTGGATGATGTGACTCTTTTTTCATCACCACACTGCATGGATAGTATATATAAGTATATTTCATGTAAAAAATGATATTTATTATATTTTTATCATTATTTAATGATAAAATATTACATACCATATTTCCATAATGATAATTGAGAAATGAAAATGTTACTCCTGAATATGTATAGCCTACCGTCTCCATGATTGTAACATACTTCTTCGTTCATAAACATATATCATGATTGTTTTTAAAATTAAAATTGATGTATGAAATTATAATTATATCATGATTATTTTTATGTATGTTATTAGACATTATAATATGAAAATAACTTGATCTTTCATGATTAAACACTCATGAGAAAATAAATCAATTAACTCCCATGAATAATGAAAATAATGAATGATTTTTAACAAACATGTGATTATATATCCTAAAAGGATCATATTTTCTCTTATAAATATTAATATGGTTCTTTTGTAATATATTAATTTTTTTTAAAAGAACTATATAATTTGTTAAATCACATAAAACAAAAAAAGAGCATAAAAAATAGATTTTATCTCAATTTTATTTCCTTGAGGCATATTATAATGTGTGCACCTGAGTTATTTTATATAGTGTTTACAATTACCCATTAGAATGTAATATAATTATTAATTAATTATTACTTTTATTTTATGATTTAAATTTTATTATTTCATATAAGGGGATATCAATTAAAAGTTAACAAATGGTAAACCATTTCATAAGTCAATTTCATTTCATTGAGTTATATTAATTTTTATTAATCCATGATAATATATGATTATGTGTGTAATGAATTTATATTATCTTATGTTTCATTTAAAATTTTTTATTCGGTTTTATATTCTAAACGTATTATCTATTCTGTGAATAATTCTCATTTAAATTTTATGATCATTATAGGGGTTTATTTCGAAATCTCATTCCCATTGAGATTGTTTGTTTGACCATTGGCCTATAAAACAATATAATTTTTTTATAATATTTTAATTCATGACATTTCTTAGTAATATTACCCTTTTTCACTCATTGGTACCTAAAATAATGTAGATAATACTTTTGAGAACTTCTACCATCATTTATTTCAATGATCAAAAATTTGTTTTCTTCCAAAATTATGTTTTAAAAAAAATCTAATATTGTTTCTTTGAACTTTTCAAATTTATTTATTAACTTTATTTTTTCAATTTTTTATTGTAAAAAATTTATTTCATTGGAATCCACTTGTTGTATTTTGAAAATGGAATCCTTTTTACTATTAAAAAGGAATGTTCTATTTACCTAATGAAACTTTTACATAGTTACCCATCACCTATTATTTCATCCTTTCCTTTAATGTTTAAAGGATAGTTTTTATAGAAAATTGTTTCTCAATTACCTATAAATTCATTGGTTATTCGTAAATATTTAAAAAATGTTCTTTAGAAATGATTAGTATTTTAACAAGTGATTTTCATAATAAAAAGGATATTTTCCTCAATATTGTTTTAAATATCTTTTTTTGGTATCTCTATTCATCAAAAACAAAACATTAAATCTTAAATATACGTAGCTAAATATATGTTTCATTGATAATATCTACATATCAATGTTTTATGATACTTTTTTTCTATGCAATGTATTTATATTCACTTCATTGATTCATTTTTGTAGTCAATAAAATTTCTGTGAAATGTGAACATTCATATGATCATTGGACATTAGTCCTACCATAATATTCTAATTATATATCCTGGATTTTTATATTTTCTAGAATTTATATAATTTTTAAATAAGGTTTTCTATATTGAAATCATTTTTTTCTAGGGAAAATGTAGTAAATCAATTTTCATAACTCAATATGTACACATGATGATTAGGAACATATTTTATGATTTAAATCAATTATTTGATAGATGAGTAATTATTTTTGACAAGTATAACATGGGTGGAGCCTGGTTGTAGTTAGACCCTCGATGCATCGGTAGTATCGTGGTATGAGATAGTTGACTATACTTAGATAATTACGTTTTAACCAAGTATGTTTAAAATTGTCATGTGAATCGTCTTGATGGTATTATTATCCTGTACTAGTGAAATATGGTGTCCAATAATTATGAATATGATTCATTTATAATTTAGTTATTATTATATAAGATGTTTTCGTAATTATAGTATCTACAGATGCATTTAACTCTTACATATTCATTAAATGGAATGTGTGTTCAGTTATTTACCATTACATTCTAATTATACATATTGATTCATTATTTCTTGTTATGTAGATAACCCTTACAGAGAAATTGAGATCACCCATATTTTGTTTCTTTTCCAAGGGATTCCCTGATGTTTACTATGAATTATATGTATGGATATACTATATGGAATAATATTATTCTATAAAATTTATGTTTTAATTTTTTTAATTTTTTATAATGTCTGACTAATGTATGTATCTATTTTACTTTGACTACCAAGCTAGTCAGTCTTTTGGTATGTGATTCCTTGAATCTTATGGTAATGTATTAAATTATGTCATTAGCTCCAAGGTACAAGGTTCTAGGTCTCTATAGATGATATCAAATAATTTTTAGTAAAATCCTTGGAAAATAGATTTTTGAATACAATGAATACGGTGCATAACCATATGATAGAATTTGAGGATAATTATCGAATAACATCCTGATGTTTTGGTATGTAAGATATTATGTTGTCTTCCAAGATATACATACCTGTTTGAATAATACAAGTTGATGTGGTTCTAGAATAGAGGCGGATAGGGGTAATAACTCTGAAAAGGGGGTATCTAGCTTGAATCGAGCATTACAGAGTACACGATATAGGCCTTAGATCAACCTTAGTTTCACACTCTTGTGTAATATGATTAGTATAACTCTTATTTTCCATATAAAACATTATTTTTGATTTTAATAGATGATTACAATAAATTACCTATGTTAATCTATAGACCATGAAAGGATTATAGAATTATACAGTTTATTTATTTTTACTTATGGAATTTAGGTGATAAGAATAATGAAAAATCTATGAATTCTGATAAATTTTAGAAGCACATGTGACCTAATTAAATTAAGTGTTGTGGATAACTTAATGGTTTTATGGGATTATTGTTGATCATAATATCCAACTCTAGAACACATATTACTTTTTTTGTGATATGTGTTTTCCATGATTAAGGATATTTGGTAAAAAATTACTATTAACTGTATGTTTTACTGGAAATGATATTTGAGGAATATTGAATGTAATTTTTTAGACATAATTTTAAAGGGGTTTATAACCACTTGGGTTAATATGAACAGTAATTAAATTTTAATAATAGATATACTAGATATTTATATTTGGTGATAAGAAATAATTCCTTATGCAAACCGTAGGAAAATGGAAATTTAATCATTAAAGTTCAAGGATTTCCATAATAATTATTTTTTAATTATATGAATATAGATATTAAAAAGGTTCACCATGTATGTTGGGTAACAAACTATATTGACCAGAAAGGATTCAAGACATGAACCCATACCTCAAGTATGAGAAGGGTTTAACACCTACCACTGGCCTAGGTGATGTTTAATATAATATTTCATTAGTTTAATGATTTGAAAAAATTAATATTAATGATGAATATGTGGTGTTAGTTTTGATGATTGAAGATTAATTTATTATATTGGAAAACAAATGCCAACTATATTAGTGGTGAAAAATAGTCAGAGATAGATGAAAATACTTTTTACTCTATTATGAATCTTACTATCCATTACATGTAAATTTTATGACTATAGGAAAAAAGAATACATTTTGGAATAATAATTTTTGGGAGTAAGTGATGATTAGAAAATTGATCAACGAAAAACCAAAGAATGAAATTGTTCTTATAAACTAAAAATGGTTCATGTAAGTATATTCCTTTGTATCCAAGGATGGTAAAATAATTCATCAAAATTATGAAATAGATCTTAAAATAAAAATGATACCTTATTAATTTAATATCTAATGAATAAAATAGTCTTTATAATCATTATAGATTTATTTTTTTTGAGGCCCTTAACATTAAAAAGATAAATAAAAATTTTGGGATAAATGACCTTTATCTCTATCTATATCTATTTATGATTTTCTTACTTATCCATGCATTCATCCCCCACTAATTTTCTCCTACTTTTTAACTTAGTTATTTGAGCTTCATACATCACGTTATCTATTAATAAGGTGAAATTTTATTAACCCTTATTTCATGATTGCTTCTATGTAATAGTAATTGCAGTTATAAAACCCTTGATTTTCAAGATCATTTTTAAATTTCATGGAATAAATTTATGTAAGGTGGGGTGAAGTTAACTCCCCAAGATTTTAAAATAATAACATTTTATTTGAAAGAATTAATATCATGAAACATAAATAATAGAAGACAATAAAACATCCCAAGAAATAAGATAAATTTAAAAAAATTGAAAAAATAAATCTATAAAATAGATTAAAAATAATTAAAAAAATGAATTTGGATTCATTTACACAAAACAAATAATTTTTTAGATATCTTTTATTACACACAAGACTGATTTTTACTGAATAATAATATACTCTAAATATTATTATTTAATATCAGATCTATATTCTAGACATTTAATTAGTTGGTATGAACATGATTAACTATATTATTGAAACATCTATTTTACACTAATATATTATTTATATTTTTATTATTAATATAATAATTATCAATTAAAAGAAAAAGAAGTATTTTTTTGAAAAAACTGTTTTTCTCTAAAAGGTTGTTTATTCATGATTTGTGAATATAATTTTAAATTAATTCTTACCATTTTTAGAATATGTTTTAAAAATAACATTTGAAATAAGAATTTCAAAAATATCATATGGTTACTTTTTAAAATTATTTTAAATAATTAATTTCTTTATGAATAATAAAAAACACATATTTTTAATTGAATGATGTCTTTTTGATTAAATTATATATAATGGTAAATAATAATTTTAATTTATATGAAATCAAAATTATTTAAAAAAGTAAACAGATTTTTTTTGTAATCAATTCAATATTGAGTTCTTCTATAAAAAATTTCTAAACTTACGATCATTTTCCCATTAAAATCATGATTTCTCATCACGTGTATGGGGTAAATTATAGTTTTAAAAATTCAAATTTTATACATTTAATTTGTATATAATAATTCCATATTTTAATCATAATTTTTTATTATTTATAATATGGTCATATTATTTATTTTTTAAAAAGAGAGAAAACAATAAAAAATATTTATCGTGGTTAAGGTAAAAATGGGTTTACTAAAGGTTTGAACTAAAAAATAGTTATAAATAACGTATAACCATGTAAAACAATATATTATAGAGATATTTTGACTGTTAATCCTATATGGTTTTATAATTATTTATTTGTGACCCTTTTGACTGTTGAAAAACAATGCAGCATTCAATTGTTTTAAAAAATGCCACATGTGTCAACTCCACCAATTTAAAAAGGACACCCCTATTCCCCCTTATTCAGACCTAAAAACAAATTTTTTAAGACAATAACATCAGTAAAAACATCCCAATTTACCTCCAATCCCCATATAATCCTTATTTTTGGAAGAAATCCAACCTATGGAGTATTTACCATAAAATTAAGGAGGTTTCCCAAATAAGTGTATCATTTATCAAGGTGCATCATTATCTTATTGATTTTTCAACCTCAGAAAATTTTTATAAAACCATTATTATATAATAATCTATGTATATTCCTTTTAAAAATATTTTTTTAATAATATTTTCATGAACTATATCCCTCCCCTCTTCTGTAAAATGGGTTATAAATTCATTGTCCATGAGTACGGTAGACTACCACCTCACGAAAAGATATCGTTTGTTGTTAAATTACCGCATCCCATGGTTGGTTATAATTATTAATATTAAGTAAATATATGATATTTATAACCTAATTATACATATTTAGTCATTATAAAATATATATCCTTTTAATATATATTCCATAGGATATATAATTGTGTCACTTGCGTGTACGGTGGACTACCTCGTTGCAAAGCGTAGTGATTTGTCTTTCACTAACACTTTCCATGGAAGTTGATAAGTGTATGGTTAGTGATTGTATTTTATATAAATGAAAATATTATAATATTCATGAAATAGTTATAATTATATAATTATAATATATATTAATTTATTATTTACATTTTCTCAAATTAAAATATGATAACATTGTTCTTGTGCGTGTGGACCACTGCCTTCATGAAATGATTTGACTATCTTTTCATCGCCACACCACATGGAAGTTATATATAAATAAATACAATGAAATAATATGTTATTTATGGTCTTATTATGATTATATAGGTATATAATATTACATACCTCTTTTTCATAATGATCATTGAATAATGAAAATGTTACTCATGCATATGTATGCCCAACCATCTCCATGATCATGACATACTTATTTTTTCACAACCATGCATAATGATTGGATTTAAAATTAAAATTTATGTAAAAATTATTATTATTTAATTATTATAAATATTATGATGATGAATCTATAAAATATGAAAAAGAGAATGATCTATCATGATGAAACATATGATAAAATAATGCAATTAACTCCATAATATAATGAAAATAAAGAATAATTGATAATGAATAGGGGATAAAATTTTATAAAATATTAATATATGATATTATAAATACAAATATGGTTATGGTATAAGTTAATAAAATGTTTAAAAACAGTAAATATGAGGTAAAATTATTCAAAATCGAATGGAAGTGTCAGGTATGGTATTTCGTCGCAATTTCATTTCAATCAGGCAGATTATCATGTATGGACATAATTTATTTTATATGGTTCTATACATCCCAATTGAAATTTAATATCATTATTAATTCATTATTCTATTTATTTTATTTTTTAATTTGAATTACTTCATTTAAGGGTATTTTAGTTAAAAATTTTCATGTGGAAAAAACTTTTATACAACAATTTCTTTAAACTGAGTTTTATTTCTTCATGATCATATTTAATATTATAATATTATAAAAATAATGAATTTATATTATCTTATGTTGTATTTAATCTAGTTTTATCTTGATTTATATTTTATACACAAAATCAATTCGTTTACTAAGTCTCACTTTAATGTTATTATCAAGCTAAAGGTTTATTTGACAATCTCATTCTCGCCAAATTGTATATTTTATCATTGTCTAATAAACCAAAGTCATTTTATTATCATCTATTTATTCATTATATTCCAATTTTTAGTAAAAAATTCCATACAATGGTAATGAAATTAATTATGATTATGTTTTATGAAAAACAAACTTCATTTTTCTATTCGGTCAAAAATATGTTTTCATCCAATATCACGTTTTCTAAAAATACATTAGTTTTATTTCATTAATATTTTAAAAATTATTTTGTAGAGAAATAATTATTCATATTAATTTTTTACGATTTTTTTGAAAGGAATATTATTTTATTTTATTGAATAAGGGTCATTTATAACCTATTTACTAGGAAAAACATAGGTTCTTTTTACCTTTTACGGCTTTTAAAGAAGTACTAACCAACATTTTGTTCAATCCCAAATTATAGGTTTCAATGTTTATAAAAAATTGGAAATTACTGTTTTTTAAAAGAATTATTTTTTAATGGAAATGATATTTAATTTTTTTTATATTTGAAAAAGTCACTTTCATAATGAAGGATTATACTTTCCCCAATAATGTTTTTAAATATAGATTAGTTTATTTATATTAATAAATGATAAAAACATGTTATCTTTAATATAATCTACTGGGGGAAATTTTTAATTGTTATCATCATACTCTGGATTGTTTATAATCATTTTGACTAAGGAATGTTCTGACATTTAGTTGTCTAAGTAATATTTTTTTTAATTATTTTACCTATAAATGTTCAAATACCTTTTACCATTAGGCCTTAAGTTTTCTAATAAATATCTATATCATTTATCATTTATATTTATATATTTTAAAACAGTTTTTTATTCTACATACCGTGTTCTACATTGAATGTAATTTGTTTACAGAGGGGAAATTTGATAAATGAATATTCTGAACTCAATACAAATTCTTGACGATAAATAACATTGTTTATGATATAAATATATTATATGATATATGTGTAATTCAATGAACATGTAGAAATGGGTGGTGCCTGATTATCGATATCCCTTTGATCCATTGATAGTGTCATGGTGGTAATGATTTTGATATCCTTAATCAATTTGGTTTGTACCGATTATGATCTGGACAGTCATGTTAATGGTATTGATGGTAAATGTATCATGTACCTAAGAGACATGATGTCAAATAAAAAATCATTTCCCTCTCTCATAATTCAGTTATCATTATCCATGATATTTTCATAATTATAATGTATCTTTGTTAATTTCATTATCGATTATTCATTAAATGGAATGTGTGGTTAGTAATTTACATTTCTATATTTATTTCTCTCATTGATTCATTATTTTTTGTGATGTACATAACCCTTACTCAGTATTTGAGCTCACCCATATTCTGTTTCTTTTCCCCTAGTTTCCATAAATATTACTATGAATAAAATATAGGGATATCCTAGATGGAATAAATTTAATCTAAAAAATATGTTTTATTTATTGTATTAATATTTAATTCATGACTCATGTTTGTATTTATTTTACAATGACTATAATATTATAAGGTCCTTCGGGATGTGATTCCTTGTATCATATGACAATATATTAAAATACAACTACGAATCTAGTCTAATGGGGTTGTGGTCACTATATTATTAATGTAACCCATAATTTTATTGATAAAATTGACATTATATAGATGTTTCGATGCATTACATTCAAATTCATTTGTTTTCTTGATGATATTAATATCAAAGAAAATGAATAGTACTAAAGTTAAAATTAATAATATTTTACATTAAATGATATGTGAATAAATGATTTAAATTTAATAAAAATTCAATAATATGAAAAATTAATGGGATATGGTTAATGAAATCAAACAGGGTCAATTTATGGATCTTTTTAATTGTTCTTTAATATTACTAACCCTTGTGAGGTGAAATAACATTAATATTACAGTAATTGTCAAAAGTGTTAATGATGGTTTAAAACGAATAGGTAAGGGTAAAAATATAATCCAAACATTAAAAAATAATATTGTATGAAATTATTTAGACTCATTATCATCATATAATATAATATTATAAATTTGGAAAAATTTGACAAATGAATTCGTATATCTTTAATTAATAGTATAATATATTCTAAGAGTGTACATCCCCAATCTTATAAAAAAAGTACAACTTCTTGTTCTTTAATTAAAATTATAAACCCATTTGGTTTATCCATATTCTACCTAAATCCCTTATTAAAATCTATCCAAATTTTCATTTGATTTGTTTTTTATTTACAACCAATTCTATTGGTATTATTGTGTAAAGAAAAGGATAATTTACAAAGTAGATGTAATGTTTTTTAGCACCTATGTTATACTTTTATTTTTTATCCTCCTTCATGTCTTGTTCATCTATGATAAAATAATAATAATAGTATCCCTAATATATTGATATGTTACTACTATAATTTAATAACCTAAAAAAAATTCAACTTCTATCAAATAGGAAAAGAAACCATCACTCTTATGTAGGGGGACTACAACCTTGTAAAGTGATGTAATTCATTTTCCATCAATGTGTCTCATGGATAGATTATAATGATGGAATTAATGTTTATAAATTATATTAATGAAATAATTTTCATTATTAAAATAAAATGTTCCATTAACCTTCTTAATATGACATTTACTAAAAAGGGTTACATCTTTCGTGCATACATGTGGATTACCACATCCATAAAGCAATGTGATTCATTTTCTGTCACCACATCACAGAAATGATATATATATTTATATTTAAATAATTAATATGTTATTTTTTATTATAATCATTCTTTATTGATAAAATAATACTTAACCAATATCTATAATGATCGTTGAAAAAAATGAAATGTTACTCATGTGTACGTACGACCTACCATCTTTATGATTATATCATAGTTAATTTTTTATAATTATATATCATGATTGGATTTAAAATTATATTTTTTGTTTAGAAATTATAATTATTTCATTATTATTATTATTCATATGATGGAATAATGTTCTTCTAGACTATATTAATCCAACCAAATTCATTTTTGACTTATGAACTGAATATCGCCAAATCATCTGACTTGAACATAACAGATTAAGTAATTTTATAACACAATAATAATTAAAATTCAAAAAATAATAGACATGGAAATATTATCAAAACATAAATTAATTAACATCATTTTATTTTCTATTAAGGTAAAAAGTCATTATGATGAGTGAGACTCTATGTAAGGGGATTTATTTGTAAAATTCCTCTTAATGTTTCCATTAAAACTAAATTTTTATTCCATGTCCATATTTTTAAAATTACATTGTGGATGCATTTATATGTAAATAAAATAATTATGATGGAAATTTATTATCTATTTTATCATTCATTGAAATGTTTTTATATTTAATATGTTTGTGTAATGTCTTAATATTTTTTGTAAAAATACAAAACAATTGTTCTTTTTTATCATATATGATGACAATGAAAATTCACTAGAACTTAACATATATTTCATTTTTTCCATTCCATTAAAAGAAATCATGTTTTATAAAAAAAACCCTCCTTCCTTATGTTATAGTTTTTTCGAAAAAGTTAATTATATAGAATTGATATATCAACATCCAAAAATATTATCTTATGAATGTAATTTTTTTTTGATATTAACATATATATATATATATATTCATTTTGGATTTTTGGGAATGATTTTATAGGATGGATGGTTATTTAATAATGTAACTGTAGGTGAGCACACTATAGATCTCTAAATCAGTGTGTAAGGGGAAGGAGTTAATTGATTAGGTTTCACTTAATAGATTATTGGAATATACTATGATGGTTGTTCCAATTTATACATGATGGTTATTTTATGTATAACCATGATGATTATTCTATGAGTAACTATGAAGGTTTTCACATTTATAAATGTGATTAGAAAATGATTCACCATGCCACATACATTTTTTATCTACACATGCTATGGGTTTTTTGGATCTCATATGATATTTCAGGGTAAAAAAATTATATAATTCATCATAAGGATGAAAATTAAAAATTTATAAAATTGTTATTATTATTTTTTCCGTATTTCATTAATTCCATTATGAATTTTATTTTTCTATAATATTTCTTATGAAATTTTTTATAATATTATTTGGGTATAAAAGTTTATTTAATGGGTTAAAAAATGATTATTTGGAGACAAAAGTGTATTTTGTTAAATGAAAATTTTATAAGAATTCATTGAATTGTTGTTTCTTCCATTCATTCTATTTCCATTACTATTATTTTTATGATCTGTAAAAGTTTTGAAATGTAATAAATAAGGATTAAGGTTTGGTAATAGAAAACTTGAAGTGATTTTGAATGTCTGGATTATTTATATGCAAATAAATTGATACTAATTTTAAATATTTTATATTATAGTATAAATGAATAAATATTATATGTTTACACTTTATAGATATGAGTTTTCGATGGAATAGTAATGAACTAAACACTAAAAATCTAAGCATAAATTATCTTCTGTAGTGTATGAATCTGAATTCTCGTTTAATTTCACTAGATTATGTATTTTTATGGCTGATCCTAACACGAATAACCATATCCATTATATGAATATAGATGTATCCAATAGTTTTATAATTTTTATTAATGGGCATAGATGTGAAAATGTAGAGAGCATCATAATTTCATTATCGAATGATTACGCAACTGTACCTTCTTGAGAATATAAATGATGTTCAAAGAGTTGTTGTGTGAATATAGAAGATGGTGGAACTATAAGAAAAGGGAAAATATTGGAAATTAAAATTAATGGAAAACTAGTTATAAAATTGTTATCAATGTTGTGTGTGCCATAAAATAATTATATAATGAAATAGATATTGAATGATGCCCATAGCTCGATATTCTCTATCCCCAAAGGGACCACAATGATATAACAAAAAATATTAGAGAACTATTAGTGGGAAAATATGAATTTGAGATCACAAAATGTACATCAATGTTATTTATGTGTCATCAAGTGATGTAAGGAAGAAAATTATCAAAGGGGACGAAAAAACCATTACACAAACATACCTGGAAATGTGAAAACATCACAACATATATTTTCATAGGTCTTATAAATATAAAAAAAATGAAATAATATCATATATGTTGTAATAGATCATCATAAAAAGACTTCACAAATTATTTAAATTTAATAAGACTTCTCTCTTGATAAGATTGAAAGGATATACAACATGTTAGTGGTGAGGCTTCTAGGAACGCCACTATCAATTGTATTAGATAAGGATACAAGGTTTACCTTCATGTTCTATAAAATTCATCAACATTATCTAAAAATCGAGTGGTACATTTTTATGGTCTATAATCCCTAAATTTATGTCTAATATAAGAGTATTCTCAAGAAACTTGAGGACAAGTTTAGAGGTTTCTTGTTGGGTTTCAAAGGAGGATGGGGAAAAAACACTCCTCTGGTCGAGTTCCCATATAATATAATTTTCAATAAATTATCCATATGGATCTATATGATACCATTTATGGTAATAAATGTAGAAATATATTGATATTGGATGAAGTTGTTGAACACTAGATACTACAACCAATAATGATTAAGGAAATGGTAAAAAATTTAAACAGAATTCAATAGTACATAGTGGTAGCTCAAAGTTGAAAACATATTTATGTTGTTTACTATTATAGAGAAATGGAGTTCATGGTTAGAGGAAATGTCTTTTTCTACATATTTAAAAAAATAGAGTCATCATATTTTGGATGAAGGGAAAATTAAGTCCCAGTTACATAAGCCCCTTTGATATTCTAGATCACGTCATGGTTTTGGCCTATCAAATAGAATTTCCACAAACCATGTCTCATGTATATAATGTTCTCTACATATCTCTCTTGTGCAGGTACATACCAAAAACCTCACATGTATAGAATTATGATGTGGTATAGGTGGAGAATCATTTATCTTATGTAGAGAAAGTAGTGAATATATTTTATCGTAGAGGCAAATTTCTTTTCAATAAGAGAAATCACCTAGCCATAATATTATTTCCTAAAAATAAGTGTTAGTAGGTTACAAGAGAACTGTTGGAATTAATAAAAAATGAATACCCTTATCTGTTTCCTTTTTTGTTGGAAAATTGACATTTTTGGGGTGAAATTCATTAATGGGTAATAATGTGATGACCAAGAATATTATTAATTGAAATTCATTTACAAATATAAAAAAGTGTCATATTTTTTTATATCAAAAAAAATACACACCACTTGATAGAACCGATTTTTTTTAATATATTAATTTAAACATTAAATTTAATGAATATATATGGTTAGAATATTTAAAAGTATTACAACATGATGAAAAATAGAAAATATGATATCTATAATATTTTTATTTTTATTTTCTCGATCCCCCTGAATAATTACACTTGCAAACAATAATGTGGAAAGGAAATAGAATAATATTAATGATATTCTCATTTAGGAAATGAAAATTTATTTAACCTTTCTATAAAATATATGATAATGATTAGTTAATGAAATATTGAGTATTTACAGATTATTGACAACCAATTTTACCATTAAAAATTGTTCATTTGGAAGAGTAATTTGATCTTTAGAATAGTACTATGACCATAATTAATAGTAACGGGACTATTAGAATAGTATCCATATATTTAGACATGTTAATTATAATATATTTATCTTATCAAATTAATAATAATATTTGTATATCATGATACATGTAAATAAATGTTTTAAAAATGAAAAATAATTTTTTCTTTTAAAATAATTATTTTATTTTTTTAATATATAAATTTTAAAAATTTATTTACATTATTTTTATTTATAAAAATTTATCATGATTAATTATAGTAATAATAATTTAATTTTATGGGAACGTAAGAGATTTTTCAGAGTCTAAAAATTTGTTATAATTTTAAATTTTTCTTTATAATAAATAAATATTTTTTAACAAGAATATATCTCATATATAGAAAATTATTTTCATAAAATAAATTTACATTTTTTTAATATACAAATATAATTTTTTTTGCAGATGCTTCTTTTTATTTTCATTACATTTTTTGTACAGTAAAAATATAGCGAAACAATGAAATTTGATTTGTGAGAAATATTCTTGTAGAAATTATTCGTGGTTGATATATTTGATCATTAGCATATACACACAAACTATAATTACTGTTTATAATCACAAGATTCATCACTACTATAGTATTGATCCAAAATAATAATAAAACCAGTATTATGTAAAAAATAATCTTCTACCCTTATAAATGTCACCCCTCACCAATCGTTCCCCTCATACATTCTATTCCTTATTTATTAAAAATTTCTTGTTAGATTATCCTAACAACCCCCACCCCTACATCCTCATAGTTCTAGTCTCACTAAAAAGAAAAAAGAATTTCCTCTAAGGAGTGTTTAATGAGACAATTATCAATAAGTAATATGCTTAATATACCCTATTAAAAATATTTTATTCTAGTACCTTCCTATCACCCCCATCCATCAATAACTAATCAATCCAATATAATAAATATATTATAATGTTATTTTTTTAATGGGATATCCATTATCTATCCTCATATCTTCTAAAAATGAAGTCATTGTTATTATTATAGTGGTAGCACCGCATCTGAGATCAACAAATATAATTTTTTCCAATTCTACAAATTAAGGATTAAATTCACATAATATGGTTTTAGGTGATCTATATAAATATATATAATTTTGATAAATATTTTCAATGGTATTATATAAATAATATTATATTAATCATAATTTTTTTATCAATGTTGGAAACCCCACATAAATAAAATGTCTATAGTGTTAAATTTTATACTAAATTTATCATCCCACTGTCAAAAAACATATTGATATTTTTTATAATTTCAACTTCTAGTATAAAATTAATATAATCTCATGTCACTTATGTATTTTTAGTCCCATTTTTCATAAACAATTATTAAATTAATCGAACTATAGTTGTTTGGCATGAATGACCATGGGATAATAGAAATAAATCAATATCTCAAAAAATATAATATATTTTTGGCCATTTCCCAGCACAAATTAACCCATTAAATGGTTTTTTTTATTTTTATTATTATTTCAAAATATATTAACAAAAAATAAAATTTATTATCATTTTCAGTTGTATTTTTGTCATTAAAATTATATAAATAACTATAAAATTTATATTTAAAAAATAAATTCATTTATTACCTATCTTTTTTATAAAAAAAATAATGAAATAACCTAATTAATCCAAATATTATTATTTTAAATATTTCTAAATGTTAATTTGTGGATTTGCTCATTCTTGCAAAAAAAATTCATCGTTGTTTCATAAGTACATTGGATAATTTTCCAAATATTAAGTTATAGAAATTAAAAACTAATGTAAATAAAATTATTTATTCTTCATTATTTTTATCTAAAACTATTCATAAAATTATTTATTTCCATATATATAATGATATCATTTTTTAGAAAATAATATTGACTTTTTTCTATTACGCATGAACTGGGTAAGCATTTGGATAATAAAATTACTGTATGATATTAAAATTCCTAAATATAAATCAAAATAATTTATTAACAATTAAATTTGTCCATTAACATCACCATATCTTTATCCACCATAAAAAATTACCTTAAAGATTTTTTTTACTTTTCCAATGACTCATATGTTCTATAATAACACAAATAATTTTTTACATATTTTTATAGACCAGAAAAATAACTCAAATTAATCAGATAATATTAATATCATATTTTATGTATATTATCATTCAATAAATTTAAGATAGTTTTTAATATTATTCTATATAATTTTATATAAATATTTAATAATAGGTAGTAAAATTCCACATTAATTTAAAATCCAAATTTAAGAGGAATTTATATTATATTATATATCATAACATTGAACAACAACAAATGTGAATATTGAATTTAAAAACCATTCATTTAAACCATTAAAAAATTAAATTTAAATAAAAGTA
Organism: Viscum album; assembly: GCA_963277665.1. NCBI lineage: Eukaryota > Viridiplantae > Streptophyta > Magnoliopsida > Santalales > Viscaceae > Viscum > Viscum album. The sequence goes on along the minus strand of OY728141.1, from coordinate 1,421,612,824 downwards.
TCATTTTTTTTCTTTTATCACATTTTTGATGAAATACAATGATTATACTTGACATTAACTACCTACTTTAATATCTTGTTTTAAAAAAATTTAAAAACATACCTTCCACCTAATTATGTCATTAAAATTAATAAATATTAATATTTTTTAAAAAAATACATTTATTAATTAATATATACAAAATTAAGAACTCATTATATATTACAATAATATATTTTATTGAACATGTGATATTTTTTCAAAACCCATATTATAGATTCTTACCTTGATAATTTTTTTCCTAAAACTACTATAATGATAAACGGAATTATAATCCCATAGATTAAAAATAAAATTAAATTATTAGAATATAAAATAACTATATTATTTTTTAATTATGACATAATAATAAATCATTTTAAGAAAATATATTTAACATTTAAATAAAATATCTTTTTTCTCATAATTTAACCCTAATAATTTTTATATGTATATTTATTATAAAGTAAATTTCGGGTCATGAAATAAAAATATAAAATATTAACTTTTTATTAAATATATATAAATTCACAACATTAATATTAATAAAACATAAAAATAATTTAAGAAAAAAATACTCAGGTTGTCACATTCTCCACGTAGTGAAATTCTTTTATCACTATAAAAATAATTCCAACATTAATATGATTTTTTTATCATAGGGATAAGATCATATATATATTTATTAAGATGATAAATTTCTCGTAAAAGTATTAAAAAATAAAATTTACTTAAATCAAAATTTTTTAACTATACATTTACATTTATAAGACTAATACGTGTGAATGAGTTTACAAAGGAAAATATTTATAACTATGGATGTTTTTAACATCAGACTAGATTGATTTTTCATTATTTTAATTTTTTTAGGGAAAGCATTTACTATCATTGTTTAGAAGATGATAAAATTCAATTTAATTATTTCCATTCCATAATGACAATTTCATACTTTTGGTTTAGTATTTTGATTGCAAATAACTCAAAATAAACTTAATATTCCAAATAGTGAATTCCAAAGATAAATATTTCATGATTGAATAATTAAAACAGTCTATTAATGAATAATGATACCTACCAACTGATAGTATTCTTCACTATTTTTAGGATTTAATAAAATATATACCTGAAGTTTCTAACCATTTTTCTTAAAAACGAAAATGGTTAATTTGATTATATCCAATAAAACCATAGTAAATAATAATATTAATCCAAATAAATCATATCATATGACACCATCAGTAAAAATAAAAACAATTTTGGTTCATCCAAGTTATAAATTTTTTTATTTATTAATTTATCTATTCTTAATCCCCAAATCAATTGAATAAAAATTATATGAAATTATTCATACCAAAATTGAAATGCAAAAGCATGAAATATTCAGTCACATGTTCTCTCTGAAAATAAACATATCATTTATCATAATATTTTTTACCAATCAATTATATAAAAAAAGTGTTAACTATTTTTTAATCCCAAATTATATTAGTCTTCCCTGAAAAGAAATTTCATCACCACTACATAAAACTATATTAAAATTATATAAGATTCAAAAAATTCTATCTACATATTCCCTAAAATAAAATATGCTTCTTTGACATAAAATCACATACTTCCTAGAATTGTATATATATTTTTTAATCATGAAATTTTCCCAAAAATACATCAATTTTTTTTAAAAATTTATAACAATATAGTAAATAATTTTATTTTTAATCCTTGAGGGTATTCATACTATCCATCGTATGTTCTAAAAATTAGTATTCTTTTTTTCTAAAGAACCAAAATTTCATGAATCTTGTTCTGTTACTACAAACTAAATATACATCGTATAAAATATGATTTGTAACCATAAAATCAATTATAATAAGGATTAAAAAGGGTAATAATAACTTTAGATATATTATCACATTTAAACTATTTAACCCATGATGGTATCTAAAACTCTTATATTTTCCCCAACAGATAATATCCTAAATTATAAAACTACCTATAACCTTCTTTCATAAAAATTATATGGACCTAAAAATAGCTATCCCATAATTAAATAATGTATAGAAAAAATTATATATAAAAATTATAACATATTTTATGTTTTTTGTTTTATAGAATTAGAAAAATCACTTATATAATAGACACATAATTTGTCGATAAAATTAAAATTTTACCAAAACTAAACATTTTAAATTCTCAAACCACATAATTCATGTTTAAAATATATTGAGAATAATTTTACCTCATAAAAATTCCTACAATATATTAGTCATAATGAAAATAATTAGAAAATGCGGAGTGAGTATATAAAGATAACTAATGACTATAAAAGAAAAAAGTACCATTACACCTTTCAAGAACATGATAATTCGTGAAAATGTTTTTTGTTTATTAAACATATCCTCGTATTAAAGGTATCCAGTTAATAAATTAACTCCTTTTCTCGTGTAATTTCATAAAATGAACACATAAGAAAGATAAACTCAATAAAAAATCATGTTGGTTACTTGAAATGCATTATTCATATCACCTACAATCATTCATTTTCATCCTTAGAGGAATAATGTCACTTGTATAATCAAATAAAACATGATGAAAAAAATATCTCTAGTTAATCACAATAACCAATGACTAAATTACTTATAATAAGTTAATTCTAACATAATTTTTCTATAGAATAAATCATTACCCAATGCATTGGATGGATATTTCTATGGCCCACCCATCATCATCTAAAATGACTATAAACCATAACATGAATAAAACAAATAAGAGAATTTATGTTTCAATATAATGAATAACAATCAAGAAAACATATATTTTAACATATAAAAATAATTATTTTTTAAAAATGATAGAAATAAAATGATTTAAAATAATGGGTTAATAAATTACCTATTTAGAAGAAAATAAAAGAGATTAGTATAACACTTATGAAGATAAATAATAATATGGGAAATAAAATTATTAAAAAAACATAGAAATAGAAATGGGCGAAAGATATTAAAAAAATTATATTAATTGTTTATAATAAAACCACATAATTAAAGTCAAAACTCACCTTCTACATCCACTTATTTCAATATTAATAAATCTACAATAATTTATTAAATTATTTAATCATTTTGTTTCTTGAAAAATTATTTATTCTTGTTAAATTTTTGTTATTTATTATTATATATTATATAAAATCATTAGAATTTATGAAATATGTTTTTATGGTAGATTTAATTTTAGGGATAACTTTTGTTATATACAACACTCAGCTTAATTGAACGTCAATATATTATTAAAATATTATTAAGTTACCTTTATATCCTAGTAATTAAATAGGTGGGTACTAATAGTGTTAAATAATTTATGAGATATATAAAAATATTCTACAAAATATTAATTTATTGATTAAATCATTGGAAATAAAGAGTCATTTTTTAGAAAATGTTATCTTATTCCTAAAAAATTGATTCTGATAAAAATTATTTATTTATATTTCGGATTAAAATTAGTATATTTTTATTTTAAATAATACAATTATGTTATTAGAATCAATTTTATGTATAATTTTGGTATTAAAAATATATTTTAATGAGTAAAAATTTTTTCCAAATAAACTATTTTGGTGCAGCCAATGTGTGTTTATGATAATAAATTAAATTAATCTCTGATGGAGAATTATTTTAATTAAATATATATATATATATATATTATAGTTTTAATATAATGTTTTTAAAATTTATTTACTAATTTTAATATGCATGGGATTATAATAAATCTAGTTTTATGCTTAAAACTCTATTTTCGTAAGAGTGATTCTCGTCATGTATTTCACACCTTTTTAATATTAATTTCATAAATATATAGTTATTTAATTCTGATAAAATTGATTCCAAATTTTTATCATGAGGATAAAATTATATAATTCTTACCCTTTTTATTTTTCTTCAATATGTCGAATAACTATGATAAGATTAATCACCAAAGTAATGTTTAAATCATGTTAATATTGGTTAAAAAGAAGTGAATAAGCTGCAACTTTACATCATAATTCTAGTAGAATGTTTTTAATTATAACATTATTTCCTTAGGCTTAAAATTCAATACTTTAATAGAAAATTTTCCATAAAAGGTTTATTTAATATTTAATGAAAAGAATGTTATAAAAATTCACACTCTTAGTTTAAAAATATATTCTGTGTCCACACAGGGAAAAATGAATGTTATTAAAGAATATAGATATAAATTTTAATCTTAATGAAATTATATTTGTGGTTGAAATTTATTTATAATTTTTATTAATTTTATAATGACCTTTAAATCTTATGCGGCACCTATGCAGTATATCACTAAATATTTAGAAAATTTTAATAAATGACTTTTAAAATATGAAAATAAATAAACAATTGGTGAATTAATTTGATCCAAGATTTTTTTAAGAAATGGGCTATATTATTGGATTCTTAATGGATTATATTCATGTCCTAAAATAATATTTCTGTCTTTTAGGTCAAATTAAATGAATGGTTTCAAGATTTGCAGAAATGATATTTTATGAAAATATTTTTTTCTTAAAATAAAAAGAAATAATAAAAATATTCAAATAGAAAAATAGGGATAATTTATTGAAAAAAAACTATACTTTAAAAATTCATAGTCCCTTACGAACCATTTTTCTTTAGTATGACATTAATATATTTTATTCTTTTAGCAAATTCTATGGGTACAACACCACTCAATTATAAAAGGGAATCCATCCTTTCTCTTCATCGCACCACATCGAGCCTTCAAGATCAACCAACCATTACCAAATTATCTTCTACAGGACTATATAAAATTATTTATGGTATTTAAATCTAAAAGGTCCAACACCATAGCAATTAAGAGGATACCTAAATAAGTTATTTCAATGAAAAGATAATCATCTTAATCAGTCGCATTCTTCATAATTATTATTTTACCTCATATATATCTATTTAGTTGTTCAAATAATATTAAATTATTTATCATATTTATATTTAACTATTTATATGATTATTAAACCAATTATATTCACCATATTTCTATAAAATTATATGTGACAATATCACTCAATCGTATATACCACATACCAAATTGATATTGGGATACAATTGATTTCTCATCACAATATAGTATAGATTCATATTTTTATGGACTTAGTTTTGATATATGGTAATTATGAAATAATTATACTTCTTGAATTATAATAACATATCTATAATCTTAGCTTTCATAGCATTAGGATACGGTAATATCGATCATGTGTACCTGTGGACTACAATATCCATGAAGTGATGTGATTTAATTTTCATTTATTCATAACCTATAGAGTAATAAAGATTTATTTAATTAATATATATGATATATATGCTATATTAAGGATTCATAAAATTTTATTTCCTTTATATGTTTCTTTTTTTCAATCCGTCGAAAAAATGAAAATAGTGTTTTGTGTACGTAAGACCAACATTATCCATGAACAGTGTAATTAACTTTTCTATCTCTAAATTTTTTGATTGAATATAAAATTTATATATAAGATATATATTTCTTGATTATAATTATCTATATAATTGAACCATGATCAAAATAAAACGACTAAAACTAGAAGACCTGAAAATAAATGAAAAACAAAGCACATTTTAACAAAAAAATTATTTTAAAAAAGAAGTGATAAAAAATGTGTGATAAAAGGTTATATGTATACAATATATGGTATGATATATATATATATTTTTTTATTTAATATATTAATAATAAATATATATCTTTTATACAAGGGTTGACAATGACTATGAAGGAAGTCCAACCTTGGGTTAGTTATTTTCATCTCATTTCTATCTATGTGAGACACAAGAATTATTCACCACCTATTTATTCTATGTGATATATATACCTCAATTTATATTATTTTTTGACAAATAATTAGAATATTACGGTGATTAAAATATCTATATAATTTTTTTCATTCAAGTTACTTATGATTCAGAAGTTCCCAAAGCAGTAATGGGATTATGCAATAATCTCATTGTTTAACAGGATTGTTTATCACTAAGATTATAATGAGAAAAAAATATTCTATACCACTAAATAAATGGATTAGTATTCTAATAAAATTTTATGTTATTAAAATAATTGTTTTCATTTTATTTTCATCACCTTATGTACTTAAGAAACTGAAAATATGTTTTTATGGAAAATCAACCTTATTTCTTTCTTAAGATAAATAACCTTTTTCATACATAACCATGTTTTCTAATAAATTTCGAAATAAGATTATTCATTTTGTACTATTATTGTTTAAAGTAATATTTACCCATGATTTATTATTACAAATATGTTTTAAAAGGAATCCTATAGTCATTTTCTAAAAAAGGTACTTTTTATCTTTTTTACCAAAAATCTCTAAAGAATGATTTCTTTTAACTTATAAAAGATGAAATGAATTCTCATACTTCATTACCCCTCATTGTAATGATGATTATGTTAACTTTTTATGATTATTTTAAATTAAATTTATTTTCATAATATTTTTTAAATATTTCTATTTTAAAAGTTATTTTTAAATTAGAATGGTTATCTTCCTCAAAAAATATTTCACTGATCTGTTACATTAATATTAATATGTCATAATGTAAAATGTGGTAAATTATTTTGTACATGTGATAGTATCGATTATTACCATTTATACTCTTTATCTGTTTGTTTATAGTTTATGTTGTTGATATTTTTATAAAACCCACTTATTTTTTTAGGTTATGCAATCATGAATTGATGTAAATTTTATGAAACATATTTTCTTTGAATGGGTCATCATGTGAAGATATGATAAATGTTTTATGATCCACTGGAACAAATATGTATGTTTTTGATTAAGTGTGGGTGGTTATGGTACACTAAAGGATGGTGGATATATTATAACCAGGGATGGTGGTGACATGTTAACAAATGATAGTGGGTAGGTTATAACTAATGACAATTTTCATCTAATAACCAAATATGGTGGGAAATATATCTCCCAAAAATGAATTGGGTAATGGTTAATATCATCTGAGATAAATAGTAATAAAATGGGGAGCGAACCTAGTTAATTGAGGGATATTTTCCACTATTATAGTCTTGGTCATGAACCTTGATTACTACAATGATTTGGGGAGTGAACCCAATCCACTATAATAGTCTTCGAAATGAGACGTGACTTCTAAAGAGATCATTTTCTATGCTTGTTTTACATCACAAAATAATTTCATATACCATATTTATACTGTATTAGATCATGTTCTTTGATTCCATTATGATTTACCACTTAGGAACTACCATGTTTTATACCATCCCTTAATATTATGATGAATGATAAAAAGGGTATGATTTTAAATTTTTTTATCATATTCTTATACCCTTATGTTCTTTTTATTACCAAGTGATCATTGATACCTCCCCTGATTACCATTAGTAAGTATCTATTCTCACCATTTATTATGTTTCATTTCCATAGCTTGTGAATAATGTTACTAAGTATAATATGTCTAAGAATAGTGTTTGTTATGAATAACTTAGTGATAGATGATGTAGATATATAAGAGAAGGTTTTTTTGTATAAAAGATTCCTATGGAATTAATCCTATATGACTCTATCATGTATAATTATCGAATGTAATAAATATTTATCTATAAAGATGTTATATATATATATATGAAAAGTATATATCTATATATTTGGCATCAGAGCTTGTGTTTTGTTAACTATTGTAATCTAGGATGAGATTACATTAGTGGTAACCTAATACAAGGTAAAATCCTAATATTTTGATAATGATCATGAATTATATTGGGTATACCTAAGGTTTCATATAAGAATTTGTCATTATTTCAACATCCTATAAATGATTCTTATTGATTATGTTTTTTTCAACTGAGATTAATTTTTCCCACACTGTGAATTTTGGTTTTAATCGATGGATAAAAACTAAAATAATTCTGTTAATATAGAATGTGATGGATAATTAAATGATTTTCCTCATAAGAAGACAAATTTTATAAGATCATGGATATTAAATCTCACTGATATTCTCACACAACGTTCTCAAGATATGAATCAATCTTAAATTTTAAATGACTAATGTAAGGTGAAAATGTAGATAATGTCATTCATTATGAAACATCCACCTTCTTTTAGTGGTTATGTTGATACAATAGTAATTTAGCAATGTTTAAATAATTATGAAAATGTATTTTCGATTCTTCATTTCTCAAAACATAAGAAATTTATTTTATCTATGTATTATTTGGAAGGTGAACAAGATCACTGATGGACTCTTATCATGAACATGAGGAAAAATTAATAAATTTAATATATAGAATGTGATGAGTTTATCACGTTAATTTTCAATAAGTAATTCCTAATATTATTCCCATGAAAATGGATAAGTAATTGTTTGAGCTTAAGTAGATTGGTAATGAGTCCATCGTTAACTTTGAAGAATATTTTACAAGACATATGTGGTATTATTCTAGAATTATAATACAACATAAATGTATAGTTGACTAATTATTTAGTGTTCTAAAACGAAGTATCCAAAGGGATTCATCAATAAGAGACATAAACAGTTATTAATAAATCATTTTATGTTCCATAATTTTTGGGATGTATTTTGGATTCCACCATCAATATCATGTTTTTCTTAATACAATAAATATGTATTTCAAATAAAATTATAAAAAACATGGATAAAATAAGATATCCCCTTCATTATATTTAATGCGTGGAAAGAAACAAGGATGCAATAGACACAGGGATATGGTAACTTTTTCACGTGTGGAAAAGAATATCATCATGAAATCAAATGTTTAAGAGATGGAAAGAAGTTAACTATTGATTTTAATAGTGATAAATCCCCACAGAATGCACCACTCACACACCAATTCTATTAATGAGAATATTATGGTAATTATGAAAATCAATACTGTAATCAAAATCCTACGGAGGATAGTATTTTAAAACAACCTTTAAAGTCAATGGACAAATTCAAAGAACAGGAAATCACAAAATTTTATGGAATCATGATAATTAGGGAACATTTATCCTCCACTATGAGGTATAGATATCACGTAAAATGGTGTGTGAATGCAACCTATGAAAATCTTATTGTATATTCTTTAATAAAATTTTATGTGATTATTACAATTTTTTATCTCTCAATAAATGAAATAAATAAATGACATTTGAAATATTCAATAAAATTATGTTAGTCTTTTAGTTTAAGGATGAACATTAAATTCCAATTAATATTTTATAAAATGTGAATTATCTTTTTGATGCATATATGATTTTATACAGATTTATTTTTGGAAATAATTTTGGTATTTAGATTTTTTAGGAGAATTAATTAGTTATTTAATTTATTCTAACATGAGGGTTAATTTGATCATGGAGTGATATGAGATCAAATCATTCAAATCATTGGGATTCAATTTCGGTCAGATATATTTGGAGGGATCCTTAATGTTAAATATTTACAAAATCGATAATGTTATAACATATTTTTTATTAATAAATTTTTCTGACCATTTTTGTCACTATAAGTATTTATTGGTAAAATAAATGACATATATATTTTACTATTCATTAAAATTTAAATTTAGTGTTTCAAGAATCAAAAATTATTCTTTAATATTCATTTATTCGAGTAATCTATGTTGTGTAATTTCATAAAAAATGATGAGATTAGTGAAAGAAATATATTGAGACATAATCTTGATTATGAAATGATAGATAAATTAAGATCCATTCAATACCACATCACGACATCTCAAAGTCCATAAAAATATAATTCTCACAATCATTAGTGTTATATAGAATTTCAATATAGTGAGAATGTTTTTTGAATTATTTTTTCACAGAAGAAGGTTTTAATAATTGTAAATAAATTAATGTTGATCCATTTGTATATTATCACATTAGATATTCTAGATCAAGTATGTATGATTAAATATCTCTTGGCACTTCCACCGAACATATCACAAATTCATGATGTGTTCCATGTAACCATCCTGGTAATGTACATACCAAATCCACCACATGTACAAAACTAATAGTTTGTACTAATAAAACATGGTCATTATAATTTGGATTCACCCTTAGAAAACTTGTATCAAAGATTTAGAGTGATATGGAACCAAACTACTCCCTCTCTGACCATTCTCTAAATATATCACAAATTTGATAATGTTACTTGGGAACTCAAGGAAGTAATGAAACTAATATATCCTCACTTATTTGAATCAGAGTGAAAAATTTTAAGGGACAAATTCCTTTTTTGTGTGGTAGAATGTAACTCTCAAATATTTAATGAAATATATTTTTTTGTATAGATATAATTTATTTGATAGCTTTCATTAGATGTAACACTATGATTAAACGAATGATGTTATATTATGAAAATGTTATTATGTGGATATTATAATAATGGAATTGAATTGGATGGTAATAATAGGTTTAAAAGGAGTATTAGATATATTAAAATATTATAAATAATAGAAATTTATGGAATAATTCTTATGAAATAAATATTATTTTTCAGAAATTTTAAATTATTGTTTAAAATTGAATTTCCTTAAAAATTATTTTTATTTACTTTTATTCTAGAATACATTTTTTATGTTTTTTTATTTTAGAGAAATTATATTACAAAATTAACTCTATTTCTGAAATCATCATACCAGAATTATATTAGGGTGAATTTTCATTGAATTTTGTAAAAATATTATTTTTCCAGTGAATAAGGAAAAATACTGAATTTTTTTTAAAACAATTTGTCCATTTCAGGCTGGTGAAAATTTAAATTTTTATTTTATAATGTTCTATAGAAAAATTTAATCTATTTTAGTTGAAATAATCATATTAATATTATTGATATTAATTTCATGTTTGAATGTTTTTATAATAAAATTATTCATAAACATTTTTTTGTCATTAAAAACTATTTTTTATAAGAAATATGTTTTTATATTAATAAATTAAATTAATAGAAAAATTGAAATGTTTTTATGATTCATTTATTTTATATTCATTCAAATTTAATAAACATTAAACTAATATTTTTTCTATATATTAGAAAAGAATATATCAATTTTTATTCTTAAAAATTTTATCATTGTAAAAGTAGTTTTCATCATGTTTTGAAAAATTAATATAAAAAATTATTTGGAACATCTATGAATTAAATTTTATAAAAAAAATATTCATTTTTTTATTATTATATTAAAATTCGGTGAGTACTTATTTTTTTTGATAATATGAATAATAACTATGGAAAATTTTAATACCTTAATAAATGGTAAAACGAGATAATCTAAGTTAATAGTGAGTGATAACACCATAATAATTTTTTAATAATTATTATTTCAGGAAGTAAATTAGAACCTAATAACCATAGGATCTAAATTATGTTGTTTAGTGGTCACATTTCAATGAAAATGACCAATATAATCTTTAATCAGGTAAAGTTAAAAGATGCCATTCAATTAGTTTTAAATATAACTTCTGTGTCCTAATAGAGAAAAAATTTATGAATAAATATATGTACTTATTTTGATAAAAATTAAATTAATTTTTTTGATATTAGTTTATTTATAATTTTTTATAATTATATAATGATATTACATACTTACGAAAAAATGATATAGTATTTCTAAAATTTATAAAAATATAATTAATAATTTTAAAAATATTTAAAGTAATAAAATGTGAGAGAATTATGTGTCCCATGATTTTTTCAATTAATATTACTTATTAGTGTTATTTTAAAGTATTATATTCTAATTAAAACTTTTTCTTTGTGTATAATCACTCAAATTAAAAAAATAGTGTCCAGATATAAAATAATGATTTTTTATAAAAGCTAAAATTTATTAAATTACTAATATTTCATAATAATATTTCAATAAAACTATGTGGATAATATTTAGTCTATTATTTAAGAAATTGCCAATATATAGGATATTTGGAACCATTATAATTGAAAATTAATTAAATATATTTTAATTTTTTAAGAGATTATCATATTGCCACTCCACAAAAATTTAAAAGGGAACCCCTCCTTTCACTCTGTCACACCACTTTGAGCATTATAAATTGACCAAAATCAAACAAGTAATCTTATAATCTCCCATATCCACATTATATAGGTTATTATATTCCCAAAAATTAAATCCTAGAGACCTTAAGAGGAGATCTAAATGAGTAATTTTAGAGACTAGATAATTGTCGTAATCAATATCATTCTTCATAATTGATATATAAAAAACCATAAATATATTTTATTCATAAATATATAATTAATTTAATATCTAAAATATAATTAAATATTAATATGATTATGAAGACTCCATTATTTTTCCTCATTTCATCAAATGGGAAGTGAAAATGTTTCCCATGTTTATGTACGTTATACCGTATGCACATAATGATAGAATTAATTTAGCATCATTTTATTTTATAGATGGGTATTATGATGGGTTTAATATTTATATAGGATAATTATGGGATAATAATAATTTTCTAATGTGAATATCATATCTACCTTTTTACATTCCAACCCAAGGGTAAAACAAAAATTTCAATCATGCATAGGTGTGAACAACAACCACAACAAAGCGATGTTATCATTTTTTTCATTTTTTATTTAATTTTATTATAATAAGGATGAATTTAATGAATATCTAATATATATATATATATATATTATATAATTTATTATAGAAAATAATTTATTTTTTAACACTTTCTCATTCAATCCGTCAAAAAAATTGAAAATAATGTTCATCCATACATAAAGCTTACCATATCCATGAACGATGTAATTCATTGGTCTATATATATCCTTTTTAAATAACACTATATAATTATATAACTAATATATATAACATTATCTATATTGTTTATCCATGTTAAAAATACATGTACCAAAACTTCTGAACTAGAAAATATATGAAAAATATAGTAGATATCACCTAGAACATTTATTCTAATAAAAAAGTATTAACAAATGAGTGATAAAATATTAAAATTAAATAATATATTATATCTTATATATGGTTGGGGTTTTGTTATATATTTAAAATAAATCAATATTTATTATAAATGGGGCTCTAAAATGTATGAATGAATCCAGACCAAAGGTAAAAAAATTTCGTCTCATTTTTATCTCTATGAGACACATAAAATATTCCAGACTAGTTTTTTTATATGGTCTATATAATACCCATTAATGTATTTTAGGATTATTTATATAAAAATTATTGGGATTTACATATCCATATATTGTTATATATTTTTTGTGGCATATGATTTAAAAGATACCAAAGTTGTAACCGTTTTATACTAAAATATATTTATTTATTAATATTATTTATGATTACATTTATGATAAAGTTATTTTATGATCTACTTCTCAATAAACTCATTAATTTTAAAATAATTTTTGTATTTAATTAAAATACATGTTTTCATTTAATTTTCATCATCCTAAGTACCAAAGACAATAAAAATAAAAGATTAAATAAAATCATCTTTATTTATACCATTGGTCAAGAAACATTGTTATTTCATGTACATGTTATAAAAATATGTTTAAAATAAGGATTTTAATATTATCCAATGATTATTTCAATTAATATCTACCCATGTATTAATTTTTATAATGTTTTTAACGTAAATCTTCTTTTCCTTTTATGAACAAGATTCATTTAGACTTTTTTCTAAAATGTGCGATGAATGTTTTCTTTTATCTTATACACCATGAATGTAATTTCACACCATCAAGATCGCTCAATGATTTTAAACATACATTATAATGACCAATGTTTTATTAAAAAAAATTTCCATACTAATTTTTAAATATGTTCATTATAAAAGATATTTGAAAAAAGAATGGTTATTTTCCTCAAGATATATATCAATGATCTTTTAACATAATTTTAATATAAGATAACATCATTGTATATCAATTATGATTTAATGTGGATAAGATCCCTTGATACCATTCTTACTCTTCATTTAACTGCTTAATGTTTTTATTGATGGGATTTTTATGAATCCCATTTATTTTCCATGGGTAATGGTATAGTTAATTGATGAAGTGTTTCTGAAACTCGTATTATTTTCCAGGGTTATAATGTGTGGATAAAATAAATGTTTAATGATTTGGTAGAACACATATGTTTTGTTTTATTTATGTAATGGAGGTAACATTATAAAAATGGATGGTGGATAAGTTATAAAAAATGAAAATGTTTGTGTTATAACCCAATAAGGTTGTTCCATTATAACTAAAGATTTTGGTTATGTTATAAACAATGATGGTGGTTTTGTTATAACCACGGACCACTGTCACATTGTAATTAATAACACGAGGGACCCATAACTCCCTACAATGCATTGTGTAAATATTGACATTTAATGATATAAACATGACTGGAATTGGGAGTTAAATTAGTTTAGTAAGAGAGTTTTTCCACTATTATTGTCATGGGAGTGAACCTTGACTTCTGTGATGGTTTAGGGATCGAACCAATTCCATTATAATTGTCCTGGAAATGATCCTTGACCACTAATGAAATGATTTTCAATGATTATATATATTCCAAATATTAAATGCTTGTGACAGTTTTACTCTCTCACAGATCAGGTTCATTGATTCATTATGATTAATTTATTATGAACTAAAATATATTATGTAATGATTCAAAATTATGATCTATGTTAAACATGTGATATTTTTTATATGTTTTTCTCATGTTCTCGTACTCTCATGATCATGTTATTCTGAATTGATCCTGGATATATTACTTTTTTATCCAAATAAAAAATGTTATATATCCAAAAAATATGCTTCTTTTCCCTAATTTATAATGAATGATAAGATATATGGTATGCCAGATAATAGTGCAACTTATGATGGTATTTTTGATAGATGATATAAATTTTTTATGAATCATTTGTTTCTGTGTCCAAGTCTCATAAGCCAATATACCTATACTATTCTAGTGTGCTGTTTATGTTAATTTAAGAATATTATTCTATTAAGATGTTACATCTATGTATTTAAAGTATCGGCTATTATATATTATAAATTTAATGTATTAATTTTTATTGCATCATTCATTTTGAGATTGGTCGGTCCACAATGACATAATAGTTTAAGTATAAAAACAATACTAAAATATCAAATTTCAATTGTTCCATCAGCTTGATACATTTTGAGTTATTTTTTGGACGTAAATATAGAAACAAATGATCTAAATAAGAATTAAAATAGTTAAAATTCATTGAATCATCCATGATAATCATGTTTTTTATAATAAAAAATGACTATGATAGTTTACATTATATTTCACTCTAATGATGGATATATTAACATTAACAGAAAAAATAAAGAAATTATATATTTTGAAATATTATATTATATTAGTAAATGATGTTTTATGAATATCTATGAAAGAATTAATTTTTTTAAAAAACCATATTACAGGTAGGAAGCGTAAAACAGCTTTGGTCACTGATATTTTTCAATTGAGTTTAAAAGATTGGAAAGCCCAAAAAAATTATTTTAGTTTTATAATAAATAATCATATAAATAGTTTAATATTTTATGATTAATTTTACATATTTCATATGTTGTTGAAAAGAGTATGAGAATAATTTAAATGGAATGACCTAGTAGTTTAAGAACATGTATTTTATCATAATAATGGATTATGAAAAAATGTTTGTTATATTTTAATGGTTAATATGTCTCCATTAATGGATCAGAAAGACTCATATAACATTTGAAATGAATTATTTATAAAAAATATGTTGAGTATTAAATTTTTTTTAAACAAATAATCAAAAAAAGAGGATTGGAAACCCATACATTTCTCTTTGAGTTTCCAGGTTTGGATTGAGTCACAAGGCTTATATGAAGGGTCATTTACCCATATAAATCCCTAGAAACCTGTTTTAGGATGTTTATAAGGGTATTTCAAAAAATATAGAGATTAAAATAAACATTATATGTGTTTTGTAATGGACAAATTGTGTCCCCTTCTAGAAGTGAAATTTTATGTTATTATCATGAATATTTTGTATTTTATGGTTAAAAAGAAATTTCAAAATCTAATGTGGGTCATAAATAGGAAATATAGGATTTTATAAAACATTTACGAGCCCCACTTAACAAAAGATATGGTTTTTTGTTTTTTGTGGATTTAAATATTTTTCCAATCATTAAGTACAATTTAAATTCATTTTCAGGGTATTTCGATAAAATTAAGATATATAGATAACTATGGAATTCAAATTGAAACATTTAAATAATTTAATAATGATTATTTTTTTCTAAAATTATTTAAAGGACATAATTAATAAATATTTTATCTCATTAAGTATTTTAAATCAATTATTTTTTATGTTTCTATTATTTTCACACGATTTGGATCAATATAGTGTATGAGTTTTAAATAATTATACCATTATTTAATTCTAAAATGAAATTAAGAATGAAAAATAAATAATATTATTAAGAATAATTATCTTATAAAACCATTAGTATTATTATGAATTTTTATATATGTCATGATAACAATTTTAAAATACGAATTTTGACTTTATTACCTTGTGTAAGTAGTTGGTAATCATTCACATACTTAACTAGTTATATTATTTTCAAATATATTAATATACATAAAACTAATTTATTAGTCATCATATTTATCTTTAATATATATCTAATCCTTGTCTCATATTACATATTTTCTCAAAGACACCATTTAATACATTTTTTATACTATACAATATCTATATTTGCACCATTAAATGTTTCCATTTTTATCATTAAATAAATAATAATTAATAATAATTGAATAACATTTATATGATATTTTGAGAATATAAACATATAATATACATGTAAAAGGTTTAAGTAATGTCTTATATCATTTCAAATTAAAATGTAATAATAAAAAATAAAATCCCTCATTAATTTAAAATCTAATTTTAAAAGAATTAAAATTATAATATACCACTCAACATGTTATAAAACAGAATATTTAAAACAAATACATCACCTAAGATATCATGAGACATTGATTTAATGTCGTTACACTTCCCCATATGCTGTCTAAAATCACCACATTATCACACATACACAAATTAGTAATGATTTCACACTAAAATCATTAATAAACACTCTATGGATTCTTACTGAAAATCCAGCGTAACCCTTATGCATGTTGGGATTCCATAAATAAAACAAATATAAAACATAAATTAATGTTATTATAGTGATGAAAAAAGAAATTGACAATGATAACCATCACATTAGATAAATAACATGTGATAAATACTATAACATACACAAATATTATCAAAAGGGGATAATAGGTTGACAAGGTAATTACACAAAAATTAGAAGAACAAAAATGAAACCAATCACAAAAACTATAGATCAATTTCATGTTCCCAATGGTCCCCCTCAACATCCATAACATACTAACATTTAAATTAACCTTGTTATCAATAGAAATAGGTTAACTTGGCCACCTTTAAAAGTAACACAAAAACTACATTCACTTGTTAGTTTACACAAGATATGAGTGAATCCAGACCCTATAAGACCCCACTACGGTGTCTGTTCAATTCCATTAAAAAGAAATTTCATTTATTCTATTTGAAATTAGATTAAAAAAATTTATTTTCTTACAAGTAATTACATAAAAACATCATGTCCTGAATCATTTTAATATTATTAATATATATATAATTTCATTATAATTCATTATTAAATAACTTATGAAATTAAAATATAAATCCAAATCATTTTTCAAACTCAACCGTTCATAAAAAGAGGGAATAAAACTAAATCCATTTTGTCATTTGTTAAATACCCATCCAAATAAATTTTTGTAACATTTTAGTTAAACATATCATATTACAAATATAGGATATAAATCCTAGTGATCTCACTTAATAAAATAAACACGTATAAAAAGCACATATTTATGAAACCCAAGTCAGTTTAACTATGTGAAATAAATAACATGACAAATGATTCCCTATATGTTATAAAATATGAACACTAGGTTTCATTGGAAACATACTATATCATATGGTGAGATGTTCCTTTAAAGAAAATAACTTGAGACATAATATAGACTTATATTACATTTAAATAACCCTATTCCACAATAATAGCACACATTGATCTCATCTGATTGACACTTCTGCCCTATCCCTGGCATTTTTCACAACTAAGGGGAAACTATAATCCAGTGAACTAACTATTGTAGCATAAATATAGACCTATCTATTAGCCCTTCCTATTCATGAAAACAATAAAAATGATGTGGTCTAATAACTAGATCAAATTTTCAATAATTCAATCATTAATAATTAAAAATATAATCTTACCTCCAACTCCCTCACATAAAATAACAAAATTTTATTCTTTAAAATATTTTAATAACATGTCCACTTTGGGGGTTAGAATCCATAAAAATAATAATTACCATCGGGGAACATAGAGGGTCATACACAAATACCCCAATAAAATATCATTACAAGGATCCAAATGAATCATTACTAAATAAAACATAAAAAACCAAAGCATCTCCAACATTATATATCCCACATTAAATAATTATTTCCATGAAACTACTAGAATTCACATTTTAAATCAATTAAAACCAAGCCCATACATCATTTTAAACAACATTAGAAATCAAAACATTTCAATATATTTAATGAAGTCAGTCAAAATCCACATTTTTACTCGATTCCTGTACCAAAAAGGGTCAAAACCATTAAACATTTCATTTTATATAAAATGTACACTATTAAAATTTTATCAAACACTCAGAACTAACCACCACATTGAAAACAAGAAAACTAATTAAATACCCTTTATGCCAAGTGTGATCCCACTTGAAAATATTTGTGAAACCATTATACTTATAAAATATGGATATAATTTAAAAAAAGGGATATAAAAGCACTGAGTATCAAATGAAATACCATAAATTGTAAGAAAAACCTCTTATATCTAATCTAGTAAAACGATTTCTCTACATGTCACCTTCAATGGTGATTATCGAACTACAAAAGGGTAATCCCTCCAAAAAACCCTATATAACCAATTACCCATGATAATATTTTTTTGAGACCCTAATTCCAACCAAAACAACAATTATACATCCACAATAATTTATCCAATATTATTTAATGAATTTAAATTCAAATTTACAAGTCAATATGTTCTGAACAAGTCAATTTCATCATTCCACGTCACATGGGTTAGCCTGTGTCATGGCCCAAATGATGTTCCTGACTCGCACATGCTATTGAAAATAACTCTGGTATCATAGTTACATAAATTAGGCTTGATTTCACTAAAAAATAATTAATAATCACAACATTTTTTATTATCTAAAATCCAACATAACCCATTAATATGGTGATATTTCAGGTGTAGAATAAAAAATTCATTTTTTTTTGAGTAAACATAGTAAGAAAAAAAAATGTAGACAATAAATCACAACCTAACATAAAAAGAACCTAATCATAGAAATAATATATCATATAGAAAAGGGATTAGATAGGGAATACTAGGTCAACAAGGTTGATGCATGAATACCCCAAGAATTTAAAAAATCATGCCTAACACTACTGATCAACTACAACTAAACCACTGTCACTTAGCAGTTCCCTAGCGAACTACCATCAAAATTACATGAATTTTAGAAAAAATAGATCAATCTTGGAACCTAAAGTATAAATAGGAAAATAATATACACCCATGGGTGTATGAATGTTGTGAATGAAACAGAGCATAGTTGGATCCCCAAAGGAGATCATATAATTCACCTAAAATGAAATTTTGATTTATGATAGTTTTAATAAAATTTATAAAAATTGGTTTTTTCATAAGTCATAACATTAAAAAAATAATCATTTCATGAATAATTTGGATAAAATAATGATATATATTTATCTACTTTAAAATCAATAATAAAATCCTATCTGAATTTCATTAAATAATATATATTATTTTTTACCTTCAAAATTTCATAAAAACATGAAACAAATCACTTTATCCGTATAGAGATATTCATCTCGATAAAATATTGGAATGACCTATTAAAACAAGTTATGTTGATTTAATACAACCCAAATCAATGTGGTTCCACTTAATCAATGAAAAAAGAGGTAAACATTAAACAATTGTAAAACATATATAAGGAAAACTAGTGACTCTAAGATAACATGATACATGAGTACCATTTATAAAAAAATTAATATAAATAATGATTCATGGGAAACACACTAGGCCCTTAGGTTATATGGTCCTAGACATATTATAAAACATTTCTAACTACTCGCCTACATTGGGTCTAAATTAAAATAACCTACCTGACTAGCCCACTTCAGCATCACCATAGTTACACATCCCCTCTATCTCTAGCCTAACAAAAAACTAGGTTGACACAAGATTCATGTGAACCAACAATTTTATAATAAATCTAGATCACTCTCGTATTACAGTGCTCCCATGAAAACCGTCATCATGAGGTGAATAAAAATTTCATGGTAAAAATTTCAAATAACAATAATTATTAATATCATATCACATAAATTACCTTATAAGAGGAAACCACTTTTTCAAAATTCATAATTTTTAATAACACATCTTCTACTGTGAATACAAATCATATCAAGCATAATTTATAATGGTTTTAAAAAGAGGGTCATACACAAACACACAGACACTATATATATATATATTAATATCATAATACGGTTAAAAACGTGGATTTATAAAATTGGGCTCAGTATTTCATTTCATTTACACTAATCCAAATCCCCCTAAAAACCCTTATTTGATATCAACATCTGATAAATGCATTTGATATAATTTAAAACATAAACACTTCTTTATTATAAAAAATTTGACCAATCAAAAAATACCACGAATATTAAAAAATTCCATGAAAATCTAAATTGTCACTAATTTCAAGACTGAATGACGGTCAAAAACATTAAACCTCACATTTAATTTAAAATAAATGCACACATATTATTCACAAAAACTCTTTTGTTAACACCACATTAAAAACATAAAAATACATAATAACCAATTATTGAAAGTGCAAAAACACTTGAAAACATTGTTAATATCCATTACATATATCACATATTAAATAAATTTTCATAAATAATGGATTTAAAATATTTAGAATCAAATGAATTTCTAAATGAAGAAGATCACAAAACATCTACCTCAAATCATGTAAAATGATATCATAATGAGTTTTCTTTTTCAATTGATATTGTCAAACTGGGTAAAGAAGACCTCTAAAAATCCTTGAAAATCCATGACCCTAATAATAGATTCATTCTAAACCCTAATTCAAAAATACATGGATATTAGGGTTACCGAGAGTAAGGAAATCGAAGGAATATATGGGATGATCGAAGAAGAAAATAAGAACCCATGATTATGTGGGATTTAACTTGTTAAATGTTATTGAATCCAATAGAGGGAGGCTTTGAATTGAATAAGAAGGTGTTGAGAGATCCCAAGGTATTACTTCCCTATTTGTCAAAAGATAGGGAGGGGGAGACAGATATACCGGGGGAGGGTGGGAGGGAATGTGGTTAGAGAGAGGGAGAGAGAGTGGGGAAGAGGGGTGGTAGAGGTAGAGGGAATGAGAGAGAGGGAAATGGGGGTTAAACACTTAATATCATTGATGTAATGGAAAAAATAAAATTTTAAGATAACTATAAGACTAGGATGGAGTATTTCCCTAGACAACATGTTGCAACACAATTATTACTAGTATAATATATGTTATGAAACTCCAACCTAAAACATGATTTACTTCTATAGAATTCCTCAATTATGTATCTATAATGACCCATATAATAATGGTTCTTAAATATTGGAGTAAAAATTAACTTATCATCAAGTGGTATGAGTTTTCAGAGAACTAGGTGTTTGAATGGTATATTTATGATTTAATAACCATTAAGAAGTAATTTTAGACTTAAATGGAATCAATGTGAGTTAGTCAGCGATTGGTAGAAGGTAAGGGGGTCGGTTGGGCTAGTAGAGCTACAAAAGTACCATAATCTTGATGATATACTCCACGATAATACTTGTGGGATGGAAAGAAATACAATCATTCCTAGAGGACTCATCATCCATCTAGTGAGGCAATATGTAGGCCTTATTCTAATTAGGGCTTACTATTCATATAGAGAGACTAAACAATGTGGATATGAGGCATGCTAGTTTAAATTTGATGAAAAATATTATGTTTTTTATTCTCTAATCCCACATAAATTAATGTACACTCAACTTAATTTTATGGGATAAATTTATCCTTTAAATCTCTTATTCCTTCATCCAAGAGTTCTCCTTGATCTAATGTTGATCTAGACTCCATGCTTTTTTTGATCAAGTTAAAATCCTATATTATTATTTTATCTTGTAATGTATATTTCTCTTATAATGGTAGTTCATTTTTCGACTCATCATGGATGAATTTTCATTACAGGTCTTATCTCATATGATACTTGGATGCCTCAATTCTCCTTGGATCTAATGTCACTTGGTTATCTTGGTCACTAATTGATTATTGGTGTGATCTTACATAAATAACATGTTGATAATTCCATCAAATATTCATATAATTGTCCAAGAACTATTATGTTTTGGATCTCAATGGATATAGGATGTCTCATGATAATCAATGCATACTATTGACTATTTTTGGATGAATTCATGTCCCTTGATGATTTTTCCCTTTTTTTGGTCAATTTTATTGAATAGTATATCCTAAAATGAAATTGATTTGGGTATTTTTCTCATATTATTAGTATGATATTACCAAAATTAAATCAAACTATATTGTACTACATTTCGATGATGGTACATAACACTGTTGATTTTCATGAAAAGGTTACAATTTAAATATATTAAATTGGCCTATTTCTTATGTCCACATGATATGGACTCTTCCCACAATGATGTTGGAAGTGCAACATAGACCATCCATTTGGAGCTATCCCCTATTCAGATTCAACGGTGATATTTGAAACTCAGGATGATCGATGGAGGTTGAATGCACTTCGATGAGTTAAACTATGCTACTCATCCTTTCTTGGATGGGAGATAACTTTATTGAGGTAGGTGGTTCCATGTACATGATAATAAAGTATAATTTTCTTTCATTTTCATTTGGGGTGCCTTTACTACACCATTGGGTATTTAACCTAGACATTTAGGTTACACATGAAAAAATGGAACATGCAATATAATTTTTTTTATTTATTATCATAATCAATTAAATTTAGTAAACTAGTTCCATGATTAGCTAGTTAATAAACTCCATTTCTTAAAAAATAATGTGAATATTCAAAATTAATTATAAAGGTTCCAAGGGGTATATTTTATGTTTTTTAGTGTTTTGATTAGTAGCCTCAAATATTTTTGGTATGACTAGTTATGTATTTCTAATCCACTATTACTTGGAAACCTATTTTGATGTCAGATTACATTATGTATGTGTGTATCCCATGAGAATTATACCTGATTTATTGAATGTGGTGTTTATATGTATCCATATGAAACATATATTTGATGTTCATCACATTTATATTTGTTTTCTTATGTAGTCTCAGTATGACGAGGTGTTTAATCTTTAATCATGTGTCCTTGTATATCACATAAATTTCCATGTCCATTGAATTGTTTGTAGAGGTGTACCCTTTAAATTGGAACAATGTAGTCTAAATTTCCATAGAAGTGGGTGTGGCTATGCCTATATAAGGTTAAAAAAATATTATTTTTTGGCAAATATTATGTAGTATAAAATTTCATAATGGAGTAAATGCCAATCCATACATAGAGATGTGCATAAATGACTCGATGAATGATTGACATGTAGTGTGGAATTCCCTAGAGCCTTATGATTATATCAATTATGTGACATCCATAAAATTGTGTTTTTATATCATTGTAGAATGACTTTTATATTTGATAAATTTGTTGGCCTTATTGAAAAAAACATAAAATTCATTCTATAATGGTTCTGAAATATGTAGATATTTTGTCCCTAATGAGGAAAGAGCTACTCATATTATTGGGTTCTCTCTTTGTCATTTTTCATGTTTATTTATTGTCATTCATTTTGTAATTTATTTTGGTTTCACAACTTCATTGTATTTATTATCAAATTTATGTATACTTCATTTACTAGTCTTGTATGGAACTAAATTGGATGTTTCTTACTGAGTTGAACTTACAATCTACTCAGTTGTCTATCGCACTAGGGTACCAAGGGAAATCGACACCTATTTTATTTACATGTCTATTGATGATTGGGATTGATCATTGGGTATTATTTTCATGATTAGTCTAAAGACCAAGATGTGGTGAGTCTTGGAGTTACAATTCCTCTTTACATTGATTATTTTCAATAATTTATTTGGTCATCTTGGTGGGCATCAATGAATTGTTTCCAGTTGCGACTATTGTGTTTGTTATTTCTAAATTAATTCCAAATATATTTATGATTAAGGTTTTTTCTTACTTTTATTGTATACTATTTGGTTTTTTTTTTTTTGATTTATGTTATTGAGGTTATAGTCTCCCAGTATTTCTATTTTATACATTCAATGTTACTTGTAGGCATTAGTAATTGTGAAGGTTCTTGACATCATGTTGTATTCCTACTCATGCCCATTTTTTCGGTTTATGATTCTAAAAAATGGTATTAGATCCTAGGTTCTCTGAATTTATATATTTTTGGAATTTAGTAGATAGACGACATAGAAATTTGTTGAAGCTTATGATTAAACATGATCTGGTGCATCCTGAACACCTTTCTTTTGGGAAGTCTAAGTTACAAGTGTATAGGATAGATATTCATGGATTATATTTTGGTGAAAATATTTTTAACCTAATGTGATTTACTTGGATTTTGATGTTTTAATTTCCTAAGGATATGAATTTTGTATGTACTATCAAGAGGTTACTCATGTATCATATTCATCACATAGGATCCACATGACGTAATTGTTTCTTGTATATGAATGTACTGATGAAGGTGGACTTTAATATTATAGTATCGAAAACCTATATCATGTTTTCACATATGATTTATTGATGATATTCTATTCATATGAGTCCTTATGTGTTTCTATTTATTATAGTGGGTCATGTGATATTATGGTGTGGTAAACCATAGAAATGACAATGATAGATTTGATTATATGAATGATAAAGGAAATGATGATTAAGTCCTTCTTTTGACTTGTGGTGTAGTGTTCTTGATAGGTCATTGTATGACATTAATTAGAATTATATATGACCATATGTGTGTAGTTCTTAGACTGATCCAGTAAATTAAGGTGTCTATGGTTACCTAAGTGCAATTATTTATCTCGTACTATGTGATATCAGGATAAACAGATTTGGGTAACATTTTCATCAACATAGATTGTCTATGATTGAATATATCATGTAATTACTGTAGATATAGACCTTAATGTCATTCCATGGCTTTGGTTATTTGATAACCTTGTGTTGTTTTTAAGACCTTGTGGGAATATATATATATAACAATGGTCATTGAGAATTCATCCCCATACGATGGATGGGTGTAACTTGAATGAGGAGATTACTTTTGAAATAATAGTTATGTTTAATTACATAGGTATGGTTTTAATTAATGAAATTCCTTACATATGTGAATATCCACTGAATGGACTAATGGAATGTTTTTAATGTTTTTTAGCATAATATTATTGATCACCTATAGTCCCATTAACTAGGATATAAAGTTAGGTTTAGGGAAATGGGATGATTAGGGAATTTAGGGTATAATCTTGTGCTATCTTGATGGTATGTTTGGAATATAACTTCAATAGAATTATAAATAAAAATCCTAGGTCATTGGACATAAGAGATGTTGGAACCATGGTCTTCTATGCATGAATTGGAGTATGGTTTGTGTTTGTTGACAATAATCAGTGGAAGTTCAGAATGTGAACTAGCAAAGTGATCATACAGTTCGAGCTGACAACAGTATTGAAGGTGGCACCGTTTCCCAGTGTTTGCCAAATTTTTGGGCATCAAAATTGAAAAATGATTACAGGGATTGTTGGTAAAATGAGGTGCGCGCAAAGAGGAAGTGGTGCGTGAAAAAGAAGGGTTGTGCCTGAAAAATTGGACTTGGGTGCGAAAGAGAGAGGGATTCGTGAAATAGTGGATCGAGGTTTTTCACACAAATAGTGTTTTGGAATCAGAATGTCAAAAAACTGCAAAGGCATGGGTTGCGCAAAATATCTGATGATGTGCACGAAAAACGATATTGGCACGAAAGATTACGCACCAGATGAGAAGTTTTATCCGCCACAGAGGATTTTTTGCATGGGGGTCTCAGACGCTTATAAATATGAGGTGACCCCCTTCATTCTGTACGGTTGAAGACTTAGAGAAGATTAGAGGTCTGATGCATGAAAAAAGGATCGCGTAAAGGGCTTGCACGAAATATTCTGGATTGCACGGAAAATTACGGGATGCGTGAAAAAGGGAGAGTTGTGCGTAAATATTGGGGTTGCGTGTAAAGATTCAGTTGCGTGAAAACGGGTGTTGTGGGGCGAAATATTTTTTCCCGCGAAAAAGGAAATTTTGCATGCAATAGGAAGATTTTGCGCACAAAGGGTTGGTGTTGTGCGCAATAGGATGGTTTAGTGCACAAAGGGTTGGTGTTGTGTGCAATTGTCAGTGAAGCTTTTCTGCACGTTATGGTTATCCGCTTCAGTGGTTCTGTGCATTCTTGTGCATCAATTTCAGACATGGATGTAAGAAGAGTCTCATGCTATGTAGAGACAAAGACTTCAATGAAAATCTATTGAAGATACCTTCACGTCTATATACTGAGTGGGACTTCACCAAAGGCAGTGATCTAGGGGGAATCAACGGGAGTGACCTGAGGGACGCAGTGAGCTATCCCTGAACTTTTGTAAAGGTCGTGAGCCTGGGACAAAGTGATTGTGCCCAAACCTTAGTAATCTACAGCTAGTGAAGCATATTGGATTTTGGTATTACTGACAACCTGTTGGTGTATGCTCCTTGGACGTAGACCGTAGTGGTGAACCAAGTAAAAAATTTTGTGTTATATTTATGCATGTGAATTTTTTCTTTATAATCATTTTCATCATATAGGTTTAACCAGTTCTTACCAATTTGGTAATAAGATCCTTCACATTAAAAGAAAAAGTTGTCACCCTGATTCACCCCTCCCCTCTCAGGGTGTCTTGGGGTCCTACAAGAGATTCATATAGTCAGTGTATTGTGATTGGCATAAATGGAAACATGTTTATCAATGGGCGTGTTACAAATCATGGCCACCCTGGGTAATATTTTCTAACGAGGATTGATAAGATTTCTCATGTTGGTGGTGTTAATTCATTGTTGTGTGGATAGATGAAGGTGTATTTCAATCTCACTCAGAGATCTATGACTCATGGCGTAACAAATCAGAAATGGGAAACATGTGTTATTGTCAAGTCTCATTGGAAAATATTTTTTTTGTGTGAATTCATGATGTGGATGTATTAGGATGATTGATTTGGTGGAAGGAGGGTGGCGAACATCCCATTGAGAATTTTTAGGTACTGTGGGTGAACATAATTGAGATAGTGATTATTGGTTAACATCAAATTAGGTTAAGGGTAACCCTTTCTAAGGGTAATAGTTTTGTTTAGAATGATACTCATATGGATATGAATCCAAGAGTTTTTTATGAGGGTAAATTACATTATGTTATATGATTTCATAAGTTTTCATTAGGATGATATCGTTCATTTAAAATAAGGTTTTATTCTCTGATAATATCCTGATTCATTTTAGTATCCTATATGAGGGAATGATACATATATGGTCAATGAAATGTTACCCAAATCTAGTATACTGAAGGATTTTATTAACATAAAGGGTGGGTAAGTAGATAGAGTGAACTACATTATAACAATCCATGTGTGTGCAGTGGTTGGTGAATTATATTAAAATAGGATATGATGTGATATTCATGGTTAGTAATTGAATTCAATGAGAGACTAGTTTGGGGAATTTTCAAACAATGTAAGTGCTATTTAAAAATTCTATGGATACTCATTTTGTGGGTTGTATCGACATGGTTATTTTTGAATTGAATATTTTCTGGGAAGGGTAGTCGTCTTTTTTAAAACTGGCCATTGAACGATCATGGTGACCCCAAATGTCTGACATGCATTAGACCTGAGTTTCTCTTTTGTAGAAGTGGAATTTTGATGTTTTATTTAGATATAGATATAGATAGAGACTACATTTATGATTTCTTCTGGGGTAATTATAGAAAAATCAGATTGATTCATACTATTGGTTTGATCAAGCACAGTTGAGAGCTTTGTGGCTAGTGAGTGTGGTTGGTGAATCAATGAAATAAAATTCCTAAAAGGATAGCTCAGAATTTGTTTAGGATGTTTCACTAATATAATATTTATCTAGGGATTTAAGGAAACATTATTGGTGGATGTTGTGTGTGTTTATCATTTACGATGGGTAAATTTTTAGGTATTTTTCATGATGTGAACAAACTATTATTCCCCGATAATGTAGAATATGGTGGATTGGAACCTCATCAATATTTTAATATTGGAAAAAAATACGTTTTTCATGGATTAATCCTAAACATATTGAATTTTTAGTTTGTCAATGAAATTTTTTGTGGATAGAGACTCTTTGGTTTCTCTCAAAACATTTATATAAACATTAACACATGATTTTTATTTATCTGAGTTCGACAAAACTTAAATTCAGTATTAATATTATTGGTTAATAGATATACTACTATATATGGTGATTATTATGGTTGGAAGGACTGTTATGATTTATAAGGAATCAAATTAAGACACCATAGAATATAGAGTTATATTGATTGAATTATTATGGTCTTGGTGTAAGATAGAATTGATATTTTGGATTTTCTTTATATGTCTATTTGTGGA
Organism: Viscum album; assembly: GCA_963277665.1. Classification (NCBI taxonomy): domain Eukaryota; kingdom Viridiplantae; phylum Streptophyta; class Magnoliopsida; order Santalales; family Viscaceae; genus Viscum; species Viscum album. Next base: position 1,421,583,705 of record OY728141.1, on the reverse strand, counting down.
GTCACACAATAGTTGTATGATAGCGGTTTAGCATGATAATTCCCCCTAATAGGTGTGTTGGATATCAGGGATGAAATTTGGAGGAAAGCTTATGTATGAAAAATCAAGGATGATTAGATGGTGTGATTCATATGGTACCATATCTTCTTGAGGAGCAGAAGTGAAATGTGGTAGATATTTTAATGAACTGCATCTTTAAGGGTCTTAAACATTGGAGGGAATTTGAAATTTTTATCATGTGGATGGATCGTTCAGAACACCATGTGATTAACTAGAATGATAATTCTTTATCAACTTTACCTATTAATTTTTGACGTTAATGGAGGTCTAGAGGGTGTCTCAGAGCTTGGAAGAAGGCTTCAGTCATAGCCAGACTAGTCGGGCTGCAGTAGTATTTCAAACTAGCTGGTGGGGTGGGAAGAATCCCTTGTTACCAAGTTAGGTTCAATGGATAGATTGTGAGACTTCACAAAATGGAAGGTTAATTAAGCCACATTCTTTATGACCAACATTGATCACCATCCAGTTTGATAGCATGCACCTTGTAGCCATAGGAGTGTGCTAATAAGCTATCAATAGAGAATGTTACAGTCTTTTTAGCCCTGAAGGCTCCATCAATTTTACCTCCCTTGGATAGATTTTATAGAATATAATTGTTCATTCTCTATCTTCCTCCTACATCAATGATATATCCTTGATATATATTAGATCTTGTAACATCCCCAGTTTTTTAGTTGGGTGGAAAACCACACCAGATTTGAAATTTTAAAGTGGTTTTGATGCCACTTTTTTTCATTGATCAGAACTCAACTCTGAGAATTATTTTGGATCTGTATCATGTTTGTTGGATTGTTTTAGAGGCTTGGAGAGTTTATGAGGTAGTTTAAAATCATTTCAAGGGGCATTAGAGTCCAAATAACATGCTTTGGTGTTGTAGTATAGGGCGCATGGTTTTTGGTAAACAGTGTGTCCCCTTATAGGTAATCGTGTGGTTTATTTTTGTACTATCTCTTGGTATGGCTAAACCATTCGATGTTGTATCTTTAACATCGAAGGGGTTCTGTAGTAATTTAAGAGGTCTCTAAAATATTTTCTCATATTTAGAGAAAACAGTTCTTAATTATACATGGGTAATCCCATAGAGGCAGTACCTCAGGATTGTAGCCCGCAAGACTTGTACACAGTTTGAAAAATAATGCGAAGTAATCATATGAACCTTTCTAGGTACTTTTGTTTATTTTTTTCCTTATATTACTTTTTTACTTTTCTCTCATCTCTCCACTTATTTATCATTGTTCACAAGAACATAAAAGGTGAAACCTTCCTTTTGATCCTCTAGTGGAAATTGATCTGTCTCTCTCATTCTAGATCATTTTATTGATCAATTATAGGGTATGCAAGAGTAGCAGTAAGGCAAACCCCATTCATCCTTCCCATTCCTTTTTCATTCACCAAATGGACTTCTATTTCCATCGGATCCAAATTTAGTGTTTCTAATAGAAACTAAGATATATGTCTATCTTCTTTTAATTGGATCTTGATATTGGGCATGCCTATATCTATGAATTTATGTTATGTGGTGGATACTTTTTTTTATTTTTGTGGACAATCAAGGGATGGGGATTTTTAGTGAACTGATTGGTTTTGAGTTAGTCCCATGTTTCTACCTATTAAATTCACTCTATTCCATGTGGGATGTCGATGGGCATTCATAAACCTTGGTTATGCGAGAATGATCTGGTTAGAGGTCGTTGCTCCTTGGGTTGTTTATCCATGGGTGTTTAATTTAATTAATTTCTTTTAAACTAAATTGAGTTTTTATTCATTTATGAGGAATTCAAGACAACCAAATTAAATTCAGATAATTTTTTAAGTTGTAAAATTTAATCATTAAATTTGAAATGCTTGTTTAAAGTGTTATGTTTAAATTATATATATGTAATTGTTTGAATTTCCTGATATGGGACAAAGGAGAAATGATGGGTGTGGCCTGAGGTAAAATTTGCATGGAATGGGCCTTAGGATTGGGCATCATAGACGTAAGATTAAGGTGATGAGGCCCTAATGATTGTAGTGGCACATGATATTGGGATGTAATGGCCCTCAGTTTCGGATAGCATGGTCTCAGGGGCATGAGGTGTAGTTGGTGTGGATTAGTTTCATTCTTTTTGTGACTTCTTCTCACCTAGGATGGCCAAAGCATCGATTAAGTCATCTGCACACTATAGGACTCTATGATGAGGTTCTTTTTACTACTTTTGTGGGTAGAGGCCCTCGATAGTTGCATCTTATGTATTTAGGGTTTGGGGTTATTTGGTAGAAATTCACATAGATGGTGAAGAGACTTGGTTGATAGGAATAAGGCAATCTATTTGGTGGATGAGGATCTCTATGTTTGAGTTAGTGGGATAAGAAATTTATTTGAGTATAGACATCGATATTCCTTTGGGTTTCATCCATGGTATTATATGAGATTTCGAGTAGTATATCATGGGGCCAGGAAATTATTATTTAGTTTTTCCATCGGGCATCGGTTATATTGAGACATGAGGTTTAAGGTGGAACATGATTCTAGGTTACATTATTAAGGAGGAACCTGAGGGTTCACATGGACTTTATGACTATAGGTTTACCATGGCCTGTGGGCCAATGACACTATTCACTTTGGATATTTTGAGGTTTCTCGAGGAAGAAGATTGATTTATGGTGGATGTTGAGAACCAGTAAAGCATTTTTTGTTTATTCCATCTTAGATTTAACTTTTATTTATTATTTCACACCAACTTAAACTCCAATTCTTGGTACACACCAATGGGTTGTATCCTACTAAGATTCATCTCACACCGTGTATAGGTCCATCAGCACATTTATAGACTTTATGAATTTATGTCCAGGTAAAGGACTAGCCACTAGACTTAGATCTTACAAGCGGTTTTCATGGAGTTGGCATGGACCTTGAGTTCATGCCTTTCAAGAGTTTCTATTTTACATTCATTTCGGTAATAGTGTTCTTTTTTAATATATAGAAATTGCGGTCCCCCATGGGAATTACCTTGTGTATATTGACATGCATGTCCTATATTTTTAAATTCGCGTTTTCTATATCTATTTTTATATTAGCTACAACTGATGTTTGCCCTTCTAATTTGTTTTCATCCAAATTTTTCTTCTATTTATCCTTTTCTATTTCTATTTATATGATATCATTGTGCCTCAGCTTTTCAGGTCTAGTTCAAGTGTCATGGGTCTTATTTCTAATGCATTTTACATTCTTATACTCAAACCAGTTTTTTATCTATCCCCACATGGTATAGTCTCTCCAAATTATGGAATAACACCATCACTTTTAATTGGTATCCTTTACCATTCTGGGATGGATATGGCTAGTGTAACATGTCCTGACAGCTCTATTCAGGTGGTTGTTCGATTTGGGGTTGATACAAGTGGTATTAGAGGAGTTTATTTTACATATTTTCTTAGTATTACTATTTTATTTATGCTAGACTGAAGTTTAGGATGTGGTTGGAACTGGTTTACAAACTCATTCTTGGGTGCATGACGCCCAATGTATGAGGGATGGATTTGAGTATCCATGGTTGGAAATTGTTGGTTGTCATTTTCATAGATTATAGTTCATATGATTTCCACCTAAATGTGTCACATGGAATGTAATGTTATTAGTTGTGATATGTGGTACTTCACCTGATAAGGTAATGGTGGAGAATATGGACCCTTGGTACGATATGGAAAGTGGTTTGTGATTCTTGTGTTTCTATGTATTTTGATTGGAACATTTTAAGGTATTTTAATTTTATATTTTCATGTATGGTTTGTAACATCATCAAACCATGTGATAAATACCAATGGATTGGGCGACTTAGACATCGTTTTGAGGTAATGATTGTTGTCAAGACAGGCATGTCCCCTATTTATATTGATACATGGCTCTATTGGGGGTAGGTTAGGAGGAAATGAGGGTAGGATATAGTGGGGCTGGGTTACAATATAGATGAGTAGGTTTAGTTGTTGTGCACTCCCTTTTTTACTTCATTCCCTATCTACATAATATATATTATTATATATATGGGTTGTCCAAACATTTATGGTATTCACTGAGTTCCTCCTAGAAGTCTCAGATGAATCTCTAGGTGGGTTATGATACAGTGTCGTAGGAGCACAGACTAGTTTAGACAACTTAGGGTTAGACAGACTATGAGCTGTAGTTAAAGGCTCAGGTTTAGGATCTAGTATAGGTAGGGAACCATCCATAATTTTTAGTATTTTTGTCATGTATTATGGAGCATCTTCGATCGAGCTTGGTACATATCTTGTAGGGAATTGACATTGGTGCTCAAGGAGTAGATGTCTCTATATATTGCGTTGAATGGGATTTCCAGTTGCACCGCCCACTGTGTTATTAGAGAGAGGGTGGAATGCAGGTGGATGAGAATTTGATAAAGATCAAGAAAATGATCTTCAAGCAGCATGAGATGCCTCCATGGTGAAGGGTCAAGCCGGTGATGTACATGTTCAAGGGGCCAACTAAAAATTGGTGGGATGTGAACGTTAATGATGGAGCACACGAGGGACTGGCCAAGAAGAACTTTGTGGCTATATTTTTTGATCTCTTTTTCCCAGATATGTTGAGGGTGCAAAGAGATTGGGAGTTCTTGAGTCTTCCATAGGGTGACATGTCCATCAATGAAAATGCATCTACCTTCACCAAATTTTCTTGAATCACACCTGGTATGTTAATAAATGGTTCCTCCAGGTTGAGGTGCTTCAATGATGGATAACGACATGCCATTTGGCTGTAAGAAAAAAAATTTAAAATGGACTCTTTCTTAGAGGTGGTAAATCAGGTGCTCATAGTTGAGGGAAACCCAATGGAAAGGTCCCACATGGGCCTAGTTGTGGTTGTAGGTTATGGTTCACATGGTAGGAAGTGTGCACGAAATGACTTCCAATAGGTTTGTTCGGCCATGGACATAAGTGTACATCCATGGATTGGATCTTAAATGGTTTTCTTCTAGTATGGGAAGCCTGTTTGTGACTAGAAAAAGTTTGAGAGGATTATAAACGGAATTAGGGCATGTGGATAGGATAGAAACTTTGAGATGTTTTGTAGGAATCCTTCTTGTATGACTGACAGTCATAGGCTAGGGTAGAATCAGTGTTCTGAAGTGGATTTCTGATCAACACCTGGTGACGGTGGCTAAGAATCATCTACATGTGGGGTCTATGGCAGAGATAGTGGGAACCACCTATGGGTTTATTGGATGTTTTCTAGTGTAGCCCCGCAAGGAAGCCAGGATTTAAGACAGCATGTGTTAGTCTAGGTTCTCACCATGTAGTTGTCTTGGGATAAGCGGGATGGTGGGTCGATGATGGTCATAGGTACGCTGCCGGCATGAAAATTATTTTTTTTCCTTTTGGCATGGAATTTTTTGGCATTCCTGTTTTGGAATGGCCTATTCAGGAATGTCCATTTTGTGTTCATGAGTTTCATGGGATCTATATGTTGAACGAATAGGTGATTTTCAGTAGGTTGGAATCATATTAGATGTGTTATATATATATATATGTATATTTGTGTGTGTGAGGTGCAAAGAACCATGTTTTATATTTTAGCACCGTGGGTGCTGTATTTTAAAGTTCTTGGTATCATGAGATTCTTGGATATGGGTTACACGTGCTTCCTTGGGAATTGGGGCATTGAGGATGTGGTTTTTGAATGAGTTTAGAGGTATCTGGATTTATTTGGCAGTCTGAGGTGATGCGGGACCTCGTAGTTCCATTTTACATGTGCTTTAAAAGGACATCGATGTGGTTTGGGATGAAAATGGGTGCCTTATATAAAATGGGAAAACATGATGAGGTGCTGGAGTGACTATGCATCATAGATGTAATATGCGTATGATAATTGGTCATTAGACCATTTTTTGTTTTGAGATTTTTTTCAGAGTGGACCGTGATTGGAAATACATAAGGTGGGGATCCCCTTGATGAATTTGGCATGAACACTTGATATCGGGGAAGTCTGTGTTATTTTTACCAGGTTTCATATTTTTGATACCATTTCTGAGTTTCTTTTGATAGCTTGTGGTGGAGATATGTTAAGGTGAGAGATCATAACATCCCAGGTTTTTGAGCAGGTCAAAATCCACACCTGATTCGATCTTCTCAATAGGTTGTTTTCCCACTTTTTGTTTCATTGATCGAAACTCAAATTTGAATGTTGTCTTGGATCTATATTAGTTAATTGGGGTTTTCTAGAGGATTAGTGATTTCATAATCTGGTTTCAGATAGTTTCGAGAGTGTAGGAGTAAAAATGACCTACATTGAAGTTTCAATTTAGGGAACATGGTTTATGGTAAACTGTTTGGCCCCTTAAAAGTAACAATGTGGATCGGTTTTGTACTACCAGATAGTTTGGTAAAATTCTGTAATTGTAGTCCATGAACATGTGAGGCGTTCTATAACAATTGAAGAGGATTTCACACTATTTTCACACGGTTAGAGAATATCATTTTGAATGTCTAATGAGTACTACCACTTAGGTGGTACCTCTGCACTATATCCTTCACAGTATTGGAAATTGTGCGGACAAACTTTGCAACCCCGGTTCTGTTATTTTTTTAATATTTTTTTTCATCTCATATATTCCATAATTTCTTCATCTTCGCATATAGGACAAATAGGAAACACTCATTTTGGTCCTATAGTGGAAATTGATCCATCTCCCCCATCCTTGATCCGATCTGTATTCTGTCTGTGGTTGTGAAAGAATTGATGTAAGAATAACCCCCTCCACCTTTCTACTTCATTTATCTTTTTCCTAACTGATTGTTGTTTCTACCCGATCCAATTTTTGAGTTTTTGATGGAATCTCGTATATACATCAGAATGCTATGAATTTGATCTCGATATTCTATGTTCCTACATCAATGAGTCTATGGTATGTGGTGCATAATTTGATTTGTTTTTCTAATGACATTTTGGGTAACTGTCTTTTTAGCTAACCAATGGGTTTTGAGAGAGACCCCTATTTAATCATAATGAATTGACTGTATGCCATGTGAGATGTCATTGGAACTCCCATAACTCAGCTATGCGAGTGAGATCCAGTTAGAAGATGGCACTCCTTGGGTTGTTTATCATGGGGTGATTAATTCAATTTTTTTTAGTTTTGAATTAATCAAGATAGTTTTTAATTTTTAGGAATTCAATATATCCACATTAATGTGTGATGAATATTTAAGTTGTGAAATTCAATAATCAAAATTGAATTGATTGTTTAAATATTTCTATTTAAATTTTTCATATGTTATTGGTTGAATTTCATGAGATAGGACTGAAGATACACGATGGGAATGGATGAAGCTGACATTGGGATGTCATGACCCTCAGGATTGGGCATTAAGGATGTCATATTGAGGTGGTGATGCCATCTGGTTAGGAATGTCCAATGATATTGGTATAGAAAGACCATTAGTTTCTGAGTGACATGGTCATAAGGGCATGAGTTGTAGGTTGTTCTATATTATTTACATTCTATTGGTGATTGTTTCTCTCCCATAATGGCCAAAGTGGTGATTGAGTCATGATCACATAGAAGTACTTCATGATGTGGTGGTTTTGACCAATCAAGTGGGTAGATTCCCCTGAGAGAAGTGGATTAGTTATTTATAGTATGGGGTGCTTTCCATAAAAATCTACATTAAAGGTGAGGAACCATTCATTGATAGGGATGAGGTTATTTGGTTGGGGCTGAGGCTCACCATGATTGATGTTGTGGGCCTGAATATTTATTTGAGGATATGAATATATGTTACTCCATTAGTCATGCCATGTACTGATTTGATATTTTTAGAAGGGGTTCTGGGGACCAAGACACTGTTGTTTGGGTGTTCGTTTTAGGTTTCGGTACTATTGAGACATGAGGTGTTTGGTGGAATGTGGTTTTGGGATATATGATTAAGGTGGAACCATAATGATTACCTGGACATTGTGACTACATGGGAACCTTGGGCCATGTGATAATGTCCCTCTTTACATATGAGATTTTGACGTTGGCTGAGTTAGGTGATGTATTCTTGGTGGCAATTGAGAACCAGGGAAGCCTTGTTCTTTATTTTATAATACTATTTAGTTTTATTTAGTATAACACATATACCTAAACACATATATTTTGTACACAACACTTCATGGTATCCTACTAGGTTTGACTAACATCCTACGTGGGTCCTTTAGGATGCCTGAAAATTTTATGAATTTATGTTTGGGTATAGCACCAGACTCATGAGTTGGATCTTAGTATATTCTTTCACGAAGTTTTTAGGGACCTTGAGTTTGTTCCAATATATTGTTTATGTTTATCTTTCATTCCTAAATCAGCATTTGTATTTTAAAGGTAGAAATTGTGAGCTTCCATGTGCATTACCATGTGTATATTGACTTATATAACATGTTTTCATAAATGCATGATTGATCTATTTATTTTTAGTATTAGTTACAAGTTGTGTTTGGCATGCCGATCTGTTTACTCTTCATTTTCGATTATATTTATCCCCTGCTTCCACTGTTCATTTGATATTGTTGTGATTCCACATTGTTGGTTTGGTTTGAGTATGTTGGGTCTTATTTACACAAAATATTACAATATTATAATCGTAACAATGCATTTTCTATCCCAAAATGGTATAGTCTCCACAACTTCTTGAATTACTCCCTCGCTGCTAGTCAGTAGTCTTTCACGTTTTCAGAGGCAATCCTAAGGTCGGTGGAACCTTGCCCTATTTCACTATTTGGGTGGATAATCATGCCATGGAATCCATATATCATGACTCAAAATTTTTTGTAATCTGAGTGAAACCCTTTTTTATTTATCAATAATAGACTTCTTTTCCTCGTATAGTAATGGATCGTTCTTTCATTCATCATGGATGAATCCTTATGGTAGTTATTAGAACATATAACCATTTTAAATATCAATTGACATTTTATCCTCACTGATTTTATAATCATGGTCACCAAATGATTAGTATTGTGATCATGTTTAATGAATTGGATGATAATTCAATCAGATCATAGAATAATTTTCTATGATCTATGAAGATTTGGATCGACATTTCGAAACGATGTTTCATGAGTATGAACTCATTTCATAGATGGGTGTTTCATTTAAATAACTTCTGTTGATGATATTTTATAAGTATTTTGGTTCATTTGAGTTAATCATCCCTCATTTCATTAAAATAATTCAAATAAATTTTACTTATTAAAATCTAGACTGTGCTAGGATTTCCTCTAACTTTGTTGGATTATGTTTGTGTTAATGAATGTCGCATGGTTTGTTATCTACCAAATTTTGTAATTTCATTATATTAGATTAGATTATTTTTATGGTCATCTGATGGGACTTTTCCTAGAATGATTTCTAAATAATTTTATATACACTACATGGATAGTTGGCAGTGGTTTCAACTAGACAGAGATATTTGAAACTCGTAGGGATTGATCGAAACTAAATAGACTTGTAAAACTAGAAAAAGGATAGAAAATATTTTTTTGAATGGTATTTTTCTAAATTTATTGTAGTTGGTTATATGTACATGACCCTGTGTTTTATGATTCGGTTTGTTTGTATGTAGTATGAAGTGAATCCCCTATTGGGTAGTTAGCAATGAGATTTATGTAACTCTTGGAAGAAAAAATGGAACAACCAAGGGGAAATTTTAATTAATTGATCTCATAAATTAAAATGAGATACATAGTTCCATGATTAATTAATTAATTAATTTTGTGTCTTAAATAATTAAATGAATATAGGTAATAAACTGATAAGGTGTACACTACCACATTATACCTTGGGTTTTGGATTGTTTCCCAACCGCTAATGTTTATTGTTTGACTATTTATGTACTTCCTATCTGCTATTATTATGAGACCTATGTTGTTTCTGATCACATGGAATATCTGTGACTCTATGTTTAGACCCTGATATCTATTCTTTATTTATTTCATGTGGTATCCATGTGTACCCCTATAAAACCTATGTTGTATTTTTATCAGCTGTGGATGTTTTTTTAAATGTTATCGTTATATGAAAAAAATATTGATATGTCATCCTTTATCTATGTATAACATTTGTACTTCCTTTTTTCTGCAGTTGATTATGTAAGTGAACACTTGATATTTGATCAGCATGATCTAAATATCCTAAAAGGTGGGTGTGGTTATTTATATAGAGGGAAGTGTATAAATGAATTTTCGACTAACCATACATTGCTTTATCATTATTAATTATTATTGTGGCTACCTCTCTAGAAAAAGTTTAAAAATTATAAGTTAGATGATTGAACGGTGGTGTGTCTTTTCCAATATCATTGATATTCACTCGATGATTGTATTTCCATAATGTTGAGTGTGTATGTCAACATAGAGAGATGGGCATAGATGATCGATTGTCTACTCTCAATGTAAAATTCATAATAATCATTCCAAAATGGTTTTGTCGAAGGTAAAGTTGATAATCCAGACCAATATTGTGTTATATATATTTGTGTGTTTTCATTCTTGTGTTTTCTCTTATTTTCTTCCTCATTATTCCTTGTATAGATTATTTTTTATTTGTAACTATTCATATACTCTTATAATATAATCATACATAGAATATACAGGTCATTTATTGAACAACATTTGTGGTTTCCTACACTCAAACCCTGATCTGGTGGCTATGAAACTAGGGTACATGAGAATCCCTCACTTGTGGAGGGTACAAGTTGGGCTAAGGCTCAGGTTTGATCATTGAGAAGGATATATCATTAAGAGTCCAAATAACAAGATGATATGAGGATAGTAGTGGTAGATCCTCTTGTACTTTTAGACATTTCTATCATGTATACGATCTTCGAAGTGTAAAATATGTGACTTTTTTCTAGTTTCAACTATAGAGTATATCAATTCTGAATTCATTTATGCTTTTCATCTATTTATGGCTACCTATTCCATAGATTGTATTAGAATTATAAATTTGATTAAATTTTAGTTATTGGGTTCTCAGATTGAGGGTATTGTCTCCCCATATTTACACCTTAGTCCATAACTTCTAGTAGGAAACCTCTTACATATGTGGGGGTCTTGTTAATGTTATGTAGAATTCTATCTCATACCCATTGATTTTGGGTGAGATGCTATAGTAGCCCTAGTCGCTACAACATGGAACCCCAATCAATGAACTCTTATTGAATTATAATTTAGGCTACAATGTGGAAGGGTGTGACAAGATATGATCGATACCAATGAGATCTACAATTTACTATGGTGCAACCTTCTACTAATGGGTGTGGAGCCATCCACCAAAAATCCTCATTAATGTATTCCTCTGGGAAGTGTTATGTAAAACATTTATCTGGTAAACACATTGACCCTTGGGCTAGATTATATTATTTTTCCTACCTAGTTCATGAAATATCCTACTAAAAAATAGTTTTTAGTGACCTGAGACCTCCCAGAAACAGCGGATAGACTCAAAAAATATCAAAAACACTAAAAGAACATATTAAAACCCAGCATATATTAATAAATAAGAAAATGGTGACAAACTGACGATACAAAAAAAAGCCCCATTAAATTTCCATATTAATATTAAAAATCAATCATTTAAAAAATTAACAAAAATATAAAATTCATTTATATTATTTTATAATAATTATAAATCTAAAATACTAATTATATATCACATTTAGATTTTACTAGGATATCTTATTTTTTATAAATTGAAAACAAAATATGTTCCACCTAATCATGAAATTTAAATTCAATATATATTATTCATTGTATTAAAATAAATATAAAATTGAAAAAAATATACTTTGAAATAAAAAATCATTATATATTAAAATATTATAAGTTTTCAAACATTACATATTTTTTTTAAATAAACATAATCATTTTTCATAACATAAAAAAGTAATAATTTTACTTCCATTCTAATAAATATCATAATAAATCCCAATATTTAATGTTATATTCAGTTTATAAAATATAATATATTGAAATAATTCTTTGAATAGATCACAATAACAAATTAATTTTCAAAAACATACATAACCTTTTAGTCGAAAATATTTTCTTTCATAAAGTAAAAAATGATAACATTTAAATTTTTAATTGGTATCTAATTAATTAAATATAATATTTTCATTCATTAAATAAATATATATACTTTTTGAAATAAATTTTTCAGGAATAAATAAAAATATATAACGTGAATATTAAAATATATATATTATATTTAATACTAAAAACCAAGTGTTTTCATATGTGTGGCATGAATTTTGAAGAAGATGTAGAGATTTATAAACTAAAGAAGAAGTATAATAATTCATATGATTTCTAGGATAATTATTTTTATTTATCAATACATTTCTGAAAGTAAAAATTCATGTAATGTAATTATTAAAGATTTTCATTTTGAAATATTAAGTGCTCTTTTGGTTTTGTAGTGGTTGATTGAGATTTTTATTATTGACTAATACCCAATTATTCGAATAAACATCTATATGTCACAAAAAAAGTTTAATTATGAAATTGTGTTATCAAAGAGAAGTGTTTCTTCATTGAATTTGAATGTTTCAATGATTACATAGGAATTCAAAAATTGGTATTTTGTAGACAGAAATAAAAATATTCAACTTGTTGATTGAACTTTATTTTTTATACAATTGGAAAATTATATTTTATTCATGTAAGATAATGTTATTCTCATCAAGGGATATTTTATATATATATGAGTTCATTCTCAAATCCATATCCTTATAAAATTTTAATGATAATATTTTATCATATTAGAATAGATGATACTAGTCTATGTTAAGGACATATCCATTTTTTCTGATTGGAACCTAAAAAAATTGTGTTAATCATATTTTCATGGAATTATATAATATTTCATAGAATTAGATACATTAATCTATTAAAATTAAAAATTTTAGAGTAATATTTTTAGATATTCATTTTTCCATTCATCATAACTAGTGGAAAATGATGGCTTTTTGTAAAATTACTAAAATATATTCATTTACTGACTCACCCCTCTAAATAAGTTCTTATAGGACCTCACTTATTGTCTACATCATCTATTTATATAATCTCTTACAAAACACCCTCAATTATCATAAAAAAATCTAAATCTGAATATCAAATGTCCATTGTAAATTTAATTTTAATAAAATTTCATAATTTTCATAGACCAAAAAACACCCACTCATTTGTGTAGTAATACAAAAACCACAATCAAATGCACGCTAATGGGCTAAAATTTCCTCTACTAACTCGTATTATAAAAGGACATAATTTCATGACTCAAAATAATTAATTTGACCCAATATTGATGAAACACAATTGAAAATCATCATGAAATCATATATTCACAAAAATCATCAAGAAATGATATGTATGTTTTCTTCTCCAGCATCCTCTAGCTACTAAACATGAAATAACAAAATTTATTGAGTGAATTAATCATTCCCAATTGAAATAATACTAAAAATATCTTATAATAAATCATATAAATCCAAATATAGTCAAAATGAAGATAAAATGGATACGAATCGATATTGTTAAATGCAAATTAGTGAATCAAAATGATTTCAAACACCAAGAATTATAGGGGGGAAGAAATAATGGAAGAATGGGATATGGTGGACTCCCCAACATCTATATGGCCTAATAGATAAGAAATGAGGAGTAATTTTGAAATAAAACTACTTAAAAGAAATAACTACCCCTTCTAAAATGTTGTTTTCATGCCACCATACTAGAGGTCTTAGAGACCTCAATATTTTCCTAGTAATACCCCTGAGTTTCTAGAGGCCTTTTAATGGGTTTTTTGTTGTAGGACTAGCGGTACATAACCATTGTCAAGACCAAAAAAATTCATATGGGACACTAATAAGGTTTTTATTCCTTATATAGTAGCCTAAAAAACTTAGATTCATAAAATTCATGATAAACATTTGTATCAGGTTTTACCACACATCCAAAAATGGTCAAAACCCATTTTTAGTACTCATAAAAATGATAATTTTAATCTCACTCCTAATAATTATTTAAAATTAAAAATAACCATTTCTTTTTTCTTTAAATATCCATATCCTTCATAATAATATTAATGCATTATAATTTGGGGAATTTAAAACACCCCATAATACTTTTTTCATCATAAATTTATACTATATTTTCAATTTATATAAATCTACCAAGATAACGAATTCATCACTAAACATACTATATTATTTATTAAAATTTTCATCATACTATTGATTATATATTTTAGGGATTAATGTGTTCTATATACTACCCAAAAACAAAACCTCTATAAGTTATGTTCAATCTCCCTATAATTCTAAAATATTGAGAGGATATTATCATTGGTTTTATTGTTCTCTTTACCATAAGGAACTACTAGAAAAAACTCAATTCACATATTGGTTGTCTATAATATTAGATTCAACTTCCAAAACACTACACACATTGTCTAAATAGTGAAACCATTAATTCTTACCAGAATCATTATGTAGTAATGAAGCATCTTACAATTTTATATTCAATTTCATACATTACTATAGTTGGTTATAGAAAAAAGTTTAGGTATATATCCTGGAAACCCACTAAAAAGACTCATGCCATGTAGCCCAGAACAATCCTAGTTCATTATATAAAATATAATAACCACATAAAACCCCTATTGGTTTCTCAATTGGTTATTACATAAATTCATTTAACACACCCAAAAAATACATACTTTTTCAAAAAACTCTATTGGAAGTCAGGTTTTTTAGTTAAAATAAACAATCCCAAATACGTAGGATCACTAGTATTTTTCTTATGAATGATTTTTTTGTTAAAGCCAATTATTTAACTATATATTGAAATAAAATATTAAAACTATTCCATTTATTTTGTTTTGAAATATAATAATTTGTTATATGATGGACTTATTGGTCACTTTTTGATAATTTTCATAAAACCTATTTTTTCAAAGTTCATTGATTATCAAAACCACCTACTTTAAAATCATTTTATGTGATAATAACATTTAAAACAATTTTCCACTCCTTATTCATAGAATATAAATTTTCAAGGGGATAATTTTTTTATTGAAAAAAGATAAAATTATTTGCCTTTTTCTTCTAATGAATCATATATAATCAAACAATCACATTATTCAATTCACTCCTATTACGTAGATTTGTTATGTTTACACCAATAATTTATTCAAGGATTTATTAAAATTTATACAAAGATCTTTATTAATCATTAATTACCATTAGGTAGTCAAAGAAGAAATTATAGTAGTTAGAATAAATAATATTCTATATAGTTGTCACTAGGATGGTTCATGAAAAAAGTGAAAATTTAGATCATCATTGAGCCTTATGATTCATCCAATGTTTTATGTATTCCTTATTAAAAAATTTTAATATAAAAAATCTTTTATACCTATATTTTCACATCCAACATAGAATATCCTCTAAAATATTATATATTTTTTCAATGCTCATGAAAGCTAGGAACACATACAACAATTCATTGATATCCTAACAATATTGTTTTTACCTATAACGTAATCCAATTCTGGAAATACATTATCGGAAAAAATGTTGAAATGTGTCTATATTAATATAATCATATCGATATCATACACAGGTCATCATAACACCTCAAGTACTCCTTCCCATGTACAATATGATTCTAACTAGAAGTGAGTATATAAGATGAATATTTGGAGAAAATAGCATCAAAATAACCTAATGGATTCCATAATAAATTTATGAAAAATTATACATGAATTTTTATTTCATAAAATATACAAGACCTATGGAAACAAAATTGTATACCATAATAGAAAATTGGAGACCAATTTGGAAATGTAAAAACATTCAATGAATAAAATAATACATAAAAATCTAAAATCCAATAATAAATACAATTCAATAATCCATAACACATTTCAATAATATCCGTGACATGAATAAATCATTTATCTATGGGGATCATGCATATGGTTAAAATAATAAAAACTATATTAAATTATTAATCATACCAAAATGAAACTATTACTAACTGAATCACCTACTTCCTTCTCACTAATTATATTAATACATTTATCTCAACACAACGTATATCACAAAACTATGGAAAATATGAAGGTCTACCCAAGTGAATCCAAACCCATGTCATGTACATAAGTATGGGTATGTAAAATAACCCAATAGGATCCCAAAATTCATATAATCAAATATTATAGTAGTGATAATGTGGATAAATTATAAATTATGTGGTGAGTTCTATTAAACACACCAAAAATGTATATCATTTTTATTATTATGAAATTTCATCATAACTAGATGTTTTTCTACCATTAACATCACATTTATAGAAAAATTATAACTTAGTAATACCATAAAGGTACAAAAACATAGTCCATTCCTAACCATTTAGTTTTACAAATGGAAACCCTCATATCCATAATTAATAATAACGTAAACTAATTATCATCTCATTATGAATGATCACTAATAGGTCTCACCTCATATATCTAATGACCATCAACTCATTAAATTTCAACATGATCCATTGGTCACTCCCAACCCATTAACAAACTAAACATGTAATAACATGGGAAATAATGTTTGTAATTAATAACAAACAACATTAAATAAAATATATTACAACCATCAATAAAAAAATATCATGTAAATATAAAAACAAATATTCACATCAAATGAGGGTACAAATTGAAAATTATAAATATTATAATAAACCAATGATAAAATATATAATTAAAAAAATAATAGTTAAAACCCATATTAATTAATATAAATTGAGTCTCTCACATCATTCCCATATTTCCACACTTTTCCTTATCGATAATTTTAGAAATACAACCAATAAAGAATATCTAAATTTTTCTCATGTCTCATGTTTCATTAATGGTGTTTGATTGACTTATATGTTGGTATAACACTATGTCTATACACTAAAACCTCATGTAAAACATCAATAATCACCATGAATATAATCGTATTCATCTAAAGTGATATGCCCATGGTCATCCTTAAGGAAAAAACCTCCTTCAATTTATGCACACTCTCTTCTTCTGGTGGTTTCACACAATATCTTTTAAAGATAATTTTTTACTGTATTTTATATAATATCCTACAAGGAGTAGACCAATTTTAGTTCACCAGTTATTAACATTATATTTTATTAAAAAATCATTATTCCATTATTTAAAATATTTTATACTACACTTTTAGTTGAATGTTTTCCTCTAGGAATTTATAAATGGGTTATCCATGTCATGGTAGTTTTGAAAGAACTAAAGTTTTCTTAGATTATTCCTTCATTGTAGATTTTCATTGTAAAATAATCATTTCCTATATGGATACATTCTCAATCACTCTAATTGACCTTGTGAAATCTAGATGCACTAAATAGGGGACATTTTATTCTCTTGTCCCAGAATAATATCCTTGGTTGATAACAAAAAATTATTTTAGATCTGAACTTTAGTATAGATTAAACTACCCATAAATTTGAGAGTGAATTTTTTTCTTTTATTAAATAGTTAATAAAATGTATCCCACGACTTTTTATAGGTCATCAAAGAACCTAAACATAAATCATGTTTGATTTACCTTAGAAATATCACTAAACCATATGAATCATATCCATTATTGTTATGAATCTAAGAGTCCTAGATTATATAATAAATATTAGGGCTACCCCTCATAGTCTATATGGATACACATTAAAATTGGGAATCAATACACATATCATGAAAACCAAACCTATCTATTACCTAAAGGAAGGTATCATATAAAATCAAAAAACTTCACTAAGTATCAATATATAATATATGAATCCATATAATCCAATATTCAAAAAATGTATCACTAAAATACACATTATTTCAAAATTATCAACTTCCAACAGAAGGTCAACCAATCAGAAATAGTGTATCTTTTATTTTATTAATAGTATAGTTCTGAAGCCACTTTTTATTAAAATTTAAATCATCTCATGTATTAAATTATACAACTACGTCCCAAAAAAAGTCTCTAATAACCTAATTTCAGATAATTAAATTAAATATCATTTAAAAACCCATATATTTTTTTAAAATATTATTTTTAATTTTGTTCAATTTGTTTCAGTTAAATACAGTCATGAATAAACTCACATGTAAGAAGAATTATGTAAGGCTGCTAACAGATAATTTTTTACTAAAACACAATAAAACAAACTATATAACAATTATATTTCATTCTTTAGTGACAAATAAAATATCCCAAGAATATCCATTTTTTAAATGATCATTAAAAAATTTATAGAAATTTCTACTATAATCATTATAATTAAAAATATATATAAATAGAAATTAATAATTAATAATTAAAATATATTGAAATACTTAAAAAGAATTGGAATCCTACTTATAAATAATTTTTTATTTTTTAATTTAGACTTGTCATGTCCATCCTCAATGACCATATTCCCATGAAATAGAATTATTCTCACAATTCAATAAACTATTCCATTTTAATAAAATAAAATTATGAATGCTCAGTGAGTGCCCTAATAAATCTATAACCACCTAAAATACAATTCCATTTTTACATAATGTTATATTAGAACTCCTATTATAAAAATCATAAATTTATTAAACCAAAAAACATTCTAATTTCACTAAATATTGATGTCCTACCTTACAAGAAATGTTGAAAAATAAAAAGTATCATCTTTCCAATTCCTCCTCTAGACATAATAAATGAACACCAATTTTTAAGAATGATTTCGTCATGATACCAAGAGACCTTACACATAATATGTTCCTTGTAATCACTTGAATCAAGGTAAAGATAACATAATAATTAAATGGAGAGCGAGGGAGGGAAATGACATCATATTTCAATATATAAATTATTTAAAAAAAATTTATATAGAATTAAGAATATGAACAAAGTTAGTGAATAAAACTTCAATAAATTTAGGAATCCTTTTATAGAAAAAACATTATGACAGGTCTTTTAAAAAACCCTAAAATGACAAATTACATCTGCTTACAATTTTTGGATAAGCTACCCAAAATAGATAAGTGGCCACTATTAGACTTTTTGTGGGACAATCAGGATCCCAATGTCTGGTCATCAAGATTTCTATGATATTGGAAATGGTACCTCCACACATCAAAAATCATGGAGTTATTTGTGGGATATCATCAATTTTTTTAGTATAAAACAACAACCCACTTTCAGTAGTTTCTTATACATCATGATAAAACCTCTCCACTTGGTTTTATATTTATATAGAAATTTAGAAAAACTATTTTATAACTTTTACAAATATTTAAATTGATCTTTCCCATGATCAAAAATAAGAAATATACCTTCTTTGATATTTTAATCTATGGATTTCTAACAGTTTCCTAATTCAACAGACACCAAATAACATGGTTCATTACCAACTCCCCACTAAAACAATTTTATACTCAAAAATACAAACTCAATTTATAATTAATGATATAGACCTTTTCATGAATTTAATTAACTTTCGGTTAATATAAATTTTTCCCAAAATTCTCAACTTAATCCCAATATGAAAATCCAATAAGCCAAGGATATCTCTCACTATTGTCAATAAGGATGATGATATTTTACATTAACACAAACTTTATTCATAAAATACTAATTTTTTTATTAAGCCTAATATTATAATTCTACATGTGATAATTCTTTTCTATCAAAATCCTATATCATTTTATAGTTAACTAAATCATAGTATTTTCATGCTAAATCAAAATAAACATTCCTTAAATTGTATAATCTATAATTACCACAAAACATATTGAGTTTTAGGTAGATAACTATATCATCATTATTCATTCATATAGATCACTGAAATTAGTTATGGAATAGAATTTAATCATATATATAGGATCCATAATCAAAACAACTATTTCAAAACATCTAGTTCAATCCATATATAATATTTAAAAGCATGAAGTTATATTTTATTATTACTATTTTCTCACTTTGAAACCCATTCAATTGAATTTAAACATCCAAAAGTCACATTTTTTTTCAAACACCCTCATCACACTGAAGTGTTTTCTATGGAAATCATAAATTCTAAAACCCCTTGGATCATTATCCATTTTCCTAAAAACCAGTTTTCATTTATTACCACTCATTTCAGTATATTTTGAAATCATATTTCATATCAATTTCCATTTTTATTTAAAAATAAAATTCAACATTATTAAACCACTTAAATTACTTTTTTTAAACACAATAATTTTTTTTGATGTCATTAAAAATCAATTTTTTAAAAACATGTTATTTAAAATGACTATGGTTAATAAAATTTGAAGTTAAAAAAAATAAAAAATATTTTTAAACATAAATTTATGAACACAAAACAATTATTCATATATATATATATACATATATTAAAAAAAAACCAAAACATTTATGAAATTTTCCATAGTTGATGAGAAATTATATTATAACAATCATTCACACAAACCATGATTCTCTATTAACCTAAACTGATTAAGTATCCAATTATACTCGTTTCAATAAATTTCCGAATAGGTTATTAATTATAATTCCACATCTAAAATTTAAAAGATTTTTTTAAATCTAGATCACTTATGACCCCAATCATTCCTCCAGGTATGATAGAGGCATTAAACTATCGGTGATAGTCTATGAGCTATTTTGGTATGAATATACTCTTAGTAACACCTCCATACATATCAAAAAAAATATCAACCATAACCAAATATCGGCATATTGCATGTATGAAATTATATCCTCAGGAAACCATAATAATAAAAAAAACAACAATATAAGAATTTTAATAGATATTATATAGAAATTCTTCCCAAATATTTTACACCATCTTGATCACATATAAAAAATGGAAAAAATATAGAAAGGGGTGCTACAACCTTTTTCAAGCATCGTCTCATCCACATCTCCAAATCCTTACCTTCATGTTTTTATAATTCTTTAATACATTCTATATTAACTCTTCATTTCATAACATTCTATTAAAGTAATTGTTTCCCCCATGGTAATATTATTCTACTAAATTCAATGATAAAAGTTTTTCTGCACATGATCCTATTATGGTTCATTCATGTGTTATGGATGGTGTTAACCACTATTTTATGTGGTGATATATATTTAATGAGTAATTTTTTTAGGTTATTGGTGATTTCCTCTTACAAAGGGGCTATGGTCATTAGGTCCATGGGAACAAAATACAAGGACTCTGAGGTGATTTTAACCTCGGGTTTTCAGTACTATAGTCATTAATCTATGTGTCTTCGGGGTGAAGGTGTTGACCATCATTATAGATGTGGAATATATAATATGTGGAAAAAACATCATGGTGTTGATTAACACCACTGCTTGTGAGAATGATTGTTTTAATATAAGTGAGATATTTTGATACCAATTATCTAAGCATGATAAATGATTCATGTTTTCATTCCTTGGGTTTCATCGAGTTATTTACATCATGACTGGTAAACTATTCATTCGACTGTGGTACTTGTTATTTGATTAGTTTATATTAAATAGGAAGTCATTGTTAACTGTTGAATTTTATTCTAGCATCGGTTAGTGTGTGATGTCATATGACAAAAAACCGGGTATAAGGTTCATGGAACATTCTGTGTGAATGATTTTGGATTAATTTTTACACTCTGAAAAAAAAGTCATGGTTGATAAATGATCAAAAATGGTTGGTCGATCATGATTGCATTAGGTGGAGGGGTTTTCATTGAATATTTTTAATTAAATTTTTTATACACTTTTATTTGAGTGGGTATTATTTTGTAGAATAATTAGTTGTGCCCTAATAAGTTATTGTGAAAACTGTAAATGTGACCTCTTCGACACATGATAACATTGTAGTTCTTGTAATTAGTATAGATATGTGATTATCATAAGAAGTATACTGTATATAATGTTGTTGATGGATTTATTCTATATATATTATGGTTTTTCATATGTTCTGTGTGATTCCTCAAATCTAAACCATTAGTTTATTTTGGTCACAATTGAGCATGTACAAATGTAATCAAACTATGGTTGATCCAATTAGTGTTTTTAATACTAACATGATGTAATATATGTTTATTTTCCTTATTAGATGAATTTTAAACATTTTTTCATGAAATTTAGTATTGATTTTAATTTTGTTGCTTTATTTTTATTATTTGTCATTAAAGGGTATATAATCATATTATTCAACCCAAAAGACCTTCCTGGATAGTTTTTAGCCTTAGGTATATAGGAAGGTTCCCCTGAGGTCTATTGTCACTCTAATTAATTTACTATAGAGTTATTTGGATCATAACATTATAATAAGATAACTAAAAAAGGATATAATTACCGAACCCATAATTAGATTCTCAAGGATAACAATCCTTACCTATGGTTAATCCCTACAACAAAAAAGATTAATAATTGACAATAATCAGTGATGATATCTCACTGGGGAATAAATAATTTGGTATAGTGGAGTGGTAGGTAATATCCATTTTGTTTTTGGGTGAGATGGGTAAACCACATTTTAATAAATAATTTAACCAATTAATTATGTGATTTAAAATAATATACCTAGTATGTATTATGGAATGAATCTCGGGATCATGGTGTGATCCCCCCACCCAGACTATAACATCCAATTTTTGGAAAATACTAGATTTACCCTTACCTATTAGAGTCAACCTTATATATCATAGAGTAAACCCTTATGTATAGTATAGTAACCCTTAAATATCACAGTATCCCTTATATATCATATAAATTACCACTTTTTAAAAACATAAATATCTTATTTACCCATATATATCATAAGAAAAAAATATGTTTACCATTATGTATCATATAATTCATTATTGTTTATACTCTTATGTATGAAAGTATCCCTAAAATATCAAATATCATACAATTTTTCTATACAAACTTCATCATTTAACATTACATATCATCTAAGAAATGTAATCAACCCTTATATAACATACATAACAATATTTATGTATCATTTATATGAACACATACATATCATGATGATAAACACCAACATATCATCTAGATTAACCATTTTTTATGGATTTTGTAATGGTCTTGGTATTCAAGAGTGGTATTTCATGTTATCTATCACATTGATCAGGTGTATCTAGAGCACTTTGAGGAGTCAAGGTGTTGGTGAAGGTCCAAAATATAATTTTTTTGTGTACCTAGGGTCATGGATGGAATAATGTAGTAGGAATAAAAGAATTCCCTGATGCATAGAATCATGATGTGGTAAGGGGAGACATATTAGTTAATTTTTTGGGATAATCAAGGACCATTGGATAAATACAGGGCCCCACAACAAAATGAGTGTGTGTAAAAATAATATTTAATGTGGTGTTATTTAAATGATGGATTCATCATATATTTAAATTCAATATTTGTTTATGGAATTTCATTAAGAAGTCTAGAAATATTTGGAGTCGTATAGATTTGGTCTAAAAATAGTATTATTTTTGGGTAAGGGTGCAAAAAAATTATGTAAGGTAATCACAGTGATACGTAAGGATTGATATGGATGATATATAAGGGTTGATCATATTTTCTAGATGATGCATACAAGAAATAGATGAATTTAGGTCAGATAAATGGTAGAGGTATTTTTATTTAACAGTTAATCTAATATATATGATTTAGAGAAAATAGTGAAGTATATGTTATGTTAGTCTAAGAAAAAATTTTCTTGTGATACATACGGGTTAATCTGATACACAATATTTTGAAAAATAGAAAAATATATATTTAATAAAGGATAAAAAAATAATCATCATTCTATGATACATTAGTGTTACTATATTATACATAACTGAAACCCTGTTAGGTAAAAATAAATATTGACATTTTGAAGAACTGAGTATAACATTCTATAGGGGAAATCACATCATGTTCGAAGGGGGTCATGTTGTTTTGTTCCTTAATAAAATTTTCTAAAATAGTTAACAAATTGGTATAATTAAATATTAATTGTGGGTTTATCCAATTCATTTACAAATATAGTAGGTACACCATAAATCTCCTCTCTCCCTCTCCCATTATTTCATCCCTCTTGAGATAATTTCAACGATTATAATAAAGTTTTCATTTTATTCATTGTAATGAGTTTTTTCATGGTAAGTATGATAGTCCTTAGGGTTGTAATATTGTTTTTTATTATCATTTCATTTATTATCTATTATTTTTTTATTAATCAATTATTTTTTATATTTCCTTTTTTCTTTCAATCGAAGATGAATGGACCAATGTTCCTTAATATACAATTATGGTTGTGGATTTTTATATATTTCTATGCATGGTGGAGTGGTTCGAGGATTTTTTTGGTACTATGGTCTTTTTTGTGGAGAAATATTATTGGAATATAATAATTTACATGGTTCCTTGGGAAAGTAATGGGTGTAACCCATGTAACTACGGATTTTTTTTCAATAATAATGATTCAATGAGATTTGATAGTGTGATACATATGGTGTTGACCATTAATTAATGAGGAAATGGAGGTTTTATGAGTTATGTGCATAGTTTCATGGTGTTCTCCACTTACTATAGTGTTAAGAAACTTGGTTTCATATAGTAAAATATGTCCCTGGAGGTGGTTTTGCCCACAAATGTCTAGCCATATCCTCTATTGACTGAGCGACTTATGTGTGTTGTTGTTGGCCATTTTATGGTAGATGGTTATATTATAGGTGGACATATGATCATGGTGGTGATTAGGAGAACCACATGAGAGTATGCTATTTTCCAATTTTTTATGAGATCTCATGGTAAAAATAATCTAGGATAGATATATGATTGCTGGTGTCATTATGTCTTGTGTTTCATTGGGATATTGAACTGCCAGTCAATAAAGGGTTTAAAAAACTATTGGACGTAGTATATGGTTTTTGGATATTCAGTTACGACATCGTGGTTTTCCTAGGATGTTTATTTTGTTATATTTTGGGGTTATATTGTTGGTGACATGAAATTGGCTGGAAGGATGAGGGAACTTTAAATATAAAAAATATAGATATATTATTTAACTCTATCATTGGCTAAGGCATGTAATGACTCACATGTGGATGGTTGATCATGAATGGATCAGGTGGAGGGGTTTAGTTTTTGTCCATTTATTTCACATTATATATAATTTTATATGTTTGTACATTATCTAGGGACAGTGCAGGAATTGGCTTACTACGTTCATAATCAAACCATCCAAGGGCCCTTATGACATGTATAGACATTATTTTTTTTCAAATAGTTATGGGTAGGAGTTTGTAAACATTATTCTAGTTGATATGGTGGTATGGATGGATTACGAGATTGATGTTTTGGTAATATAGATGGGTTGGGTGGTAACTCAGTTCTACAATTCCATTTTTTTCAATATTATGAATGTATGCATATATTCTAGATATGGAAAACCTTTTTGATTTTTTAATGCTGTCATGATATTATAGATATTTACATTTAATATAATATTTATATTATTTCATGTTGTTTCATGTTATTTTTTTTCGTTCTATGATATTTTTGTTACCATTATTATTTTTCTTTATAGTTTATGTTCTCCTAATTATTCACCCTTAAACTATTGATGCTAGTTAGTAGGCTCTAGGAAATGTGGACGAAATTCTAAAGTCTAGGGGTTATATTATCTAGTTACAATAATGTTATTCAGTTTGGGACATTAAAATCAACATTTTTCTCAAATTTATTAACCCTTTTTATTTCATTATGTAAACCATTTATTTTCCTTATGTTTATTTCAATATCATAAATTATACATGATTTATTTTGATGTGTCAAAGAATTTGAAGAAATATTATGATGATAGGTGAAATCAGATTTATAAAAATCTATAATAAGTTGGTAAATTCATGTTACCTCATTAGATCACATGAATAGGTGTGATGGATAGTTCTAGACATGGTGTTGTTACATCATATAAGTGATACATGACTTATGTTTATGAT
Source organism: Viscum album (assembly GCA_963277665.1). NCBI lineage: Eukaryota > Viridiplantae > Streptophyta > Magnoliopsida > Santalales > Viscaceae > Viscum > Viscum album. Next base: position 1,421,557,585 of record OY728141.1, on the reverse strand, counting down.
GTTTTGGGGGTGATCATTGGACTATGATTATGAATTGTCAACTATGAGCCATTAATTATTTATAATATTACATTCTTTAATGATTGTGATAATTCCGTATATTTCTTTTGATTATTGAACTATTATGATTCCTCATCTATGAAGACGTGTTTATATTATTAATTCAATGGTATGATTAATGATTTTTTGGATATCTCACCTCATTTATATCCTATTTTATACCCATTCATAGACTTATAGATAACCTCTTATATTATATATGTCATAGAGGAAACATCATGTAGTCATAAGAATAATGTGACCTCTATGTTCATTTTGTAAAGCTGAATATAATGTACTGTAAAAAATGTGTTTTATTTTGTACTTAATTTCACAACAACTACAGAACTCAAGATTATGGGTGTTTTAAATTGATATTTATGTTATAAATTATGTAATAAAATTTGTATGACATGGACGTTTATATTGACAGAATTAATTCAACTTCATGTCATTTTAGGGATTATGCTAGAAAAAATAAATTAAAATATACCCTAACATACCAAGATTGGTACATATGAATTGATAATTTTTGATTTACACTTGATTTATGAGTTCCTTTTTCTATAATTGAAATTTATCTTGTATATATATTTTAATATAATAATTAGCATCCCTAACTCTCCATAATTTTAGTATATTGATTAAAATTGGAGGAATAATGGAAAACAATTTTGTGATGGGTTATATGATGATTACATTAATGGGATTCCTAATTTTATTGGATCTATAGTTGAAATCCTCATGGAGGTGATTACTCAATTTACATAATATATGAATACTAACTTATACCATGTGAAACACCCAAATCCTATAAGGGAGGATCAAATTTTATATGAGAACATTATACAAAAATGACCTCTATCATTTTTTCTGTCTTTAAATTCATTAATCATAAAGAATGGATAGATTCTATTTTTATAATATAGTAAATATTCTAGTGCTCCAATAATGTGAATTTTATGTTATTTATATACTTAATTGAGGGAGAACCTGATCAGGGGTGGACAATGTTCAACAATATAAAGTCCTAGAAAGATATCAACTATGCAGAATATGATTAATTCATGAAAAAAATAAGTAAATGTTTTTCCTCACACTCTATTGAAAAATGGATATTTATTTTCTTTAGATTATGTAATGAGATGAATAATTGATTTTTTTGTATAAATAATTCAATATAAGGTTGAAAACATTTCCTTCAATATCTTCATAGAACCAAAAATAATGGTAAAACACTTCTATTGCAGCTTAAAAAAATTATATGAAAGGATTTAAGGACTCAAGTATTTGATTTATATAATAAATAGACCAATATAACTTTGAGATAGATATAAATATTGGTTTGTTCTAATATATTCTTATGATTGGAAACAAGAATAAAATAATTGAGATTATATATAGGGGTTCAACTACTAGTCCTCCTAAATTGAAGAAGATTCAACAAACAAAATTTCAAATGTTTAGGAAGAAGTATCTGTGAAATTGCCTCAATGGAATGAATATATTATTCAATAATAAAATAGTAGGGCATCTATATAATGAATTTATAAGTGGAATGATGAATAAATATAATATAATACAAAAAACATGGCTCCATTCAACACTCCACTTATTGTACAATGATACAACTATAAGATAAATAGAATCAATTAAAATATTTTCTCTAATATATGGTTTATTGATGATAATATACTACCACAACATCTAAATACATAGGAATAAGAGATATATTCTGTGATCCCTGCTCCAAAGGTGGATCAAAACAATTATTCTGTGATAGGTGTGGTAGGTATTCATTCAAAAATCGAAAAGTTTATAATTTTTTTTCTAATAATACTTCAATGTTATGAAATATCAATAGAAATATTCATTAACATCCTTGGGACATAATTAATGAGACTTTAGTAAAAACACAAAGGGGTGTGGTTATTATATCTGACGTATATAACTCTTCCCCAGTTACCATTTGGTTAATAATCATCCGAAAATTCTATTTGAACCCCATTTTGTAAAATCCAATCTAATATTATGAATGGATATGATATTCTTATATAGAACTAATATCGATTTCTGAGATATTGAGATCAATTTCAAGATCCTAAACATTCCCATGATCCTATACAAATTAAAGGAAAAATGTGAATCACCTTTTCCAAATTCTTTTAAATACTGGGAAATAATACTTTATGAGGAATCATATTTATCTCAAATGATTTCAGGAAAAATATCTTATTTCATTATTGAAATTACCATTCTAAGGAAATATACTGCAGTGTTCCTGAAATATTTTCCTTTTTTATCTTGATTTAGATGTGTTGTTCACTTTTTAAAATATACTTTGCATACTACCAATAAAAAAAGTTCAATATAACATGGACCCCATCAATTTGGAAGAGTTTAAGAAGAAAATACATGAAATATAGGACAATGGTTTTATATTCACTACTACCTCTTTGTGTGGTTCCCCAGTCCTCATTGTTATGATGAAATATGGGTCAATGACCAACATTGTTGATTATTATAAGCATTCTATGCATATGATAATGAAAATAAAAAACCTACCATAGATTAATAACTAGTTTGATAACCTACCTATGGATCAATGTTTATATAATATTGTTCATTGATCACGATATCATTAATTAAAGGTGATAATTAAGGATACTAAAAATAGTACCTTTTATATAAGAGATAAAAAAATATGGGTTCATATTGATGATAGCTAGGTTCACTAATTCACCAAAAATGTTTATAGAAATGATGAATATATTATTCAGACATTACCTATAATAATTTTTGGTTTCCTAAATATTTGATATTATACTATATTTATATGTTATGGAAGAATATTATAAAAAAATATAAATATATTAAAAAAAATTAAAACAACATTTGTTTGTAATATATATTAAATATTAAATTTGGATGGAGAAAGTCACATTAATGGGGAATGTTATTACTCATGAAGGGATATCATTTAGTCCTAATATTATAGTGATTCAAGAATTGATTAGACTAAAAAGTTACAATGATTCATTTTTTTTAGCTGGATTCTATTGATGGTTTTTGAGAAACATTTCATGATTTTGAAACTGGATAAAATAGAAAACCTAGAATTGAATATTTTTTCATGAAAATTTATTTCCTGAGAATGTCAAGTTGTCTAAGAAAATGGTGGACAAAAAACATGCACTCACACTACCCTCATATAGGGAAGGATTTTTTATATGAAATGATTCATAAAAAATGGATTGGATTATATACTCGTATATAAGGATAAATTTATATTCTATGGCTTAAAATATTAGATGTCAATGGAAAATATCACACCACCCATGATCTAGTTTTTATAGCAGGAACCCTTTTCTTAAATATTTAGATACATTATCAGTAGAGATTAACTTGTGACATAAGTAATGACCAAGAGTTTTATAAGTGTAATTTTCCTTATAATTATATATTATTTCATATTTTTTAAAATATTATTATACAAAAAACATGACCACATAATAGAGCTAACATAAAAAAATTTATATTTATTTAGACACACTCTTTAGTGAATAAATATATCCTTATGAATTGAAATTATAATAATTGGATAAAAAATAGAAAAAAATAACAATAATATAATATTGAATCTGCTCAATCATCTAGATTAATTGCACTCATTAATACCAATGTAGAAATGAAATATAATTTTCGTAATGAAATATTAATTTTGGAAATGAATGTATATATATATCAAATAGAAAATAGAAATGAATTAAGAATGAATGAATTATGAGGAATTTATAGAATGTTGGAAACTCATATGACGATTAACAATCTAACCATTTTAATATTAATTTTACTATTATAATAGTAATAATATAATTGGAATAATATTATGACCATTATGAATAGTATCTAGACCTTATGAATAATATATTCCACTATATATCTTTAAAATAATATTATCGTACATTATAATACAAAAATATTACATATTTATGTGATGAAATATTTTAATAACCTTTTCAAAAATGATCAAATAAGTGTTTGTATTTTTTTAAAACATATATTGTTTATTTGAAAAATAGAAATATTTTTAAAAAGATTTTGTTTATAAAATGGGAATTTTATTTAATATTAATATGTATTATAATTATAATATAATTTTATATGACAATAAGTAATTTTCCAAATGGTTGGAAATTGATCATAATATCAAAATTGGTATTTTTAAAATAAATTACAATTTCCTTTAACAATAAATATATATTTTTTAGTGAATAATTTTCGTAAAATATATTTCATTTTATTGGTTTCCACTTTTTAAAAAATGGTTTGCGTAAATTTTTGGTATATTTCTAAAACATGTTTATTTTTTATGTTTATTATAATATAATAAAGTTTTCCAATTTGAATTATAAGAAAAATAAATGAAGAAATTAGTTATAGATGATGTATGTGACCATTGAATCTGTCTCAAGTGAACAACTTATTTTATATTGTAGTCAAGCCATACAGGCTTCATTTGTCTAGAGACATTTTAATAAAAATTCTGAAGCCACTACTTTTTTGAAAGCTAGGTTCCTTAGCAAGCTCAAGGATGGTTTATTTTTTATTTGTACTCCTTGGATTGGCCCTCCCTCAAGAAATTTTTTTCTCTCATTGACATTAATGCTCGTTATTCTGTCTCCAATAACTCCTCAGTTCAGTTATGTAGGTCTAATTGTATTGGTTCTCCAATATTGGATTCTCTTAATCATGATGTTCTTAATATTGATCTTGATATTTTAATAAAGGATCATATTTTTTATATGGAGGATGTTCTTGATCTTATTAAGCAGGTTGTCATTGAATATTGGTATTCCTATATTGGTGACTTTTGGATTTGTGATCTTAATCCTTCTAGTATTCCTTCCTCAATGTATTTTTATTCTAATTCCATTTCCCCTGTTTTGGGTCTTCAATGGGATGTGAAATTCAAATGTAATATTATTATTCTTTGTCAGTTTACTCTACATTGGAGGCTAGTTCATGAAAAATTGTCCACTGATAAATTTCTCTAAGCTTAGAGAATCTCCTTGTGTCTAGTCTCCATTTTATTTAATCTGCATCGTGAAGACCTGGATCACCTCTTTTTGAGTTGTGTTACTGCTTCAAGTATGTAAAAGGTTGAATTTGATGCCTTTTATGTTCTTCATCCTAGTACTGTTTGTATGCGGGAGATATTATCAGGCCTTATATGTATTTCTCTTTCTCCATTTATGATGCTAATTATACAGGTTGCAGCTATAGAATATGTGCATATTATTTCGATGGCGATGAGTAGTTGTCTTCAGAATGGTCGGTCTTTAATTCATAGGCTACCATGGTTGGGAAATTTGCTGCTATGCGGACTACTAAGGTCCCTAGAAATGTTCATTGCTAGAATTCAATACCCGACTTATCCTTTCTCATGCGTCTCAATATTGAGGGTAATTTTCAGCCTAATATGGGTAGTATGATGGTATTATGGAAATTTTTCTTGGATGGACTAAGATCAATACTGATAGTGCTTCATGTGGTAATCCGGGACATTTAGGATATGGGGATATCATTAGGAATTGTTTTGGGGATGTGGTTGGTTGTTTTTATGACTGTTGTGGTATTTTATCCGCTTTATAAGCTAAGATTATTGGTGTTATCATTTCATTGGATAATTCTATACAAGCTGGTCTAAACAGTATACTCTTAGAGTGTGATTCCATCATTATTATTCATGTTATCTGATCTGATTCTACTCATATGATTTGGTGGATTATTATAGATGGGTTAATTTTCTAGTATATCATTCAGCCATTTATTATATAATTACCAATGTCTTCAGGGAGGGGAATTCTTTGGATGACAGTATTTAAAATAAAGGAGTTGATGTGAACGGTCTCATTTGGTCTGATCATCTTCCTTAGGATGTTTCCCCAATTTTCTTTCATAAAAAATTTAATTTTCATTCTCTTATATTTGATTGATTTTTGGTTATTTATTTAATAAAAGTGCCCTATTTTCTAGGAGGTTATCAACATAATCAAAAATAAAAAATAAAAAATGGTAATCTTGATCAAAAATTTTAAACAAGTCAATATTATATTAAAACCCACCAATCTCCTTAGAATTTAAATAACCCCTCTCTCAGCAAACATTATAAGGCATGGATATTTCCAAATTTCTATCGATTTTTCATCCTTACCCCATTCCAAATATCCTTATAGAAATTCTCATATTAAAATGAAAAACATAAGGGACTTATGGTGTATTTCTAGAGAAATCATTCAAGATATAATATTCACAATTAATCTTATTAAAATTATATTCTTCTACCACCTTATCCTATACTCACCCACACTACATGAAATAGACTCAAATATCATGATTTTACTATTATGTTTTTTTCAATGTAATGTCAATTATAGAACCTCATCTCTTCTAAAAATAAAACTATTGTCCATAATGTTGTGGGTAAATCGCCATCATGAATAACACACATCAATTTTCTCCACCACCTAAACGGAAATATTATATTTTCTTAAAATGGTTTAAAATAATATAAATATATATTTTATATTATTTCAAATTTTATAAGGGTTATATATCCATAATATTAAGTTAAACACAATAACATCATCATGGTTCAAAAGCACACCTAAATAAAATAACTTTATAACTATAAACATTATATTATCCAAATAATAACTATTTTTTATTAGTAATTTGTATTAGGAATGTATTGAACATATGGTAAAAATATTACATTCATTAAATAATAATCTTGATTTATTTAACCATAAAATATTATCTTCTATAATTATCCCCATTGGATACAAAAATAGATCCATGAAATGAATACCCTCAAAGTAGATAAATTAAACATAATATCAAAATGAAATGGTTACAAATGGAAAAAATATAGTTATAGTAAATTAAATATAGCAAATATTTTTATAAATTAAATAATAAATCAATTTAGTTTTATTATTTAAGAAATTAAGAGCAGAGACAGAATGATTCTAGATATAAAATAAGCGAACTCTCAGGATTATCATATTTTCTTTCTGTTATGACCTTTCTCCCAATAACAAAAAATTTATCTTTAATTGATATTATATAATACCTCTGACTTATGTATATATGTATCTTATATATATATATATATATATATAATATTCTACCTTAATTTTATTGGATTATATGCACCTTTTGATCTTTTGAAAATTCCATTTTTAAAATCAAACCTGATTAAGGGGAACCTTTCTATCCCATAGTCAATTTATTTGACAGGACTTTAATGTATTTTTCCCATTAATGAGTTAATTAAATAATATAATATTGTAGGGATTAATAATACGTTTTTATTTATGGTTGTAAAATTAAAATCATTTTTCTTCCTTTCTTTAAACATCATTAATTGATTCCTTAAAACATAGTATTAATGGTTCCAATATAAACCCTTTTCTATACACTTTCTCATGTTATTTTTTCCCTTTTCAACACTATATTTTGGACCGTGGTTTATTTATATAGATCATAGTGTTGAAGATATTTATTTATTTATACTTTTTTCAATATTTATAAAATAACCAGTCATTGTGGTATGAGGTAAGATAATATAAACCATTTCATTCCATTGTAATTTCTTATGCTTGTTCATTATTTTTTACTCCCTTATATGTAACACATATGCATTTACATGTATGATTGATGTTCCTAGATAGAGATCAAACTTATTTGGTAGTGATTATGGAACATGAGATGATATGTATATGATTAAGGATTAAATATAATCTATATTATGACTCTTTCCACCGTGTGATGGTGTCATGTCAGTTACCTTTGACTTATGATTACGACATGTTCTATAATGCTATGAGGTACTAATGACACATTGATTTTATATTTCATAAATATGCATTCCATACCTCCATGTGATCATTAATGTACATTTCTTTTTATTAAATCCCGATATGTCATTTTATTCACATGTTATGACTATTTATCATGTTTATTCTCTTACTAGGTTTTTTAGGACACCCCTTTATTTTATGGACTCCCATGGTTATCCAATACAGTTTTAGAATATCAAAGAAGTATAAGATTATTATATGGAAAATGCAATAAGGATTTTGTACTTTTTGGTTTCATTTTAATATTTTTGTACCCAATATTCCTAATACTCATGGTCTTCCTATACATGGGCCTTGTTTATTCGATATTTTTTTAAAATTAATTTTATAATTTACGTAAATGACATGGGTCACCATATTTTACATTAGATAAATTTTTATTTATTATTAAGGATTATGATTGTAATATATTACAAAAAAATCAATGAATTATCTATGTATTGGAAAACAAAATCAAATTTTTTGATGTATAGATTGAGTTTTTCACGTCAAATTACATCCCAGTATAGAAACTACAAGTTTTTATAGCATTTAAATAGATGTACCTAGTCGTAATAAACCTAAAATAGAATGTTGGGTATTAACTCGACCTATTCATATGGAATGATAAAAAGCCCTTAAAACAACCCTTTTTTATACTCCTAGGGATATGCTTTAGTAAACTCAAAATATATTTACAAACCATTATGAATGTCATGAATATAATATTATTATAGAAAACCTAATAGGAAAATTAATATGGATAGCCCAGGGTAAAAACAAGAGAGTAATAAGATTGGATATTGTTTTCCATTATAAATCATTCCTTCTATGTTCATAGTATAACTTTTATATAACTATTAGTTTATGTATTCTCATCCAAAATTTCACATTATTTAAGTTAAAAGTGCGATATGGGTGGAAATGTTCCAAAAAAATGTTATAGAAAATGTACTTATTTATCTCATTAGAAAACTAACATGATGTTAATGTAAAATGATAACTTCATGGATGCAATAGATCTATTTAACCAAACTATGAATAATAACATGATTAATATGTAATAACCTTATCTTAATAATGTTAATATTGTGATTGAGTACTTATGTGGAAATGGAACCCTATCTTTAGTGGACCCACTAATCCTCTCACTACATAACATTATATTAAAACTATTTTAGTGATATTATATATCCTCAAATTCTCCAAAAAATAAAAATACATATTTTTCTTTTATCGCTTGGAGGGGTAAGATAATTAGTGGCATACGTGGATTAAGAACATGATTCCCATAGTGGAAATTAAATCATTGGAGTGATGATAATTAAATAAAATATTCCTTAATAAATATTTTCCATAAACTCACTGTCACTAAATGGAGAAGGAATACCATCGACAAAAGAAAATATAGGATGAGTCAGTCAGGGATTATGATAGAGAAAACACAAGGATTTCCCAATACACCTATTACTTTTTCATTGAAACCAAAAGTAAGTTAGATGAAATTTTTAGTGGATTAGGTTGATTATTTTAAAATAAATAAATATTTGTGGCCTTTTGATGATATGAATATATCATATATTATTAACATAAGGTCAATACATATATTAGAGACACCCATTTCCCATACAATTTTAATTATAAAAAGCTTATAATTGAGTTTAAATTAGGAAGAACAATGGATAATTCCCATGACAAAAGAAAACATAACTACTAATGTGTCAAAAAATTGGAGGAACCATCTTGAGAAATATCTAATGGGAATGAGGAGAAACTATAAGTGTGAAAAAGGGGAATCATTCTAATCAATTTCAATGTGGGGCGAAGAATAGAAATGTGATATATAAAATGATTTTTATGATCCATACTCAGCATGTATTCCAATTAATCAATAGTAATTATCATGATAATTTTTCAAGATAAATCTCTATTATAAGGGTTGGGGGAGATGCTGGATGAAAACAACCTCCACGGCCTAGAAAGAAATTATGGGAATATTATTTATCCAGTAATGAGGTGGACCATGATAATGATATTTGGTTATAGTTATCCATATTATTCATTTAAAAATATTGAATATTATATTTTATTTGAGTTCTACAAATTCCTTTTTTACAAAGATGAGAACTGAGGCACTTATATTAAATCAATGAAAAATTATCAAGAGTCTGAAGGATGGAATTTTACATTATTTATGAAGAAAAATATGATGCATGTCATAAGGAAGAGTTCCATATAATGTACTACCCTCTTTAGTTACCCTTTTGTTTGGAGGTCCATGAGAAAGAAATTTGTCTTCAGGAATAGTTTGAAGAAAAATATAGTTTAAGGATGAGAGTTTGTCAAGACAAATGGCCCATTTTTTTGTCTTCTTCTATGAGACATTTCTTATTCCCATCATAACAGCTTGGAAAATAGTGGTGGATTCACACTTGAACAAAATTTTATTCCAACATTTTTGACATAAAATGGCAACCTCCCTATTGAGGTCCAACATTTCCGCTTCTACTATAGTGACATAGCCATATAATCCATATTAATGTTCAACAAAATCTCCATTATGGTCACTGATGATGATAGAAAATCATGAGGGCCCCTATTTACCCATCAAGGCCCCATTAGTATTAAATTTTAGCCATCCATAAAATATATGGGTCTAGAAAACATCAACAGTTCCATGGCTCTGAGTGAAGTTACCTACAAGGTCCATCCATCTCAAAACCATGAGATCTCCCACTATGTTGTTGCACCTTTTAGTGTGTAGTCCATTTTCAATTTTCATAGATTTTGAGATATCTACAAATGCCAAAAATGTATTTATGCACACATTGTTGTGGATGATATTTTTCTTAGCCCTCCATATAATGTTGATTAATTCATAACAATCCAAACCCAGGAGAATATTGAGCTATTTAGACTATTTCATTCTGAGAATATCAGCTAAAAACTATTGGATGGAATCCTTTGAGAGGTTGATGTTCAAGGAGATTGAAGGCATCTTTTTAGAGTGATGATGTAGTTTTTAATACAAGAAGTGTTGTTTTTCATCTTCTCAATGTTGATGAAACATGGTGAATTTGGATCATAGAGATATTACAACATACTGAAGGTTATCATCAATAAGTATTTTGTTATGTGTCAGTCTCCAGTGGAGGGTGAACATGGATGAAGGAATCCATTTCTTGTGGAAGAAAGAAATCCATTTTTTCACCTATTGAAATAGGTGATTTTAGAATATTCATTGTGTCAAGTATTCCATTTAAGGAATGATACGATATAAGTATTTCATCCTGATTATTTAGGTCATGAGAGACAACATTTTCTGAAATATCATCCAAGAACCAGTGAAAATTTTCCATCTGATCCTTGATTGAATTTTTGTAGTCAATTTCATGATCTAAGGAGATAAACCTATACATTAGAGTCCCCATAGTCTAAATTTCATTAAATTTTTCATTCAAGAACATATGTATTATGATAACTATTAAAAATATAAAATGGATAAATTATTACTTCCCATGTTTAAAAATCCCCCATGGTCAATGATTCAAAATGAATGCCCCATGAAATCAATTCATACACCCTTTAAGGAAATTTTGTATTATACTCGGCATGGATTAGTTTTCCAAATATATAGAAAAAAATCAAATTCTAGGATAAGGAATTCATTCTCCAAATCATGAGTCAAACATTTAATTTAATACTAGTGTTTGTAGGATGAATATCCTGTATAATTTTCTTCTCAATAATCATAAAGAATATCTTGATCAAATGATTGATACATATATTAGAATAATTCTCGAACACATGCCCATTATGTAGGATAATATTAATGTATTCCCCCAACGAAATGAATTTTAATCCTCCAAATTAAAATGTTAATTTCATTACTATAATTATACATGGAACTCTTATAAGATCCAATACTCCTTGTATAATGACCACCATTTAGATGAATAAACTAAATATGAACATACAAGAGAATGTATAAAACTATTTTTTCTGCTATATTTCTTTATAGTAGGGTGAAACGGTTCACTTTATCATCATATAGTATGGTTTAATTAACATTTTCGTTGATTATCATGAACTCAAGACATCTTGTAAAATATAACTATCCTCTTTAAAGGATTTTGTACATGTTAGGTAACTATGTGTTATTCTGTACTATTCTAAAATGGAATTTCATCATGATATCAGCAAATAAAGGAGAGGTGGGAGGATATTCCCAATTACACCTTTAGAATGAGTTAGAGACACTATGAGTTAATAGTAATTCCTTACAAAGTCCTGAATTGTCCAAAAATATCCATGGACCTAATGAATAGTTTTTTAGAGATTACCTTACAAAATTTTTCATAGTATTTATAGATTATATTATAATATAACATAAAAATATGAAGTATCATGATGTACATTTTAGTTCTTTCCTAATGTCTTTTTAAATGGAGAATTAATAATAAAATTATAGCAAATGTGAGATTTTGTTGGTAAAAGTATCATTTGTGGCTCATATTATCACCAATATTTGGATATATGTGGATCAGACTAAAAAAAGGGCACTAATGACTATCCCAGACCAATATCATTGATGTTGATCCATAGTATCCTTAGACTAGCTGGGTAATATCAATGATTTTTGAAAAACATCTCAAGATATTCAAACATTTTAAACAAGATAACTGAGAAATGATTAATATTTGTTTGTGATAATTTATTTTATGTATGATTCATAGAATCGAAATATTCTTATCACTATATAGTTTTAAACTACCCTCATGTGGGAAAACGTTCATGGTACATATCGATGATTTAAAAAACGGATTTGGATATTTAAAAATGAAAAATGATAAACCAATTACATTTACCTCAAGGAAGATAAATGTTAATCAATAGAACTATCCAATACATAACTTTTAGTTAGTTCTTGTGATCTAAATATAGAATTTATAAAAGCATAATATCTATGGGTAGATGTGTCAAATATATATAGATAATAAGATACTCAAATATATATTCATAGAGAAGGATCTAAATATTTTCTAAAAATATGATTAGAGTTAATAAATTACTATAGTCTTTCAAAACACTGCCTTTTGGAGAATATCAATAACATGGACGATACTCTATTTAGAATAGATCTTGTAACATTATATAGTATGGTAATTGAGAATGATAATTATTTTTTTATTTTCAAATGCTGGACATGAAATTCATGTAGGTAGAGTAACTTCTAAACTAGATGAAATTATTGGTTAACCATCTATTTTGAAGATGATAATGTATTATCAATGATATAATTATGAAATGTGGAATAATTTAGAACCTATAATAAATATGAAATTCTTAGTGTTCAAAATTTATTAGAAGGATTTTTATGAGTTGGTTTATTACTATGTGTTCCCGGAATGTATGATATAAAAACTATATTTTTGATAGATCCACATAGCTCAAAAATCTATATCCATAGAAGTAGCATGGAAGTGTATCAAGATCTAATAGAACATTTTTGATGGGAAAATATGAATAACGATATTGTGGAATATCACACCATAAGATTTTATGAAATATGTTTATCTAATTAATTTAACATTTTCGATAGTTTTCATGTCACAAAATACTGAATAAATATTTGGTTATATGAAAAATACCATGATTTCATAATGGGTTTTACGCCACACCATGTTGGTATTTCACTACAAACAACAGTTTGATTAGATTGTGGTATACGCCACACTATTCTTGTCTAATGTCACAAACTACATATAGTACTTTTGATAGCTTTCGTTAAATGCAAGACCTTGTTTAACTGAAAAATAGTATATTATTAAAATATTATTATTTAACATAATAACATATAACCTAGTAATGAGATTAAGGGTTATGAAAAATTTTAAATAACTTATGAAAATATATATTTTATAATATTAATTCATTAGTTACCAATTAATGTGAAATAAAAATATATACCAACTGGGTATAAATCAAATAGTTTTATTTTTATGCTCCCTAAGTAGTTTTTTGATAATAAACTAAATTATTTAAAATTAGTTTATGATATTAATAAATATATATGTTATATATTTAAACAATTTTTTTGATATTCCTGAAATAGATTTTATAGGCAAAAGATAAGAACAAACTCAATTTTATGCATAAGACCCACTATTTTTCAATAGGGTAATGTTACCATCATTTAATGGAAAACCCATTGTAAATATAATTTTTGGCACTTTTATAGTTTTCATATGAAAAATTATAATTATTCATTGAAATCATGATGAAAAAAATTATTTTGGTTGAATTTTTTGTAGTTTTTTCTCATAAGTTTTTTTAATGAATAGTGAAATACACTATATTTTATTAAAAAATTATATTTTTGTTTAAATAATAATTAGTGTTATTTTATATATTTGATTGGTTTTAAAATATAATTTGAATATTTTTTTATCATTTAATTCAATTTAGGTCATTGGAATCAATTTCACATTGAAATTTGATATAACAACTTTGTGAACTATTGAACATTTTTACATTAAAATCCTACTTCCTTGACACGTCCGTGGGATTTGAATTAAACAAACTTTTTTCATCTTATATGAACTGAATATCATGAAAAAAATTGTTTTAATTAATATTAAATTTACAGTCTAATTATATCAACATATTTTTATGACATTATGAATAGTATCTGTAATAAATTTTTATTTACCACGATTAAGGGTATATTAGGAATTAAAAGATAAAAATATTATTATAAATATTATAATATTACCCATAAACTTGTAATAATTTAATTTTATGGGACAATTTCAACCAAAATCGTCAATAAGCCTAAATTATATACTTTTTAATACACTTGGATGAGAATAAGATGTTTGTTATATTATATTTAATGAAATGTTAAAGATGACATAATCATATTTTCAATAATTATATAATATTTTATATGAGGTTACATTGAAGATAAATTTTATTATCAATATTCATTTCAAATATAAGTTTATTTTATTTATCATGGTTTTGTATTTTAAATTTTTGGAGGTAAATGAATATCTTAATTACTTATAAAATGATGATGCACTAATTGTTTAATTAATAAAAATTAGAAATAATTGATATTAAACATATTATGATATATATAATAGGATATAATTAATTCTATAAAAGAATTTTATGGATTAATATAACATGTTAGTGATTTTTTAAATGATAATTTGGAAGATATCATGTTTTTTTTGATATTTTTAGAATCTTATGTAATGAATATTGTCAAAATTGTAATTTTATATATTTTAAAAAAAAATGTTTATCCAATGGTTTAAACATAATAAAAATTTCTGTTTCATCCAAATAACTGGTATAAATCCTAGAATATCTATTAATATACATTTATGGGTCTTTTGGCATGTTATAGTAGTTATATTAACCCTCAAAATATACATTATAAGAGGCCTCGGAAAGAGTTGAAAGGATAAAATAAGGTTTAATGAAAAGTTAAGGAATAAAAATTAATAATCAAATTTTAATTTTAAAATTTTGAGGTTATTTTCACCCACACTCATATTACCTTCGAAAAAACTAACTTTCGATCCTTTTTAATAGAAAAATCATTTATTCAAATTTATAATTTTATCAGTTTCCCAATGTTCCCCTTATCTCATTTATAAAAACCCACCTCCTACATTACTTATTCACATCACATTGAACATTCAATATCCGTAATATCATACCAGTTTCACTTATAAACATTCCAAGAAACATTCTAGAGGTGATTTTCCTCCCAAAGGACCAACTCTGAAGTCCTTTAAAAGATATTTAAAGGACTCGTTTCAAAGAAGAGGTAATCGCCCTAACCTATACACTACTTTTCTACACTTATATACCTACTATAAATCAATGATATATATCATCAAATAATAAATTAATCATAATAAATATTCTGAAATTTTATAATGATACGAAAAACACCACTACAAAACCACATTTTCTATCGAACAATAAATGAATGTATCGTTTGTATGTACAAACGGCTTACCGTATCCTTGTCGCGATTAAATTTACATTCCATAGCCTTATTTTATGATTTAGGATTTTCATGGGTTTCATAATTACATGTGATATTTCTAATATAATTATAATTTTATAATGATTATATCATGTCTACCTTTTTAACATCTAATATTTTATGGAAATGATAATGTCACTTGTGTATATGAATGGGTTACCATATCCATAATGCGATGTGATTCGTTATTAACTATATTTATCATGGATTTTATAATGGTTTAATGGAAAGAATATACATGTTATTTTTGAGATTAAAATTCTTCTGAAAAATTAATATATTATATAATTTTCATTCTTTAATATCAAAAAGAAAATGAAAATAACAATCATGCGTACGTACGACCTACCGTCTCCTTAAATGGTGGATTTTATTTTATATCTCCAAATATTATGAATAATGATGAATACATATATAATGAATATTTATATGATATTTATATCATGATTATCATTTTTTATATAATGAAAACATGATCTAGGTATGATTACTACGGATAATATTTCAAAACCCTAATGAAAAACAAAGTGGTTATTTCATGAGACATAACATTAACATGGAATTATTAATAAGATAGTAATATAAAATCATTAGTAAATATTATATTTTGTTTAAATATATGAATATGGTTCTTTTTTAATTTTATAATAAACTTATATTTTTTATATATAATGTTTCAATGTGTGTGAAGGAAATCAAGATTTAGGGTAAGGTAATTTCAT
This sequence comes from Viscum album, assembly GCA_963277665.1. Taxonomy (NCBI): domain Eukaryota; kingdom Viridiplantae; phylum Streptophyta; class Magnoliopsida; order Santalales; family Viscaceae; genus Viscum; species Viscum album. The sequence continues at coordinate 1,421,540,849 of OY728141.1, read as the reverse complement.
CTTACTTTTATTTTCGATAGATACAAGAAATATTCACCACTAACTTATTTTTTGTGTTGTTTGTACTCATCAATGAAATTTTAAATAGTTATTTTACTTTATTTATTTATATTAAATTATTAATATGATTTCATTATTTCCTGGGGTTCCTAATTCTAATGTTACACAAGTTATAAGTGTATTTGTAGTCTCACATTTATTTCTATGATAATTAGGCCATATTAATTATTAATTTCTATTTTGTGGTGTATATACTAACCCATGAATGTTATATACAATCCTTATACTTAAATTTATGTGTTTTTACATATTTATTTGATGATATCTCTTTCATGGGGGTTATGATTCTAAAGTTACCAAATCAGTAAGGTATATTTCTCTTATCTTTCCATCCTTGTGACACATGTTATGATATGAATATATATTATTTTACTAGATTTATATAATACCAATTGAATTTAAGAATCATGAATAATTTTTTCATGATATATTATTATTCTTGTAATTTTATTCTCTCTTTAGTCAGAAATTTTTGTTCCTTTAAAACAATGTTCTCTAAATATGTTATAAAAGTTTCTGGGATAATCATACATCATTTTTAAAGGAAAATTAATTAAAATATGTCTAAAATGGTTTCAAATATTCGATCATAAACATTAAATGTTATTTTCAATGAAAAGCTCTTGATAAATGTTTTATTATTATAAATAATGTTTTGAAAGGGGAAAATATATTTTTCTCAAGAAATGTTTTAAAAAAGATCATTTAAAATTATTTTCCATCTAAGATTATAAAGTTTGTCATTGTATATTATTTCATGGGGATATTATCCATGATTACCATTTATAAACTTTTTTAATGGATTATTTTTATTTTGGAATGATATTTATGAAACCCATTTTTTCTGTGCGTTATTGTATGATATAATGGTTTTTATTTTATCTGTTTTATTACACGGGTTCTGAAACAAGGATTGATTTATGTTCCTATGGAGATCATATGAATGGTTTCATTATGATATTAGTGGTACCTATATCTCCCACCAATTCCATGGGTAAATATTTATATCTAATAAGATATAAATAACGGACCATTTGCTCTAAGATGGTTATGGCAGTGAACCATGAATGGTAAGATGATTATTGGAATAAAACATGACTACAATGATGTATATAGGAGTTAATATTAAGGTGGAATGGGTATTTAACCCATACTACTAAGATGGCCTTATAACCAATGCATTGACTGCAATGGACATAATTTGTATATGTTTATTTATCTGCCACAAATTCCATGTCTTATTCATATAATATATCTTTATCGATTATGTTCTTAATTTCATTATGAATCATGTCTTATTAATTGAACATAATTATGCAAGATTTATTTTTATGATCATTGATATATAGTAAATGATCTTATAATGATCAGGATCATGTTTTAATACCCTTATGTTCATCATATACTTATGAAATTCCTTTATTTACCATTACAACGAATTTGAGCTCACCTGTATTATATGTTTCCCTTACACATGTTATGAATGAGGATTATTAAGTATAATTTTAAGGGGTGATCTCTTTGGGAAACATTGATTATATTTCACTAAGTTTCAATATTTTTTTTCCAAGATTCCGAAGGCACTAAACTAATACGGTCTTTGGTCATGTGTTTCTATGATATATGAATTGTTCTGAAAAAATGCATTATTATTTATTTATGAAAATATTGGTTAACTATATAGAATATACATTAAATTTAATGTTATATAATATAGTGAATATGGAAAGAAAAAATTCCAATGGTATGATGCAACCATTACCCATACCTACAAGAAAACAAGAAGATATCACCATGGAATTTTCAAATTCATTTTGATGAAATCCTAACGAAATAGTTCCATATGGTTTATAATGGATCCTCATATATTTATTAATCACTTAATTGAAATTTTAATGTACTTCACCCTCTAAAAACATTCAAGGATATACATTAAATATATGCTGAGGCTACATGGAACACCCCAGTCATTTTTATCTGATTGAGTTTTAAGGTATACCACTATGTATTAGAAAAGTATCTACCATTATCTAAACACTTAGTTGAAAATTACTATATCTTATCACACCTAATGTGATAGAAAATATGAGATAAATATCTACATATTTTATGAAATTTTATAGTATTCCTTGTGGAATTCAATGTATGATGTAATTAGAATCATCCTCTGGTCGTGTTATTTTCCAATAATATATTTCAATAATGTATAAAAAATGGACACATATGAATCCATTTATATGAATAGATGTAGAGAACCAATGTGTTTGGATGATTTTAGTGAAAAAAAGCAAATGGGAAATAAAATTTTCAATGAAATTGTAAAGAAGTTAAAATAAATTCCAAATTACGTGAGGGAATCTCATAGTCAACATGATATCTGTTGAAAATTATTAGAGAGGGTTTTTTTGGAATCTTCATGTCCAAAAATGCTTATGGGGATTTTTTTCTAAAATTGATAAAAAAATAGTAAAATATGAAAAAATACTAATTTTTATTATATGAAAAATAAACGAATAATTTACTCATGGTTGTCATAAGTCAGCATTGGATTATCCTCACTTGTACTAATTACTATTTATTGTCACAATATTCAGCATTATTTTTATTATACTTCCATAATAATAAACTAATAAATATTATATTCAAAAATAGAACTCATATCCCTTTATGAATACAACCCTATATCTAGACACATTTCAATATTTGGATAATTCCAAATATCAATCCAATTATCAATCAAAACCCCTCCCGCAAAACCTCATAATATTTTCCTCATGAAATGTAAATGATTAATGATGTATAAGGTGTATTTTATGAGTTGATATTTAGTATACAATTTCTCAATCTATATCAATTAATTTTTTTCTCCAAATACCATCCTCTCAACTATCTCATTCAAAATGATATAATTACTAAAGTATTTTAAATATACATAAATGTTAATGTTTTAGTGGAATATTCATTATCTATCCTCCACACTTCTAAAAACAACAATGTTTTTTACATTATAGTGGGTGCGCGACCTTTATTAACAACTTACTTCATTATTCTCCACCAGAAACATAGTTAGATTAAATTCACTTAATGTGGTAAAAAATTATCTAAATATGTATTTTTTATTTTTATTTTACATTTTGGAATTGATATATATCAATATTATAAAAGGAGTCATATTTTTTTCATTATGGCTGGGAAAACTACCTAAATGAATTAACCCTATAGCCACAAAACCTATACTCTCCAAATAATAAATATTTGTAAATAAAATTGTGCTCTTAATTTTTTTCAGACATCTAGAAACAAATTAACTCATTTAAATAAAATTTCTAGAGTAATGGAATTATTCCATAAGAACATCCCTGATTGTCCATAAGTGATCTGCCCATGGAACCATGAAATGAATACACTATAAATAAAAAAATTCCACTTGATATATCATTGATATGGTTGTAAATGAATGTAATATATTTATAGTAAATTTAATAGATATGTAAATTTAAATTATTTATGTATTGAATGAGTCTACATTAATTATTCGGGATGTTATGTCCAAGTGTGGAATTATTCTATACCAAATGTAGGAGAACTCTTCAAAACACCCACTTTATATGGGATGTGACCTTTCTCTCTCTAACTCATTGTACCTAAATGTTCGATGTCATGAACTACATCTATTTTTTTAAAATGTCTCTTACATAAAAAATTACCTAACTATCCCTTACATAGATGGGGTTATACATGCCTTGTGTTTATTCCTCAATTTGATTCTTTAAATTTAACCTTATTAAGGAGAACTTTTCAATCCCTTTATTCTTTCATTTAAAACTCTTTTAAATACGTTTACTAATAATAATATCATTAAATAAAATGATTATATAGGTGTAATAGTTCAGATTTGCCTCTATTTTTTCAATATAAACTCAATTCTCCATCATTATATAAACACCGCTATAAATTCTAGTATATTTAATGGGGTATTTAAAATTTAATAACATTACAAATTATCAATAGTGATGGGATTCCCTCACTATTTTCTTGGGGCCAAAATTGTCATCATCTTTTTTTTTCAATGCATGATTTTTTTTCACAAATAGTTTTCGAGTATAATATAAAGTTTCTTTATTTTCTATTTTATACAAACTGTATTGTAATTATATTAAAAAAAATAAAAAAAATAAAAAATAAAAAATAATAATAATTAAAATTATTTCAAAATCCACCATATTTAAAAAAACCATAAAAATTTATACATGTAAATTAATAAAAAAAATTATGCATTCATTTAAAATTTAATAAATATTGTTTTTCAAGATAAATATCATTTTGCAGGTGGTATCTGTTTTGAAGGACCAGGTGGAGGGAACTTCATCCCTATACTATGTGTATCTTGTCAAACATACTCTATTGTCAAATGTGGTCATTCTCTAACCATCAAAATCGTTGCTCCTCCTAATACAGATATCAACAAAGTTCATCTTGATCCCTATGAAGGATATAAATAACCTCATTCTAATATTGCCTAATCTCCTCATACACTGTAAAAGAGGTTGAAAACTCAATAGGATGTCTCCTCGATCCCAAAGATTAATATGCACTAGTTTCATAAACACCGGTGGGTATCAATCAAGAAATAATATCAAACACTCATCCTCTATTGATAGAATATAGAGTCTCCTATGTCAATGTTACATAATCAAATCCTAGATCACTGGTGTTCTAATCCTCAGTCATAGCCTGACTCATATCATGTTTGTGACAATTTGTGGCATTATATATCTCCTTCAAAAAGCATTTTTAAATTAAAATATTTAAAATGATATTTTTAGTTAATTTTTATACTCAAAAAATAATAATAATAATAATAAGACATTTTCGACCACCAGTAATGTCTCCAATAATAAAATCAATGTAAAACCTCTTATAAACATGATACACCATAACATTTTGATAATAGACTACCTATGTGAATATAAAATAAAATTTTAATATGTAATGTTTATATAAACTAATAAATAAAAGTACATAACATATTTTAACTAGGAGTATTAAATGATCTACTTTAAACTTGATGAGTGACCTCCTACCTCCCCTGATTCTACTGACTTGATAATTATATCCTATGAAAACTATCTTTGATATATTATGAGAACATTCTAAGCCAAACCTATGATGATATGTAATCAGTTCAATGGATATACCAAGAATGGTAAAAAACTATGTCTCCAGATTTTATTATGGTTGTCTTCCTTAGATTGTGAAAAATTGAAAAAATGTTCACACATATAGACCTACCAAATAAAGGATATCATTATATTTTTAAGAAGATGCCATAAACACTTCAAAAAGTTATTTATATAATGTGAATGATTTAATAAATTTCAAAATAAGATATCTTTATATATGAATAATACATTTCTAAACAATCTGATGATGAACATCAATGTGAATATGATCCCACATCACCTAGGGTCTCGAAAAAAAATCCCATAGAATCTCAGTATTCAATCCAAAAACTATGTGAAAAAATAGAAAATATAAAAAATAATAAAACTATGGGTAAATAAATTAAGTAATGAATTTTAATGAATATTAATTAATATATACAACTTAACATACATCCACATTGGTGGATAAAAAATAAGAATATGATGTTTCTTTGGAATATGGTTACGAATTATCAATCTCGCTAGACCACGAAACATATGAGTTGAAGATGAATTATAACCATCCTAAGGGTCATATAACAATGAATTGGGATAATAACCATAAAGATAAACATCTAATATGGTATATAAAATCTCTTAAAAATCATTACCATCATTCAAGAACATGAAACAAATTTATCTTCAAGTAATTGTTCATGATTATTAATTATTAATTATGAATATAACTAGAATTAAATTTCCTTTTGATTCAACATAATCATTATATTTATATTCTATGTTATCAAGATATTCATCTTCCTTGTCATTATCATAAATTTACATAGGATATATAGCTTTATCATCTCTTTTTATTTCCAATCCATTTGATACATACCCAGCATCATTGTCACCATTAGTCTGTAATGGTTGGGTTTCCTCATCAATATTTGTGCCACTTCATGGAAAAGAAGTATTTTGATCTGTATCATGAAATAATTAAATTTTTCACAATTAATTAGAACAACATACACATTCCATAATTTTATTTTCATTATATTTAATTTTTATATTTCTCCACATATCAATTAACTCTCTCGATGAAACAAAATAATTGTCATATTAAATTGGATATGTTTGATGAGCCAACATAAATTGTTCATTTACTACAAGAAGGAATTTATATATAACTTAATGATTATATAGTATGGATGAACATGAAATACTATATAAGTATCAAACCAATAACATTCAATAATCATTACATTATTTTCTCCAGATATCGTAGCACAATTATTTCATCCAACACTACATTAAAGTCAACATCATTTTATCTATGATGATATCCTTACAAGATAAAACCAGTATTCGTTGCTTTTTAAATCTACAAATGCATATCTATGAAATTGGAAAACATTCCACACAAATGCATTATAATATTTAACCATTTTGGCTGGTGGGATACACAATAGATACAATCTATTAGCAATTTTATCTTCATGTTACGATTCTTATATAGTTGAAAAAAAATTGAAACATAATAAATAATCAATTAGTTTTATATGTTAAACCATTGTAATTTAACTTACCGGTCTTTGAAACCATTAGGAAAAATGATGTTTTAGACATTTTCTAAGAGAATCTACTATAAGTTTTGGAAAATATTTATTGATATGATCAATATATAATATAGAAATAAAATGATATTAATTTAAATTTAAAAAATATAAAGAAGTTTTTAAAGTGGAACACACTATAAAAATAATTTCATTTATTGATAGTTTAGTATAACAAATGTATGAGCCCTATTATGGTCATCATATAAATGAAATCATTCTTGACCTCCACTAAAACGAAGATCATTTTGATTAAAAACTGATAATTGAATGTTCATTACAACATCAAAATTTCCCTCATTATGACCCATTCAGTTATGTCTCGAGGGATAATAATATTGGAAATAATGGTACAACAATTTAATTCTATCCAATAGATATGATTTTTGAAATTAACCCTTCTATGGATTCCTTGTTACATTCCGTTTTCATCAATTTATACACGCATCTTTCATATGGGTATATTCATCAATACTGTTCCAACCCTCATCATTTTTATCACGCAGAAATTATAATATCAAATATCATTATAGAAAAAAAGAAAGCCATAAGAAAATTTTTTCCATTTTAAATTAAATTAAATCAAATTATTAAATACTACTATGGCCATCATAGTATATTTTTATAATATAAATGTCTCAGATAATATTATATTTTTGTCAGTACATCCCAATTAAGATAATTTAAAAAAACCTCTAAATATAATCAGTAAAAGTCATAATATTATAACATGCTGATCATGACTTCTTAATCTAGTTATTTGTCCACTTCTGAAACATATAGCTAAATTGAAAACCTAATTATCTTGTAACCTCAAATAAAATTTCACTAATGAAATAATAAAATACATTCACTAAAAACTATATAAGCTACTTTTGGCTTTATTAGCTTCCAAGATCTATCATTTCCAAACAACTCAAGTTATGGTCACCTAAAATTATGGAAAATATATAATGATTACTTTATATTATTATTATTCTAACTAGGTGTGTCCAAAATAGTATAAAAAATATTATCGAAAAAGTTTTTGAAGGAACTTGTTGTTCCAATATTCCTTTGTGTTTTGTGTTTTCATAACTCACCAAATCCCTAAATTTATTATAAAAATTGTATCCTAAATCTTTAAAAATATATTTATCATATGATTTTTGAATAAGTGTTCATTTTCTTATATGAAATCATATAATCATATGATAATTGAAAACACATTTAGTTTCATAGAATCAGAAGGTGACAAAGTTTGTTCTACTATGTAAGACTTTATAATCAAAATTGTGATTGAATTACAAAAAAAATTCTATAGTCAAAATTATAGGACAATATCTTCATAATTAAATATTATTAGCCAGAATAATTTGAGGAAGATATGTGTTAAGTCATCAAAATAGTTTATCTTAGGATGTAAAATTATGGTATGTTATATTGAATTTATATTATCTTATATAAAAGAGACACCTAATCTTACAAAAGTTATTCTACGGTGAAAAATGGTAAATGTTGGTATCATATGAAGTCCTAATATTAAAAAATTTCATGATTACTTTTCTTAACTCTCGATAAGTCACTACATGCATTTAGATCACATCAAAAGGATATTCTCCATTCTAGGATAGCTTTTTCTAAACATGAATTTCTATGAATTGGATGATCTGAAGAACGAGAATATTTTTTTATTGCTACCACAAAATAAATTACTATGTTTTTAAATCATAGATGAATATCCTTAATATAACGTCTCATCAACATTATTGTATAGTATTACCCGACCATTATAATTATATCTCACTAAATTTTAAACAATATATAAAATGTTTTGTTGTCCTCCAAAAAGGGGAGATAAAAAATAGTTGATTTCATAATAATAACAATATGATAAATACAACAGTCCTATAAATAGTTGAAACTGAATATTTTTCATTTTGTTCTTATGAGATCAATCAGTATTCACTACTGATCATCACATGATATTCCTTAGAGTCAATATTTTTCTCTGGATGAATATTAATCTTATGTTGTTTGGTTCTTTTAACTAGGTGGTGCATACATCTCTCAAAATTATTTTATTCATTTAATCATGTTTTCACTGAGTGTGAGAATATACATAAGACCATGGATGTTCTTGTAAAGGGATAACCTGGTTGAATGTTCTTGTACCATTTTATTAAGTGACTTCTACATGTAATCAATATAGAGCCCTCGTTGAAGGGGTTGTTATAGTTAAAATCACCAACATCATGGAGCAGAGTGTTGGTGGAGTAGGATACGGGGTTTCAATTCCTTGAACCACTATAAGTCACTATATTCAATCTCTATTCTTCATGATTTCATATTTCCATGTCATATTTTATCAACAAAATAGTTGAACTTAAATACTTTATAGAGTGTGGTATATTATTCAAGAAAACACGAGGAACTCAATTCAACCACCCCTATTTATACAACTAGTAATAAACTTGGACAAAAATTGGTATCATAACTTTTGACCCTTGATTTAACAACCACTAAAGGTGTAATTATAAATAGCCACCTCTAAATGACTGATGAGGATGATAACTAGGATGTTATGTCATTAGATAGAGATATGTACTTCAATGGTGGAACTATGGTTGCGGGAAAGCTCACATGATCAATTATCTGAAAAATATTGGCTCGAAAGTCTATCTCAATGTAGTTAAGACCTATGATATTTAAAAGACACTATATCAAGCATGGAATTAAATATCCAATGAAAATTATGACCTAAAATTAAAATATAGTAATGCTATCATCTATATGTTATGATGAGATAATTTTAATAGGATCCCTCAATGTTAAGAAACACACAAAATGTGGACTACTATATTAGTTACATGTGATAGTACTGACAAATTAAAATCACATAGATATTATACAACAAATATTATGTTTGATAAATTTTAGATGGATTACAAAGCATACAATACTCAACTAAATTGAGGACTCCCTAAGATTTTGAACAAAATTAATTCTATTTAAATTCTAATCACTATGCCTAAACAGGCATGGAATGTGATAAGAGAAGTACCACGCATGTGGAGTGGAATATCATCTACTATCACACAATCTAAACAAGTTAAAATTCTAAAATTAAATATCCAAGTGAGAATCTGATGATGCATAAATATTTCATGTAAACAACAATTAATGATCATAATAAGATCAATAATGAAAATTTTAACCTGAAGGTTTCTACTTATAATGATAAATGAAATAGAAAAACAATAAAAGTCTCTGAAGCATCTAATGAATAATATTTCTCATGAAAATCTGAGCCAAACGATGAGCTCATAAATTTTATAAAATGATGAGGTCATCAATATGAGTTCATAAAATTATATAATAGGAAGATATGTTTTAGAAAAACCATAACAAGAGAATGAATCTTTGTGAAAGCTCTATAGAGTTAAGATTCTATGAGTAAAAAAAGATTTTAAACATCATGATTTACTTTCTAAAAATGAAAAAATCTATGAGAAAATAAAATAAAAAATTCATGAAGACTGGATATATTAAATATAAGAATGTTATGATGGCCACCTGGACTGCTTTTGAAGATTTAATAAAATTCATGTCATCAGAATCAGAATATGAAACTATAAATCAGAGGGAGAAAACATTTTTTATGTTGCAGTTTGATGAGGTAGAGTTTTTTACTCTTCATGGAATAATCATTAATCATAAAATGAAAATTTATCTTAAAATGAAATATATGAGTACTTCACTCTGTTCTAAATCAAGTATGAATACCAAAAAAATAAAAATAATACCCTTTGATAATCTTATAAAAAGAATTTCGTGATGAAGAAGCTATGAAAATTCATATTTAAGACTTAAAAAGTCAGTTATAAATATCTACTACCTCGAATAATAAAAAATCAATACAATTGAAATCCTATATATGGAGGTTCAAAATTTCAAAGATTTTTCATGTGACTTTACAATAGAGGAATGTTATTTTGACAAAATATTTGGTAAAAAATAACCAAGAAAATAAAAATTTGGAGTTATAAGCCAATGTGAATGGACAAAACATTATATAAAAAATTTTTCACCATGATCTAAAAAACACCTTCATTAGGTTAATAGTTTCCATTACAATGAAATGGAAAATTATTTCAACATTCGAAATTTAAGAAAACCTCAAGTATGTGGAATCAGAAATTATTTTCTTACAAAATATTTTCTAAAAAAGCATCATTGATTCTTGAAAAAAAATCAATTTTGGATGCATAGATCTCTTATAGAAACAATTTTAGAACCCAAAATCATTTGGTTACGAAATTACTCTGTTGTTGGATTTGTCATTTTGGGGAACTATCCAAATGAAAAGTAGTAAAAAATTGTTTAGGGATTTTTTTTCAATGAATATGAGTAGAGATTACTCAAACAATAGAAATCTATCCAAAATTTATGGGGGATATTTCATGTATGGTTATGATACAAAACTAAAGATAGTTGTCATGGGGTTAGTTTGAAGCCATCAGTTGATTCTCATCAACACTTTACTTTATGTTGAAGTCCTTAAGCAAAACCTGATGAGTTTCTAAAAACATTTTTATTATGGGTATTCTATTAATTATTATAAAAATTCGCGTGTAGTATTTACAGATAAGTGACTCGGGTTAAAAGCACCAATAACTATAAATTATTAGAACTATATCAAAAATCTTTGAGTAAATAAAATGTGAAAAAAATAAATATTGTAATTGAGGAATTCTTTATTTGGTATATAAGTCTTGGACATTGTAATGTTAATTCCTTAGTAAAACTATCTAAAATACATTTAATTTATGGCTTGCATGGTCTCAAATTGGACAAAAATAATATGTGTAATGAAAGTGAATTGGGTAAGTAACACAAGTATTATATAAAACCAATTATAGATGTTTTTGCATCCATATTTCATGATCTTATCTATATGGATCTATTCAGAGATACTAGAACTATAATTCAAACTCGCAATCCATCTTTTATGTGTTACTTGATGATTTTTTAATATTTACATTTATTTACGTTTTAAAATTTGAAATAGAAGCATGTTTTATTTTTATTTATTTTTGAAAACATGTTCAAAATGGAAAGCATGACAAAATAATGTATTTATGAAGTTATCATGGAGATGAATTTGATAATCATGAAATTCATTATTATTTCTCTTATAAATTAATTAAAAATAAATTATCTACCCCCAAGGATCCTTACGAAAATGGTGTTGTTGAAAAGAGGATTAGGAATTTATAATCAATTTCAATGAATATGTTATGTGAATAGAACATGCACACTCATTTCTAAGTCGAGTCTATCAACACAATGAGTTACATCAATAAAAATATTATAATAAGGCTTATTTTAAATAATACACCCTATTATTTATGGATCAATAGAAATAAAAAGGTAGGATTCTTCAAAGTATCAGGATGGATGTTTTATTTATTTAACAACAAGAATAATCATGGAATGTTCAATCCAAAGACTGATGAATGTATCTTCCTAGGTTATTCGACTACAACAAAATCTTATACAATTTTCAATAAAAGGTTATGGACTATTTAAGAATCAAATCATTTAATGTTTTATGAAAGTTATCCCTTTGGTCAAAAAATTATTCAAATTAATGATCAAAATTATTGAGTCTAAAATATAAGCCATAGTCCCCTATTTAATAAATACAAGGATGTTGATTTGCATCTCCATTACTTTAAACTAAATCTGTTAAGGGTGAATGATAGTGAACTAGAAATTTTATTTCCTCGAATACCTAGATATCTTAAATACCATTATCTAGAATCGTTTATTGGAAGCCCAGATAAAGGTCTAAAAACTAGAAGAATCATATGGAATCTAGTAGAATTATCTACCATTCTCTCTCAACCTAAACCCAAAGCTATATAATAATCCCATTCTGATGAATTTTGGTACATAAATTTCCAAGATGAGCTAAATCAATTCAAAAATAACTAATGTGAGGGAATTAGTAAAAAGACACTAGAACCATCCTATTATTGGAACCAAATGGGTTTTTAGAAAAAAAAATATTATCAAGGTGTAACAACTAGAAATAAATATAGATTAGTTTCAACATGTTATAATCACAAATATGGAATATATTATGAAGAAACACTTTCCGGTTTATCCGTGATAGAAGCTATTAGAATCCATTTAGCATAATCATTCTATATTAATTTTAAATTATATCAGATGGACTTAATATATATATATATATATATATATATTTATTTATATCTGTGTTTGTGTGTATGTCTGTCTGTGTGTGTGTGTGTTTTTTTAGAAGCGGCAGTTTATGTAGAAAGAACTCTGTGTTTTGAATATCCTCATTTTCAAATTTCTATGTTTAATCATGTTATAGCTCTATATAGACGAAAATAGGCTCAAACTGTATGCTCTGAAAGGATAGAATCTTTTCTTTTAAAAATTGGTTTGATAGTAGGAACAAATGATCCTTTGTTCATTAAGAAGACATCATTCTCAGATACATTGTTTGTTAAAATATTTGTAGATGATGTAATTTTTTGATCGAAAAAACAAAACCTACAAACTGAGTTATAAAAAATGATGCAAAAATTATTTTAAATGTGTATTATTATTGAACTAAATTATTTTATATTATTTAATTTTTATCAAAAATATTTTGGAAATATTTTAAATCAATCAAAATACACAATTGATTTATTTAAAAATTTAGGACCTAAATATTGTATGGCACAGTTGGAAATGGAACTTATACACAAGGTTTGGGAACTATGGACACTTTAACCATCAGTATAGCTCTAATATATACCCACGGTATGAAAATTATATTCCCCTAGTTTCAAAGCTATGGGAATAGTTTTAGGTGACCATTTTAATAACCTTATCCCCATGGTTTTACAATCGTGGGAATATGTTTTAAAAAATCACCAACTGTGGGTTTATAAAACATTAGAAAGAGAGAGAAAAAGGATATCTCATTCATAAAAGAATCATAATATATTATAGGTATAGAATAAAATGTAAATAACAACATGGTATGGAAATATGAAAGATATACCACATAAAGGGAACTTTTATGGAAAAGAGAAGTTTAGAATTCCCTTACCATGAAGAGTACCTTCTAAAACACAAATATCTGAACCTTGGGTGATTGAGGACACCATGGGAGGAGTCCTTTGGAGGAAATACTATAATTTATTAGTGGATATTTAATTAAAAATGAAATATAATGGAGGAAAGGGTGGTTATTTATAACAAACATGTGGGAGTGTTTTTATTAATTTCTGAGGACACCTCATTAGTGGTATTTGAAATACCCTGTGCATGTCAATTGTATTGGACACATGGAAAAACTTGTATCGTATTTTATTCCTCAAATTTCCACCAGTATTATAATATCATTATTACATCACAATTGATGTTTTTAAACAAACAAAAAACAGAAAATTATTTTTTTACCATTCACAGAAAACAAAGTATTTCAAAAAAATCTCACAAATTCAATTTTACCTAATATCGATGTTTTGAATTCAAAAATGAAATTTATTTTATCATTCTAAATTCCTATATATGTGAAATTATATTTTTAACTATAAAAAATATAATTATTAAAATTTAATAGCGGATATAAAATTCATAGTATAATGAATTTCAAAATTTTTGACATGTGAAAAAAATAAAATTCTTTTATCATATATAAATAAAAAGGAGAATGTTTAAAAAAATATTTATGATAAAAATTATTAATAAATCCTAATTTTAATATAACTATTTATATCATAATGAAACGTAAAATTTTTACCAAAAAAATCAATTTATCAAATTCAATCTCAATTTTTAAGATAAACTATTCATAAAACCAAAAATGATGGAATAAAAATTCTATTTAAACAATGGGATTAAATTTTATGGAACTATAACCTAGAAACATAACCTGTTAAAACACGATCATATGACCTATGGGATAGGTGTATGATAGGGATGGACTTTGGGTTCGCTCGGATAACATCTCCTAAGTGGCAATCTCCCCAAACACGAACTTTTCACGTAAGTGATTTTGTTCAAGCTTTACATGTTGATCCTCAGCTTGGGATTGGTCTAAAGTGAATGCCAGTGATGGAACTTTCTTCCCCCGTTTTAAAAAATGGACTTCATACGGCCCGATTCAACTTTTTGAGGCCAATGACGCTTTGTTCTTCATTTATTAATCATTTTCATTTCTATATATAAATGATAATAATAATGTTGTGAGTATTCTTTCCAACTATCATGATGGTCAACAGTCATAATTGACCAATGGTCATATAATCAATTAGAACCCAATGGTTACATTAAAATATTATTTCTTCTTTATTAATGTGATATTTTTTTGGTTGTGTAATAATATAAAAAATAGTTTATGAAACCATTATCATTCAAAAATTTTGGATCATTACATTCTTCCACCCTTATGAAATGTCATCCCCAAAATTTAATATCAATTACTCAGTTGAGAAAATTTTGAGGTTACTTTTCCCTCATTGTTTCCTCTAGTTACCAGGTGTCTTATTCATACATGTGGTTCCTCAAATACATTTTTACAAGGTGGGTAGTCTTGTTTCATAGAACCCGGTCCATATAGTTTATGATCTCCATCAGTTTCCCCTCATAAGAGAGATCATGTACCAGTTGTACCACATTCAAATTCAGTACAGATGCAGCCTTAGGTATAGGCTTCCTCAAGATAGATACATGGAAAAAAAAATTGAACTTCAGATATATTTTGGGGATTTTCTAGTAAATAGGCCAATTCTCTTATGTGATCAACGATTTCATAGGGTCTAATAAACCTGGTTCTAATCTTTCTTATGTTCCCAAATCGCATGACTCTCTTCCATGGTGAAATTCAAAGCAAGACTTTTTCACCAACATTAAACATCGAGTCCCTTTGATGGTTATTAGCATAGATCTTTTTCTGACTCTGTGTATCTATAATGTGTTGTTTGATGGCATGAACCTTATCTGTCATATCATTCACAAGATTAACACCCAGAAAATTTTGGTCACCAACTTAAAACCAATAAGTATGAATCTACATCTCTTCCCATATAAATATTTATATGGTGTCACTTGAATTCTTGAATGTAATATATTATTTCATTTCAACTATTATAATGAGATATATTGTTCCCATCATCCTTTAAATTCCATTTAGCATGTTTTCTGCATTCCCTTGAATGTTTGAAATTTCCTTTCAGATTTTGCATCAGTTTATGGTACATAAGTCATACTATAATTCAATTTAACACTTAGTGCATGTTATATAATTATAAATAATTTTGATGTGATCCTCAGCTCATGATCAGATATGATAGAGAGTTGTACCCCATACATCCTTACCACTTTTCTTATATAATCTCAATCCAGTTGATCAAGAGAGAAATCCTCCCAAATAGAGATAAAATGGGTAGTCATGATGAGATGGTCCACAATAACATATATCTCTTTTGATTCCATTGGATGTTGTTGGGATAATAGTGAAAAATTCTGGATTGATATTGTCCCACTTCCATTATGGTTTGGGTTATGGTTGTAATACTGCATTAGGATGTTTTTAATCTTCCTTCACTTGATGACTCACCAGGCACCTTGTAGTGTAGTCAGCAATATATCTTTTCATGTTATCCCACCAATAATGATCATGAAGATCCCTATAAATTTTAGTTATTCCAAGATATATATAGAATTTAGATCTATAAGATTCATCCATCAGTTACTTCTTTATTTTTGTAATAGATGGATCATATAGTATTGTAAAAAATATTAGTACACCTTCTTAATAAATATTAAACACTGGAAACTTCACGTTCTTCATACCTTCAAACTTCTACTGTAACAAAGGATATTCTTTTTGTGATTTCTTTATCTTCTCTAGTAATGAATCTTGAGAAATCATTTGGGATAGGATTGATGATGTTCCTTCCAATAAAATTTTCATGTCTAGTTTTACTAGAGCATATATCAAAGGATCTCCTTGAATCCTCATCAATGATAGATCAACATGTTCTTTCCTACATAATTAATGAATGTCATTGTTTTCTCTTTTTGGATGATAAATAATTAAAAAATTGTAATCTATAATAAGTTCCAACCAAATCCTCTATCTCATGTTCAATTCCTTTTGTGTGAAAATATACTCTAAAAATTGATGGTCTGTATTTATTTCACAGTCCTCCCCATAATGATTTGTGCCTCAATATCTACAGTGAAAAAACAAGAACAATTGGGTTTAAACTATGAATAAAATAATTCAACTCAGGAGAATTTCCCTATCAAGATGAATATGAAAACACCTTGTCTTTTTTCATGAGGATGCACTCAATCCCTTTTAGAGATGTATCGCTAAAAATTAAGAATCCTTCTCCGATTGAGGGAAGAGTTAACATGAGTGCAGTAACCAATATCTTCTATAGCTCTTTGAAATTTTCCTCACTATCATTTTTCAATATGAAATTAAACCCCTTTCAAGTAAACCTAGATAGTTGATTTGATTTTCATGATATTTTTTTCAAAAACCGTTTATAATATCTTGTTGAATCAAGGATACTAAAAATATCAGTTATTGTTGTAGGTCGATGCCACTCCTCCAAAACCCTTGTCTTGGTAGGGTCGACTGAGATTCCATCATTGGATACAATGTGCCCCATGAATAAAAATTGTTGTAACCCAAACTCACCATTGGTAAACATTATAATTATCATTTCTGCCCTCATAATTTTCAATATATCCCTTAAATGATCCCCATGCTCCTCTCAAATTTAGTAATATATTATAATATCATCAATAAAAACTACCAACAAATTATCATGGTAGTCATTAAATAATCTATTCATCAAATCCATAAAAATAAGTAGATCATTACTTAAGACGGCGAGTATAACAACAAACTCATAATCCCCATATCATGATCAGAAGGTGATCATCGGAATACCTACATTCTTCACCCCCATTTGATGATAACCATATCAATGATCAATTGTGGATATGAATTGATCCCCATGAAGATGGTAAAATAATTCATCATTTCATGGAAGATTTTATTTTTTCTTTAGAGTGATATCATTTAGTTCTCTATAATAAATGCATAGTGGCATTGATCAATCCTTCTTCTTTAGAAAGAATACTAACTCTTCATAAGGATAAATACTTGGTTGGACAGTCCCCTTCTCCAAAAAATATCTATGAGATGTTTCATTAATTCTTATAGCTCCACATATTCCATTACATATGGGTACTCTAATATCGTTTGAGATATGGGTATGAGTTCAGTGGTGAACTCTACCTTCATTTTAGGTTATGTCCATGTAACTCCTTATGAAATATTTCAATGTATTACTGAATGATAGATATATTATATATCCTTACACTCTCATTTCCTTCTTCTTCTACACTTATGAACTCCATAAATATGGCTATAGGTGGTTCTTTTACGCAAAGACTAGGTCGATATATCTCTCCATTGAATATTATTGTAGGATTTCTATTCAAGACAACGGATTTTTCCTTGCTTCTATATTTGATCTTAAAAATGAACTTTGAGATCCATTCCATCCCTAATATAATATCGAATTATAAAAAGTGAATGACTACTAGATTTTCAATAATATTTTTCTCACTAAAGAAAATAATAGAGTTTTTAAATACTATTGATGCTTGGATAATCCCTCTTGGAGTCTTGACTGATAACTCTTATTTTAGATGTTCTGGGACTGATTCTATATTCTTTTCAAAAATAGATAATGTAAAGGAATTAATAGATCTTGAATCAATGAAATAAAATTATATCTCTAATAGAATAGTAAGAGTATATTCCCCCTAATCATTTGGAGATATTTCTTTATCTGTTATGATAGAAAAAAAAATGACTTTTCTCCCTTTGCCTATGATAAGGCTGATGGGGATTCCTCTCAACAACCCTTAGATTTGGAAAATGACAATAAATGTTTCCAAGCAATACATAGTTGAATTATTTAAATTTAGGTTGGACATGCACCATATTTCCTTTATCATTAGGGTTAATAAGTTGAGGTATCACATCACTATGCCAATTTTGATCTATTTTACCATCACTTCCACAAATATAATAGTTCCCACATTCGAGTAATCCATTCCTTAAATGATTCAGCCCACAATTATTACACGTGGAATGCCACAATTTCTTTCCTTCTCTTCCATGATCAAAGAACCTCCCCATGCTTGAATTCATTGTTATTTCCTTTTAATTCTATTTGTAAGACCACTTAGTCTCAACCAACTCTAGTTCGGCCTTCATAGCACTCCATTCAATTTCCTCACAGCTATCATAGTCTTAGTTTGATAGATTCTTCCGTAGATGTTGTCTTTTACCACCTATGAATCTATAAAACATATCAATATGATCCATGAAAAAGGAAAAGGTGTCATGTGAATGCCATTTAATGTTCATATCGTAGCTTCCCACATATTCATTCTTTTATTCTTCAGCTCGAGAAATTTCATCTCCATTTTTTTCATCAAATGAGGGAAATACTTATTGAAGAAGATAACTTTGAACTCTTCCTACTACATAGATTTGACCTCCTATATTGGCCTAATAATATTAATTAGTTCCCACCACTGATCAGATTCTCCCACTAAGAGTTAACCATCAGGGGTGGATTTCTCTTATTCAGTTCTATGAAGTAATGAAAAGATCTTTTCAATAAAGCTTATCCACTATTCAATAATCAATGGGTTGGTAGTTCCACTAAACGTTGGTGTTTATTGACACAAAAAGGACCCAATATAATATTATTCCCCAATTTTTGAAATTGGACTCTCATCTGGATTAAATTTATTTTCCAAAACTTGAGTTAGTTGATTCATCATTCTCCCAAAATATGCCTTTTAGGCTTCCATTGGAGGGACGTCATCACATGGTCCATTGTAGTCTCAATTTTCAAAGATCCCCCAATTTTCTTCTATTTTCTTATAGAAAAATCCCATAATGAGAAACTTGTTTCCTGTAATAATATTATAACTCTAAGGGATTATTATTTATTTAAACATCATACATAAACATATTATTCTTTAATGATAATTACATTTTCTATAAATCGTTCATAATGATTCATAATAATATTGTGATTAACCAAAAATATCCCCATGGATTGCCAAAAATGGAGTGCAACAAGGCATGTTGTCATGTACAAGTTCTCGATTGAGTCTTTCTCAAAATGGTGTTTTATGGTTTTACCTCTAGGTACATTTATTCTAGATCTACATCCACATTTTCATATCAAGATATGTATTTAGTTGTTTGGAAATCACATAATTCATATTTCATAAAAAATACCAATAAGATTTACTAGATTTAAAAATTTATATCAGGTTCTTCCAAATGTTTTCAAATAATAATTTCCAAAAATAAATAATCTATTCTTTGACACCAACTATGGAATACAACCTTTTAATTATATAACATTTCATTACATGTTACAAATATTTTTTCTTTAAAGTGTAGTGTCTTGGAAATATGGTACATAATACATGAAAACATAATTCTAATACACATAAAAAGATTCTTCATTAGTTCATATTATGTAGAATTACACCAACTCAAAACATGGGGACATACATCAATTTTAATGGTGAGTATAATGCCTATTAAGGGAAAATAAGGTAAATAATTACATATGTACTTGAGAGATATCAATAAGAACATGATGAATTTTGTAAATGCATTATAAAGAGGCATATCATATTAATAAGAAAATGAAAATGAAGATAAATCATTTCATTTATACATTCATAAGTATATCACAAAGGTTCATCCCCATGGTGTCAGAAAAATTACCACGTTTATTCACCGAGGTATCATAAAACTTCTCATCTCAAGAGATTACATTCTTTAACCAATGAATTTGGGAGGTACTGGGGAGAACCATTAATATGTATTTATTTTCATGTGATCCACACATATATAAATATAAAATTACAATGATAACCCACAATGAATAAAATAATTGGGTTTTATATCAAAATCATAGTGTTTAAAAAAGTGCTAAAAACATTTTCATTATGTCATTTATAACCCACAGAATGGGAATGAGAGTTTTATTTTTATCAATTATATAACAAAGTAAATTATTTTATTTTATTAATGAATAATATTATAAATGAAAGAGGTTTGTGTATTCATATAATGAAAAAATAATAATTTCTTGAGAAAAAAAGGGAAATTTTGAGATGAAAATTCTACGGCATAATGGGCATGAAACATGGTTTTATAAAAAAATTGAAAATAGAGAAAACAAGGGTTAATAATTAAAAAAACCCATAATATTGTATAGGAACAAAATTAAATTGAAATAACAACATGTTATGGAAATTTTAAATGCATACCACATAAAAGACAGCTTGGAAGGAAATGAGAAGTTGAGAATTCCCCTACCACGAAGTGTGACTTTTAAAATCAATGATTGGGACCATGGGGGATTGAGGAAATATTATGCAGACTCCTTGTGAAGTAATAATAAAATAGATTACAGGATAGTGAAATTTTAAGAAATCTAATGGTGTAATGGGTGGGTATTTATAGAAAAAATGGAGGGATTTTTTTATTAATTTCTCATGACACCGCCTTAGTAGTATTGGAAAAGCAATGGGATTTCCCATTGTATTTTCAAATTGTATTAGAAACATTGAAAAATTCATATTATATTTTATTCCTCAAGAGTGAACCAAGATTATTACATCATTATGAAATCACTAATTATTTCATTAAACACATCGAAAACACAAAACAATATTTTTACTATTCACATGAAAAACAAGTATTTCATATAAATATCAATAATTCACTATATCCTAATACCGATGTTTGATATTCCAAAAATAAATTTATTTGATCATAATAAATATCTAAATATGATAAATTAAACTTTTATATATACAAATACTTAATTATTAAAAAAATACCGAATAGAAAATGCATAGTAACATGCATTGTAAAAATTTTGACACATCAATAAAATAAAATTCATCTATCATTAAAAATGGAAAAGTATTTTTATAATAACACAATTTAAAAAAATTATTCATTATTAAAACAATTTATTTAATATAAAAATTTATTTCTTTTTTAAAAGTAAATTTTTTTCCAAATATATCAATTTATCAAATTCCATCTCAATTATTAGGAAAAACTATTAATAAAAATAAAATGAAGGAATACTGATTTTATTTAAAAAAGGATTATGTTTTAATTAACTAGGGCCTTGACACATAACCCCTTAAAACACTTGTATATGACCTAAAGGTATGGTATGCGATGGTGATGGACTGTTGGGGCTGCTCAGATAAAATCGCACGTGTTGTAATCTCTAGTATGTTGAACTTCTCTCATAAGAAATATTTTTCAAGATTAGCATGTTGTATCTCAGCTTGGACTTGGTCTAGATCTATTTCTAGTGATGCAACATTCATCCCATGTTTTGAAAAAATGTGATTTGTACGGCCTGATTCTACTGGTTGAGCCCATTAACTCTTCATTATGCATTAATTTACCATTATAAATTCTATATATAAACGATAATCTTAACATTATGATTATAGTTTCCAAACATCATATTAACCAATAGTCATAATTTACCAACAATCATATAAATAGTCAAAACATAATGTTTACATTAAAATATTATTTATTCATTGTTAATGTGATATAGTTTTGATGTGTAATAATATAACACACATTTTCATGAAACAATTATCATTCAAAACGTTTGGGTTATTAAACATTCTATTATTTTTTAAAAATACAAAAATTTTAATTTAATTTCATACTAAGATTACATTTTTGCTAAAAATATATTAGATAGAAAAATTACCATATGAACCTACCAATTTTTGGTAAATCCCATGTTTCTTGGTCAAGTAAGAAGTAACACAATGTAGCACAATCAATAGTTGAAGATGGATATTTTGGCGTATGATGTTTCAACGCTTATGTGGGGTGGTTGAAACATGACATAATAGATTTTGGATTTAATTTTAATTTTGTTCCAATCAGATGTGATGAAACGAGTGTTATCAATATCTAAATGAATCTAGTAGACAATTCATGAATGAGGTACATTGTTTGGAGATATCGTTGGTTGAGATATCATAAATAGAATAATGATATCTCTCTAGATTTTGTTTTCAGAGATAATCAATTTGATGGAAATTTTACAACATATTTTATATCTGAAAGATTTGATTTCATTATATTACAATTAGGTATGTTTAATTTTACTAACTAATAAAAATATTTTCATATTAAAGGTAACTACATTATTTACATTAATTAAGTGAATTTTCATACTGTTATTTTGAGTACTAGTCATATTCTATAAGCGATGAAACCTAATTTCAGTAATAATAACCAATAACTACACTGTGTGACCCCTCGATTACTGATAATGAAAATGATTGTGTATCAATTTTATGTGTGAAACCCCTTAAAAATATTTGGAAACCTTTATATATATATATATATCTCTTCTCAAATCATCACTAACATAACCTTCCAATCCTCCAACCATTAAATCCATCTGAAAATAGAAAAAATTTTAAAAAACAAAGGTCCCTCATATAGTAGATTTGATAAGGTAATGTATCTCAAGGAAATTGTTAAGTGGAAGAGATATTAATTTTCAATAGTTTCACTAGACTGTTATATTGTTGAAGAAAGTCATCAAGCATTAGGGATGGGAGTACATTATCTAGGAATCGAAAACCATGATTGTATTCAATTATGATGTCTATGAGATTTACACATCATCAGTATTTCATTTAGTTCATAATTAAGATTTGGTTACTTAAATATTCATGTAAAACTATTTCTTGATAACCACAATTTAGTTAGATGATTCCTTAAAAATCTGAAATGAATGATACCCATTCCTCATCACCTCATTAGATATCATTTTAGAGACCCAAATCTTGACGTACATAGACATTACATTACTTTTGTGGAACACTTAATACATAACAAAAACAGACACTAATGTATCGTAATAGTTTAGTGTCTTTGGAAACTCAGAATATAATATTCTAATCATGGTGAAAGATCTTCAAAATCTCCCATAAATATCTTCACCTTTTGTTTTTTTACCTAAAACCTTTATTTATATCCTCGGGAAAATAAAAAATAAAAAGGCTGAGCTCAAATGATCAGTAAGTTTAAGCATGGAGAAAATAAAACAAACCATATACATTTGAACATAAAAACATGAGCATAATGTTTAAACAACAAAATCTTGAGCAATGACATAAACCATGGTAGTACGTAAGGAATAGATCATAATAGAACATAAATAATGATAAAATGGCTTGTAAATAAAACTTTTAATTGTGGAAAAACATTAATCACATGATATGATTTCCATAGTAGCCAAGACATTGCTGCCAAGACCATCTTAGTGGACAAAGTCCGTTTTTTGAATCGAGTTCACTCCTCATTCCAGTCTTGTATCACTGACCAGATTAACATACCATTCCAGCCATGTCTATCTCATTAGATATAAATATTTACCCAATGCATTGGAGGGAGATATAGGTCCCAACCATCTCATAATGAAATCATTCTTACTTGTTCCACAACATGAACATAAATCATTCACCATAACCCAAAGAATAAAATGGGTTTCATAAATATCATCCCATCATCACATAATCCATATAAAAAATGGATATAATTTCATCATACGAAAAGTTAAACCATAGAAATCATAAAGACATTATAATTGAAAAATACACATATGAAATAATTTCATCTTAGATGGAAATTGGTTTTGATAAAACACTTGAAATGAATCCATGAGAAAAATATCCTCTCTTTTCAAAATCATTTACATTTCACATAATTTCATGTAATTTTAAAAGAAAAATATTTTTTTGAAAATAATAATTAAATCTTGTATTGGAATATTTATGAAAATTAGGCATTATGAAACCGTAAAAATCCGTTCATTCCATATATGTTAAAAAAATATTCTTCTTGTAGTTTTGTCGAAAAAGTCAAAAAGTACCTCGTATGGTAAACAAAAAAATGATTCCTTACATACCATGTAGTAAAAGTAAAAAATGGGTAAAAATGACTTTCAAAATACATGAAAACACTTGTAAATGGAAGATAAATATAACCACATTAAATACTTACATATAAGAAATCTCAGGTAGAAAACAATTGAGTTTGCAACATTATCCTTTACCATATGTATGATATGATTCGTACGTATCTGAAACTCTTGTATAATGATTTAAATAATGTCATTGACTTATTACAGAATCATATTCCTTGTTATGATATCATATATAGCTCACTTATGACTTTATATTACCCGTTCATTTATAAATCCTTGTTAAAACAGCGTTTTGGGTAAAATCGTTTCATTTATCGTACATATTTGGACTTGTTGTCCATGATATTATTATTAATTATATCATGATTTACTTACTTCCAGAAAGTGAATCATGATTTATATATCATATATATTCAGTATATATGTATATATAATAAATAGATAAAAGAAATGAAGCACATCGTTCATGGAGACGGTAGGCCGTACGTACGCATGAACGCTGTTTTCCTTTCCATATTGACTTGAATGGAAGTAATTAGATGACATATATATATACATTCATAAATATAGTAGCATTATCATGTCATATATTTCATTATTATTCATTATATATACTTAATAATCATTCTTGAGTGGTTAATATGGAGAATGAATCTCATCACGTCGTGGAGACGGTAATCCGTACGTAAGCACGAGCGATGATATCATTCCCATATTTATTGAATGGAATTGGAGTGAATGATATAATATCATAAAATAAGTATGATGTTATTATAATCATATTTAGTTATTCTTTACACCATTATACCCATCCATGTAAGGTGGTGGGGAAAAAACATATTACACCATGGCGTGGAGACGGTATTCCATATGTACACACGCGCGGTGATTTCATATTCCATCGGATATATAGAAGGTGAAATGTGGTTGTTTAGTATTTATAATAACGTATCAGTATATGAGGGATACTGATATTATTACTTCATAATGAAAACACTAACAAAGAGGAAGTATAAGAAGAAAAAACTTGAATGAATCGGTAGAAGGAATTACCACTTTCTCAAAGTGCCTCCTTTGAACTTCCACTTAGGGCACTAGAGTTGGTCTTCTGAGAAGACTAGTAAATATATAATGTTTCTAGGGAAGTGGGGAAGTGAAATGGGAAGGGTTTTTCTGAACTTCAATGCTCAAAATGGTATGAGGAGGAGAGGGAAGAGGTGCCCTTTTATAAGGGGGGACAGGGACACCGTTGGAATTATAATAATTTATAATAAATTTCAAACCCACATAAAAACCACAAAAATTACTCAAATCATAATATTACATAATATAGGGTTGTAATCTCATCAACCAATAAAATTTAGAAAACTTGAGAATTTATTTTAAACATTATCAACTTGATTTATCCTTATATAATCTATTTAATTTTATTTGTGGTAACTATATTCTAAATTTAAAATCATTAAAAATAATTACTTATATTTTGTTAACTGTCCATAATTCTATTCGTTATTAAATTTTAGAACATATAAATTTTAATTTATAATTTTTAAATATTTTTTTCATTTTTAAACAATTTTATAATATGTAATTTTTATAAAATAACAATAGTGTCCATTTTGACACTATTCATTTATTTGAATTTAAATAAAATCCTCACGGAAGATATTTTCGAACTAAAATCTTTCATAGATTCATAACATGTCATAATAATATTCTTACATGAATTTAGCATCTTAAAATTAAAACATTTAAATTTTTATATTTATTAAATTATGAAGGTGACATCTTTGATGTCATTTAAAATAAAATAATAAAAATGTAATAATGGGTTTTATAAGGCTCCAAATGGTCCACAAATCTACCCTTGGATGCTTATGGTATAGATATACTCTACCGATAATGTTTTTTCAAGTTTCTGGTCCTTTTGATAGGTATTGTTATTTTAATAAGAACCATATTATTGATATTTAACTAAAAAATCAATTTCTGCATCACTATTGTGTCACCATTATTGACATTTATTTAATCTCTAAAAATACTAAATAAATTTTTATGATGTAGATAAATTTGTTATATTTTTGTATATTATTCACGTTTAATGTTTCATGAAGTTTGTCACTAAATTAAAATTATTATACTTATAAGATTTAAGAGAGTGACATGTTCTCACTTTCTTTGGTTTTAATAATAATTAAATTATTTTCATGGTCAAAGGTCCATAAAATGATTCTAATACGACCGTTATGTGATATGGGTCGACTTTCAGTCATCCAATATAATTTTCTCATGTGTTAGGTTAATTTTATAATATTATTTTTACCCTTAATTACCTGATTTATCTTTAACTGAAGTAAATAAAAATTACATTTGTTACTATTCACAGTGCCCAAAAATAAAAAGTTTCCTATTAATATAATTTGAACCGACTGATTCCAAATATGGAATCCAATTTTCAAAAATCAAAACATAGAAGTTGTAGTAATAAATTTAAAATTAATCCCGCTATTAAGAAAACGAGTTTTAAAAGTTAAAACATTGCAAAAGATTGAAATGATTTTACTTATGAATTCAATGTAAAATAAATGCTAATGACATACATTATATTAAATGGTAAAAATATATTCTATTTATACTTTAAAACCATTTAATATTATTATTTAACAATATAAATTATTACAATGACAAAAGTTGTTTTTAATTAAAATATAGCATGTTTTTACTATTCATTAAAATATGAAAGTTATCAGAATAATATTAAAAATGTATCCAAAGTAAATTTTAATATCCTGATTCCAAAAAAGAATTTTATTTTATTAAATTGAACTTATAAAAATGTCAAAAAATATATTTAATGTGGGTTCGCCATCAAAAGGCGGCAAAACTGCATTTTTTAAAAAATACTTATTTTACGCGAAACAATTTATTTTGTTCTTGTACCTTGTTCTAGAAAATGTGTAAGATGAATAATAATGTTATAAAATTCAAAATTAAGTTAATAGTATTCAAAATGGATAGCTCATAATAATATTACAATAACATATCGTTGTTTAGTGAAACTCGGTATTGCGTACAACGCACGCTATCGTAGAAGGTCGTGATCGCATGTAATGCAAGCCAAGTTAGGTATGAATGTAGAGAAAGTTCCTTTTGGTGTTGCATACAACACAAGACATCAATGAAATTAAAAATATTATTTTTCATAAAATATCAGGGTGTTACATTCTACCCCCCCCTTAAAATGAATTTCGCCCTCGAAATTCGTCAGGGTTATAAATGGTTTACTACTGGAAAGTTTCATTCATAGAAACCCACATCAAAAAAAGGAATACTAAAACATCATTTTAAAAGGTGAAGTTAGAATCATAACAGTCACCCAACGTAACTCAGCACTGGGTTTCCACATCGGAAAACATAGGTGAAAATATGGATATGGAATAGAAATATAACCGTGAACTTCTGATAAAGAGTGTTAGAGGACATGGATATGAAAAAGACAACAATCACAAATCCATAAATATGTGATGATCTAAGGTACCAGATATAAGGGAACTAGGAAAACATTTTTGGTTTTCAAGATAATTTCCCTAAAGTTGAAGAAATTGGAATTAGAAGAAATACTTTCTTCATTTTGGTAAAATCTCACTGTTGTTCTTTACTTGGACAATTTCCACATCATCTATTAAAGATATGAAGTTGAATTTTTTATTCGTGAAGTGTTAGCAGATCATGTGATAGAATGATGGGTTATTCCATATGTCTCAATCAAAAGGTTAGAAAAATTTATCAAAAATACATAAGTCCATCTATAGTGAGATTAATCATATATAGTTCATAAAATGTACTTATACTTCATATATCATAATGCTTAATATAATAAAACTAGTTTCTACTAACCTGGGACTTCATGTGGCTAGTGGTTGGTGATAAAGGCCTGTCGCACTTTGGTTGTGGTTTGGATTCCCACAACATTTTCCAACGCGACGGGTTGTTTCCCGTCCTATAGGATGTCCTTTTTCGAAAACTACATTATTATAACATTCCATCAATAATATCGGAAAAGTTCTATCTTTAAACAATTCTAACTTATGTGCAACGTAATACATTCCAATATTTAGGCTTATCTGAAATACTTCTGTCCAAGATCATAGTATAAAGAAAACAATTAATAGAAATTTCATTTTCCGAACATGTGAATACCATCATTTATCCCCCATATATCATACGATATATCTTGTTGGTAACATTCTAGACATGTGTATACATTAATCATGTATTCTGTTGAAAAATGAATACCCATTAAACCTTAGTGAAAACATGAATACTGTCAAAAGTTAATTCTTTCCACATACTAAAATTCCAAAAATTCTATATACTCAAACCATGATATCACTTTGTCCTTATATCAATCATGTGTTCATAAATACCATCAAACATATTACTTTCTCATTATCCCTTCACTATGCGCATCTCATCTACTTTCCAAATTATATGATTTACTTTTCATGGCTACTGGTACCATATAATTATTGAAAACAATAATAAACCAATACATAGATATTCCAATATTCCAAAATACTATAAATTAAATTACAAAACATTATTTTGGAATCCCGTTACATAAACACATAATCATTCCACTACATCGTTTTCATACTCAACATCTCCAATAGTGATCACATGTAACTTCTCTTTGTCCTTTTCCTTAAGATGATTTTCTCTTCGATCATCATTAACCCTTGAATTAGTTCAATTATAAGCATAATGCTCCATTTCCTTGCACTTGAAGCATTGAAGTGTAGGTGGAGCGATCTGTGTAGTCTTTTATTTATTCACATCATTAGAAACCCTTTTTCCATTACTTCGACACTCAGATACATAATGGCCTTATTTGCCACACATGAAACATTTTCTAGTACCTTTTAGACAATATCCACCATGCTTCTTTCCACACATTGGGCATAAAGAAACATTCACCTTTTTTTCACCATTGTTCTGAGGTTTTTCCTTGAACTCCATCTTTCGTTTGTTGTCAAAACCATGTGATGGATGTGTTACACCAACTTACAGTTCTACCTTGATAGAACAACACACAATTTCTTCATAGCTAATGAAGTCTCTTATTGCTAATTCCCTTCTAAGACCTGGTTTTATGCCACTAAATAATTGATCAACTTTAATTTCAAGTTGGATTATAAATCTAGATGCATACCTTGCATGTTTTGTAAAATTTGCTTCGTATATACCAAATGATTCATCATCCTTCTTCTTAAGCTCAAGGAACTCTTTTTCCATATTTGTTAGAAGAATAAAAGGGAAGTAATTACTGAATAACATGTTCTTGAACTCGTCCCATTCCATGGA
The DNA here is from genome assembly GCA_963277665.1 of Viscum album. Classification (NCBI taxonomy): domain Eukaryota; kingdom Viridiplantae; phylum Streptophyta; class Magnoliopsida; order Santalales; family Viscaceae; genus Viscum; species Viscum album. The sequence goes on along the minus strand of OY728141.1, from coordinate 1,421,510,537 downwards.
TTTAATTTTATCATGGGGCCTTATATTCTTAATTAGAGTCCACCACTAGTCTGCTTCTCCTTCTAAAAGGTAAACACCTAAAATGACTTTTTGATGTTCTGAACGGCAAAGTATGAAAAATATATTTTCAATGGTACTGATCCATTGTTCAGAAATAAGTGGAACAGAAGACCCATTGAATGATGGTGGACATTTCCTCATGAAGGACTCAATTGAATATTGTTCCCTTATCTGATCATTTGGAAATCCAGAATGATTCATAGCTTGTATAAGTAGAGAAATAAAATTTTGCACTCTTTCTCCAATAACATTTGGTTTCTTGATAGGACAATAATTTCATTGTCCATTACATTGATCAACACGGTTCCTTCGGGTTCCAGCCATCGTCTAAAACCCAAAAAGAACAGTGTGAGAGGCAAAAATCATGCTAGGAAAACAACATAATAAAGGGGAGTACCTTCAATATCTTAAATCTTAGGTTTAATACTAAGATCGTTACCATAATTCTAGGACTATAACCTATACTTATACTAAACCTTAGGGACATCCCTAGACATACATTAGAGATATCTATAGGGATCTCACTAAAGTTTTCGCATCATAGTTTCCAAATGTTAACTAAACCTTTCCTCTGATACCAACTGTAGAGACCCAAAGCTTGATGTACCAAGACATTACATTAATTTTGTGGAACACTTAATACAAAACAAAAACAAACACTGAAGGACCGTAATAGTTTAGTGACTTTGGAAACTCGGAATATAAACTTCTAATCGTGGTAAAGGATCTTCAACATCTCCCATAAAGATCTTCACCTTTTGTTTTCATACCTAAAAACTTTCTTTATATCCTGGGAAAAAGAAAACATCAAAAGTGTTAGTTCAAATGCTTAGAAAAGGTAAGCAAGGAGAAAATAAAACAAACCATATACATTTGAACATAAAAACATGTACATAATGTTTAAACATCGAAATCTTGAGCAATGACATAAAACATGGAGGTACGTAAGTCATAGATCATTATGGAACATAAATCATGATAAAATATATTGGAAATAAAACTTTTAATTGTATAAAAACATTAATCACATGATATGATTTCCATATTAGCCAAGGCATTGCTGCCAAGACCATCTTAGTGGACAAAGTCCCTTTCTGAATCGAGTTCACTCCTCGTTCTAGTCCTATATCACTGAACCTGATTAACTTACCAATATATCTTTGTCTATATCATGAGGTATAAATTTTTACCCAATGCCTTGGAGGGAGATATAGGTCCCACCCATCTCATAATTAAATCATTCTTAATTGTGCCAAAACATGAACATAAATCTTTCATCATAACCCAAAGTATAAAATTGGTTTCATAAACATCATCCCATCATCACATAATCCATATAAAAAAATGGATATCATTTCATTATAAGAAAATTGAGACCATGTAATTCCTAAAGACATTATACTTGAAACATACACATACGAAATAATGTCATCTTAGATGGAAATTGGTTTTGATAAAACAATTGAAATGAATCCTTGAGGAAAATATCCTTTGTTTTCAAAATCTTTTTATTTTTACAAAATTGCATGTAATTTTAAATGAAAATAATTTTCTTGAAAATAATAATGAAATATTGTAGAGGAATATTTATGAAAATTATGTGTTATGATACCGTAAAAATCCGATCATGCCGTATAATTTAAAAAAACATTCTTCTCGTAATTTTGCCGGAAAAGTAAAAAAGTACCTTGTATGGTAAACAAAAAAAAGATTCCTTACATACCATGTAGTAAAACTTAAATTTGGGTTAAAAGGACTTTAAACAAACATGAAAACCCTTGGACATGGATGATATATATAACCCCATTAAATACATACATATAGAAAATATCAGATAGAAAACAATCGAGATTGCAACATTATCCCTTACCATATGTATGATATGCTTCGTACGTATCCGAACCTCTAGTATAATGATTTAAATAATTTCATTTACTTATTATAGACTCATATGCCATGTTATGATACATATATGGATCACATATGACTTTTTATTACCCGTTCTTTTATAAATCCATGTTAAAGCAGTGTTTTCCGTAAAATCGTTTCATTTATCGTACATGTTTGGACTTGTTGTTATTGATATTATTATTACTAATATCATGATTTAATTACTTCCATAATGTGAATCATGATTTATATATCATATAAATTCATTATAAATATATATATAATTGATATATAAATGAAATGAAACACACCGTTCATGGAGACGGTAGGCTTTACGTACGCATGAATATTGTTTTCCTTTCCTTATTGACTTGAATGGATGTAAGTAGATGGAATATATATATATACATAAATACAGTATCATTATAATTTTATATATTTCATTATTATTCATTATATATACTTAATAATTATTCATGAGTGGTTTATATAGAGAATGAATCTCATCGCGTCATGGAGATGGTAATCCGTACGTACACACGAGCGATGATATCGTTCCCATATTTATTGAATGGAATTGGAGTCAATTATATAATATTTTAGAATCAGTATGAAGTTATAATAATCATATGTATTTATTCGTTACACCATTATACCAATCCATGTAAGGTTGTCGTGGAAAAACATATTACACCATGGTGTGGAGATGGTATTATGTATATATGAACGAGCGGTGATTTCATTTTCTGTAGGATGGATAGTAGGTGAAATGAGGTTGTTTGATATTTATAAAATCATATAAATATATTAGGGATACTGATGTTATTACTTCATAATGAAACCACTAAATAAGAGAAATTATAAGAAGAAAGAAACTTGAATGAATCAGTAGAAGGTATTACCTCTTTCTCGAAGTGCCTCCTTTGAACTTCCTCTTAGGGTACTAGATTTTGTCTTTTGAGAAGACCAGTACCTCTATAAGGTTTCTATGGAAGTGGTGAAGTGAAATGGGAAGACGTTTGCAGAGCTTCAAGGATCAAAATTGTGTGAGGAGGAGAGAGAGGTGGTGTCCTTTTATTAAGGAGGAGAGGGGTACCATTTGAATTATAAGAAATATTAATTTACAATAAATTCCAACCCCACATAAATACATCCAAAATTACTCAAATCCAAATACTAGATGATATAGTGTTGTAATCTCATCAAATAATAAATTTTAGAAAAGTTTGAAATTTATTTTAAACATTATCAACTTGATTTATCCTTATATAATCTATTTAATTTTATTTGTGGTAATAATATTCTAAATTTTAAATCATTATAAATAATTACTTATATGTTGTGAATTGTCCATAATTGTATGCTTTATTACATTTTCTACCATATAAATTTTAATTTATAATTTTTAAATATTTTTTTAATCAAATTTATAATATGTAATTTTTATAAAATAACAATAGTGTCAATTTTGACAGTATTCATTTATTTGATTTTAAATAAAATCCTCAGAGAAGTTATGTTATAACTAGAAGATTTAATAGATTCATAACATGTTATATTTATCTATAAAATTAGCGTAGCACCTTAAATAGTTCATATAATATTTATTTTAATATTTTTAAAAACTTTTATTTTGTATATCTGTTAATAAAATAATTACGACAACATTTTTGAATAATTATTCAATATACATATTTGTTGCATAAAAATTTAAAATAAAATCCCATGATGAAGATAATTATAATACCTTTTATAGTAATATTCGTAATTGAATTTATCATCTTTAAATCACAACATTTAAATTGTTATATTTATTAAATTATGAAGGTGACATCTTTGACATCATTTAAAATAAAATAATATAAATGTAATAATTGGTTTTATAATGCTAGAAATGGTCCAAAAATAGACCCTTGGATAATTAAGGTATAGATATACTCGTCCAATAATGTTTGGTCAAGTCTCTGGTATTTTTGATAGGTATTGTTATTTTAATAAAAACCATATTATTGATTTTTCACTAAATAAACAACTTCTGCATCACTATTGTGTCACCATTAATGAAATTTATTTAATCCCTAAAAATACTAAATAAATTCTCATGATGTATATACATTTGTTAGATTTCTATATACTATTCATGTTTTATGTTTCATGAAGTTTATCACTAAATTAAAATTATTATACTTATAAGATTTAAGAGAGTGACATGTTGTCACTTTCTTTGGTTTTAATAATAATTAAATTATTTTCATAGTCAAAAGTCCATAAAATGAATCTAATACGACCCTTAAGTGATATGGATCGACTTTTAGTCATCCAATATGATTTTGGCACGTGTTAGGGTTATTTTATAATCTTAGGTTTACCCTTAATTACACGATTTATCTTTAACTGAAGTTAAAAAAAATTACTATAGTTACTATTCATAGTGCCCAAAAATAAAAAGTTGCCTATTAACATAATTTTGACCTACTGATTCCAAATATGGAATCCATTTTTAAAAATTCAAAACATAGAAGTTGCAGTAATTAATTTAAATTTAATCCCGCTATTAAGAAAATGGGTTTTAAAAGTCAATACATTGCAGAAGATTGAAATGATTTTACCTATGAATTCAATGTAAAATAAATGCTAATGACATACATTATATTAAATTGTAAAAATATATTATATTTATAAATTAAAACAATTAAATATTATAATTTAACCATATAAATTATTACGATGAAAAAAGTTGTTTTTAATTAAAATATAACATGTTTTTACTATTCATTAAAATATGAACGTTTTCGGAATAATATGAAAATTTCATCCAAAGTAAATATTTATATCCTGATTCCAAATAATAATTTTATTTTGTAAAATTGAACTTATAAACATGTCAAATATTAGACTTAATGTGGGTGTTCCATCAAAAGGCAGCAAAACTGCAATTTAAAAAAATACTTATTTTTCCCTAAAAATTTATTTTGTTCTTATACCATGTTCTAGAAAATGGGTAAGATGAATAATAATGTTATAAATATATAATTTTAGTTAATACTATTCATAACGGCTTGTTCATAATAATATTATAATAATATATGGTTGTTTAGTGAAACTCGGTATTGCGTACAACACACGCTATCGTGAAAGGTCGTGATTGCATGTAATGCAAGCCAAGACAGGGATGCATGTAGAGAAAGATCCTTTTGGTGTAGCATACAACCCAAGACAACAATGAAATTAAAATGAATATTTTTTATAAAATCTCCGGGTGTCACATTCTACCCCCCATAAAATGAATTTCGCCCTCGAAATTCGTCGGGGTTATAAATAGTTTACCTCTTGAATGTTTCTTTCATAGAAACCCACATCATAAAAAGGAATACTAAAACCTAATTTTAAAAAGGGATGTCATAATCATAATAGTCAACCAAAGCAACTCAGCATTGGGTTTCCACATAGGAAAACATAGGTGAAAACATGGATATGGAAGAGAAATATAACCATGAACTTCTGATGAAGAGTGTTATAGGACATTGCTATGAAAAAGACAACAATCACAAAGCCATTAATTATTGATGATCTAAGGTACCAGATATAAGGGCACTAGGACAAAATTTTTGGTTTTCAAGATAATTTCCTTAATGTTGAAGAAATTGGAATTAGAAGAAATACATTCTTGATTTGGGTAAAATCTCACTGTTGGTCATTACATGGACAATTTCCACTTCATCTAATAAAGATATAAGATGAATTTGTCATTCGTGAAGTGTTAGAAGATCATGTGATAGAATTATTGGTCATTCCATTTATCTCAAACAAAATGATAGAAAAAGTTATCCAAAATACATAAGTCCATCTATAATGAGATTAATCATATATGGTTCCTAAAATGCACTTATACTTCATATATCATACTGCATAATATAATAAAACTAGTTTCCACTAACCAGTGACTTCCTGTAGGCCAGTGGTAGGCAATAAAGACATGTCGCAGTTCGGTTGTGGGTTTGATTCCCACAGCCTTGTCCTACGGGACGGGTTGTCGCCCGTCCTACAGCTTTTCCTTTGTCTAAAACTACATTATTATAAAATTCCATCAATAATATATAAATAGTACTATATTCAAACAATACTAAATTATTTACAACATAATCCATTACAATCTTTAGGCTTATCCAATATACTTCTATCCAAGCTCATAATATAAAGAAAACAATGACTAGAAATTTCATCTGTCGAGCTTGTGATTACCATAATTTATCCCTCATATATCATACGATATATCTTGTTGGTCACAATATAGACATGTGAGCACCTTAATCGTGTATTATCTTAAAAAATGAATACCCATTGAACCTTAGTGAAAACATGAATACTGTCAAAAGTTATTTCTTTCCACATACTAAAATTCCAAAAATTATGTATATTCAAACCATGATATCACTTTGTCCTTATATCAATCATGAGATCATGAATACCATAAAACATATTACTTTCTCTTTATCCCTTCATTATGAACATATCATCAGCTTTCCAAAATATATGATTTACTTTTCATGGTTACCGGAACCATATAATTATTGAAATCCTTAATAAACCCATACATAGATATTCCAATATTCCACAGTACAATAAATTAGTATCCACAAAATTATTTTGGAATCCTGTTACATAAACACATAATCATTCCACTACATAGTTTTCATACACATCATCTCCAATAGTGATCACATGTGACTTCCCTTTGTCCTCTTCCATAAGAGGATTCTCACGTCGATCATCATTAACCCTTGAATTAGAGCATTAATTAGCATAATTCCCCATTTACATTCAGTTGAAGCAATGAAGTGTTGGTAGAGAGTTCTCTAGAGTCATTTCTTTATTCACATTATTAGCAACCCTTTTTCAATTACTTTGACACTCAACTGCTTGATGACCTTTTTTGCCACACTTGAAACATTTTCTAGTAGCTTTTAGACAATCTCCACCTTGCTTGTTTCCACAATTTGGGCATAAATAAACATTCACCTTCTTATCAGCATTGTTCTGAGGTTTTTTCTTTGAACTCCATCTATAATTTCTTGAAAAAACAATGAGATGGATGTGTTACACCAACCTCCAGTTGTACAATCATAGCACAATTCACAATTTCTTCATAGATACTGAAGTCTCTTATAGCTAATACCCTTCGAAGACCTGGTTTTAAGCCACTGAAGAATAGATCAACTTTACTTTCAGGTTGGATGATAAATCCTGATGCATACCTTGAAAGACTTGTAAAATTCGCTTCGTATATACCAAATGATTCATCATCCTTCTGTATAAGCTCCATGAACTCCTTTTCCAAATTTTTTCGAAGAATATGAGGGAAGTACTTACTGAATAACACGTTATAGAACTCATCCCATTCCATGTATTTAATTTCATCTTTGGGCCTTGTATTCTTAATTAGATTCCACCACTGGTCTGCATCACCTTCTAAATGGTAAACACATAGTATGACTTTTTGATGTTCTGAACAGCGATGTATGGAAAATATCTTTTTAATGGTACTGATCCATTTTTTAGAAACAAGTGGATCAGAAGACCAATTTAAAGACGATGGACGTTTCCTCATGGTGGACTCAATATAATATTGTTCCCTTCTCTGATCATTTGGAAATTCAGAATGATCCATAGCTTGTGTAAGTAGAGAAATATGATTTTTCACTCCATCTCCCATAATATTTGGTTTCTCATGAGGAAAATCATTGCATTGTCCATTACATTGATCAACACGGTTCCTTCGGGTTCCATCTATCGTCTAAAACCCAAAAAAACAGTGTGAGAGGCAAAATTCATGCTAGGATAACAACATAATAAAGGGGGTGTACCTTCAATATCTAACATCTTAGGTTTAATTCTATGATCATTATAGTAATTCTAGGACTATAACCTATACTTATACATAACCTTAGGGACATTCCTAGACATACCTTAGAAATATCTCTTGGGATCTCACTCAAGTTTTTGCATTCTAGTTTCCAAACGTTAACTAAACCTTTCCTCTGAAACAGACTATAGAGACCCAATTCTTGACGTACATAGACATTATATTACTTTTGTGGAACACGTAATACAAAACAGAAACAAACACTAAAGGACCGTAATAGTTTAGTGACTTTGGAAACTCGGAATATAATCTTCTAATCGTGGTGAAAGGTCTTCAACATCTACCATAAATATCTTTACCTTTTTTTTATTACCTAAAACCTTTCTTTATATCCTGGGGAAAAGAATACATAAAAAGGGTGAGCTCAAATGCTCAGTAAGGGTATGTATGGGGAAAATAAAACAAGTCATATACATTTAGACATAAAAACAAGAACATAATGTTTAAACATCGAAATATTGAGCAATAACATAAAACATGGCATTATGTAAGGCATAGATCATAATGCAACATCAATTATGATAAAATAGCTTTGAAATAAAAATTGTAATTGTGGAAATACATTAAGCACATTATATGATTTCCATAGTAGTTAAGGCATTGCTGCAAAGACCACCTTAGTGGACAAAGTCCCTTTCTGAATCGAGTTCACTCCTCATTCCAGTCTTGTATCACTAATCCGGATTAACTTTCCATTACAGCCATGTTTATCTCCTGAGATGTAAATATTTACCCAATGCATTTTTGGGAGATATAGGTCCCACCATTCTCATAATGAAATAATTCTTACTTGTTCCACAACATGAACATAAATCAACTATCATAACCCAAAGAATAAAATGGGTTTCATAAACAACATCACATCATCACATAATCAATATAAAACAAATGGATATCATTTCATTATAAGAAAAGTGAATCCATGTAAATCAAAAAGACAACATAATTGAATCATACACATATGAAATAATTTCATCTTAGATGGAAATTGGTTTTGATAAAACACATGTAACGAATCCTTTAGAAAAATATCTTTTCTTTTCAAAATCATTTCATTTTCACAAAATGCCATGTAATTTTAAAAAGAAAAGGATTTATTTTAAAATAATAATGAAATCTTGTAGAATAATCTTTATGAAAATCAGGTGTTATGAATCCGTAAAAATCCGTTCATGCCATATAAGTTAAAAAAACATTCTTCTCGCACTTTTGCCGGAAATGTCAAAAAGTACATCGTATGATAAAAAAAAGATTCCTTACATACCATGTAGTAAAAGTCAAAAATGGGTAAAAAGGAATTTAAACATAGATGAAAACACTTTGACATATTTGATAAATATAACCCTAGTAAATACTTACGTATAAGCAATCTCAGATAGAAAACAATTGAGATTGTAACAATATCCCTTACCTTAAGTCTGATATGCTTTGTACATATCTGAACCTCATGTATAATGATTTAAATAATCTCATTGACTTATTAAAGAATCTAATTCATTGTTATGATATCATATATGGTTCACTTATGAATTTATATTACCCGTTCTTTTATAAATCCATGCTAAAGCAGCGTTTTGGGTAAAATCATTTCATTTATCGAACTTGTTTGGACTTGTTGTTCTTGATATTATTATTACTTATATCATGATTTACTTACATACAGAATGTGTATCATGATTTATATATCATATATATTCAGTATATAAATATATATAATAGATAGATAAATGAAATGAAACACACTGTTCATGAACATGGCCGGCTGTACGTACGCATGAACGATGTTTTCCTTTCCTTATTGACTTGAATGGACGTAAGTAGAGGAAACACACACATATATATATATACATAAATACAGTATAATTATAATTTCATATATTTAATTATTATTCATTATATATACTTAATAATCATTGTTGAGTGGTTAACATGGAGAATGAATCTCATCGCGTCGTGGAGACGGTAATCCGTACGTATGCACGAGCGATGATATCATTCTCATATTTAATTAATGGAATTGGAGTGAATGATATAATATCTTAGAATTAGTATGATATTATAATAATCATATGTAGTTATTCTTTACACCATTATAACCATGCATGTAAGGTGGTTGTGGAATAACAGATTACACCATGGTAGGGAGATGATATTCTGTACGTACGCACACTCGGTGATTTCATTTTCCGTAGGATGGATAGAAGGTGAAATGAGTTTGCTTCATATTTATAATAACATATAAGTATATGAGGGATACTGATGATATTACTTCATAATTAAACCACTAAGGAAGAGGATGTATAAGAAGAAAGAAACTTGAATGAATCGGTAGAAGGTATTACCTCTTTTTCGATGTGCCTCCTTTGAACTTCTTCTTAGGGTGCTGGAGATAGTATTTTGAGAAGACCAGTACCTCTATAAGATTTCTAGGGAAGTGGGGAAGTGAAATGGGCAGAGTTTGGACACGCTTCATTGCTCAAAATGGTGTGAGGAGGAGATGGAGGAGGTTCCCTTTTACAAGGGAGGAGAGAGGCACCGTTGGAATTATAAGAAATATTAATTTATAATAAATTCCAAACACACATAAAAACCTCCAAAATTACTCAAATAAGAATATTAGATTATATAGGGTTGTAATCTTATCCAAAAATAAAATTTATACAAGTTGGGAATTTATTTTAAACATTATCAACTTCATTTATCTTTATATAATCTATTTATTTTTATTTGTGGTAATAATTTTCTAAATTTTAAATCATTATAAATAATTACTTATATGTTGTTAATTTTCCATATATGTATGATTTATTACATCTTCTACCATATAATATTTAATTTATAATTTTTAAATATTTTTTTTATTTTTGAAAAAATTTATAATATGTAATATATATAAAATAACAATAGTGTAAATTTTGGCACTATAAAATTATTTGAATTTAAATCAAATCCTCAAAGAATATATGTTCTAAATAAAAGCTTTAATATATTCATAACATGTTATATTTATCTAGAAAATTAGTGTGGAACATTAAATAGTTCATATAATATTTATTTTAATATTTTTAAAACCTTTTATTTGTAATATCTCTTAATAAAATAATTACAACAACATTTTTGAATAATTATTTAATATACATATTTGTTGCATATAAATTTAAAATAAAATCATATGATGAAGATAGTTATAATACCTTTTATAGTAATATTCGTAATTGAATTTATCATCTTTAAATCACACCATTTAAATTGTTATATTTATTAAATTATGAAGGAGACATCTTTGACATCATTTAAAATAATATAATATAAATGTCATAATCAATTTTATAAGTCTGAAAATGCTCCAAAAATCGACCCTTGTTAGATTAGGGTATATATATACTCTACCAATAATATTTGGGCAAGTTTATGGGCCTTTTGATAGGTATTTTTATTTTAATAAAAACCATATTATTTATTTTTTATTAAATAAACAATTTTTGCATCACTATTGTGTCACAATTAATGACATTTAATTAATCCCTAAAAATACTAAATAAATTATCATGATGTAGATACATTTGTTAAATTTATAGAAAATATTCATGTTCTTTGTTTCATGAAGTTTATCACCAAATTAAAATTATTATACTTATAACAATTAAGAGAGTGACATGTTGTCACTTTTTTTGGTTTTAATAATAATTAAATTATTTTCATGGTCAAAAGTCCATAAAAAGAATCTAATCCAACAATTAGGTTATATGGGTCGACTATTAGTCATGAAATATAAATTTTTCATGTGTTAGGGTAATTTTAAAATCTTAGGTTTACCCATAATTACCATATTTATCATTAATTGAAGTAAATAAAAATTACCGTAGTTACTATTCATAGTGCCCAAAAATTAAAATGTATCCTATTATCATACTTTGGACCTACTGATTCCAGATATGGAATAAATTTTTCAAAATTCAGAACACAGAATTTGCAGTAATTAATTTTAAATTAATCATGCTATTAAGAAAACAAGTTTTAAAAGTAAAAACATTGCAAAAAATTGAAATGATTTTACCTATGAATTCAATGTACAATAAATGCTAATGACATAAATTATATTAAATAGTAAAAATAGATTCTATTTATACTTTAAGACCATTAAATATTATAATTTAACCATATAAAATATTATGATGAAAAAGTTTTTTTAATTAAAATATAGCTTCTTTTTACTATTCATTAAAATATGAATGTTATCAGAATAATATGAAAAATTTATCCAAAGTTAATTTTAATATCCTGATTCCAAAGAAGAATTTTATTTTTCCAAATTTAACTTATAAACATGTCAAAACTAGATTTAAAGTTACTGTGCCATCAAAAGGCAGAAAAACTGCATTTTTTAAAAAATACTTATTTTACCCGAAAATATTATTTTGTTGTTATACCACTTTCTAGAAAATGTGTAAGATGAATAATAATGTTATAATATTAAAATTTTAGTAAATACCATTCATAACGGCTAGTTCATAATAATATTATAATAATATATCGTTGTTTAGTGAAATTCGGTATTGCGTACAACACATGATATCGTGGAAGGTCGTGATCGCGTGTAATGCAAGAGAAGTCAGTGATGTGTGTAGAGAAAGAACCTTTTGGTGTAGCATACAACAGAAGACATAAATGAAATTAAAAAAAATATTTTTCATAAAATATCAGGGTGTTATAATCATGGTTGGATCCACCCATCCATTGATAATGAAGTCTCTCTCCCGAACAATAGTTGTTGAGAAGAAGAAAGTAAATAATTTATTTTTTGAAAGAAAAGTTTTCACCATGTTCATATAGTTGAGAATATCACAACGAAATGGAGATTTTAAAGAAAATAATTTTTCAAGATATCACAATCCTTTATATTTTTATGTTTGAAATCATACTAATCTGTAATTCAATATTCTACGATATTTGTGTCCTGCTCAAAACATGTCTTTGAATTTAAATCCATTTGGATGAATTTTTACCTTTCTTTTCAAATACACTAGTGATGACATGGTTTATAGTACTGAAAGAAGTTTTCATGGATTGATGAACTTATGTTCATGCATTTAGAGAAAAATAGGACTATTTTGGGATTTTCCTTAACAATGTTGGTTTCATTAACCTCAATTGATAGAGTAGAAAATGAATCAACTCAGGGGAGTCATCTTGTTCACAATAGATACCTTTGTTGGTATAATTATCCTATCATGACCATTAGATGTGAGAATGTCAGGATGAAGAAGAAACCCTCAATTTTCTAGGAAAAACAATATGAGTTTGCATTCAAACAAACCAACAAAATCGTTGTTAGTAGAAAACCACTCCTGTCCTTATTTTGGTACCAGTACATCATAACAATGATTGCATATAATCGTATATCACTCAAATACTTTCAGTTGGTCATGATAATACACTCTCTATACGGCTATGGTTGTCTCCTCTCATAATTAACTCTCATTCTAAAGAATTGGAAAAGCTATCTAAAAGAAGGGAATGTAGAATAGAGTCAAAATTATCACATGACATGGAAAACTTTAATAATGTTGTAGAAAAATAATTAGTTAGAGAAGAATGAATATATGTCCACTTAGAAAGGAATTCCTATTTTCTCAAAAATGGCGGAAATGCAGAAGTAACAGAAATTGATATAAGTGTTTCTGAAAGACCACAACAGATCTACTCAATGATATTGTCTGAAATAAAATAAATAAAATATCAAGTAATTAAATCTACTCGAGATGTATGAAAAATTTGTATTCCTATTCAATAAATTTATTATATTCTAGATGTATATTTTTTATTTTATTCTATGATAGAAGTGGTATCGAAATATTCTATTACAGAAACTAAAACCAATTCTAAACAGCTTTCAAAGATAATGGAATTATCTCATTTTATAGATACACTAACTATATCTATTTAATCCATATGTTGAAAAATAATCTGAATGAAACTGTTTCATGATATTCAAAAAATGTGGTTGACTAATTTAGAATGATACCAAATGTAACTTATATACTCTTTTGAATCAGTTGATGAATCAATAAAGTGGAATATCTCTATGATAATTTTTTTTCTAAAACCCCAATATAATTCAATTCAATTGAAAATGGATATCAACTTCTTCATCATAGGAATAAAAAATAAGGTTGGCTCATTATAATTTTATTAATGATTTAGAAAAGAATCATGAAGAGTTAAATGATGTTCGTGTTAATCGTATGAAGCTGAATTTCTCAAAATATGGTAGTGTTGTAACTGAATCCTTTTTAGATTCTTTAGAAAGACAAGTGTATACAAAATAGAGTGGAATGTATACAATAATTATTGTGATAGAAAACTAGTTTTATGTGTTGAATAATTTGATATAAAATTTGACATGGAATGCGTACATGCATAACAATGTTCTAAAATTTATCAATGTGTGTGGAATGGTTTTACATCAATTACAGACTATCGAAATAATGAAATAATGAAAATTATTGATGCCTATATAGACTACATTTTTCAAATTGCTGGAAGAAAGTTTCATAGACCATAAATTATTATTCATCATATAGAATCCACTTAGTGTCTAAAAAAATCATTGACACTTCTAAGGTCTGTCAAAGGGAAAATATCAGGTTTTCTAAAAAGTCCCTTTATCCTTACATAAATAATCCCCTAAATTAGAATTTACCCATATAGATAAATTTGATTTGGAGAGGTTAAAAAAAGATACACTCAATATTTAGTTGACATTAGTATGTTTTTCTCACAATGATCCAGTCATTCACAGAGAATTTGTACTGACACTGGGTGATGTTGTTGGAATGACAGCTGATGCTTTTCTTCCTTCATCTTCATTACTTCATGATCATCCCTTATCATTCAATAAGCTACCACGGAAAAAATCATCTCAGGAAATTTTTTTTTTGCAATATCCTTCTTATGTTTATGGAATGTATTTTCTGGTGGATGGGAACTAATAAAAACATTTGAATCCTTCAAAAATAATATAATTATTACAAAAATTTTAATCTCTTTATGTTAATATTTCATTTAATGTTATGAATTATTTAATGTCTCTAATGTTTTTTATTTTTTTCTTTTTCTATGCCCCACTATTTTTAGACATACTCAATATTATTTTCCCTTGATTTCACTTTAATATATTTATTTATCATATTTTTATTATATATTATTTTAATGTTTCATTATGAACTATATTTAATGCCAAATAATTTTTATCAGAAGCGGCATTAACTGTTTACTTACATTTTTGTGAAATGTAATGTGTATTCTCAATTCTATTTCTATTTGATTTCACAAAAAGGACGATAAGAAAAGTAAAATACAAAAATTTATTTTCATTCATATTAAAAAAAGGGGTAGAAGGAAATGAAAATAAATTTTTAAAAATCCATCTTATAATGTAGAATAAAAATATAAATGTACATTATTTCTGAAATTTTAAATTTCAGTAAATGATTTTTTATTTATTTTAATATCAATGGGTTTTGAGATCAAAAAGGGGGGATACTGTTAAAAATAATAATTTTATACAACATACTTTCATCTTTTGTATATTTATAACTTCCCAAATCCCTACATTTTTTCTAACAAGCCTATCATATGTGTTTTAGATTATATTTATCTGATGATGTGTGTCTAAGGGTTTATTTTGAGAAATACAGGAATTTTATCTTCTGATAATAGTATTACATCTATAGTTATTGAAAATTAGTAACTAATTATTTATTATCTACAACATATGTCTTTATCTTATTAAGTACAACTAATTTTCTCAAGATATATGCTTCATTAAAAATGAAAAGACGTTATCTTTATGAAATAATATTTTCGCGAGAATAATTGGAAGAATCTATGGGTTACATCAATGTAAAATTTTATCTTATACTGCAAAATTATCATATGTTATATTGAAGTAATATTATCTTGGATAAAGATCAATTTTAACTTATGAATGTTATCATAATATGAACAATGTTTCTCATTGGAATCATAAGAAGATCTCTTATTGTGGAATATCAGGATTAATTTGCAAATCTCTTGATAGGACACTTCTTTACATCGGATAACATCAAACAGGGATTATCCATTTCATGAAATATTGGTCTACATTATATTTTACATGAATAATATGATCCAAAGAACAAGAATGTTTATCTTGTCACCGTTGAAAAAAATTCAAATATTTGGAAGGACTAGTTTCACATCATTAATAACATATCTCATCAATATCAGTATACAAGAACTCCCTTTAATTATAATTATCTCATGATTATGTTTAAATAGTTTATAAAATTTTCTATTAGCCTCTACAAAAATGGAGAGGAAAAAGATTTGATTTCATATTAACAACAACAAGAAAAACCATGGAGACTTGTACATAGTTGAAACCAAAAAAAAAGTATTTCATGATTTTTAGTTCATTTAGTTTTCAATGAAGTTCATCCCAACCTATACCATGTAGTATATCTTTTTATTTGTAAAAATGTTCATATATTGTATGTTACTTCATGACATTTCTTGCTACATACATGTATATGATTTTTTTATTCATTTTATCGTATTTTCACTCAATCTAATAGGGTTCTTAAGATCACGGGAAGGTATTTTAAAGGGAGATCCATGCTAAAAGCCCTGAGAAATTTATATTAAGTGAAATATACTTGTACTCAGCTAAGAAATCTCGGTAAAAGGATTATATAATAGAGATCCCCAAACATGTGGAGTAGAGTGTTGGGGTTGTGGACTAGAGGATTTATGTTCTAGGAACCACTATAAATTGTTATGTTCAAGTTACTATTTTAATGAATTAATATTTCCATTTCATATATTCTTATGGAAATATTTTTATTTACATACATCGAAGAGGGGGGGGGTCTAATATTCAAGGATATTTTTGGAAGTCAATTCACTCAACTCTTTAGTAATACAACCAGTCATTATTAGGGATAAAAAATAGTTCATATCAATATTAATAATATCAAATATGTGATAGACCAAAAAATCAAACCAAAATGAAATATCCCAAAATAAAATACATTTTTTACAATTATGATCGTTCCTAATGAAATCTATTTTTTGTTGGTTAATTGTTATTATAATGGTAATGTGAGGTAATGCGTAGATAATATATTTTAAATGATTTCATAATATAATCACTAGAGATCCATATCTTTCAAATATACATAATCTAAAATAATTTATTTTCCTTTGTAAAAGAGAGTTAGTATGAGGAAATATGTTATTATAGTCTAAAAAATAGTGTTTTCTTCCATTATCGACGACAAATATTTTTTTAAATTTTACTAAACAAATATGATTTTGGATTTTGTATACTACAACCATATATCATTCCATATGCTGGAAATTCACTAATTTTCAATATTTTAGGAGATTTAATTAAAAAATTCAATTTCATAAGAAACATTATATGTACATAAACCCTTCCTCTATAATAAAATTATCTTATCAATAAATGGATTCAAATAAATGTGAGTATTAATTTTTTGACATCCAAGAATTAATTGTATCAACATGATATATGGTTAATTCAAAAAAAATATAGGGAGGTATGTTTTGTGGTGTTATAAAGATGAGCTGACAAGAATATTGAGAATTATAAGAACTAAATGAATAAAAACCATTAGTAGAAAGACCCAGTCAAATGTTATGGTATTCTAAATAAAAATATAGATGCATGTTATGAAAATAATTACATGAATCACCATCACAATTATGAATTAATATTTTAATGGATGACATATTTGAATTATGCCATGACATCAATGATTTTATATTCTCATAGATGAATAAATGTTGTAATGTAACTATTAGAGGGAAATATCCAAACTTCTTAATAAGAACCCAAACATAAATCCTTTATTTGCCTCATGGTACCACAATTTTCCACATGTAATACAACTAAAAAATAACCCATTTTCGCCATAATATAGGATTCAATCATTTTATTTTCTATCAATTTTATGAAAACAAGGATCTAAATTATGAACAAGTCTCTTTATCTCATATAATGTTATATGAAACATATTTCTTTTAAGTAACGAAGATTTAACCGAGGAGAATATCTGATTAGAACAACTACATAGCATTCCATTATTTGATATAATAGTAATAAGTTTTTAAAGAACTTAAAATATTCATATGTTTCATTGAATATATAATAAATCCTTAAAAACATCCTAAACATGTAAAATGGAGATGGTTCAAACTCGGGAGTTATACCATGATTTGGAGTATATGTTTATTGAAA
Source organism: Viscum album (assembly GCA_963277665.1). Lineage (NCBI taxonomy): Eukaryota > Viridiplantae > Streptophyta > Magnoliopsida > Santalales > Viscaceae > Viscum > Viscum album. Next base: position 1,421,492,358 of record OY728141.1, on the reverse strand, counting down.
TGTCATACCATCAACCTCATGTGATAATATTTCAATACATGTAGGATATAGAGCCAAATTATAATTATCATCTTTTATTTTCACCATGTCAAGACCAAAAAACATAATCTTTATGAAATCCAAATGCAATAAATGACCCACAATGCTATCAAATAATTCAAATTGTAAAATTAGAAAACATACGTGGACTCATAATTTTACATTATGAAATTAATTCTGTTTTTGATGATGAAAATGATAAAAAAATCTTCAACACTCTAAATATATACAATACTTATACTTGAACTATTTGGATTCTTGGGAAGATATATCCAATCATGATCTTGTAATATAGAATTTTTTCTAGTCCATGGTTCTAAATTTTTCAAAAACATAGAAAATGAAAATATTTCTTATGATTTATTAGATATAAATAAGATATTACCAAAAAAATAAACTATAAATTAAAATTACTTATATATATTACCAAATATATTTAATTACCACAATTTTTTCTAATTATATGTAATTAACATTAAATTGTATTTCTAATTAACATTTTTTTATTTTGAAATTTACCAGTAATTTATTCTAAATAAAAAAATATATAATATCCACTATTTATCATTAAGGGAAATATAAGGTCGAACAACTGGTGTGAGGTAAGTAGGGAGGAAAGTGGATGGAGGTGATCATGGACAAATAGAATTCTGATGCCCCTAGGGTCATATATTTTAAATAATTCTCAATCATGGATAGACTAATAAGTGATGGAATAGGAATAATTTTCAAGAGATAACAACAATGTTCTTAGTGGACTATTACTAATTTTTTGGTAGAATCTCAAATCCTGAGAAAATAATGTTTTATATATAATTGTGTTTTTATATTATGATTATCGATATAAAATTATTTTCACATGATGATATATTTAACCAAAATGTGGAAACACCACTAATCATGTCATAGATATCTCTTACATCTGCTTCCTCATCTAGCACTCATAGGTTTACCCATGACTATCTTTCATCTAGATTTTACGAACTCACGGGCACTCGATTTTTTTCACTCTATCATCACCTTTACCCCTTCCTCACCATTCATTTTTCATTCCCCTTGATCATCCTTCTAAAACTAATTTTGGTTAATATATGTCTATTTGTGACTAATTATGGTTAAATGTGTCTAAATATGGTTAATAATGGATAATTTAGGATAATTTTGTTTAATTATGGCTTGTAATGCCAATTTGTCAATAATTACATCTATTCTTATACTAATTTTCACAATGTTTTACTATTTACATCGAATTACCTAAAAAATACTAGTTACTGGTAATTAACACTAATTCCAAATATTTTCTTAAAATTACAACTTATTACCCCCAAATTTTTTTCTAATTGCCACTAATTTCAACAAATGTTTACTTATTAGAAATAATTATTACTAATTACTGCTAATATTTTACTAATTACATCTAATTACAGCTATTTTTTAATAATTTGTTTTAATTACTTCTAATTACTTCTAATTTTAACAAAATACCATCAACATTTTTCTAATTGTATATATTTATCACAAATTTTTATTAATTACCTCTAATTTCAATGAATTACCTCTAAGTATCTCTAATTACCGCTAATTGATGTTATTTCCCTCTGTTAACCAACAATTACTCCTAATTACATCAAATAAAAACTATTTTATTACTAATTATAGTAATTTAACGTTAAACTAGTTATAACTAATTATAGTTAATTTAATAATTTTTACTAATTACTCTTAGTTTTTACAAATTACCTGTAATTTTTACTACTTAATGATTATTTTGTCTAATTACTTCTAGATATCCCTAATTACCTCTAATTAATGGCAATTTTTATTATTTTTACTAATTTCCACTAATTACTAATAATTATAACTAATTACCCATAATGATTTCAAATAACCACTAGTTTTTTCTAATTACTTCTAATTACTACTAATTTCTACATATATTTCCTAATTACAACTATCAAGAACTAATTTTTACTAATAATGACTAATTACGTCTATTTTATGATAATTTTTACAAATTACTATTAGTTAATGCTAATTACGTCTAATGTTTAATAAATAACACACATTTTCACTAATTATTTTTCATTAGAACTATGTTTTACTAATAGTGTCAAATTTTTACTAATTACCTCCATTCATTAATAATTAACTCTGTCTTTTACTAATTACTACTAAATTTTATAATTTTCCAATAATTACCACTTATTAGTTCTGAATACACTAATCACCACTAATTTTTACTAATTACTACTTATTACTACTATCTTATTAAATTTATATATAATTACCCCTATTTTTTACTAATTAGAGCTAATTTTTACCAAATAGTACTATTTTTTACTATTTGCTGCTAATTTTTATGAATTACTACCAATTACTATTAATTTTTACAAACTAAAGTTATATTTTCCCATTACCCTAAATTACTGCAATTTAATACTCATTACTACTAATATTAAAAAAAATTACATCTTATTTTTTCCAATTACCACTAATTTTAACTACTTATAGAGAAATTATTACTAATTACTGCAAATAATTTCCAATTAGTTCTACTGTTTTTCAATTAGTGCAAATTTTTTCCTATTAGAATTAATATATTCCATTTAGTACTATTTTTTTCTATTTATATTTACTTCTAATTAAAGCTATTTTTTTAATTATAGTTATTTTTTAAAATAATATAAAATCTTCTCTAATTACTATTATTTATATTTAATTATAAAAAATTTAATAATTAAAAAAATTATTTTTAACTATTTTTTTATAATTTTTTATTAATTATCTATAATAATTTACTAATTATAAATTATCTATAACAAACATCAATTAAAACTAATTACAATTAATTGTTACTAATAATTTCTAATATTATATAAAATAATGAAATTTACATTTAATAATATACAAAAACTACCTCAAAAATGACTATTTTGAAAAACATTGTGTTTTTGATAGTGTCAGACATCTAGAAAATAAAAATAAAATTTTAGAGGAAAAACATAATGAGATTAATGAGAGGAGTGGAAGGAGAGTGATGAAAAATTTAGCCATGTTCCATATATATAGGTCTGATTACGTGCAATAAATTATTGGCAATAAATTATTTGTGACCTAATTTTTGTCGCAAATACCCTATTTATGAAGGTTTTTATCGAATATTGCATCCAACATAAAAAACTATGGTGGGGAAAAAACTATTTTTGATGTATTTCATCACAAAAAGTGCCTATCATAAATATTTGTGGTGGCGATATAAAATTATTCTTGATGGGTACCATATTAAATAAAAATTTTATAATGAGGAGTCTCATTTTAAATAATTGTAAAGACACCAAATTTCCATGTAAAAGTTTTATATATATGGGAATTTTATGAGTTTGTGAAAATTGACGGCGCATGATTCCGAGGCCTGGAGTGCCCAGAATTAATTTCTGAAATTTTTTTCAGGTACGTTCAGTAAACGTGTGAGCGGGTTTTGTAACATTTCAACTATTGCTCGGAATTGAAATACAAGGACACCGTTGAACTCACAGTGCCATTATTTACATAAATATACCTTCACCATGACCGTAGTAGGTCAGGGGTGGAAGATAGTTTTTCCCTTTTTTGTGGAAAATAAATAACAAAAATTGTTTAACATTTTTATTTTTATTTGAAACTCCCATGTGAAAGTTATGGAGGTGGGGACCAACCGAAGAAGGAGACCCACTATTCGAATCCATGGTGGAGGGGACCACTCGAACCCCACTTTAATCGATAAACCCTCTCAACTCCCCATTAATTACTCCTCCCATTAGTTGAGTAAATAAATTATGCCAACACTTCATTTAATCAATAGTGTCATTTAATAGTTGTGTCAACATAAATTAAACATATTTTATTTTAAGTTGGCATTTCATCTGTTGGGGGGGTGGGGGGTTGGGAGTGTTTTGAAAAAAGGGATGAGCTTTGTAGAATTGTGGAGAAACTCATCCACCAACAAAGAACGCACTCTGGAATTGAAGAACGAGGAGGACGTTTGAGCCGACTTCGGAAGCATCTCACGGAAGTGACGAACAGCAACGCCGCTACACCCAACGACCTTGTCACCTTCCTCACTTCCTCCTTCAAAAAACCTCTACGGTAGGGGTCTAATTAAGTGGGATTATGGATTCCCATGTTTTCCCTTCTAAAGAAGGAACGCGGATGAACTCTCTAACTAGTTGATCCATGGATGATTTCTTTTTGCGGGTTTGGGAATTATCATTGCCTGAGGTTGTAGTGTTTGAAATTCTTCATACAAGATTTATTATGCCACGAACTACCTCTCTAACGTGGAGGGTGCGGGCCAAAAAAAAATGTCCCATCCTTTCTGTAATTTTTCTTTTGGTTTTTGTTGTGTTCCTCGCAATGGAAGAAGGCGGTGACCGGAGCCGGTGAATGGAACCGGTGGGGCTCGAATATGGCGGTCGTCACAACGCAGCCACGTCGAAGGCACTAGCACATTCGTGGCTGCCTCACTGCATCGTGGCCTCCCCGCTGAATCATGGCCTCGGCGCTTCCCCGTGGGCCCCGTGGCCCCTGCGCCCCACTGCTGCCACCATGCCACACCATAGACACCTAGCATGGGCCGGACCCTGCGGGTCGGGTCAACATGAATCGGGTCGTGCCAGACCCGAGTCAGCTTCAACCCATTTTTCACTATATCGACCATAACATTGGCACCGAGCATCCGTTTGACGAACCGTCTATGGCGCTGGAAACCTTGGAGCAAGAACTTCCTTCTGGAATAACCCACTTGAGATTTGGATAATAGTTGGTGTGCGGTCGGGTTGGATCGATCACGAATCCAAACAGGCCCTCGGGACTAAAAGGATAATAACTTACAAACCAGGCCTCCAATTGACACACTATTTTTTTTTGCGTTGAGACCCCTATGACGTAGAGGTACTTTGGGATACATCTTCTTTGGACATTGTGGTAGTTGGAATATCGACCAGTGGATTGAAGAGTGGATCCTCCCGGAGACGTGCCAACTTAGTGCGGGGACCCTATTGCTGTCTGTGACGAGGTACAAGGATCCTATGTGGGTCTGACGATGTACTAGGATCCTGTGTGGGTCTGACGAGGTACTGGGATCCTATGTGGTTTTAACGATGATCTAGGATCTTGTGTGGGTCTGACGAGGTACTAATATCCTATGTGTGTCTGACGATGTACTATGATCATCTATGGGTCTGATGAGGATTTAGAATCCTGCATCGGTTTTCCACTTAACAGAGTAAGATGAATATGTAGTTATTTCTAATTATCTATATTTCATACATAAGTTATAACTGGTGTGATCTGACTTTGTACCTGTCTAGTACATTCATTTGTGGTAATACCTTTGTAGTATTCTTCAGTGTTGTGTACATATGTGGTACATACATTCGTGGCATTCTTTCCGTTGTGGAATAGTTTATCTTTGGGATAATGATCTAGGCCTTTTGTTTCCACATGTTTGGGATGGGTTTTCATGATAACATAGGTATATGTATGGGCATATAACTATGTATAATTGTCAGTTTATTTCATGCTTTTTGGTTTATCTTTTGAGTATTTTTGAGAACTTTAGGGTCTTGGGGTCTTGACTGAGTGTCATTGTACTCACCCCTGCACGAGCTACAACTACACCATGATTTGTTTGGTGTAAACGACAGACTGCGCTGTCTGATGACGAGGGTACCTAGACTATAGGTATCTCGGAGGTGGACCTTAGACGAGGTGTACCGCTGAGATGACCATTCAAGATATGTAACTACCCTTCAGGTAGGATTTGTTGTGGGTGATCACAGGAGATGTCCCAGTATACTTGTACATTCAATTTTATTGTATTTTCCAGTTGGGCTTGTATAATGGCCATTTTTCATATTGTACTCACTCTTTTACTATACAGTTTGATTTAGTCAGTATCTTGTTGTGGTATTGGTTTTCTGTGTTTATAGGTTATAAAGGCAATGCCTTCCAAGTTTTAGGGAATACGCCTTTTGGTGCTAGTCACCAGCCCCGTGCCTATGGAAGGCGGGCTTGGGGTAGCCAGGGAATGGGCCCCGAATGATGGGTTATGACAAATTGTTATTAGAGGAGTCATTTCTACTATAGAACATAGGACTTAGATATTTTTTTTGATAGAAATAGAGTTAAGTGTAGTGAGTGTGGTTATCGGTTTAGGGAAACCAGTGTTGGTGCAACGGCCGATATATCCATACACAAGGACCCTCAATTTTGATTTCCAACTTAGTGCATGAAATCACTGATTGCGTGTGTGTTTTAAAGATTTTTCTTTGCAATATGTTTGAGTTAGCTCACCAGTTATATCATATTTACTGTGGCGAACCTATTTCTTTTTCAGGATGCCACCACGCAGACAGCCAGCTAGGGTTCTGGAAATAGTATGCACTGATATCCCACAGAGTGATGAGGCCTCGGTTCAGGGCCTTCTTTTAGTAGAGGCTCCAGCAGGGGGACCAACAGTACCATTACCTATTGGTCCACTAATTCCACCATCCACAGTAGCAGAGGGTGCACGCTGCTTGAGCACATTTCACGAGTTCTAGGGTTGAAGGCCACCCAAGTCTATGGGAGAGATAGACCCACAGGCGGCTGGGGATTTGTTGGAGGCCATGGTGATAGTTTTATTACTAGTTGGTACACCTTCTGATCTCATGGTGATCCTTTCTGCTAGTCTTCTACATACAGTAGTAGACAGATGTTGGAGCTTAATGCTCCAAGTTCACGACGAGGTGATGCTTCTCTAGGTAGACATCGAGAGCCTATTTCGGCAATGTTTGTCCCAGCGACTCTTCGTGTAGTGCGCAAACAGGAGATTCTTAATCTATAGTAGGGTAGCATAACTGCGACTCAGTACTCAGCGAGGTTTACTAACCTCTCACATTACTCAACTGATATGGTGCGAGACAAATTCTTCATGGCCTGGACCATCAAGTATGGACTAAGGCGGGAGATCAGAGCTTCAATGATTTCTCTCAACATTCGGACATAGAAAGGGGTGTTAGAGCAAGCCCTCTTAGTGGAGAGTTTTCTTGATGAGCAGTCACCAGCAGCGAGACCCACCACTAGACAACACATTGTAGAGTCTTCTGCGGCTAGCGGAAGACATATGTCACAGAGGTCCAAGAGTACCAGACCTATAGGTGGATGATCGCCTGACTCAGTTTCGGTTGTCTGGGGTACCAGAGACAGAACAATTCATGCGGGGAACATGCAGTGTTTCACATGCAGCAGGTAGAGTTACATGGCTTGAGATAGTTAGACCCGCCTAACGGATGATCAGCAGATGGTCGAGGGATAGCCCATTCAGAGACAGAGGTTCGATCGAGGTGGTCCGCATGGAGTAGGAAGGCGTGTCAGTGGAGGGGGTTGTGCATCTAGTAGTGGGTGACGATTCGAGGTGTTACTGCCACCACCACCAGCTGGTCCACCCTAACCACAGGGAGCAGGTGGACAGGGTCGAGCTCAGCTCCAGGCAGCTGAGTCCTACGATCATGTCACTCCAAAGATGATAAGAGGTATGATCTATATCTATTCCACCTCAGTTGCAGTACATATATACATAGGTTCCCATAATTCTATTATGGTCATTTCCCTCATTCGGAGCACGAAGATTCCGACAGAGCCATTGGGTCGATCCTTACGGCTAGAGACTCCAATGAGAGCGGATTCGACGATTATGCACTGGTGCCGACAGTGTGAGCATACTCTAGAAGGAGAGAGCATTGGCTGAGAACTCCTAGTAGTGGTGTCAAGGCAATACGACGTCATTTTTGGTATAGACTTGTTATCAACATTCCTTGCTCAAATTGACTATATTAAGAGCTAAGTAAGGTGTGTCTGCATGGATGGGACCATGTTTAACTTCACCGGTGAGAAGGGAGCCTTTATAGCACATGATAGACTTACCCGGAGGAGAGTTCAAGCGATCCCTCAGTTGTTGGCTAGCCTTACCCTAGGAGTCGTTGATGTGGAGATTCCGAGCTATCCTGTAGTGGTGGACCAGTACGCGGAAGTCTTCCCTGATTATGTTCTTGGTCTACCTCCTACCCGAGAGGTGGACTTTTACATTGACTTGTTCCATAGGATGGCACTGATAGATACACCAGCATATCAGATGTCTCTCACAGAGCATCGTGAGCTATAGGTATAGCTAAATGACTTATAGGGTAAAGAGATCATTCAACCCAGTGTTTCTCCTTGGGAAGCCCCTATTTTGTTCATCAAGAAGGTCTGTGAGAGTTTGAGGATTCCTTTTGACTATTGGCGCCTGAAATAGGTGACCGTGAATAACAAGTACCCACTCCCTAGGATTGAAGACCTCTTTGATCAACTGAAGGGAGCACAATGTTTCTTGAAGATAGTTCTTAGATTAGGCTATCCCTAGCTCAGAGTACAAGATCAGGATGTGAAGAAGATGACTTTTAGATGTCGGTGCGGCCTCTATATGTTCTTGTGTATTCCATTCATCATGATAAACACCCTAGTAGTGTTCATGGGACTCTTGAATATGATATTTCATCCATACCTTGATCTCAATGTCATAGTCTTCATTGACGACATTCTGATCTATTCGACAATTAATGAGGAGCATTCCTATCATTTGAAAATAGTTCTTGACACACTCTGAGAGCACAAGATTTATGGTAAACTGTCGAAGTTCGAGTTCTGGATCCAAGAGGTTCACTATATGGGACATGTCATCTCAGAGGATGGAGTTGAAGTGGATCCTGCGATGATTGAGGTGGTACTTACTTGGAATCCACCTAAGAGTTTTATGGAGGTATGATGTTTCCTGGGTTTGGCTAGATACTACCATATATTTGTGCCAGATTTTTCCAGAGTTTCCGAACCATTATCGGCATTGACGAAGAAGGGGCGACTCTTCGGGTGGTCAAGGAGATTCCAACGGAATTTTCAGGAGCTGAGGCAGAGGCTGACAAGTGCCCCCATCTTAAGGCTATGAGAGGAGGGCGTCAAGTATGTAGTCTTATGTGATGCATTAGGGACCAGGCATGGATGTGTCTTGATGAAGGAGTGAGTAGTGATCACATATGGTTCTTGAAAGTAGAGACAACATGATCCGAACAATGCTACCCATGAATTAGAGTTAATAGCAGTGTTCTTTACCTTGAAGATGTGGTGACACTATCTGATGGGAAAATGTTTTATAGTCTACTTGCATTAGTAGAGTGTTAGGAATATCTTATCTCAGAAGCACCTGAACCTAAGACAATGATGTTGTCTAGAGTTCTTACCGGACTACGACATCAAGATAGTCTATAATCCTGGGAAGGGGAACATTTTAGCAGATGCACTTAGTAGGAGGTCCGGTATACAACTGCTAGGTGAGGCAATAGAGCAGTTGGCCACTTTGCAGATATCCTTTTTGAATCGAGATAGAGAATATTTTCTTTTTTCTCTTATAGTCACTCCCCCACTTCATCAGTGAGTAAGGTAGGTGCAGCGTGGAGACCCTGACTATGAGTATCTACATTCTCAGATATCCACAGGACATGCACCTGATGGATTTTTTAAAGTTGGGTGGAACCTCATCCTTTTCAGAGGATGTAACATGGTACCAGTGTCACTTCGAGAGGATGTGTTGAGGGAGATCCGTACATCCCCTCTAGCGGTATATCTAGGAGTGGTGAAGATGTACAGGGACCTCCAACGACAGCACTGGTGGATGAGAATGAAGAAGGTTGTAGTAGAGTTTTTCACTTGGTACCTCACTTTTCAGAAAGTGAGGGTGGAACATCAGGTACCATCAGGCTTAGTAAAGCCTTTAGAAGTCCTAGAGTGGAAGTGTGATGGGATATCTGTGGAATTTGTGACGGTACGTCAACTTATATCAAGAGGACAAGACTCTATCTGGGGATTGTCGACCGACTCACCATGTCATCCAAATTCATACCGATCAAAGAGCAGGGTTCATTGGAGAGAACGTGATGACTCATTGTGTAGTATATTGTGCGACTACATGGAGTACCCTAACTGATTGTATCTGGTTGTGATGCTTTTTTTACATCCCGACTATAGAAGGGGTTGCAGGATGCCTTTGGGATGAATCTTCATTTGAGAACCGCCTTCCATCCCCAGATGAATGGCAAGACTGAGTGAACAATATAGTCCCTTGAGGATAGGCTGCATGATTGCGTCCTTGAATTTGGTTTCAACTAGGTGGATCATATACCTTTGGGGGAGTTTTCATACAGCAACAACTATCAATCCACCATTGGGTTGGAACCTTCTGAGGCATTGTATGGGGCGACCATGCAGATCAACTTTGTGTTGAACTGACTAATGGGAGTTAGCACTCGTGGGACCATAGATGGTTCAAACTACCATAGAGAAAGTGTAGATCATCTAGCATCAGATGAAGACTGCAAAAAGCAGGCAGAAGTCTTATGCTGACATGAGATGGAGACCTCTAGTGTTTGATGATGGTGGAAATATATTTCTTTGGGTCTCACCCCGACGAGGTTTGCAGAGTTTTTTCCAAGGCAGCAGGTTATCTCCAAGGTTCATTTGAGCCTATCAGGTCCTTATCAGAGTTGCTGAGGTGTCTTACCTCATAGCTCTTCCCCCTCAGTTTCACTAGGTGTGTGACGCCTTCCACGTATCTCAGCTGAGGAGATACGTGCACGACCCATCACACATCATCGACCATGGTGAGCATGACATCGACGATGGGGTGATGTTTACGGAGGTTCTAGTGTAGATTTAGGATCAACTAGAGCGGGTCCTTCGAGGGCAGTCAATACCTTTTCTGCACATTTTCTAGTAGCACAGGAACCTCCAGGAGAGCACATCGGAACGGGAGGCTCGGATACGTTCTCAGTACCCCCACTTGTTCCTTTAGTTTGAGTTTTGGCTTATAGGGACAAAAATACCTGAGGTGGGGAGAATGTAAAGACCCGAAATTTCCATGTTAAAATATTTAATATTAATTGTAATTTTATGAGTTTGGTAAAATTGACGGCATGTGATTCTGAGACCCGGAGTGCTCGAAATGAATTTATGAAAAAAAAAATCGAGTATGATCAGTAAACATGTGAGCGGGTTTTTGTAAATTTTGAACCGGTACTCGGAATTGAAATATGAGGACACCATTGAACTCACAACACCAGTATTCACTTAAGGGACATTTACCTCGACCATAGTAGGTAGATGGAGAAATATTGTTTTTCACTTTTTCATTGAAAAATAGAATTAAAAATTGTTTGTCATTTTTATTTTTATTTGAAACTCCCATGTGAAAGTTATAGAGGTGGGGACCACCTGAAGAAGGAAATCCACAATTTGAATCCATGGTGGTTGGGACCACTCAAACCCCACTTTAATGGAGAAAAACCTCTCAAATCTCCATTAATTACTCCTCATATTTAATTGAGTAAATTAAATATGCCAACTCTCCATTTAATCAATAGTTTCATTTAATTGTTGTGTCAACTTAAATTAAACCTATTTTAATTTAAGTTGATGTTTCATCTCTTGGGGGTTCTGGTAGAGTGTTGTAAAAATGGAGGAGCATTGGAGAATCAAGGAGAAACTCATCCTCCAATGAAGAACACACTCCATAATTGAAAAAATGAAGATGATGTTCGAGCAGACTTCTTAAGTGTCTCGCGAAAGCAACAAAAGTTGACGACACTATCCAAAACAGCTTAGTCTCCTTCCTCGGGACCTCTATATAAAAACCTCTAAGGTAGGGGTTAAATTATGTGTGATTATAGATTCCCATGTTCTTCTATTCTAAAAAAGGTATGTGTATCAACAGTCTAACTAGTTGATCCTCATATGATTTCATTTTTCGGTTTTGGGAATAATCATTTTCGGAGGTTATAGGGTTTGACGTTCATCATACAAGATTTATTAAGCCGCTTGCTACTACCCTATTGCGGATGGTGCGGGCCAAACAATCATGGTCCTACCCCTCTGTAGATTTTCTTGAGGTTTTTGTGTGTTCCTCGCAATAGAAGAAGGCATCGACCAATGTCGGTTTATGGCACATGTGGACACAGATATGGTAGCTGGCATACTAGAGCCACAACGAAGGCAACGACGCAACCACGACTGCGCCACCGTACTGTGGCTCTCGCACCGCCCCGTGGCCCCTACGCCACCTCATTGTCCCCGCAATTCCCTGTGCTGCCCCACGTCCCCCACGCCACCCCATGGCCCCCATGCTGCTTCGGCCAGGACACTCTAGTCAGGCCGCCCTGTGCAGTCCGAGTCGACCCGAACTGGGTCGGGTCAGCCACATCCGGGTCGGGCTGGGTCAGATGAAACACGAGTCAGATTCAAACAATTTTTCTCACTATCGGCCATAACATTAGCACCGGGCATCCGATTTACAATTCATCTACAGTTTCATAAACCTTGGAGTTAGACGGTCCTTTTGGAATAGTCCACTTTAGATTTGGATAAAATTTGGGGTACGGTCAGGTTGGATCGAGCACAGATCCAACTAGTCCCTCGGGACTAAAAGGCTAATAACTTGTAGACTGGGCATTCGATTGACACATCCTCTATTGAATTGAGACCCTTATGAAATTGTGTTCCTTTGGGATACTTCTTTGTGAGACTTTGTGGGAGTTGGAGTATCGAACAATGTGTTGTGGAGCAGAACCTCATGGAGATGAGCAAGCATAGTGCAGGAAACCTATAGCTCACTGTGACGAGGTACAAGGATCATGTGTGGGTATGATGATATACTAGGTTATTGTTTGGGTCTAACGAGGTACTACGATCCTGTGTGGGTATGATGATGTACTAGGAACCTGTGTCAGTCTGACAAGGTACTAGAATCTTTTTTGGGTCTGACGATGTAGTAGGATCTTGTATGTGTTTGACGAGGTACTGGGATCATGTGTGGGTCAGAAGTGGTACTACTATCCTGTGTGGGTATGATGAGGATTTAGGATCCTACGTGGGTCTTCCACTTAACAGAGTAAGATAATTCTGCAGTTATATATAATCATCTATATTATCGTACTTAAGTTATAACTGGTGTGTGGTACATTCCTTCATGGTAATACCTTGGTGGTATTCTTTAGTGTTGTGTAACTATGTGGTATTTACCTTCGTGGTATTCCTTCCTTTGTGGAACACTTGAAATTTTGGATAATTAGTTGGGCCTTGTGTTTCGTCATGTTTGAGATGGGTTTATTTGATAACATAGGAATATGTATGGGCATATAACTGAGTATGGTTGTCAGTTTTTTTCATGCTTTTTTGGTTTATCCTTTTGGGATTTATCAGACATTGATGGTCTTGGGGTCCCTACTTGGTATCGTTAAAGCCACCCCTTCACAGGCTACGCCCGTACCTTGTTCTGTTTGGTGAAGATGATAGACAACGCTGACTGAGGACAAGGGTACCAGGACTGGAAGTAGCTCAAAGGTGGACTATAGACGAGGCGTACCCTAGAGAATACCATTTCAGAGTTGTTCCTACCATTCAGGTAGGATCCTTGGTGGGTGATCCCAGGAGTTGTCCCAGTTTACTCATATTTTTAGTTTCTTGTACATTCTTGTTGGGCTTGTATACAAGAACATTTTCTTATAGTACCCACTCTTTTACTATACATTTTTCTTTAGTTTGATCTTATTTTGTTCTTGGTTGTGTGTTTTTTTAGGTTATAAAAGAAATTCCTTCCTGATTTTATGTAATACTCCTTTATGTGCTAGTCGCCATCCCCTGGCCTATATAAGGTGGGTTTGGGGTAGTCACGACACGGGCCCCGGGGGATCGGTCGTGACAATAATAATTATTCATGATGGGCCCCATTTCTAATAACCCTTTAATTAATTAATATATTGGGAATATAAACAATTATTTATGACGGGGAATCAAAAAAAATTACCCGTTCCCACGGTATGGTGGGTGTTTATGTGAATTGTATTTATCGAGGAAGTGATTTCCTATTACATACAATAAGAAGAATAAATTATTGGGTATGTGATATTATTTTTGGTCGCAAATAAGTCCTTATAATGGACTATAAATGACCAGACCATAACCCATAACAAATAGCCCATCGCAAATAATCAATTATATTGTAGTGAAAATTCATTATCTAGTTCCTAAAAACATCATTTTAAATGTTCATTTCTATTACAAATTCTCTACACCTTCATTTGATTTTTTTTATAAACAATATAGTTTTGAACTATGTTTATTTATTTAGATATTAATTTAAAAAATATTTTTTTTTTCTTCTCCTCGAAATATTTATGATGTCTTATTTTATTATCATATAAGGGCAGATATTGTTTCCCATTTCATTCCATGGTTATTTATTATGTTTCTTCCTATGTTTGATTCCCTTATGTGGAACACATATTCATGTACAGGTAATGATCCACACACCATGATTGTCTCCAACTCATTGGTTAATTTTTAGGTCTTATGAGTTGATATGCTTGATATTAGGGAGTATACCATTTATTGGATTTTATCCACCATGTGATGTGGTCTTGGCAGTTAGCATTGAATTGTGATTTTTTCATGTCCATTTTTGCCTCCACATTCATATTATCAATTGATAAAATGTTTGTTACAAACATATTTCATTCCTCCATGTGATGATTCATGTACCTTGAATATTCATTATATGTCATTTGATTTATATGTTATGATTATTTATTATTTTTAATCCCTTACAAGATTTTTACCACACCAATTTCATTTATGTATTCCCTAGGTTGTCCTATTATGTTATAGATGTTGGAAATGATCTTTTAGAAAATTATGGAAACTAAAATAAATATATTGTACATTTTGTTTTGTTTTGATGTCTTATATTCCATGTCTATCAAATATATTAGGCACCATGATCATTGGGATCTGTTTATTCAATATCAATGTTAAAAAATGTAATAATTTCTTTAAAAGACATGGATCATTATAACATAATTCTGTGCATAAAAGTATAGTGTATAAATTCCCATATAAGGACTTCTACATTCACCAAAAACGATAATTAGGTCTGATCAAAGAATATGATTTCTCAATCCATTTTCATTCTATCAATGAAAATAGTGTGGTATAATTCGTAAGCATAAATTACCTTAAAACATTATCTATGATGATGATTGAAATGTATCCAATATTATAAGACGTAAAAAAGATTGGCATGGTATTAATGTAGGTGTGACATCCTATATTGATCAAATTAATTCTTAATCACTTATATTGGAGAAGATCAGTGTGACATAAAGGGATGATATGGATATAAAAAATAATATGGAAGTGATATTGGAGATGAAATTCTTAGAGTGAACCATTTATATAGAGGTAATTTTATGATAATGGACTTCATTATGTATACCATGTGAGCCGAGAATAAAGTATAATCTATTAGACGATATTCATAAAATAAGATTATCTAACCAACTAAATTAAAAAATTGATGTATATTGATATTTTAGAGATTTTTTTGGGATGATATAATGATTACGATTAATGAATATATATATCATAGTTCAAGGAATTCCAATAAGATAATGAAAAATTATAAATTTATAATGGTATGACACGACAATTACATATACCAGAATTGAAATGGGAGAACATCACCATATGAATTATCACTAATCTTTTAAATACAACTATGGGAAATAATGAAATAAGGGTTATGTTGGATAGTCTAATAAACACTATCCACTTCATCACCATTTTTGAATACTTATCTCTCGATATAGTTTCTAATATATGTACTGGAGAAGTGGTGAGGCTTCATGGAATAGTACTGTTGATTATATCATATCACGATCCAATGTTCACCTCAATATTCTGGAGGATCCTTCAAAAGGCATTATACATAGAGTTAAACATCAATAGATAATTTAAAAATAAAAATATGGTAAATTTGAAAGGACCATTCAATATCCGTTGAACATTCTCAGAGGTTTATCTGAGGAATTTGAAAGAGGATGGGATAAACACATTCATTGGTTAATGTTCTCTAACTGTAATATCTTCCCCTCATGCATTCATATGGATCCATATGAATCCATCTATGTGATAATTTAAAAAAAAATTCAAGGACAATGTTAGAGAATGGAATCTATTAGGACAATATTTGGTTTAAGATATGAAAGGGAATGTCCAAGAAATTTAGTAACACATCAGATTAGCTCACAGTAATAAAGTAAAATATTGATATTAATTGGTGGGATATATTATTTCTATTTGAGGGTAAACTATTCATCAGAATATCTCCTCAGTATAGAGTTATGTGGTTTTATGAAAAGGGAAGGGTTAGTCTCTAGTAGAAAGGCCCCTTTTTTATTCTTGATCAAATTTGGGTTGGTCCTATCAACTTTACCTTCCTCAAAAAATGTCTACAATATATAATTTTTTCTATGTATCTCTCTTATTGAAGTAAATTTTGGACCCTACACCTGTAATTAATCAAGATGTGTTACATTTTGAGCAAGATCTATCTAAATGGAACAACTGGTGAAAATATAGGATCTTAGAAATAATGTACCTCAAAAAATTATTACTCAGCTGGTCAAAGTAATATAGAGTAATCAAAATTGTGAACTGGAAACATGGGAACCAGAGGATATAATGAAAAAAAATACCATTATCTATTTTCATCAAAGGGATTTAGTTCAATGATTGAGGAATTATTCATTGAATAGTGAAAAACTGCATAAAAATAGAAATTTTATATATGAAATGTTTTACTTATGAATAAATGTGTTATAATGTTTATAGTATAAATAAGACATTATAAAATAAAGCATCATATTATTTTATCAATAAAAATGATTTCATATTATGTATAAAAATACTCAATAAAATTAAAAAAACATAAAATTGGGTAATAAAAACATTCTAATAACATAAAAAAAATTTAAATTATGATTCATCTTTGTCTCCTAGAATTCCCGATGATTCCACCCATGATCTAAATAGAAAACAATTTATTAAAAACAATATTAGATCTTATTGTGAATAAAAATATATATAATTTCAATAAAAATCTTGTGGATGAATACTGGTGGAAATAATATATATTTAAAGGAACTTTTGTAAGTGTGTGACCGTAGGAATAATATTTGATTATTTGGGATAACAAGTGACTGTTATAATGGAAATTCTACATATTAGAATAGTATAATTATTATAAATTTATATTCAACAAGTGAAAAATAAGTAACTGGAAATGGTTTAAAATAAGCATATTGAAGAATATTCCATTAATTGAAATAACATAGTTAAACATTGAACTCTATCACTTCAATAATGGAAAATAATATATCCCTAAACTCTTCTAAATCTTATGGAATCGTTTAATAATTACTATCAATCATTTTATATAAATCAAATTAATTTGGGAACTATGAACCAAAAAACTAAAAACTTGTTAGTGATTAAACTGTTGAATTATGAAATGAATAAAACATTAATTAAATATATTATAACATATGGGAAAAATTGACTATTTTAAAAAAAAATTAATTGATTAATGGAACATGACTTTTAAAGAGGATACAAAACTGCACAAAGGATGTTGGGCCATGAGGTAATGGTTTATTCCCACTCTTCATCATTATTGTAGTTCTATTATCAATCACCCTATAGCTTTATCAAAAAAATTTCTATTTGTTATATATTTTATTTATATCCTTTATACGCCTTTTTCATTCCTTTTGGCGGGAGTATATATTTATTTCGGTTTCCCTTTATGTTTTTTTTGTAAAGTCAACCTTAGGAAGTGTATAAGGGAATATTTACTATTGTCACTTATTACTAAATTTTTTTTATAATGTCACCCTAACTATATTATTTCTTTTATGAACTAAATAATATTATTATGGGTTTATTATAACCTTTTAGTTTCTCAAAATATATATTTACTTACTACATTGGCTATGTAAATGATTTTTTTTAATTATGTCCTTTGACATCATTATCAAACCCATTTTACTTATATGAGATTATTTCATAATTATTCATTATAAATGTTTATTTAAATGTGTCACACATATATATGATATTTTAATTTTATGGTTTGGATTAATGTTATACTACCCCTGATGATCTATTTTTCATGGGGTGCTCGATAAAAAAATTTTCAACCCAAGATCATGTAGTAGTAGTGGAATCAAATTTCCCCTCATATAAGAAAATATTATGATTGTGTTTCTATATATTCTGGGTGTGAAATTCTAAATACAGTGTTTTATATTGAGTTCATTAATTTTAAATTTAGTTTAGATATTGTGTGTTGAATATCACTTCTTTCTTGTACATATGTCCCTATTTAATGTTTTCATCAAACCTATTCTATTATATTAAGGGTGATCATATTATCTAGAAAATTAACTAAATATTAGGTATTTTCACAATTATTGAAGTAGTAGCTTCCATATATGAATTTGTGGAATGGGGTTTTTAGTGGTCTTCCAAGATTTTGGATGTATTTTTGGTTATTTAGACTATTTTTTCTTAAAATGGTCTTAGAATTTCATGGGGGACATTTACACAACATGAATTTGTTACTTGACATGTAAATGCATATGTAGATTTTGTGAAATTGTACAAGGAATGAAAATGTTCTACATCATATAAATCATTCTGATTTTATAAAATTCATGAAGGGTTAAATTAAAACCCAAGGAAATGGGTATTTCGACATATCTCTCTAGAAGGAAATACAAGATGTATAAATGGTTTAGTTGCCATGTATTTCTATAGAGAACTTGTTTTAAGTAGTTTCATAGCCATAATTTTTATTCATTACCTCAATGAATCGTTTCCTATAACAAACCTTGGATAAACACTATGTAATTTTATAGCCCACAATTCCATTATAGAAATCCCATTCAAGCAATAGATAACTGTTATGTTATTGGATTTGTGTTTCCTCTCCACTTCCATTGTTCTTTGTCCCTATGGTGTAAATATAATGAAAATTTTTGGTTTGGAATGTTGATCTTGAAATGCCCTAATCTTATGTTATATTTGTTATCTTTTATTCCTTAGTTCATGTTAACGAAATGTTTTTTAAGTGTTGTGTTGATCATTTACTAATGGTTTGGGGTCTAAAACCTAGCTGAATGATCTACTAATTATTCGATTTTTTCAAATATAATAATTTTCACATATAGAATGTGACCATATATTAAATTGAATGGTGAATTGTATTATTGGTTTGATCCCTTTTGGGTTCAATTAATGTTGTAAATTGGCATGGGGATAACCATTGGGGTGAGAAAACTCATGATAATAATGAATTTTCTAATGGATTAATGATTGGTTATCATAACATTGTATTCAGATAATCGCATGATACAAATTCACTTTTGGTAATAGATTTGATTATATAAATGGATTTCATGTTAATTTTTTAGACCAAAATGTTAATGAAATGAAAATTTAAAGATATATGGTAATTTTATAATTAACCATTGAGGAATATGATGTTATATTTTGATATCTATATGTCGATTACATGTGTTGTGATTCATGTTGTAATTATTATGTTGAGTGGGCTCTAGATTGTCAAAGATGTAATAATTATATTTAAAATGATATGCCTAGTCCCATGCTATAATCGTTATATTGAATATGCTTTGTATATGCTCATGATATAATTCTAATATTGGTTGGGTTATGCCCTATCCAATGATGAAATTATTATATAGTGGGATATTTATAATTGTTTATTATGTTATGGATATATGGTTTAGTTTGCGTGGTTTGGATGTATAATCTTATACATTCTAAAATGGCATTGACGATATTTTTTTGGTATAACGTATTAATTTTTTAATTAATATACATGTTATAAATTTATTTCATATAATCATTACTAGACTAGTTAAGTTTAGAAATTGTGATATCGACCTACTGAGTTTTACTCATACCCAATTCAGGTCCCCATTTGGTACCCGAGCAGATTACATGGATGCCGGGTTGGATAAGGGAAAGGGACCATGATATTGATTTTTTTGTTTTATGTATGGGTTGTAGTTTTGATACGGGACCAACAAGGGTTTCATGACCATGGTCTTTTGAGTTTTTTATTTTCATATTGGTCTTCTAATAATTTTTTTTTCAATTTTTACATTTAGATAAATTCTAGAATGACATTAAATGATTCATTATTATTTATTTATTTGGTTTATCCTTTTACTTCCTAGATGTATGTTGTACTATATCCACTATGATTCCATTAATCTAATAATTATTATTTTTTATTTATAATGTATTATAACTATGTACCATGTGGTATTATCTCCTATTATATTCATCACACCACTACTATTACTCTAAATCCTATGCTATACTGGGAGGCACTCTGGAGTTCTATTTATTGGATTTTGTGGCCAAAGACCAACTACATTGAACTTTATTCATTAGTAAATACCATATCACATCCTGATTATTATTATGTGGGAGAATGCATGTGATAATGTTCTTATGATAGTTGTTGCACTAAATGTTCATAGTGGATCCCTACTATGATGAGAAAGAAAAAGTGCCATAACACTATTCTTGAATATATGTTCTATGGACAGATGATGTTATTTACGGGACACAAATAATATACGTCATTAGGGGTAGGGGTTCATAAAAAATTAAGGCACCTTCTCATGGTGTGCATCCTTGTTAATATCCAAGAGATTATTATGAGAATGGGACCCACCAGAAGGAAATCCACATTTCATAATGTCATTGGATTTTCCTATCTGTGAATGTGTGTATTGGTCCTTAGACTTTAAGATTCTTATTAATGGGTATTAAAACTCACTCACTTAGACGTATTGACACAAACTATAACGATACACTATTCAGAATGAGGTAGGATATGTTGGGTGAGTCATGAGTTATACTGCATTAATAGATAATGGGAAAAAGGAATTTTCCCCTCTATTTCATAAGAGAAGTAGATATCTCAGGCCCGTTGATAGAATTTATATTGCCTAAATAAATACATGGCCATGGTGAGTAATGGAAATGTTCAATTTCAGGAAGTCAAATAAAGAATAATCAAGCACATAGGTTGATGACACTAGCATTCAACCCGCTTGATTCTAGATATCGAGACCAATGGATTGGATTACATGGTAAGAATTTGTAGGATGTGACATGTCATTGCAACATTAACATCTACCTCTATGGGTGCCTTGGCATGTTTTTAGATGCTAACCTTGTACATTAGGTAGGTTCTGCCTAATACCACTGAGAATGAGGCCTAGAGGTTCACACACTATGTGTGTCCAAGTATATCAGTTAAATATTAATTCAACATGTTTTATATAGATTGTTCCCAATTTTGGTTTAATAATTATTCAATGATTCATGATCATATTTATTTTGACACTTGTTATTTTAGAGAATATATTGTGGGAAAAATAATATATTTATTAGCGAGTAATGATGTAATGCTTATTTAAGAAATAAATATTTATTATTCAAGGCCTAATAAATGTGGTGGAGGAAATAATGAGAATGGAAAAACAAAAGTACACGCCTTATATATTAATATGCACGTCGTGTAGTTTTTCTAGGGATTTGAGGGAAATAATATAATTTATTTAATTAAATAAGATTTTGTGTTATTCGATCGGTGCATGTAATGTAATAATGATAATCATCTATTATTATTATTAGACATGGGGTATTACTAGGAATTATATAAAATTTATAAATTATTTCGTGTATTTAATTCATTTTACTATTATATGTAATTAAAAATCGCAATTATATTATTCTCATGAAGCTACCCATTCATTGTTGTTGTGCATAATAGAACTAGAGAAAGCTCTCAAGACAAGAGTGAATTCTTTTCTTCCAAGAACTCTTTCAATCTATGAGAGAGATCCTCCTCCACCAGATCAAGGAGAGTTCTTTGCAATCACATCTCAAGGCGATCAAAGGCATACATCACATGCGAAGGAACTTCTGTGCTAGCACCCAGAGATCACGTTTGTTAAATCTAGAGATATGTGTAGCACGTGTGGATCACCGCTTGAGGAATACTACACTTGGATTCTATGACGCAAGGACTGATCAAATCGGATCGTGACCCGAAAAATCAACAGAAAAATAATTCCATCTAGGTAATTCTTTCCTTCTAATTAAATCAATTATAAGAAACATATAATGTTCCTCTATATGGATCTGAGACTGTCTTATTTTTCTTTCGTTCCTCATTCTATTCTGAAGATCCGATGTTTTATCTTCGGGAATGATCTCAGATTTCTCTTTTTTACAGAAAAATTATTGTTTGGTACGCCCACCAACATGCTTCTACTGCACCTAGAACCTACATGTGGTATCAGAGTAGTCATATCATTGATTATAATTATCAAGTTTTTCATATATGATTTACACATTTAATAATTTAGTTGTTTTAATTCACGATAATCATTCTGTAAATTTGAATCTCGAGATATGGTCTATATCTATCGTTTCTCATTCACCGTAAGGAAATGAAATTTTCATATAATTTAGATTAAAATAAAATAGAGGATCTCATACAAGGGTTCCAGACATTCCTTGTCATACAACACAATTACACATGGTGAGTATTCAGCAGTACAGACCATGAAGTCAAGGTTCAATGCATCGGAAAAGTCTACCAAACCAAGCCATGTAAATGGATTCTATCTAAATATTTAACACTTTGTGTGTTGACTAATAATATGTGGAACATGGTTTCTAGATTACATTGTATGTGTTCCACTAGACACATTATTTAGTCCCTTCGAGATACGGTTGGACCGTGTACAATGTTCATGGCGTGCCTGGCTGGGAACTGTGTAACTCAGATACTACACGGCATGTGTTCCACTTAACATGTTGTGTACTCCAAAGATTTTTGAAGTACATTTACATGCCATGTCCCCAGGCATGTACTTCAGATGGACGGTAAAATGACCAAGAAACATTTCAGTGCATACGGTGAAAGGGCCACATAGCCTCTAGGATTGGAAAACACATATGTTTGTTGACCATTTACAGTAAAATATAGAAGTGGATATTCTTACTTAATTACTTTTACTGATTATTTGAGTAGATATGGCTATATCTACATAATGTGATATAAAACTGAAGCCTTAGAGAAATTTATGGAATTCAATAATGAAGTAGAAAATCATCTTGGTATGAAAATAAAGAATTTTTTATCAGATCAAGGTGGAGAATATTAAAACCAGGAGTACATTGATCTTCTATGGGTGTTTGGGATTCTATCATAGCTCACTCCTCCTTATTCACCACAGTGGAATGGTGTTAGTAATATGAGGAACCAGACCTTGTTGTACATTTTTTGGTCGATGATGAATCATGAGGATATTCCATTATCCTTTTGGGGATAAGCATTACAAACCGAAGCATATACATTAAACCGAGTACCAACTAAGATGGAAAATGGGATTACCTCAGAGTTATGGACTCGAAAGATACCCATTTTTTCACACACACATGTATGGAGATGCACAGAATTTGTTAAGGCCATATAAGGTAATAAACTAGTACCCCAAATAATGAGGTGTCACTTTATTGGATATCATAAGTAAATAAAGTTATATTAACTATATAAGCCTTCAGAGAAGAAAATTAAAATCGTCAGATAAGAAAATATATGCTTCCAGAAAATCCATCTTTCATGAGAGGGGGCACATCCTCAAAAATGATAGTGTGAGAAATATTGACATTGATGAAGTTGATGCCCATGATATACATGAGTTGGTATCAGAACATGTTCCAGAGGTCCTCGTGAAAGATGTTATAGAAATACGAGTAATTTGTAGGAGCTCAAGATAGGTATGGGAACCAAGTAGATTTGGTTTCATAGTCACAGAGGATGGTGAATCATTATTGTTGGAAAATGATGAACCTATCTCCTTCAAGGAAGCAGTAGAAAGCTCACAATATACAAGATGGCTAGAAGGTATGAATTCTGAGATAGATTCCAAGTATCAAAACCTTGTCTGTGTTCTGATCGATGATCCAGTTGATGTAAATCCTGATGGATGGAAATGGGTATTCAAGATAAATATGGACATGGAAAGACACTTTAGCACCTACAATGAAAGGCTATTAGATAAAAGATTCATATAGAGTTCAGTAATTGACTATGATGAAACCTTGTACCCAATTTCCATGTTTAAATCCATAAGAACTATACTTTCCATAGTAGTGTACCATGATAATGAGATTTGGAAAATGGATGTGAAAATAAAATTCATTAATTTTAACCTTCGTGCGGTAGTCTATATGACACAACCAGAAGGGTTTTACACACTAGGGGAAGCCAAATGGGTTATCAAGTTACAAAAATCCATTATGGATTAAATAAATCATTCGGGACATAGAACATTTGATTTGATGAAGCCATAAAGGAATTTGTTTTCATTAATAACGAATATTTTCCATGTGTTTATAAGAGGTTAAATGGGAATTCAATCATTATCCTAGTAGTTTTTTTTTTGATGACATATTGATTATTGGAAACAATTTTCTAGTCTTAATGGTCAATAAAGGAATGGTTGAAAAAGTGTTTCTCTGTAAAGTAGTTGGGTGAAGAAGGCTACATTCAAGGGATCAAGATCATTTGTGATAGATCAAAGATGCTGCTTGGACAATGTCATTTATATACATTGACCAAATACTGAAGAGATTTATTATGAAATAATATAGGAGGGGATTGGTTCTAGTTTCACATGGCCTACATCTTTCTATGAAAATGTGTCCTTAGACACAATAGGAGAATGATAGGATGTGTAAGATCCCATATGCTTTGGCTATTGTAACCATAATGTATGACATGTTATGTACCAGAAATGATGATTCATTTCCACTGAGCATGGTAGACAGATATCAAGTAGATACAGGAGAACAAAATTGGACCGCTGTTAAGACTATCCTTCTGTATTTGGTAAGATGAACTACTAAATCATGAACATTTGTCATTCATTTTCCATCACCATCTCCCACGGTTGAATATATTGAAATAATTAATTTATATATATAATTTTAATGATATAGATATAATTTTTTAATTATAATACTAATATTTCCTTCTTACCTCCCAAAATGTTGCAAAACAACAACGTCCCTCATGTGTGCGGTGAGCTACCACCACACAAAATGATGTGATATGTTTTTCCATTTATATTTTACATGTATTGTAAAAATTATAGATTAAATGAATAAATATTATATAATTAATATAATTATAACTCTATAATTTTGATATCATATATACCTTCTTAAATTACATTTTATGAGGGATACATTAACATCATTGGTGAATATGGAATACTACAACCTCACTAAGCTATGCGCTTCCTTTTCACTAATGTCTTTATTGATGGTAATTAGTGAAAATGTGCATGAATAATTGTAAAATATATGAAATTAAAATATTTTTTAATATTATTATGGTATTTAAAATTATTTTATTTTATATGTCTATAAAATGGAAATAGATTTAATGCGTACATAGGACCTACCATCTTTATGAATGATGTATTTTACTTTCTATCTCTTCCTATTATGGATTACTATATATATATATATATATAACCTGATTACATATTATTATTATATCATGGTGAAAATTATATAAATTATTTAAGCATGATAAAATTAGGACCCAAAATAAATATTCAATACATGTAGAAATGACAAAGTAGTCATTATATAAAATGTTATTTCTAAGGATATTTCTCAGAATATGTCTAAGTAAAATTCTAACGATAATTAAAATTATAGGAAAATTCCATGGAATTTTAGTAAAATATTGAGTATGTGTTTTCCATGAAATTAAATCATTGTATAGATAATATAAGTGGATATGGATCTATAATTGAGGGACATATAGGTAATAATTTCAAAAAGGGGTCATTGAGTTAGAATCAATCATCACATGGTGCATGACAAAAAGCCTAACTGCACACCTAGTTAGTCACTTCTAGGGGATATTTTTTGGATGTTAAAAAAAAATTTATGAACCATCATGATGGATTTGAATAATGACCAATTTCTCTCACGGTATGTTTTTTGTCTTTATTCAATGGTTAGAACCTGAAAAATTCATGTTAGTAGAGAATATAATTCATAATTTCCTGTCAATGATAACAAATATTAAATAACAAACATAGAGAGATATTTTGATTATTAGTAATCAACTATCATGATATATGATTAAGATCATGAACTTATATGATATTTCTAAAGTGTAACATAAATGGAAAATTAAATTTTATTAATTTTAATCTAATAATGAATATTGTTGAAAGAATATCCATCTACCTACATTTCAATATGGTCGGAGGAATCACCATGAATAATATATCAAATGGATGGGAATAGGTTTTCCATTTGAAAAATAAGGCCATGTAGTAAAAAATTGTTGAAGAGTTCAATGAATTATGTGTAGGTAACATGGGCATTATCCTTGCCAATGAATGTACACAAGAATTAAACTTTTAATGAAAAAATAACATATTCCAAGAAAATTATTGAAGTGTAATGTTTTACGTATTTATATTTGTGGATTAAACTGTTATGTTGTAGGAGATGTTTTACTAAAAGTATCTGGGTTGTAAAAATCCTAAAACATCATGCGATTGTGTTAATTTTTGAAGAATATTTTTCTATATGGATTATAAAGATAATAGTTGAGGATATCATAATGGGTTTAAGGTACTATGTGATGGAAATGTATCAATATTAATGATATTTTGAGAGAAATGTTTGGAAAAAAACCATTTGGATTTGTTATGTTTTTTGAAAAATATATTTTTTAGTAGTAATGGTATATCATTTGATGGAATATAATAATAGGAATTGGTGTCCTTTAGGATTTAACTTATCTTTTATGCTCTGGAAATTATTATTTATTATAATTTATTAATGTTTTAGGAACTACGTAAACATTGTTTTTGAAAAATGATAACTCAGAAGATGGGCGACAAGTGGTTGCATCTGATTAGGTCATAGGGATTGTACCCTAAACGGAATGATGATAAGGGTATAACACCAACCATTGGCCTACATGAATGATTATTTATTGTGTGAGAACATAATGAGATATATTTCTAAGTATGTATCTAAATGATTAGTAGGACTCAATGTTATGATAGAGATATAATGTTCTAAAATTATTCTACAACTAATATCTATAACAGAAATTAAATGGGAAAACATCACTCAATATTTGATGTCGAACTACCCAATACATCTAAAGGTAATAATGATACATGGGTTGTAGTCAATATCCTTACGAATTCATCACAAATTATCTCTATTATAATAGAATTACATTATGATAAGATTTTAATAACATAAATTAAGGGAGTATTAAGGTTTAATTGAGTAGAACATTTTATTGGACAATATTGGGATATAAGGTTTACCGAAAGATTATGGAATAGTACATAGATATACCTGGATATAGAACTAAGTTTCATTCATGAATATTATGTTTATATGGATTTCTAGTTAGAGAGAGAAAATAAAATCATATAGGATATGCAATAATCTTCTATGTATTTGAATGATGGTTTGGATTAACAGCTTCCCAAAGTATAATTTTCATAGGAAAATATATTTTCATCGAGCATTCAGATTTCTCTTTATAAAATTCTCTATGGAAGAATTGGGGAACTCTAATGTATTGGAATATAGTTTTAGAAATAAATTTATGTTGGACCTGAGCTATCTAATGAGATGGAAGAGAATTTTATATCCAATCATGAATTCATTAGGGTATAAAAGTTTCAAACAAAATGTTACGTCGAAAATAATCAACGCTATCTTGATTTTTTATTTGTTACATGGTATTCGGGAAAATATCTCCATCAAAAAAGATTATGATATTTAGATATAAGGGAGAGTAATTCACATGATACATTGGTTCTTTTGAGATTATTGATCTTATCGGGAGAGTTGATTATTGATTGGCACCTCCACCAAATCTCTCTCAAGTATACAATGTGCTATGTTTATCTCTCCTGAGGAATTTTTTTTCCAAATCTAATACATCTTCTATAGTTAGAAGTCATACCACTAGAGCATAGTATTTTTTATGAGGAATAATCGGTGGATATTCATAATGATACAGAGAAAGTGTTACAAAACAAGGCCACTTACCTTGTCAATGATTGTGGAAAACCCTCCAAATTGCGAAATCTTTGTCGAAACATGAGGCTATAATAATTTATAATCTTCCAAGGTTTTTGGTAACAATTTAATGAATTTTTATGGGAAAATCACTTAAGGGGGTAGAATATAACACCCCCAGAATTTGAGGAATATTTTTTTCAGAAAAACATTAATCATATAGATATTTTTTGTAACATGAATCATAGATATTATCATTAATTAAACCAATCCCAATGTTTATCATGTGTTACATAAAACACTGATTTTATCATGTATTACACACAACACGATTTTTAATGAACAATGGTAAAATGTTAATATTATTATTTAAACACAACCATTTTCATCTAGTCATTAAACTTGGAAAGTTGAATATTAGCTAAAAATTATTAAAAATTAATTATAATCATGTTATATAAATATAAATGATTTATTAAAATGTACTTAATTTTTAGTAAATTCATTATATATTTTCAAAATATTATTTTCCATGAAGTATTTTTTAATTGATATTGTATGAAAATAATAAAATTAATTATTTAAACTCTTAGAAAATTTCATTGAGAAAACAAACATCACTTTTAATGTGTTAATTTTGAAATTATGTTTGGGTTAGTTTTTTATAATTTTTAAATAAGATATTTGTTATGGAATAGTGATAAATATTTGTTTTTATTAGAAAACGTCATTCTCGTTATAATAATTTAGAAGAAATTATTTAATTTCATTCGGATGTAATGATATATTAGTTAAATTATATATATATTAATCAAAATTAGGTTATTTGAATTAGTTACATATTGAATTGCGATATTAATGCTTTTTATAATCATGAGAATTTTCCCTTTGGGGAACCAATTTTTCATTGCATATATGGTTTTAATATTGAATTAAATTCTTCCAAATATTTGAATTGAATTTAAAAAAATGGATCCCTTATTATGAATATAGATAATATATATTTTATTACTTTTTTAAATTAATTTTTTACCATTACAAATAGTTAATACAGAAAAATTTTATTATCAGGGTTAAGTTGAAAATTGGTTTACTGAGGGGTTAAACTAAAATTTTAGAGGCTTATATTACCAATAAACATTTATAAAAAATATTTTTTAGCCATAATAAGACCATATCAAGTCTATGGATCTATATTGGACTATTATGGAGCCTTTTGTCATGTGAAAAACGTGGGAAGACATTTTTTACTTTCAAAACTTACAAATGTTCGACTCACCTCACTTATAAATGGACACCCCCTCTATTATCTTCTTCACACATCAAATTTTTTTTTCATCCATGAACATACCAATTGTGTTCCTTAATTCCATTACCAAATAATATAGGCCTTTTGAGATAATAAATCCATTTTTTGAAGGCATTATGTTAAACTTAGTGAAATTGTTTAAAGAAGATGTAATGTATTTACCTCTACGTTATTGTATTGAATATTCTTGTAAGTACATAAAATATTTTAAAACTATGATTAAATAATAAAATAAAATATTATATATTATTATATATTATTATGTTAATGTAATCACCTATATTAACATCACATTCCATCAAATACGATATGAAATAGTAAATTGTGTGTAAGGTGAAGTACCATGTCGTGAACCAATGTTATTTTTTTCCATAGAAACCACTCATGGATTGATATAATGATAAATATAATGTATATATTTGATATTTATTATATGATTATACCTATGTATTTAAAATACCATGTATAAATTATTACCTCTCACCCCATTGAGGAAAAATATCATTTCTCTTTTATAAGGAGGACTACCACCTCGCGAACTTATGTGATTTTTTTAACATTTATATTTTTTATGGATTGTAATAAGGGAATATTAAATTAGTTTATATGATATATTAAACATTATAATAATTCAGTAAGCATTATCTTAAAAATACCTTCTTACATTCCAGTCTTTGGGGGATACGATAATGTCATTCATGTATACTACGAACTACTTCCTCATGAAGCGATATGATTATTTTTTTAGAAACACTATTAATGGATGATAATTAGTTTAAATATATTTAGTATATGTGACATATATGACATAAAAATTATTATTTTATGATAATATATTATTTATCTATATTTCATTACATCCGTCAAGAAAACATAAATAGTGCTCACGCGTACGTACTACCTACTATCTCCATGAAAAATGTATTTCATTTTCAATATAAAACATTTATGGATTTCTATAAATAAATATAAAATGATTATATATGACATTTATATCACTGATAAATTTTGAAAATGATGTGACCATTATCATATAAATAGGATGGAAAATTACAAATCAAAACATATATGAAAAATAAATCAATTTTTTCCTGAAACATGAGTTTTGCAAGGAATTGTTAATAATAAAGTAATAAATGTTCTAAAGTAAATCATATATGGATTGATATATATTTTTATATGTGTGTGATTGGTTATTAATATATTTATAATTAAAATATTTTTATTTTATTGGAGGATCAAATGTGTATGAAGGAAATAGATACATTATGTAAGGGATTTCAGTCTCACCATTATTTTATATATGTAACATTCCATATTCAAAAACTACTTATTTTATATGGTGTATATATATCCCATTAAATTCTTTTATAGTATGTTTCATGAAAATTAAGGTTATTTACATATAAAATTGAGGAACTCTCTTTAATGGGGGCTTGCCCCTTAATGTTACAAAAGTTGTAGTGGATTTATGATACAATATCATATTTAATCAAGATTGTTTACGTTGAAGATTTTGATAATGAAATATTATGATACATTTCTCAAGAATTTGAAAAATTTTATTCTCTTCTAGTCATTTCATGAAAATATATATTTTCCTTTCATTTTCCTCTATGAAATCATGATTTGTGAATAATGATTCAAAAAAATGATTTTATTTTCCCCTTCGGTCGAAATATCTTTTTCATATGTATACATGTTTTATGAAAATGATATCATTTTTATAACATTAATAAGGGGATAAAAAAATTTATTTACCCATATATGAATTTTTTACAATGCTTTTCAAAATGAATCAATAATTTATTTTTAAAACAAGTCACATTTGGATTTGACAAAAAATGAAAAAAGAATCTTTGATAAACATGAATGATATTTTCTACCATCCTAACCACGTAATTTTTTATTGATTAGTTTCTTAGGTTAAATATCAAATAAACGAAATCAAAAATTGTTTTATGTTCTAAAAATATTTTTTCAATATGGAAAGGCTATTTTCTTTATGAAATATTCCATGTGATTTTTTTAAATTGTATTCCTTCTAAAATGTAATCCCTTGATGTTACATAAGCATTAATAGGGAAATATTCCAATGATAGCATATTTATTATTGGTTTTTATGATTTATTATTTTTATTAAATGATATTTATTAAACGTGTTTCATTCAATGGATATAATATAGTGAAATTGTTAGAACCATGCCCCTTTTCAAGAGATATATTATGATATTTTTTATGAACTTGTGGACACATATATATATTATGTGTAGGGTAGGACCTATATATCCCTAGAATTTATTTTTTTAATAGGGATATATCTTCATTAAATAGGACATACATGATTTTTATTACATATTCACAATGTAATATGTAAACTTTATTACCTATTCACAATGTTATGTGTGAACCTGATTACATGTTTTCATATTTATGTGTTGACGTAGATTTCATGTCCATAATGTTATTTGTGAATGTTTCTTAGTGTCCATTAGTTTATATGAGGTCCTGATTTAATGTCCATAATTTAATTACTAAACATATTTCAATTTATACATGTTCACAATCTTATAAGATTATGTGTGTTCCAAAAATCATTTTCTTTTTCAAATTTTATGTTCTCATGCCTCGTGTTATTTTATTCCATTATGATTCATGTCATATGAACAACCAATATTTATTCCATGACATTATATTTTGATCATTCATATGCATTATATGGTTTCCATATATTATGATCAGGTTCTCATACCCCTATGCTCACATTCTGTTTATCTATTTCCCAAGTTTACCCTTACTAATAACTTCAGTTAACCCCTTCATATGTTTGATTTCTGAGATTACGTAGAAATACATTATGTTGGGTATGTTTATAATGTGTAAAAATTCAGAAGATTATTATGGGAGGTTTTGATGATCATTCCATAAATTAGAAGCTATTGTACATTCTCACCAAAGGCATTGAACATTAATGATCTTCAATTGTTTTTTTTGTAATGAATATTCATCTAAAAGATTTAATATATATGTATCAGAAATTTCAATCATTAAAGTATGTTTTGAAATTTTTTAAAATTTTTATTGAAATTTTATGATTTCATTAAATCATTGGTATTTTCAGACTGACTTACACATCACAAAATCATATATATTTTAATTAATTTTTTAGATATAAGATAAAATAATAAAATTTAAAATTATATTCAAAAACTACAAAATTAATTTCTATTAAACTCATTATTTTTATATTTGAATAGAATATTTACAAATAAACATTTATTCCCAATTTTATTTATATGTAAACATTAACAATTAAGTATCTTTAAAAAATAAATTCTAGATACATAATAAAATTATTGTTTCTTTTGTTAAATCCAAAAAATAATAAATCACTAAAAATACATATTTAATAGATTATAAATTAATGTTCATATTAAGAAAAACTCACAAAACACTAATTTAAAAATTATTTTATTAATTGACGAGGGTATATTTGAATGAAAAGAAGGAAAAAAAATTAATATTTTCTCACTCATAACCCCTCCACATAAAATCTATTTCACTAATAAGAAATTTAAACATTGAATTGAATTTACTAAAAATAATAAATAAAAGATTCATCTTAACTAGGTCTAAATATAAAACCCAGATAAGATGATATTCAAGGGTCTTTCTATTTTTTGATGTATCATGCCTATTACATTATTTAAGTCTCTCCTCAATTAATCCCAGTCAATTTTCCAATCCCACAAGTATAATGAATTATATTTGAGAAGAGTAATTTTTTTTACAATAAGAACATCCATTTATACCTCTTATAAATTTTTTAACCCAATAATTGAAGTCCCACTTCATTGATAAAATTAAAATGAAATTTTTATAAGTTAATTATACCCTTCATTATGTGGGTATAACATTCCCTTCACTTATATAAATTTTATTATTACTATTAGGATCATTATTGATTTTTTAATATTTAATTTTTTAAAAAAAATACCATCCATGTATGTGAGAAGAACTATAGAAAAACATATATCGAATATGTATATTCGTCTCACTCACCCATCTGGTGGATAATGTCTCGGAGATTCACCATGGGATCTCAATTTTTCAATTTAATCAATTTTTAATGAATGTATATCAATTTTTTGATCTATCTGCTTAAGATGATTTTTTTAGAGGTGATGTTTCCCCATTTCATGTTTAAACAGTCTAGTGACCTTCAGTAATTTTTATGATTATATAAAAATTGTATTCTTCACTTTGATACTCATATTTCTAAAACTAGATATTCATGAAGGTAGTGAAAAAATCACTCAGAATTCTTATAATTCATACTATTTAAGATCCAATTAAATTCTTAACAATAGAATAATATTTACACTATGTAGGGAATCATTAAGTTCAATGTAAATTTGATAAATAAGAATGACAGATACTATAAATAAGTTAAATTTTCATCATTTAAAACTATATAGTATTTTCCTTTTTCATTATTTTTTTATGTGAATTAATGTACAAAATAAAAAAGGTTATTTAAATCTTAAAAAAAATTTCTTCTACCCCCCAGACATAATTATTACATGATTTTATTAAATTTCAAAAATAAATATACTAAAATAAAATCAATTCAAAATTAAAGTATATAAACTAGTGGGATTGAAATAAATAGCATGGGGTTCTTTACTCAATAGCATTAGAGATATGTTTGGAATACTCTATTAGATATTTATAAAAATATTAATTACAAAGCATCAATTAATAAACCTTTTCATTTAAGGTTTTATGTGAGTCATAAACCTTAATATTATCTATACCAAATGGGAATGTTTTTTTAATATGGATGACAAAGTCCATTTGGAACAATGCATGCCTGGAATGAGTTTCATCCTTGAGGAGAAAAACAACATTTTGTCTCCAAAATTAAAATATATTTTTTGGATTATTATTTCACGGATCAGTATTTATTTCTCCTTCTAGATTGGATAATTATAATATGCTTCTCTTCCAAATTTCCCAAGCTCCATCCACTAGAGTATTCAATGTTCTTCTTCATTTACAATCTCTACATTCACACTCTTTACTACCTAGTAAGCTTTATTTTTTAACTTAATTGGGAAGTGATATTTTTTCCATAAACTATTATTTAATGAGACAAAACTAAGGGTTTTTTAGTCAGTTCATTATTCACATAGTGCATCTTCAAACCTCATACTCTAGCCACTTCCATTGGGTTAGATTGACTTTTCAGAAATAATTTTTATCTATCTTTTTGAAACCACATCAATCACATTGGTTCATTGGTGGTATGCATGGAATTTTTTTTGGATTAATCTATATTTAATCATCATGGATTCAATTTTCATAATGCATTGGTGGGTTCCTTGACCACTTATTAATTGTCATGGAACTCCAAACCTATATAAAAGTTTATATTTTAAAAATACAATAATATTTTTTGAATAATAAATTACTATGGATTTTTCATCAATCCACAATGAAATAAAATAATCCACTAAAAAATATTGTAATATCCAAATTAAATAGTACATATTACCATGATTTATAATCCCCATACATTAAATATTTCAATAATATATTTTTGTGTTATTTCTTGCCTTTTGGATTTTCCACCAGTAAACAAAAAATATTGAATTTTTTCAAACAACATGTTAATATTTAAAATTTGTGGGCCAAAATAAGAAATATTATAATGTATCATTTTTTATTGTAGTTACAACATTTACTCCAAAAGTATCATTTTGTAAAAAAAAATTAAGCATTTTCCTAACTCATATTTAAGGGAAAACCACCTTATTGGTTTTTCACTAAAAATATTACATTAATATGGGTCTACAAAAACATAAAAAATTGAATTAGATTTAAATTTTATTGCATAATATTTTGGAATGAAAGGATTTTTAATTAATGAGACAAGAATATTTAGTAAATTGGTATACTATGGAACTTTAGTGACTTCTTATAGCTACTCACCAAGAAATTATTCTTACAAATTTCATTCATATGGTGGATCTACCTATACATTGTGTGGGAGTCTACCCATGTGATATACAATAAGATTCGTATAGCCTCTCTTTTCCTAAAACTCTATGTTTAATTGTTGTAACTATAACACTCATGTTACAAACCTCATCCTAGAATAATCATTCTTGATCATGAACCTGAGTTCCGAAAGATAAGATTAGATACTCACTTTAATTCCTGACAAATAAGATCTATATTTTTCAAAAGCAAAGTAAAATAATAAAAATTTCTTATATGTTATTGTATAATTTATATATACACTTTCCAGTGAATTTGAAGCATATTATATTACTTGTGCATGTCTATGAATCCTTCAAGAGAGTACAACTCACACATCATTATTGGAAGCATCACACCGTTTCTAAAAGGGTTCTTCCCATTTTATTGTGAATATTATGTGGGAGTGATCAAGATCTATTTTGTCTTATAAAATTATATCTAAAATAAATCATAAAACATAATTCATTCTCATTATATTACAGGATAACCAAGGGTAATGAAATCCAACTAGTGTCTTTAATAAATATTCTATATAATCCATTTTCCTAAAAAGTGATCTAATGTTTCTCAAATTGGTGTGGTAAATTACTATAAATGTAATATAAATTTTGGCATTATCCATTCAATTCCATCATTAGAATTTATAAGGCCCTAAACATTTCTTTTTTCAACCATAAAATGACATCATTAAAAATTCAAAACCATGTTTTTCTGAATTCATATATTATACCATTTTTATAATAACCACTAAACAATTAAAAAAAGCTCCATAAAAAAATTCATCATGAATTAACTCCATGGATATCTCATTCAGGTCTATATTGAATTGAAACTAGGTTACTTTAAACAACAAAAGGCATCCTTCAATAGGAAAATGAACTAATGAAACTGGTGAAATGGGTTTTTTTGGACTTTTATTTTAATTTGAATAAAAAAATAACAAATTGTGACAACCCTCCCTCAGTTCGATGTACTGGTTCCATGATTCATGTGGTCACAAGGCCTCAATCATATCTCCCCAAACACTGAAGTCTAACAACTACTAGGGGGATTTTGGTATGTCTTTTGGGAGACTATTCCCTAATTGATTATAGTATAGAACAAAAATGGATATATATATATATATATATATATGAAATATTAGAATCAATAACAATATATATAAATAAGTGTAAAAATAAAAATCATGCAAGGAAAGGTATCCAAATGATGAATCTAAATAAATAACCGATGACAAGTGATTATTATATTTTGTCAACTATTATACAAAAAAGAGTAATATGGGGAAGTGGAAACAAGCATATAAAATATGGTGAGAAAATAAACCAAATTCCAAAAACAAATAATTCTAGCATCTCAAGCATAGTCTCAATGTTATGCTCCAAAATCTATCCTTGAAAGAAAATCCATCAATAGAAGATGGTTGCTTCCCCAATACATATCTATGATCATAATGTCAACATAGGCACTAGAGGCACCCGATCATGGTGTGATAAACAACAATTGTAGGTTGTCACAGATGGAGTTAAGAACATTATATTTCATAAAATAACAAATAAGTAGTGCTCCATATGTTAATTTTAATTAAATAAAGAATAAATTGAAAAAATCATCGCATTGGGTTCTAATGTGACACCCACCCAACTACATACTTTCGCCTCAACCAGTGTATTCGAACCACGAAATATACAATTGTACGGTTAGTAAGGTTAGGATAAATATTCTAGACAATACCAAATCTTGTGATTTGACTTGGAGTACATGTTCTAAAATTTATATCTCTAAAAAATTGATTTTTATTTCAAAACAATTCATCTACATTTATTAATTTCAATTGAAAACTCTTTTGAAAAAATAGAAAATCACCATGAGCCCTTCCATGAAAATCCTTACAGACTTTCCATGTATCTCTCAAGGGTTCTTTGATATCCAATCCCATGAAGTCCACTCATGGTGACCAAAGTATGGTGTCTTACATTTCGCTCCAAACATTGGGTGAAGAAATTGTGTACTAACTTCTGAATTTATACATTTTTTTAAATGTTGGGGCCAAAGCCTCCTTTTATTATTAAAGAAAAGAAATATTTTTGACTGGGTAGAGGGAGACCCATTACATAACCCAAAATCCCATGGGCATGGGGCCTAAATAAATGGCTTGACAGCCCATTTTTTGTCCTAACGTACCCCTCAGTGAAGAGTAATGCTACAGTAGCTGGGCTACTACAATACCTCCTACTGTACCACCGCCTCAATAGTTCCTACTACAATACCTCCACCACTGCAGTGCCATTCCTACTACAATGCTGATATAGTAGCCATAATTTTTTCCATACCTAGATTTGATCTTGGGTCTTTGGGATGCCAAGCAGAAGCCTGTACCATTTAGGTACAAGCTCGTTGGCATCAATTTGAACCTACTATCAAACGTAGGGGGAGAATCTCTCTCCAATCATAGTTCAAACAAATATGCCTTAGAGCCCATCCAAGGGATCTCCCATAGGTAAATGATGCCACACATATGGATGTTAATTTTAATACAATTCATAAAACCCATCCCATGCATACATTATGTCATCCCTCTTTTTTCTACAATGCTTACAAATTCTAATACAGTGGCACATGAGTCCGTCCAAGGGGTCCTAAAATTATAACACTTTGATTCACCCTAAAATCCAATACGAAATAAAAAAATGACCATTTCAAAAAAAAAATATTTAATGAAAGTCCATTATATTTAATTCAAGACATTACATATTAATATTCCCATTGTTCGAGCACTCCATTGGGCTTATTTCATTAATGTTGCATGGTATAAGGCATAGAGGTCTATTCAAAAGGAAATTCAATATAAGCATGAGGTGTAAGAATTTATCCAGTTCAAATTAATTAAACCAACAAATAAGTTTCTTGAAGAAAGGTTAAAAACCATGTTGGACATCCTATGCAATTCAAAACATAGCTGTAGGAATTTAGTATCAAGAAAACCCCATTAAAAGCATTAAACAAAACATGGAATATGGGAATTTTAGCATTTTAGGCCTAGTTCAACCCATTTGGGTGGAATATATCATGGAGGTCAACCCACAGGGTTACTTCACCACTTACTGAGGGTTTCAATGGCTAAGTGAGTCATTCAATTTCATTTAATTTGAAAAAATAGAAGTGGTAGAGAAAAAGACTGACTCCTAGCATAATGGTGTGATTTATGAAACACAAAACAATAATGGGAAAAGGTTATGAAAACATAACATAGATTATTAGAGCATTCCTCATCCAATGTTGATCATTGATTCAATCTAGATTGGAAGAAAATGACAATATTGTCTAACACCAAGAATATAGGGAAAATTAGTTTCCCAAAATAGCATGATGGATCCAATCCAAAATGTAGCAGGGAGGAAAGGGAGTGGTTAACCTTAGAAAAAGGAGTCCAAAACTTCCTTTCTATTGAAAAATAGACACCATATGGGATAGTTTTATTTGAACCTAGATTGATGGAGAAAAGAGGATTTCAATTGGAGGAGAATATTATCCATTTTGAGGAAATAGGGAGGATGAAGAAATAAAATACATAAAACATTTAATGGGTAAAAATTTCATTTCCCCAATTTTTTACACTGCACACATTTTGGCCACAACGTTTGGCCAAACCGTGCACCAACCATGCATAATTAACTACTAATAAGGGTACCTTGAATAGTTTTTTTAATGGTTTGACTATCCATGTGCAATCCATTCAAAATGGATCTGTTCCATGTCTACAATAGGCTGCATAGCTTTAGGAAAACTATATGGTCCCTACTATTTTACACATTTTATGGTATTTAGGCCTCAAACATGCCCTCGAACACTCTTGAACCCTCCTTAACTATTTAGGATTTATATTTATGCTCATTAAAGGTAATTCAAACAAAAAAAATAATCGTTTATACATTTAAGAGATGCTGGGAAGTTACAGCCTCCTCTCCTTAAGATAACACATCCTTATGTTTTCCATAAGAGGGTAATATAATGTCGTTTGAGAAGTGTTTTAGACACTAATAATGCACATCGGTCTTTCGCTCCCATGTCTCTTCATGTACGCTTCATGTTGCCAAAGCACCTGGACTAAAGGGATTGAACTGCCTCATGGGACCTTCATTTTTTGATCAATGATACATATTTTACACTCTTAAAAGGAAGTATCCACTTCTAGATCGATATCATAATGGTTTAAGGAATGAGATGGGTCGAAATGATTCTGACTATAGAGATATATGTGGAATAAATCATTCATGGAATTGTACTTCCGAGGTAATAAAATTTTATATGATACTAGAAAAACATTCTCCATTATCATGAAAGGACAAATATATCTCAGTGATAACTTACCCCCTCTCATGATTCGTCTATGAACCAACATTGGTGATACCTATATAAAAACCCAATGTCCCACCTATAACTCCATAGGTATGTGGAATAGATTAGTATAAGACTTATTCTTAGACTATGCTATAACCATATAGTTATGGATTACATGGACTTTATTTGAAGTCTCCTGAACAAGACTAGGTCCCACAATAGATACATCACTTACCTCTACCCATCACAAAGATGAACAAAATGATCTACCATAGAGATAACAGTATTAATCTAACTGAATTATTACATAAAAACTATTATTGTATGAAAACTCCACTATATGAATATGATTCTCTCAAAACCCAAGAAAATAAAGGATATATACACGCAGTATGTCCTCAAGAACCTATATGATGTACTAGTACTTCCCATCGGTCTTAAAAAGATATGAAGTACTCAGGAGTACCTATAAACCTAGTGACATGCCCAACCCTAACGAGAACTACTATGTAGATTTTGTGTCACATCCTGAAATGATATAATGGGTCACACCAGGAAATAAAACTATCTCCCAAATGTAAATCCTTTCTATCTAATAAACAGAAAATGTCCCCTAGATTGGTAGGAAGTGAATGAATTTGGTCAGCCAATCAATGATCACCCATACAATGTCACTA
Organism: Viscum album; assembly: GCA_963277665.1. Lineage (NCBI taxonomy): Eukaryota > Viridiplantae > Streptophyta > Magnoliopsida > Santalales > Viscaceae > Viscum > Viscum album. The sequence continues at coordinate 1,421,451,807 of OY728141.1, read as the reverse complement.
CCTTGAGGAGATCTTAAAAATCATATAACAAAATCCTTGGAGATGTCGTTCCATTTAAAATTAGAAATGTATAGAGGATGTAGAATTCTAGTAGGTTTCTAGTGCTCTACCATCACATACTGATCGGTGGCGCATCGAGTGATGAAACCCATTATATGACTCTTCATACCTGGCCTCCAGTACTAATGATGTATATCTCGATACATCATGGAAAGAAGAGGATGAACATCTCAAAGGGAGGTATGTGATTATATCATCATCTCTTTCAATATTTATGAATTTTCCCATACACAGTCATAAAATAGTAGAGTTTCACTACCATCTGAAACCCAACCAAGAGGTCGGTTCTCTCTCTATCAAGATGAGGCCCTCAAAAACTGATAACTGCCTCATCAGAACCTTCTCCAAGAGAGAGGATGTTATTATCAAAGCTGGTAGAACTTTTTTCTCATGTTGATCTTGTGCCTCTATAGGCATTTCAGATAACTAATCCATCATCTTCTACTCACTTATGGCCTTTTTGACAGCTTTCATTTGATTCTTCTATCTCAAAGCATCAGCCACAACATTGCCCATTCTTGGGGTACATTACTACAAATAAGGATTTTAATAGAGCTAAAACCCACCGTTAATAGTGTTATAAAAGTGATGTTAATCGCAAAAAAGATAAAATGTGGTCCCCTTTATCAGTCCTGAAAATATTTCTGATAAAGTGTCACCTTTACCCATGTTAAAAATGCGCTGATAAAGGACCACCTTTATTAATGATTTTTTAGCACTGAGACAGTTCCTTCTTTATCAGCACTTTTGTTGCACTGATAAATTTTCCCTTTATCTGGGCTATTTTGAGTTCTGATATATTAGACATTCAACAGCACTTAATTAGCGCTAATAAAGGCCAAGCAGCCTGAGCAAACCCAGTATTAGCCCAACACCTGCACACTTGAGACAACACCTGCACACACAGCACAAACAACACAAATACACAAAGCACATAAGAACAAAAATTCTATATAAGTTTACATGAATTCATTAATACAAAAACAAAACAACTATATACATTTCAAACAATTTATAATATGTTTATAATTATAATTATCCAAAAAATAGTTAAAAATAATAATGTTTCATCCTTTTTTCATTTGTGATATTCTATCAAAAAATTTCATCTGTGGTATTAGTTGTCGAAAAAATCATTCGAAACACAGGAAAAAAAGTCACCTATAAAAGAATACAATTATTATGTTAGTAACACAATAATGAAATAAATTAAACATTATTTTGAAAGAATACATTAATACCAATTCACTTTTCTCTTGATCTCCTAGTTCTTTAGTTTGATTTTCCAAAATCTCATCCCTCCCCTGTAACACCCCAAGCTTCTACGGTACGTTTCCCTTTGAATAATGCGATAGCGTGTGATGTACGCAACCTCGAGTTCTAACACACACCACAACTAATTAAACTAGCCGTTGTGAATAGTAATACCTAATTTTTGAAATTATATATATTTTATATTTGAAAATGGACTTCATTTTTGGACTCGGAATATCTAATTTAGCCTAAGGTGAAATTTTGGTACTTTTCGGATAACTTTCATATTTTGATGAATAGTGAAAATTACTAAATTTTAATTAAAAACAACTTTTTTAATCAAAATAATTAATAGTGATAAATTATGAATTTTAGTAGTTTTAAAGTATATTTAGAATATATTTTTACCATTTAATATAATGTTGGTCATTGGACATAATTTTACAATTAAACCGAACATAAACAAGTGTCAATCTTTTGATAGTTATTATCTCTTAAAAACACGCTTTTTGTTTTGACAGCGGGAATTAATTTTAAATTAATTTCTGCCACTTCTGTGTTTTGAATTTAGGAAAATGGATTCCATATTTGGAATCAGGATGTTCAAATTGTGTAAATAGGTAACTTTTATTTTTAGACATTTTGAATAATTACTGCGGTAAATATTTTATTTACCATGGTTAAGGGTAAATCCGGTAAATAAGGGTTAAAAAAATAATATTATAATAATACTAAATTACCCTAAAAACGTGTCTTAACCCTATTGGTTGATAGATGGTCGACCATGGACATCTTTGTGTCAATTTTGGGACCCCATGGATCCACTTGTAAGTGATAATGACACATTATTTTAATTTAGTTAAAATGAATACAAAAATGACACAAGCATATATCTTTTAGAACAACAATTTTTACATAGGGTTATATATGTTGGATTTTAGATTATAAATATTCATTAGAAAGCTAAAAAGATTTCCTACATAATGATATTTTATTTATAATTTTTAGACATTATATAATTTATTTTATTTATGACACAATGATGATGCAGTAATTACTATAATAGTGAAAAATTAAAATAATTGATATTATAAATACCAAAATAAATATAATATGAAACTTTTAATGAATTAAACTAATTTTCTAGGCTAATATGATATATTAGGATTGATTTAATGGACTTTTTTCGAAGTAATCAATCTGTTATGAGTTTCACAAAAATCAACTATTGAATAGTGTCAAAATTGACATAAAAGAGTTCTTAAAACAAATATTATATTATTAATTGATATTAAATTCCTAAAAATATAAGGTTCGGCCAAGAGACTTATATTATTATAGGTTAATAATTAATGGACAACTTGGGGGTCGCTTGGATGTATATAGTAAGTTTATTAACCATATTATATAAAAATACAAAGAGACATTGTAAAAGTGAAACTAATTAACTTAGAGTTAATACTTAAAGATAAGGTTAATATAAGTACCCAAACCTGTCTAAATTCTATTGGTTGAGTGGTTTTCGACCTATCCCCACCTTAACCTTTGAATAATAAGCTTTGGAGCTATTAGAAACCGAATATGAATTTATTATAAATTAATATTTCTAGCTTTTCCAAAGGTTCCCCTCACCCCTCTTATAAAAGGGCACTCCTCCTTCTCATTTCTTCACACCTTCAAAGCCTTTTGGTTCGGCCAAACTCTGCCCAAATAATCTCCCAACATCCCTCACTACAACCTAGAGGCCTTAGTTTGATCAGAAAGCCAACCTAAGGAGCCCTTTTGATCAAATCAAAAGGAAGAACCCGAAGAAGAGGTAATGATTTCACCACCCTTTTCTAAGTTCATTTCTTCTTCCACTTCTTCTTCCTTTGTTCTTACCATTCTAAAATAATAACTCCAGTATCTCACATATACTGTGATGTTATTATAAGTATGGTACAACCATATTCAGTATTCTATCCACCCTTTGAATAACATGTCACCATACGTGCGTACGTACGGCTTACCGTCTCCACGTCGTGGTGTAATTGTTATTCAATATAATATTATTTGGATGGGTATAATAATGATGTGTAACTCATGTAAATAATAAATATAACATGTTAATGATTCTGTATATATGATATACCATTCATTTATATATTATTTTAATATCAAAAGAATGATATTGTCGCTCGTGCGTACGTACGGACTACCGTCTCCACGAACGCGATGAGATTCATTCTCCATCGTATCCATTCAAGTATAATTATCATTTTATGATTTAAAAATGATGTTTAAGGACTTGATATAATTCTGGATATGAATATGATACAACAAACATGGCTTATGTAACAAAACATATAAAAGAAAATGAGTAAGTTAACACCCGAAACGATGATAATTCTAAGATATTATTAATAAATCAATGTTAAAAGATCATATATGATATCATATTAATATATATGATTCTTGTATAATTTAATAACAATTATTTCACCATTATACAGGAGGTTAACCTACCCCAACCAAGGAAAAGTACAAGGTAAGGGTTATTTCACAATCTCTCCATTATCCGAGGTTGTTTATATGTAATAATCTACTGGGATCTCTTTATCATCCACATCCATGTTTCTTAAAAATGTATTTCAAAACATTTTTACTATTTACAAGAATATGGGTTAAAGTCATTTATACCCTTTTTTGACTTTTTATAAGAGGTTTATAAAGGAAATCTTTCCGTCGTTTTCAAAACAAGGTCCTTTTTAACCTTTTCGAAAGAATTGAGGTAAGAATGTTTTTTTTTAACTTATACGGCGGGTGCGGTTATTTTACGCCGTTATAAAATCTTCAAAGCTTTCCTTACAAGCTTATAAGAATATTTTCAAAGAAAATGTTTTATTTTATATGGATCTTAAATGATTTCAAAATAAAAGGAGATATTTCTTTAAAAAGAATTTTGATTTCATCTATGTCAACATCTTTTGAAGGATTTTAAGATTATTTGAAGTTGATTTATTATGATACAAAACTTCTATATTGTATTGAAGGTTTTGTGATATGTTTGACTGTGGATGTGCTATTTTTATACCATTCATAGTTTATTGTGAAAGTATTGACATTTCGTATGCTAGTTTTAATACGAATGTTTATGTTATGTTTAAACCTTTTCATATGGGAATGCATTGGACTTAATAAGTGACGGGTGGAGCCCGCTATAGCTCCTCGATGCATCGGTAGGTCTCATGAGACAAACTAGTGTCTTGGCACAAGGCCTTGACAAAATCTTATTTGTAGTCTTGGCACGAGGCCTTGGCTATGTGGTTATGATAGTCTGGCATTATGCATTCCAACATTATGAAAGTGGTTATTGATTTTTGCATGTGATTATTCATTTAGTAGAATATCCATGTGAATAAGTAAATGGCATTATTTCATTTATGCCATACCATGTTGAAAGTTCGTATTTAAAAGGCTTTTGTTTTAGTTATACATTGCCTTAAATGTTTATTCTTATTTATGAAAGTTTCCACTTTATTGTTATCCTTACTGGGCATTTGAGCTCACCCCTTTTTTTATGTTTTATTTTTCCCAGGATGTGATGAAGTAAGTTATGAATGACCTGCAGGGATTTTATGAGGGGTTAATAGTGTGGATTGTGGAAACATTATGTTGTTGTATTAGTTTTTCATTTTATGATGTAATGTAAAACTTATGAATATATCTATTGTTTCCAAGGCTACTAAACCAATCGGTCTTTCAAGATTTGATATTTCTTGTGATCATGCCAATGTTATGTAATTAATGCACCGACTCTGGGTAGCTGGGGTCGGGGCGTTACAGTTGGTATCAGAGGAAGTTTAGTACAAACCTTGGAAGCTAGATTTAGATAAACTCTGATTAGAGCACATAGACCTAAGATGAACTTTGAGGATTAGTATAGAAGAACTTCCTAGAATTTTGGTATTGTAGAGACTTTGTGAGTTTTCCAAGCAATACATCCCTGTCTGGATACGAGCAGGTAGAGGCGGCTCTGGCACAAATGTACCTAGGGGTGAAACCCGAAAACACCGCTTTGAGCTAGACTCGAACGGGAACTGGTGCACGACAACGGGCCTTGCTGCACTCTTGGTTACGACACTCCCGGGGGATATGCTTAGGATAACTCTCACTTTCTTTACAAATCATTATGAAGGGTTTATGAGTATATACTTCCTCAAAGAAAACATATTTATGATTATGGATTATATCCATAGATAGTTCAATTTATGTTTAGTGTTTTATAAGTATGGTATTATGTATTTTGATGCATAAACTGATCTAGTTTATGCCATTTTTTAGAAATGGAGCCTAGTGGAAGAAATGGAAACCGTATCAATGCACGCACTCCATGTAGGGATTGTCCTCCTGCTCAAGATAATTATAGTGGGGCTGGTGATGCAACTGGTGCTGATCAGCTAATCACCGTACTGGGACAACTTACTCAGGTTATGAATAATAACCTTACCCGTATGGAGCACCCTGATCCGCAGCGTGGAGGATCAATGTTAGATCGATTCATGAGACAACAACCACCAACGTTCAATGGGAGTACAAATCCCTTAGTAGCTGAGAAATGGATATTTTCCCTAGAGAAAATATTTCAGGCTTTGGGGAGTAGTGAAAGGGAAAAAGTTACCATGGCAGTTTACCGCCTCACTGGAGATGCTGATCAATGGTGGTCATTGATTCAAAACATGAAGGAAGATGATGAAGTATCAAACATGGAATGGAGGGAGTTCAAAGATCTGTTTTTAGAAAAATACTTTCCTCGCGACCATCGAGCAGATATGGAAAGACAATTTCTGAGTCTGAGACAAAAGGAGGATGAGAATGTCACAAAGTATGAGGCTAACTTTACAAGGTTAGCGAGGTATGCTGGAGATTATATTCGCAACCCAAGAAGTAAGATTGATCGTTTATTTGATGGGTTAAAACCATTTCTCCGTCGAGCATTAGTCTCACAATCCTTTTCATCGTACGAAGACATTGTCTCATGTGCTATCAAGACCGAAAAAGAATTCTCTATGTCTTATGACTTTAAAGAGAAGCAAGAGAAGAAGAGACCTTCTGATCAATCTGGGAATGGAAATAAGGGGAAGAAGGGAAAGGTTGAATATCCATCTTGTGGTAAATGCGGGAAGAAACATCCTGGTACTTGCTTGAAGGGAATGGGAGTCTGTTACAAGTGTGGTGAAAAAGGCCACCAAGCTCATGATTGCAAGGGGAAGAAGGAAGCTACCAACGTTCAGTGCTACAATTGCAGGGAGATGGGGCATTATGCAAATGCATGTCCTAAGCGTCAGGAGAACTTACCTCAGAAAAGGCCAAGGGATCAAGGCCAGGCTTATGCTATCACTACTGCTGAGGTAGAAACTCCGAAAGACGTGGTGGCAGGTAATTTAATGGTTTCCTCAAGTTTAGCAAATGCATTATTTGATTCTGGATCATCGCATTGTTTCATATCTTCCCAGTTTGCTAAGAAAATTAGATATTTCCAATTTTATTTAATAAGGGAGTTGTCAGTTAAAACTCCTAAGGGAAGTATCGTTGCAACAAAGTTTTGTGAATCAGTCCCCATTAGAGCACATAAATTTTCTTTATCTTCTGATCTCATCGTCATACCTATGATTGAGTTTGATATAATCCTCGGTATGGACTGGCTTTCGGACTATGATGCGAAGATTTATTGTAAGAAGAAAGAGGTTACGATTCTTGATGATAATGATAAGGAACACCTTATTTTTAGATCAGAATCGTCACCACCTAATTCTTATTTAGATCCACCCCCAGTAGTTCAACTTAATTCAATTATTGGGGAGGAAGAGAATGAAATAACTGTCGGTGAGGAAAGGAATGTTCAAATAGAGGATGTACATGTTGTGAAAGAATTTGTAGATGTATTTCCGGAAGATTTACCTGGACATCCTCCAGAACGAGAAGTTGAGTTTTCCATTGATTTGATTCCTGGATCAAGGCCTATATCGAAGACCCCTTATAGAATGGCCACTGTAGAGTTAGTCGAACTAAAGAAACAACTAGAGGAATTGAGTAATAAGGGATTTATTCGCCCTAGTGTTTCTCCATGGGGAGCCCCTGTTCTTTTTGTTAAAAAGAAAGATGGATCTATGAGGTTATGTATCGACTACAGGGAGATCAATGCTATAACAATAAAGAACAAGTATCCCCTACCTCGTATTGATGATTTATTTGACCAACTGCATGGAGCTAAATACTTTTCAAAGATTGACCTTCGGTCTGGATACCATCAGTTGTGTGTAAAGAAAGAAGACATTCCGAAGACAGCATTTCGAACCAGGTACGGGCATTACGAGTTTACTGTAATGGCGTTTGGATTGACTAATGCACCCTCTGTATTCATGGATCTAATGAATAGAGTTTTCAAGGAGTATCTCGATGAATTTGTGGTGGTATTTATTGATGATATCTTGGTATACTCCAAAACCTACAAAGATCATGAAAATCACTTGGGCATTATCTTGAAGACTCTGAGGAGGCATGAATTATATGGAAAGTTTAGCAAGTGTGAATTCTAGCTTCAGGAGATTTCTTTTCTTGGCCATATTGTCTCTAAAGATGGAATCTCTGTTGATCCTTCTAATACCAAGGCAATCCAAGAATGGCCAGCACCTACGAGTATAACTGAGGTACGTAGTTTTATTGGTTTGGTAGGTTATTATCGACATTTCGTCCAGAATTTTGCCCGATTGGCTAACCCATTAACGAAGCTCACACGTAAAGGGGTTAAATTTGTTTGGACAAAAGAGTGTGAAGAATGTTTCGAAGAACTGAAGAGAAGATTAGTCAATGCTCCTATATTGACTCTACCATCGGGGAATGATGGGTTCGTTATTTATAGTGATGCATCAAAGAAAGGACTTGGCTGTGTCCTTATGCAGAATGATAGAGTTATTGCCTATGCATCACGACAGTTGAAAATTCATGAACAAAACTATCCTACTCATGATCTTGAGTTAGCAGCTGTGATCTTTGCTTTGAAGATATGGAGGCACTACCTCTATGGTGAAAAATGTGAGATTTATACTGATCACAAGAGTTTGAAGTATATTTTCTCACAAAAAGAACTCAACATGAGGCAAAGGAGATGGCTTGAATTACTCAAGGATTATGATTGCACGATACACTACCACCCAGGTAAGGCAAACAAGGTGGCAGATGCTTTGAGTAGAAAAGACCATGGAGTTTTGAACAATATGAGAATTGAAAGGGATCCAATTTTCATGGAGCTAGTGAAGATGGACATGGGAATAACCAGGGAAGGTGAAACATCAATGCTTTTTCAAATGGTTGCCAAACCATCATTACTAGAAAGGATTAAGAGTTCTCAGAATGATGATGAAGAATTCCAAAAGAAGATTAAAGCTTTGAATGATGGGAGATTGAGAGACTTTGCGTATGAAGGTGGAATTTTGAAATTCGGGAAGAGACTTTGTGTTCCCAATATACCTGATCTAAAAAGGGAATTGCTGGATGATGCTCATAGTTCCAATTTCTCTATACACCCTGGGAGCACCAAAATGTATAGAGATTTGAAGGAACATTTTTTGTGGGACAACATGAAGAGGGAGATTGCTGATTTTGTGTCAAGATGTATGGTTTGTCAACAAGTGAAAGCTGGAAGGCAACAGCCTGGAGGAGTCATGCAACCTCTTCCCATACCAGAGTGGAAATGGGACAATATTACAATGGACTTTGTCATGGGGCTACCAAAGACTCCTAGAAGGAACGATGCAATATGGGTTATTGTTGATCGTCTTACCAAGTCAGCACATTTTCTTACTATAAGAGAAGATCTACCCCTGGAACGTCTAGCAAGACTATACATTAATGAAGTTGTGAGACTTCATGGAGTACCCCTATCGATTGTTTCTGATCGTGATCCCCATTTTACTTCAAGATTTTGGAAAAGTCTTCAGAAATCCCTGGATACTGAACTTTATTTGAGCACTGCTTACCACCCTCAGACAGACGGACAATCAGAACGGACTATTCAGACCTTAGAAGACATGTTGAGATCTTGCTCACTTGATTTTCAGGGTATGTGGGATCAATATTTACCACTAGTAGAATTTTCCTATAACAATAGCTTCCATTCGAGTATTCAGATGGCACCATATGAAGCGTTATACAGAAAGAGATGTCGTACACCAACTTGTTGGGATGACGTTGTTGAAAGAAAACTTGTAGGCCCAGAACTGGTGGAGGAAACGGTGGAAAAGGTGAAGGTAATCCAAAATCACATTAAAGCAGCTCAAAGTAGGCAGAAGAGCTATGCCGATAATCGAAGGAAGGATTTGGAATTTCAAGTCGGTGATCATGTTTTCCTGAAGGTATCTCCGTGTAAGGGAGTCATACGTTTTGGTAAGAAAGGTAAATTGAGTCCCAGGTACATCGGACCTTTCGAAATTCTAGAACGAATTGGGGCTGTAGCTTACCGATTGGCAATGCCGCCAAGTCTCTCCAAAGTTCACGATGTGTTCCACGTATCTCTGTTGAGGAAATACATGCCTGACCCAATGCATGTACTCACCTATGAAGATTTAGAACTGGAACCCGATTTGTCTTATTGCGAAGAGCCCATCAAGATTCTTGATACGAGAGAACAAGTGCTGAGAAACCGGACGACGCGTCTGGTAAAAGTTTTGTGGAGGAATCATAAGATGGAAGAGGCAACGTGGGAACCCGAGGAACTTATGATGAAGAACCACCCGAGTCTTTTTATGCAGTAATTCCCTAGAAATTGCGAGGACACAATTATTTGAAGGAGGGGAGAATGTAACACCCCAAGCTTCTACGGTACGTTTCCCTTTGAATAATGCGATAGCGTGTGTTGTACGCAACCTCGAGTTCTAACACACACCACAACTAATTAAGCTAGCCGTTGTGAATAGTAATACCTAATTTTTGAAATTATATATATTTTATATTTGAAAATGGACTTCATTTTTGGACTCGGAATATCGAATTTATCCTAAGGTGAAATTTTGGTACTTTTCAGATAACTTTCATATTTTGATGAATAGTGAAAATTACTAAATTTTAATTAAAAACAACTTTTTTAATCAAAATAATTAATAGTGATAAATTATGAATTTTAGTAGTTTTAAAGTATATTTAGAATATATTTTTACCATTTAATATAATGTTGGTCATTGGACATAATTTTACAATTAAACCGAACATAAACAAGTGTCAATCTTTTGATAGTTATTATCTCTTAAAAACACGCTTTTTGTTTTGACAGCGGGAATTAATTTTAAATTAATTTCTGCCACTTCTGTGTTTTGAATTTAGGAAAATGGATTCCATATTTGGAATCAGGATGTTCAAATTGTGTAAATAGGCAACTTTTATTTTTAGACATTTTGAATAATTACTGCGGTAAATATTTTATTTACCATGGTTAAGGGTAAATCCGGTAAATAAGGGTTAAAAAAATAATATTATAATAATACTAAATTACCCTAAAAACGTGTCTTAACCATATTGGTTGATAGATGGTCGACCATGGACATATTTGTGTCAATTTTGGGACCCCATGGATCCACTTGTAAGTGATAATGACACTTTATTTTAATTTAGTTAAAATGAATACAAAAATGACATAAGCATATATCTTTTAGAACAACAATTTTTACATAGGGTTATATATGTTGGATTTTAGATTATAAAAATTCATTAGAAAGATAAAAAGATTTCTTACATAATGATATTTTATTTATAATTTTTAGACATTAAATAATTTATTTTATTTATGACACAATGATGATGCAGTAATTACTATAATAGTGAAAAATTAAAATAATTGATATTATAAATACCCAAATAAATATAATATGAAACTTTTAATTAATTAAACTAATTTTCTAGGCTAATATGATATATTAGGATTGATTTAATGGACTTTTTTCGAAGTAATCAATCTGTTATGAGTTTCACAAAAATCAACTATTGAATAGTGTCAAAATTGACATAAAAGAGTTCTTAAAACAAATATTATATTATTAATTGATATTAAATTCCTAAAAATCTAAGGTTCGGCCAAGAGACTTATATTATGATAGGTTAATCATTAATGGACCACTTGGGGGTCGCATGGATGTATATAGTAAGTTTATTAACCATATTATATAAAAATACAAAGAGACATTGTAAAAGTGAAACTAATTAACTTAGAGTTAATACTTAAAGATAAGGTTAATATAAGTACCCAAACCTGTCTAAATTCTATTGGTTGAGTGGTTTTCGACCTATACCCACCTTAACCTTTGAATAATAAGCTTTTGAGCCATTAGAAACCGAATATGAATTTATTATAAATTAATATTTCTAGCTTTTCCAAAGGTGCCCCTCACCCCTCTTATAAAAGGGCACTCCTCCTTCTCATTTCTTCACACCTTCAAAGCCTTTTGGTTCGGCCAAAATCTGCCCAAATAATCTCCCAACATCCCTCACTACAACATAGAGGCCTTAGTTTGATCAGAAAGCCAACCTAAGGAGCCCTTTTGATCAAATAAAAAGGAAGAACCCGAAGAAGAGGTAATGATTTCACCACCCTTTTCTAAGTTCATTTCTTCTTCCACTTCTTCTTCCTTTGTTCTTACCATTATAAAATAATAAATCCAGTGTCTCACATATACTGTGATGTTATTATAAGTATGGTACAACCATATTCAGTATTCTATCCACCCTTTGAATAACATGTCACCATACGTGCGTACGTACGGCTTACCGTCTCCACGTCGTGGTGTAATTGTTATTCAATATAATATTATTTGGATGGGTATAATAATGATGTGTAACTCATGTAAATAATAAATATAACATGTTAATGATTCTGTATATATGATATACCATTCATTTATATATTATTTTAATATCAAAAGAATGATATTGTCGCTCGTGCGTACGTACGGACTACCGTCTCCACGAACGCGATGAGATTCATTCTCCATCGTATCCATTCAAGTATAATTATCATTTTATGATTTAAAAATGATGTTTAAGGACTTGATATCATTCTGGATATGAATAAGATACAACAAACATGTCTTATGTAACAAAACATATAAAAGAAAATGAGTAAGTTAACACCCGAAACGATGATAATTCTAAGATATTATTAATAAATCAATGTTAAAAGATCATATATGATATCATATTAATATATATGATTCTTGTATAATTTAATAACAATTATATCACCATTATACAGGAGGTTAACCTACCCCAACCAAGGAAAAATACAAGGTAAGGGTTATTTCACAATCTCTCCATTATCCGAGGTTGTTTATATGTAACAATCTACTGGGATCTCTTTATCATCCACATCCATGTTTCTTAAAAATGTATTTCAAAACATTTTTACTATTTACAAGAATATGGGTTAAAGTCATTTATACCCTTTTTTGACTTTTTATAAGAGGTTTATAAAGGAATCTTTCCGTCGTTTTCAAAACAAGGTCCTTTTTAACCTTTTCGACAGAATTGAGGTAAGAATGTTTTTTTTAACTTATACGGCGGGTGCGGTTATTTTACGCCGTTATAAAATCTTCAAAGCTTTCCTTACAATCTTATAAGAATATTTTCAAAGAAAATGTTTTATTTTATATGGATCTTAAATGATTTCAAAATAAAAGGAGATATTTATTTAAAAAGAATTTTGATTTCATCTATGTCAACATCCTTTGATGGATTTTAAGATTATTTGAAGTTGATATATTATGATACAAAACTTCTATATTGTATTGAAGGTTTTGTGATATGTTTGACTGTGGATGTGCTATTTTTATACCATTCATAGTTTATTGTGAAAGTATTGACATTTCGTATGCTAGTTTTAATACGAATGTTTATGTTATGTTTAAACCTTTTCATATGGGAATGCATTGGACTTAATAAGTGACGGGTGGAGCCCGCTATAGCTCCTCGATGCATCGGTAGGTCTCATGAGACAAACTAGTGTCTTGGCACAAGGCCTTGACAAAATCTTATTTGTAGTCTTGGCACGAGGCCTTGGCTATGTGGTTATGATAGTCTGGCATTATGCATTCCAACATTATGAAAGTGGTTATTGATTTTTTCATGTGATTATTCATTTAGTAGAATATCCATGTGAATAAGTAAATGGCATTATTTCATTTATGCCATACCATGTTGAAAGTTCGTATTTAAAAGGCTTTTGTTTTAGTTATACATTGCCTTAAATGTTTATTCTTATTTATGAAAGTTTCCACTTTATTGTTATCCTTACTGGGCATTTGAGCTCACCCCTTTTTTTATGTTTTATTTTTTCCAGGATGTGAAGAAGTAAGTTATGAATGACCTGCAGGGATTTTATGAGGGGTTAATAGTGTGGATTGTGGAAACATTATGTTGTTGTATTAGTTTTTCATTTTATGATGTAATGTAAAACTTATGAATATATCTAGTGTTTCCAAGGCTACTAAACCAATCGGTCTTTCGAGATTTGATCTTTCTTGTGATCATGCCAATGTTATGTAATTAATGCACCGACTCTGGGTAGCTGGGGTCGGGGGGTTACATCCCCTCCCTGAGATAGCCCCCCTGGATAGCCCCCCCTACCCCTGGGAAACCCCTCCCTCCTTCTATACAAACCCCTGCAGCCCCCTCCCTTTGTTTGGACATCCCCCTTCCCACCCCATGTACAAACCCCCTCCCCTCCTGGACATCCCCCTCCCCTCCTGGACACCCCCTCCACTCTTGGACACCCCGTCCATCATGGACAACCCCCTCCCCATGCAACCCCTTCATTTCCATGTAGATCCCCCTTCCCACCCACTGGACATATCCCCTCCCTCCCGGACACTCCCGACCCCTGGACACCCCCTCCTTCCTGGACAACCCCCTCCCCCTGCAGCCCCCCATCCCTTTCCCTGGACATCCCCCTTCCCACCCACTAGACATCCCCCTCCCCTCCTGGAGACCCCCACTCCTAGATAGACCCCCCCCCACTCCTTGACAACCCCCACTCCTAGACACCCCCTTCTTCCTGGACACTCCCACCCACCATCCCACCTGGACACCCCCTCTCTCCTAGACACCCTCTCCCTCCTAGTTCTTTACTGTATACCCATTAATAACCTTCTTTATCCAACTATATTTTCATCATCTATTTTCTAATGGAATAAATATAATTCATAAACCATCATTCACTAATATAAATTATAAAATCATATTTATTTTGTAGAGATACAGTTCAAAAAATCAAGGAAAAACACCAAAAAATATATATATGAGGAATCGAAATGAAATTTCACATAACATTAACAAAAATATAATTTAAAAATACCTAAAACAGAAAACATAGAGATCCTATGACAAAACCGGAGAACACCAATCCTATGGAATGTGGGATAAGTAATAAATAAATATATAAGTAGTGGGGAAACTTCTTTTGGAATTCAGTTTCTTGTAAAAAATTATCTCATTTTGTAGATTTCATCCACATGCCATGATTAAGGGTAAAAATTGATTTAGTTGAGAGTGTCCTAACAGCTCTTCTAGATCAGAAACCATTCCTTACCTCAAACTCATATATAATCAATAATGTTTCTAAGAGATGTATTCTACTACAGAGTTTGTGTAGAGAACAATTGTGTTTCTACAAAATCTAATGTGAACAATGTAAATGATTCATATGTTGGGTATTTAGGATATTAAATAAGATATATTGGGCCTCAAATTGAATTATAATATATTACTTGTGATTTTACATGGTCTAGTAATTGGTTTTGTAGGTTGTAACATTTCATACCTCACTAAAAATCCACTTCAGGCTACTTTATAAGTGATCTACCAATTTCATATTATCAATATTGAATGGAATTTAATGGATCTATTACTGGACACCCCCACCCTTCTAGACTCACCCCCTCCATCCTCTCTTGGACACACCACTCATGAACACCCCCTGGAAACCCCCTCCCTTTTAGACACCCCCACTCTTCGACACCCCCTAGACACCCCTCCCTCTTGGAAACACCCCCAACTCCAGGACACCCCACCCACCCTCACACTTGGACAACCCCTCCCTCATGGACACCCCCTCTCTTATGGACACAACCTCTCCCTCCCCTCATAGACTACCCACTCAAGGACACCTCCCTGGACACCCCCTCCATTTTTGACACCCAACCCACTCCTGGACACCCCTTATACACCCCTCCCTATTGGATACCCCCTCCCCCACCCACCTAGAGACCCCTACCTCCTGGAGACCCCCCCCCCCCCTCTTGGACACCTCCCTCCCCTCCTGGAAACCTCACACTCTTGGACATCCCCACCCACTCTCACACCTGGAAACCCCCTCCCTCCTGGACAACCCCTACTTTCTAGAAACACCCCTCCCGCCCCTCTTAGACACCCTACTCATTGAAACCCCCTAGACACCCCTCCCTCCTGGACACCCCCTTCCTTCTGGACACACCCCCTCCCTACCCTCTTAGACACCCCACCCATGGACACCTCCCTCCCCTCATGGACACCCCCTTCCTCTTGGACACCTCCCTAACCTACTGGAAACCCCCTACTCCTACAAACGCCTACCTCTTGGACACCCCCAGCCACATATAATGGAAACAAATTGGAAATTTTAAAATCCTAGATATTGGTTCCCATCAATATTTTAAGATGGTCATGAGTAGACTAAATGAATGTGCATTGGACGAATTTCACAACATCAACCATTGTATTCTAATTTACTATAGCCTCCTTATCTTCAATTCTTGAATTCATTTGTATCATTGAAATTGAAATTTTTTAATAATTATAAAAATGGATGATTTTTTATAAAATAAAGGACTTGAGTAAGAAAGGTTCACATTACTAATTAAAAATATCATATTAAGAGAGTAAATTGTTCAAAGTCATGTGATTACATGACTATAATAGGATCAAGTGATCAAATGAACCCGGGATATTTATATGATTAAAAAACCCTTGAAGCTTTATATGATCATGTAAATAAGACAAGAATACATGAATCAAGGTTGAAGTGATTTACCATAATTGATTATGTGATTAGATCATGTGATGAGATCACATGATCAGTAAACATGAAGAATTCAGAGAAAGGAGCTTTTGTGACATGATCACGTGAAGTGGATTATGTGTAGTAAATAAAAAAATCTAAGAGTTGTCCTAGCCCTATGTAATATTGAGTCATTAGTGAAATATATTTTCCATTACATCTATGATTTAGCAGACACAACATCATTGCTCTTCTGGCAAATGCATGTCACAAGGACCTAAATCTTCTAAAATAATCGAACCCTGTAAGGAATAAATAAAATAAAAAGGATGTTTCATTATATTAGTTTCCATTAAAATTCATAGATTATATCGTAACATTACCTATACATCTTTCATAATGGATTAATTTCTCCATATATAAGCTAATAACAAAACTAATGATTCTTTGTGCACTTCACTACTATTCGTTAACTATTTATTACTATAGCATGTGATCAGAACATCAAATCTATAGTCCCAGTAACGATCTCATCTAACACAATGTCTGTGATATCATCATTTAGCGTTCACTTTTCCTTCTCTTCGTGCACCCATTTACCATGTAAATGGGTGCAAGAAGACAAGGATAACTGAACGCTCCAATGATGATATCAGAGAGATGGTGTCCAATGAGAGTATCATAGGGACTCTGTATCGGATGTTCAGATCAGATGTTATGATAAGCGGTAGTTATCCAACAGTAGTGAAGAATCCGTAGATTTATTTATTAAAATTGTGAGTGATACAAAACCAATATTCTTCCAAAACACATGATTAGTTGAAAAAACTACATAAATGACAAAAATACAGAATATAAAAGATACATGCCATAATATTTTAGGTCTAGTTATTTTGGAGTCATACAAACATAAAGAACTAGTACATAAGAGTCTCTCATTAAGTAATGCTTTAATAGAAGGACAAATCATTTCCAAAAACCATACATCATAACCTAAGGATATAAAACATAATAAAGGGTGATCTTATATGCTGAATAAGTGTATAAAAGGGTGATATCAATCATCATATAAGGATAACATAATTATTAGTAATTCACCGTCATCCTATTTGTGTACAATATTCCATCAGGTATGTTTCCCTTTAATTTCGAAACACATCTATATCATCTTTTGAATATGAGTTTCTGCGACAGTCATGGTAGTAATAAAAAAATATAAGTACTCAAATGATTAATATATATTTTAAATGAACTCATAATTATTTTTGGAAATACCTCTTCAAAAATGCTAGTCTGTTGATAAAATACGATCTGTTTCATAAATTTACAATCATAATATCCACAGTACTTTCTGATTATTTGTTTTGGACACTACATAAACATTGATAAAAATAAGTAATTTGTTTTGACATGTGTTTGGATAGTGAAATGTTATTATATAGAACATGATACTTTTCCAGTTTTATATCTTGTAGGTGTTCTTGTCCTTAGGCCCGGGATTCATTCCATGAAGTGGACGATATTGATGCACCACCCTATCATAAGATAATCCTCCTTAAAATATAATATAAATAATATTTCTAGATGTTTATTTCTAAAATGATGGATGTAATGTATTATAAATTAACAAATACCATCATGCATGGTCGGTTTATTGCATATCCATGCATTGAATCCAGAAAATAAATAATTGGAGTATCCAAATTGACTGGAATCAAAATCCAATGCTGTCTAAAAACAAATAAAGTAATAAGTAATGAATGAAATAAAAATATAGTTGATATGATTAAATTTTAGAGTTTTTCCACTACATCGGTGGTATTAAAAAGAGTCTATCTTTCATAATTTGGTTACAAATGATTTGAACAGGGATGACATTATTGAAGACTCTTTATAGGAATCAATTTATTCTTTTGAAGAGGTTATGTATAGACTAATGAGTTCAAATTTGACTTCATGGGGAAATCCCATCAATTGTTTTTCATATATATGCCTATGAAAAATATGAAATGTATGTAGTTATAATTATCAGAGTATATCAGATTTGGTAAAATCTATTCATGAAAACAAACCACATGTATACATTTACAACCGTGGAGCTTAACGATAATACATGAGGATTTCATTTACATTTTCCACACAAATGAAATAAAAATTTTCCTCTATATACATAATTTTCTCAAAATCATCTACTTGAGTATTTACGTCTATCAACCTTGTATCCACATTAGCATGCAATGATAATAACTGTGGATATAGAACGAGCGGGGTGAAGCTGCTCTCAGTAGAATGTTTCAATCTGTTGGTTCATCTTGAGATAGTTTTGAGATAATATTTCATTTCACCCCTTCTCATTGTCATTATGTAATAAAATTCATCGGTTTAGACATATTTTCATTAAATGTTAAAGGTCCATCTTGAAAGATAATTTTTAAATGGATACCACTATGTCAAAAGGTTTTTTATAAAAATTGATGGACATGCGATTAATGTTCCAACAGCTTGCTCAACTATATGAATGTCTTCATCATCATTTGGAATAGGTACCTTATAAATATGCTCATTAGCTATGTTAATTGACACATTTAATTGATCTTTTGGCAGTTTTCTACTGTGTAGAATGTCATTCTACATATTGAACACTATAGCCCTCGCTTCAAGGTGATAAGTGGGAGTTGATACATATAAATCACAGTCATTTTCACCATTTATAATATTAGTACAGGAATATCTCAATGTCTATGTGATTTAAATTTCAAAAAAACCCAATTATTAGAACATTAATTTCATCTGCTAAGTCATGTTTCTAGGGGGAATGTCTAGACTCAATGCTAGTTGGGGTTGGGGTGAGATCTTCACGTAGGGGTTGTTGTTGTTTTTTTCTTCTATTTTCCTATCCTTCATCAAAATAAATATCATATCTCTCTGGTATTTTAATACTTCTTCATAAATAGATAATTTTCTTGCATATTTTTTATTTTTTTATTTTGATCATCCACTTGTTTATGTTTTTGAAAATATTTTCAGGGTGTCACCCCAAAACCCACACCCCTAACATGGCCATACCATTCTGGCTTCTTCATGGTTGCTAAATGTATGTCTGTATCTGGTGTAGGTTTTTTTGGTTTTTTGTGACTATGTTAGATAGAAAATAATTGAAAATAAGTACTCATTGTTATGTAATAGTGATTTAAATAAAATCAAATTTACATTATGTCATACTTACACATGTTTCCCACACTTTTTGTGTCTTTTCATATATCAGTATCCCCTCTTTATTTACATGAGCATCCTTCCATAGAACATGGTGTGGGATGGATATGCCTTTTGATTTCAATTCATCAATCATCATATAAAAAGAGAAACATGGTTATGGTGTTGTTTTATGTCACATTAAAGTAGTACAGTAGATTTAAAAGACATACCAATTTTTTATCACATGAAGTGTACCCCATACTTGCATTATGGCAAGGGTGTGCTAATTTTGTTGCATGTTACTTATTTTCACCACTCAGTTGCTATTTCATAAATAAAAAACTTTCAATTAAAGTGATTCATACAAGACACATCCAACAATGTATTACCACACACAATGTACATGATATTATTCTTGGCATGACTATTTCTAAACGCATCACATGCTCCTGGGGATATCAAGTGTGCATAAAGGGGTGGTGTGTGAGGATTTTTTTCCCTTCAACATATTTAAGAAGATATTTCGTTAAAATTGTGGGGAAGCCTCTATGAATCCTTTTGATAACTCTTAATACATATTCCTTGTACGAGGAATCTACTATAAAGGAAATATGCAATGGAGGATGAAGAGGAAGTTAATGTTTTAGTATTTTATTTTATTTAAATAAATTAAAAAAATGATATCATAATGTTACTATAATCTCTTACCACATTAGTGTTTTAAGACTGCTGACAACATGGTGACTTGATGGTACATCAATTGGCACGCGTTACCGAGTTATTATTCCAATGTAGCTACTAAGGATGAATTTTTTGGGGTTAACATGTTTTCCTCACTTATTCCATCCCAAATAAAATTTGATTTTTTTCTTTTTTCCTTATGGATTTTTGATAACACTATCAAACTATGGCACTCTTTTTTTTTCACTGTCAGAGTTTCATTTCCAACGATTTCCTAAGAAGCATCATCATTTTGTTCCTCTTGAGCACTATCATCGACACTGGGACTAGTAGCAATAGGTTGAGAATCTAGTTGTACATCACCACTGGGACCAACAACAATAGGTTGAGAAAGCTGTTGTTGCTCTACACTAAGACCAGCAGCAGCAGGTTGGGAGACCAGTTGTGCCATGGGATTGGGCGCATCAGTAGGTGTAGAAGTCATTATCTACAGAATTGGTATAACATTTAATTTAGATTACATAAATGTAGTAATGAAAAGATAATAACATAACGTAACAAAATGTATATTATTGTAAAAAATAACCTTATTACTTAACTCTATTTTTTTAAAGGTTGAAGAGATCTGACCCATCTATCGACTATGTAAATCCCTTCATTATGGTCTCCTATTACATACAAAATGCCATCTACATTGGGTCTGTTGTGAAATTATTTCAAAGTCCCTTTTAAAGGGTCATCCTCTATTGATATTTCAACTGACCCTTCAACTGTTTTGGTCGATAACAGAATAATTGACCAATTTTGGTTTGCGAGGTCTGGAACATAAAATACTTGTACTGCCTTTGATGATATTATAAATGGGTTTTCTTTCTCCCCTTCCTTACTGAAATCCACATTCACAAATCCCAATTCACTTATTTTAACAACATTCTTGTTATCAACCCACTTGCATTGAAAAATCAGTACTTGGAATTTCATATAATCCAACTCCCATATTTTTTTGATGATGTCAATGTATGACAAATTCACATAAAATGGATTTCCATCCATAGCACTAGAAACTTACTTCGCATCTTCCACAAGTGTCACCCCATTATTCTTCATGGAACTGTATTTATCATGTTCATTAGTATATAATTTATAACCATTAACTGCATAACAATTGTAAGATAATAAATACACACTTTCTCCTCCAGCTATCCATCGAAGATGTTCTGAAATTTAGTCCGGATTTTCATCTATCTTCTTAAAAACATGGTCCTAAAACCATCCTATAAACTGTCGATTATGTATATATGATATCCATTTTTATCCCAAGGGGGATTAAAAATCCTAATAATTTATTTGTGGGTTTGAACATATGGGTCATCATTGAAACTTTTATGAAAAATGTAATGTTGGGCCTACTCTTGATATGTAATATTGATTGTGACAACCTCTCTTCCAAAAATTCCTTCAACCTCAAGGAACCCAATGTCACCAGATTTCTGTAGGCCAATGTTTTTCACACCAAACAGTTATTCAGTACAGAATTCAAGGCCTTCCTCAATAATATATTTTTCCACAAAACAATCCTCTGGCCGACTTCAATTTTTGACAAACCATTTCAATATATTCAAATACCATTCAATGGGGTACATCCAACTATAATGTACAAAACCACAAATTCAAATTGGTCTCACCAAATTAACCATCAAATGAACCATCAAATCAAAAAATGACAGTGGGAAGAACATTTCAAATTCATATAATATGATGTCAATTTATCGTTCCATAGTTGGAAAATTTGACGGTTCTATATCTTTTTGTAATATATCTTTGAATAAGAAACAGAGCTACGTTAATGTATGGTGGAAATTCTTGGAAAAAATGAAACCTAAAGCGATATGAATTAGATCTGGCATCTAAACATGGCAGTCATGTGATTTCAGACCCTTTAATTTTTTATCTCTCATTGACATGATGTTCTTGATATTTGATGAATAATCCTCTGGAACCTTTACATCATTCAAGAAGATGAAAAACTTATATCTCTCATGCTTGGAAAGTGTGCAAGAAACAGGATGAATAAATGTTTTTTTTCACCCATCACTAGTGCCAACACTTCTCGTATTTTCATCTCAACCATGTCCAATATATCCATAATACCATCCATTTTTCCTAGGTGCATTTAGAAACGTGACAATGAAACTATCACATGATTTTTTTTCAAAATGCATAACATCAAGAAAATGTCTAAAATTCAGTCAATTCCAATATGGTAGTTCAAGAAAAAACTGATCTCCTTTTCTAACTTGTTTTTTTAAGGTTTTTTGAAAATGATTCACTAAAAGTTGTTTCCATATATTTTACATTCTCATACAATTGATCACCTGTTAGTGGAGATAGTGTTGTACATTCTTCTGAGCACCCATCAAATGATGTCGTCCATGACCGGTACTTACGCCGTCGGGGTAGAAATATGTGATGTCTTATAAACACATTTTTTGGTGAATGTTTCAACCTAATTGACTGTATAAATTGTTCGCAAATGAGACAACCTTGAGTTCCTTTAATACTCTATCTAAAAAATTTTCCATAAGTAGGAAATTAATTTTCCATCTCATACAACATGGCTTTCAATGTGTTGTATTAATTTTTGTAAGCATCATACAACGTAACACATGAATCCCACAATAATTTCAATCCATCGATCAATAGAGCCAAAAAAACATCCATATCATTACCCAGTTGTTTTTGTTCTAATATAAGAATAGATAACAAGATTTATTTTCTTTTCAAGCATAACCACAGTTGTAAGTTATAATTTACCAACATAACAAGCCATGTACTATGACTAATTATTTGAAAAAATGGATTCAACTGATCTGTAGATAACACATGATGAAGGTTTCTTGGCTCGTTTTCAAATTTAGGATACTCATGATCAATTCTCTCTCACTCATGAGAGTCTCCCAGGTGACATAGTTTCCCATATTTAATTATTGTATCAACAATCCATGGCAATTGTCATGCAATCTCCTCACTACCATATAGGCGCATAAACCTTGAAATGATTGAAATTACAATACAAATGTTGTATGACTGGAATCATCATTCATGTATCGAAAAGCACCACACATTGAGAATTTATTATGTGATATGTGGTCCTTGAAAAATAATATTCAGTCATTCAGGAAGGCGTGTATTCTTTCATTGATCATATCCATCCAGCATAGAATACATTTGGCCTCGTATATTCGGATTGGGAGATCATTATCGTCTGGGATCATGCCATTCAAGATATCAAGTTGTTTCGTAAAACCGATTTCACTCCACCCATTGCCTAATTTCAAATTATACATCTTGAGTATGGCTGGGAATGCTGTATATTCAGTGAAACCAGCATACAAAGGCATTTTTACACAACTCTTTAACTTCTCAATAAAATTTGGGCAATCACGAAGTTATCTTCAATTGTCCTTGTCATTTCCTCAAAACGATCATCATCATCATTCACATATGTAATCACAACCTCCATATGATCATCTTCATTGTTCATGCCTCTAATCATATCCAATGATCCCTAAAATGTCGTGTTATCTGAACCACTACCTATATTTATTTTCTCCTCGTGTTTATACAAACATGTATGACATCAATCTATTCCGTGACATATCATGTGTTCTTCCAAATATTATGGAATATTTTTTCTTGAATAATAAAAACGTAAACATAGAAAATGTATTTGAGAAAGGTCACATGCATGATCTTTTGCAATCTTGATAAAATCTTTCACGCCATCTTCATACTCTTTTTTCAACCGATTTTCATTCATCCATTATTTAGTCATATTCATCCTATTTGATACAGTAAAATTAATTTATAACAAAATAATTAAACAAAATATGTTCAAAAAGATATGAGAATCCCTTTCACTAGAATGTTTTATCATCCCACATGTGATCTATAAGCATTGTTTTAAATATGTTTTTTAGTGTTTCTATTGAAACGTAATGTCTCTAGTAAAGAACTATGGTACTAAACTAATAAATGTTATTATTTTCAATAGTTTTCTTGTTGGTTTAATGAATCATTACATGTTTTGTTATTGTTATTTTACTTCGGTGTCCATAAAGTGTCTCATAGAGTCCTATAGTGAAGTGGTATTCTAGGATTTAGTGGAATTGGACTAGTAACAAAGTGGTGGTGCCATTGAAATGTTTAAATTTTGGATTGACATTCAATTGTGACAGAACATAAATATGGAAACAAATGGAATACCAATAATTCCAACAACCACAACACCGTACAAACACACAATCATGCTCACAATCACCAAACCATACAAACAAAACAATCACTATTTCAGATTTTACAAAGCATCCCTTATTTAATTTTGTTTCATAATTTAGGTGTTATTCTAGAATTTTTATCATCCTGGGGTGTTCATTCATAAGTAAAGTATACGTAAATTACCATTTTTTATATTCAAATGATCAAAAAGAACAAACCAACATGAAATTCATTTAGCGCGCAAATAAGGACAACCAATGAACACGATTTTCAGCAGGGTGTTTAGCCTGTATATTTGACATTGTAACCATAAATATCATAGAGTAATAATGTGAAAAAAGGAGGAAACCAATGAGTAATATGAGAAAACTCATGGTGAAGGTGTTGTTCAGTGTGGAATAGAGGTGTGTTCGCGGAAGAGGATATGCACGTAGTAGAGGAGATTTCAAACTGAAAAGAAAACATAAATTGAGAACACATATGATATACCTATCCAAAATATGTCCAATGAGATTTTGGAATGCTACATGTCTTGTTAAACATCATTGTAACCTATATATGATGATCCACGAAACCCATCCATTCAACGGTGCAATTTTATCACTAGTCACATCATCTTGTTCATGGTGATACCCACCATGATCCTGATCCAAAGTGCTCGCCACCATCATAAACGTCTGTTGTAACACATCATCCAGTAGTCCAACAACAAACATGTTGTGGTTTACAAATAACCAAACTAAAAAATATATGACAAAACCATCCAAATATAGTACTAGTTGTTATATTTTATTCCAAAGAGAACTATACAAGTCTCTACTGCTCATGAAAAAGGCCCTAACACATCGACTTTTCCTCAAAAAGTCGTACTCATACATCAAAATGAACCTATAATACCCAATATGAAGTAACCATTTCCCCTTATTATCTATAAAATCGAATCTTAGAGAAAAAAATTCCAATACATTTTTAAACATGATTCAATCCTTGAATAATGTGAAAAATAGGTAGACCCCATAAATAATTCGATGAATGGGTTTCACCCCCCAAAATCACATGACGAATCATTATTTACCTCATGAATCCCATTTGGATCACATCACGATTATTCTGATCATACTATAATCATATAAAATTTATCTAGTGCATCATTTAAATTCTAAATATGGTATTTATATGGGACCAGATAAATCAGATTCACCAACTCAATGACATAAAAATTCCATATCAACCAACCAATAACAAGTACCATTATACTTAAGAGACTTGTAACATGAGGGTCAGACCTCCATAGTGAATGATCCATCAATTATCGTAGATATTTAATATATTGGATCATATTTATCATACATAATCTCTATAATTATATATCGTGTGCCACAAATTCCCCAATCGCTGAAATATTATACCCATCACCCATTGAAATTCATCTGAAATGAAAGTTCCACCCTCAAGGACCATTGGTTCACTCCCCATTACAGTTTTTACCATATACCACTTATTGAGAATCAGTTCAAAATTTTCTATCACCAAATGTGTGTTTCCTCTCCTGATCCATGATCATTTATCCAAAGAAACACATGTCTCGGATTAAATCTCGGATCAAACATGACACTATATTTGATCCATTTGTTACGTATCCTCCACCATAGAACAAAATTTTCTATTTCATACCAAATCCCAGTAAATTGAGTTGAAAATGATTTCTTTAACTCTGTTGGTCCATGATCACACTTTATATCTCACCGACATAAAATTTCAATGGGTACCATGCATAACCGGCATGTACCATTATCACCTCATCCAATTTAATGAGTGTAAAATATTGTACAACATGATAAAATTTCATGACTAATGATCCCCCAAGTCGAACAAAATTTTTTATACTAAAATACCATCTCCCTGAGATACTCTAATTAACCTGATCTAGAAACATACTAATGTAGAGCCCATGCAACTGCACAAGCCAGTATCTAATAAAGTGATCAACAACCCTCATTATCCAAATTATGCATATCTAGATAGGTGTAAATCTCTCTAATACCCTGAATTATCACCCGACTTGGACTAACCTGAGTCGTATCTCATCTATATTAGGTTCACATACCTAAACCCATAACCATGCTCCATGGTATGTCAATCATCAAAACAATGAACCTTCATTCTACTGTGCAAAATGATTAATATTCTTAAAAATTTTCATAACACCGCACTAATTATTTCAAAGAGTATCATCTCAAAATCACATGTCTCTTTCCATAATTTAATAGCTACTCCATTAAGAAACACATAAAAACACAGGATTAGGAATCACATTAATTTTACCCTCTAAACTAACCTTGATACAAAAACATTGACACTCAAGGTGCCCTACTCCAAAATATTCCAAGGAATATCAATGCCTATGCAATCTCAAGTCGTTGAAATTTCCCATACATTCCACATTCCCAATTTCCAAGGAATCACCAGCATATATCTCATAATTGGTATGAAACCACTTATGTTAATCACAACTCCAAGCATATACCTTTGATTCATGTTTCAAAAGAATTTACAATCCTTGGATAACCCCTAACATATTTCACCTTCATAAAACTCATTTAATATCATCCATAATAACTGAAACACTATGAACCTGAAACACAATATGTCCTTATAAAACATTAAGGGTTACCATATAGGAGGGGTTTAGGCAGAGGAGGTACCAATAGTGGAGGCTGCGGCACTGGAGGCAGCGGCACAAAGGCTGAGGCGGTTGAGGAAGCGAATGAGGATGTAATGGAAGTGGAGGGAGCAACGGTGCAGGCAGTGGCGCAGAGGTTGCAGTGGTGGAGGCAGTAGTGGAAGAGGTAGTAGCGGACGAGGAGGAGGAGGGTCGTGGCATAGGAGGAGGAAATGGCAGTGGTGGCTGGGGAGGAGGAGGAGGAGGGGTCTCGGTGGAGGACGGGTCAGGTTCAGTGTCCACAAAGGCTTGAACATATGCGAGAGAGGAGGGGAATGTTAGGGTTCTTTTATAAAAACTGATGGAACCTTTATCATCGCTTTTTTAGAGCTGATACATGTAGACCATTATCATCGCTAAAAACATGTTGATAAATTACCTATTTATTATCGCTAAAATTATAGCACTAATAAAATAGCTATTTATAGTGCTAAAATTGTAGCACAGATAATACTTATTTTATAAAAGTATAATTTTAATAATTTATTTATATTCTAATATATTTTTATAAAATTATATATAGGATAAATATATATATATTTATTAATAATTATAACTATAAATAGTATCTATTTATAAATATTGTTCTATAATTTTTAATGTATATAGAAAACATTATTTATTAATATAAATATATTAATTTTATATAAATTAATAATAAAAATGTTTTTCAGTGCTAATAATAGCATTAATAAATTTTTCCTTATCAATGCTAAAAAAGGGCTGGTAAAGGGTACACCGTTGTCAGCACTTGTTTTAGCACTGATAATGACACACCCTTTATCAACACTTTCTGTTTAGCACTGATAAAGGGCAGTGCTTCCCAAACCCTGTATTATGGTAGTGTTATAAGCAAGTTCATGTTGAAAAAATGCAGGTATTCCACCTACCTATGATGCCTCAGATTAATTTATCATTGTGCGTATATGTATCTGATAATTTTATGGTTCCTATAAATAAATATCCACTCACCCATAATGTACTTCCTCCAAAAGTGATAAACATGAACCATGGAATCTAGATTAAGGTTTTCTATAAAATAGTTCCTCTCATGCAGACATAGCTATCGAGATCCATATTCTAAGACTCGATAACCATGTATCAAAACTACATCTAGCGTGGTTCTAGAAGTATCTCAATAGAATGTATTTCTTCTACCTGGCTAAAGAATAATCAAAATCAGAGATGATGTGAGTTTTTATATTAACTACTTAAAATTTATCTCATAAGAGTCTTTCTAGTAAAATCTCACACCCTTCTTGGTCAATACGTTAAGAAATTCTACCCGCCATGAAATGTTCGTAATGAATTTCCTACAATATCCACACTTCCTCAAGAAACAGTGTTTGTCAAACACATTCATGGGACGTTCCCAAGAATACACTATTCTTACCTTCTCTAGATTGAATGATACTCATAACTCATATATTATATGACCCAATAAGTGAACCATAATGGTCCATAAGTGGAATTTATTAACCATCACATATATCTACTGCTCTCTTAGTGTACACATCACGATCTCAAGATGATTGGAATGGTCGTGTATGGAATGTGAGTACACAAATAATTCGAATATGAAGACTACCATGAATTAATCATGATTGGGGATAAAATGATACATTTAATTCATGAGTACTACCCACACATTCATCAAGTTGAATGGCATAATCAGATACTCTTAGAAGACATAAAGGCTAGGAAACATTGAACGTGGTTTTTTTATGGCCTCACATGAACATGATGATAGCCTGATCTCAAATGGATCTTAGTGAAAATAGTTTCTCCTTAGATATGGTCGAAGAGGTCATCAATACGAGGAAATAGATACATTTTCTTCACCAAAAAATGTTCAACTTGTGGTAAAGCATGCACAATCAGATATTACCATTAGCCTTATTGACAAAAAGAACAGATGAACCAAATTGTGATGTTCTAGGACATATAAAACCTTTAGCCTCTTTGACATGGAGATTATTCTTGAGTTCATGGAGCTATATTGGTGAAATCTTATATGGATTAATATATACTACTACCACACATGTAACAAGCTTAATGTGGAACACAATTTCCCTACGATGAGGAAAGCGATAAAATTTTCAAAGAATTCATCGCTAGAGAGATCCACAATATGATATATTTCTACTAACTGCATCCCTTTTCACTCATAAAGACACTATACATCTGTTTTTTCATCCATCCAAACCCAGTACGCTTGAGTCCAGCTCTGATTTCCTAAAGATACCATTTTCCCTTATCAATATACATGTTTCCCTTAGGTGATGTGAAAGAAACTTGGTGGTAATTACAATCCACCTGGGATCGATAATGAATAATCTAGTCCATATGAAGGATTACATCAAAGCCTATAATATTGATGATGAAGAAACTCCATAGAAAATGGTACCTGCCTATATCAAAGGATAACTTAATTCACCGGATTAAACCCTCTGATCGAACTTCTAATGGCATGTCAAGGGTCATAACACCACTGGGGTACTTGATTAAAAATCCCAGACAACACTTATTTATAGAGGATAATGAATGTGACACACTTATATTGAATAATAATGATACTAATATAGAGTATAATATAATATTGCCTCTATATTTTGATGGTCCTGGAGCCTCCTCTTTTGACGTATGATAAAAAAAATAGATATGGCATAAACCACGGCCTGGATATGTTGTATGAGTATCCTAAGCAGGTCAAATCAGTTGATGATGAACTATGAATTCTAACTACCACAGTCTCAACCTCCTGCTTGTCCTGAACAACATGCGAGAGACCATCTTCATACTTAATGAGGTTTCACTGACCCTACACCTAATGGTGGTTCTAGTGTAGAACATAACTCACATGGAAATGAAGGAAAATACCAGCAGATGTGCTTTAGGTTAAACATCCATTAATACTTGATCGAGTTCCTCATACATAAGGGGATTTATGTGACCTAGAATTCTACACTGCTGAGACACTACAAGGATTTTAGTGGTTTCCACCAGGCTAGCAATACTCCCATCTGTACCCTTGAAGTGTTACTTCTAACCATTAGGTATCACACTGGTAGTCTTCCTAGAATATGAAAAGAATTACTTGATGTCACCTAACTCCCTTAGGATTCACTCAGTGGTGAGGGTTTGGTTCACAATATCTGAAATGGTGGTCATCAAAAAGAAAATCACCTATGAATTAATGGAATAATAAAGACCATCCTCAATGTTCCTCGCAATATTCAGTGCATTACCAATCAATGATGGTGCAAAGTACTGTTATTTAGAGAGGGGAAAATTATTACATATCTAACATTTCACATTTCTCTAGGTGCATCAAATCTCAAACTATATCCATTATCATGGTTTTTCAAAAGAAGATGTTGAAAAAGACTTACTGAAAAAAAAACATATCGTACCTTTGTATTGACCAGCCTGAATCAGGACATCCCACAAACGATGGGTTTAGTCATATAATAGATATGTTGAAATCTTGAATCTTTGTTATAGAGGAATCTTGATGTGATCAAAAATAGAAACCATTACCTCAATACATGAATTAGAAACATGGGGTCCACCATCCCCCAAAAAGGTGGGAGGATGCTTTTGTTCGAATTCCCTAGATAGCTCTACCATGGAAGGGTCAGGTTGAGTAACACCCTTCAATGAATGCATATTGTATGGGAAGCTATCTCAGAACTCCCCATCATAACCTAGTGGATTATATTCATTATGATGCGCCTCATGTGTCACATTAAAAGGTATAATGTGTGGATCAAGACCCTCCACCCCATGAGCAACCTCATCACCACATTCCTGGCCTGCATTATTAGGTTGTTGTGGTGGCCTAATTCGACAAATTCCAAGATCATTCCTCAGTTAAGATTTATAATAGATATAGATAGTTGAAAGAATAGATAAGCACCAACATACCCTACTAAAGAGACACACACAATAAATTCCTCTAGGAGCCATGTCCTGGTGAGAAGAATGAGAAATAGAATTATTATAGAAAACATTTCCTATACACCACTACTATGGTTTGTTTTGGATAAGGTCTCACACATAGGGTAACCATTCTACTTAAAATTATTAATTTTATTTGTATTAATTTAAACATTATTATTTAATTAGTTATTAATACCTCAATTATGTTAATTGTGTTACCAATTCCAATTTATAAGGTCCCATAAAAATTATAAATTGAATTCAATTCATCAAATAACTATATTCTAACCATTGTACCAAAAAATAGGTATAACATGAAATGTGTTGTGTTTTAATTATATGTGTTTCCCTTAACACTCACCAATCAAAAATACTAATGTGGATGAATTTTTCTCATGACCCAATTTTGCCAACATTGAAAATAAAATCACACTGTAAAGAGTAACAAACAAGGGAAATAAAACAATCACATGCAATACATGCAATTCACATTAAAAAATAGATATGGCATGTCCAGATGCACAGAATTTTATATCCAATTGTTCATAATATGATGCATGATTTCTAATATTCCCTCACTTCATTGGGACAAGGATAAACAAACCTAGTCAATTAAAATATATATTAATAACAAAATAAAACCTGTGATTTACTCAATGGTGAAATAGAATTAAATAAAATAAAGAACAACCAGTAACAACATTTCCCTATCCTAGGTAATTTGGATTTCCCATGTACCTGGGGTAGCTACTCGCATGAAAAAGATAAATAAAAAATTCTATTATCCTATCCTCCTTTATAAACCCAAATTGTAATACTAAAAGTAAAATAAAGGCACTTATACCACTTTGTAACATCCCTTCCTGAGTGCCATATGTCGGTGCCCTGAGGCGGTTGGTCATAAGACCTCAAACGCATCTCCCTAAACTCCATTGGTTTACAACTAGTAGAAAAAACAATTGTTAAGTACATGGGGAGACTATGGCCTTATTTATCATAGTATAGAAAAATAATAGATGAATATAATAAACAGTAGAAAAAATAAAAAATATCTACATGGTACAATAAACATAAATCCAAAGCATTCATGAAAAGGTAAGTAATTAAAAATATGAATAAATAACCAACAAAAAATGATCATGATAGTATGTCATGTATTATACAAAAAAATATGGGGAGGAGGATACATACATATACAACATGCGACATAAATAATCAAAATTACAAAAAAAATCTACTTGTAGAATCTCGAGCACTGGCTCGGTCCTCTTCACCCAAATCCTTCGTTGAAGGATAATATACCATTGGAATCCAAATAAATCCCTCTCTCTATATCCCCAATCATAAAGTCTACTAGGGTACCACATGTTCAGGGAGTGAGATACGATCTAAGTAGGTCATCGCCCATGGTGTCAAAACCTTTCCATTTCATGCAACAACAAAAAAAAGTGTGCCATATCATAATTTAAATGAAGCCCAAAATAAATAAAAATAATAATTGGACTAGGATCCAATAGGAAACCTACCCAACTAAAAACTTCAACATAAGATGTTGTGTTTGAAAGAAGAAACATATAATGGTATGGTGAGTAAGGTAAGGTTATATAGGTTTGATAGTCCCCAATAGTATGATTGGTCTTGTAGGACATGACTCGTCAGTTATAACTCCAATATATCTATTATCATTTAATAAACATTTAATTATATTTCTTAAATTCAATTGAAATTCATTTAAAAAATAGTAAGTAACCTTGAGTTTTTCCATGACAATCCTAAGGGACATACAATGTATCACTCAGGGGTTATTCGATTACCAATACCATGAACTTCATTAATTCATGAAAAAAAAGTAAGAAGTCTCATGTATTTAACTAATCATGGTGTAAATAAATCAAGCACTATCATTTTATTTCATAGCTTTTATTACACGTAGGGGCCTGAGTCTCTCTCTAGTCATGGTTCAATAAAGAGAACCTTAGATCCTATCCAATGGGTCTCCCCAATAGAATTATCATCACTCATCTAGAGGTAAATATAAATATTTCTTACTGAACTCATCAAAATAATAGTTGGTATCGTCCCCAATATCTCTACTTAGGTTAACAATTCTAACATAGTGGCATGATAGTCCATCCAAGGTATCCTTAAATCGGAACCCCTTGATTCCCCCTCGTATAAAAAATGAATGCATGACATTAGACTTTCATAACAATAATATCAAATGGAATTCTATTACATTTAATTATCCCATTATATCATATTAAGACAATTGGTCAACCATTTCATTAGGCATATTTCCTTATTGTCACATGGAATTGGGCATAAAAGGATATACTAATGGCCAATGAAATGTTGGGATGAGGTATATGCATTGGGTGGGTTCAAATTTAGTCCATCACCCCATATGTGGAATGGGGAAATGCCAGAAAATAAGTTGTAAAACCTAATCAATACAGAACATACCTCTAGGCTTTTAGTATCAAGAACACACCCATATAATCATTATACAAACCAACGAATGGATAATTTTAGAATTTTAGGAATGGATCAACCCATTTGGGTGGAATATATCAAGGAATTCAACCCACGAGGTTTTCTTTTCTCCTTACTTGGGATGCCAATGGCTTTGAGAAGCAATCAATATCATTTATTATGATAAAATAGGATTGAATCATGAAAATCCTCTCTCACAGCATAATAACATGATTATTGAAACACAAAAAATGATAGTAAAATGGAATGACCATCTACCTTAGCCTCATCAAGATTCCACTTCTAGTGTAGAGCATTGATTTGACCTAGATTTGATGAAATTGATGAAACCCTAAAATGACCAAAAAATATGCAAAAATAAGTTGCACAAAAATAATGCAACAGATCCAAATGAAAATGGATAATGGTGGAAAGGGTGATTTGAGTCTTACTATAAGGTTAACAACACTACATTAAATTGAGAATAGTATAATGGATGTGGTATTTGTAGATGAATCTAGGATGAGGGATAAAAGTGGTTTTCAATGGGTGGATTTTTGTATCCACTAGATGAAATAATTATGGGGATGAATGAAAAGCCTTAAAATATTAAAGGGTTGAAAGGTCATTTCAACCATTTCTAACACTTCATACAGTTTAGACACTTGGTTGGTCCAAACTA
This sequence comes from Viscum album, assembly GCA_963277665.1. Lineage (NCBI taxonomy): Eukaryota > Viridiplantae > Streptophyta > Magnoliopsida > Santalales > Viscaceae > Viscum > Viscum album. The sequence goes on along the minus strand of OY728141.1, from coordinate 1,421,417,466 downwards.
TGCACTAACTGTGAGTAGTTCAATGTACTAGGATCACCTTGAAAGGGTTTTTGCCCATTTTTATATACCACATGAATAACGTGCAAAACAGCTCTGTACCATGTCTGCAACCAGCCGCATGATTGTGCGCCCTATGTGCCATGGTTTTATAAAAATTATGAAGACCCTACTTTTTTCCCATTTTTGGTCTTTGTCCCCCAAACAAGCCCCTGGATGATCTTGTACCCTCTATGACATGATTATACATTATATATAGTGCTATTTTGGGGGAATTAAAACAAAAAATTAAATGTTTGTACCATAATTATATGTTAGTTTTGTATACAAATAAAATCCATCAAATAAGCAATAATTATCCTTCCCAACTATCCTTCCTAATATTTTGACCAAAAGGGTTTGGGGAAGGGGTATTTGTGGGCCACATGGTTTAATCGTCTATATTTAATAAAGAATCTCCATCAATTCTGGATTATTGTGTGAACTAGTTCATTGTTTCTTATTTTTAGAATTTTGTATCTACTACTATTTCACAGTATTTCTATGGGGCTCACCCAATATGTGTTAGAGAAGGGGTAAATCATAACTCCTCTTAAAAGTAATTCAATTTATTTTTAACTCCTTCAAGAAGCATCATGTTGATCCTTCCCTTGAGTGGTCTTACTAGTTTAGCTCATATACCAAAAAAAATATATCCATGTAGGAGGTATGGATATTCCATTGAAACTACTGTAATTTCCATCTTATTTCTCAACAATTTTGTTTCAAAAATTTAGTAATTATATAATTATTCTTGAGTATTAAATTATTTGAGATTATTAATTGTAGTTTTTCATTTTATTTTAAATAAAAATATTTCTAGTTTTATAGAGAGGATTATGTTACAGTTCATGGATTTTTTTAGTTAGGTTTTATGTTCAAAATTATCCATGTTGGAAAAATGTAGATTTATTGTAGTAGTATTTGTATTATATATGAGTAATTGGTCAAAATATATTTCATCGATTTCAACAAATTCTTCAATATTCAAAATTTGTCCCATATTAAAATCCTGTTCAAAAATAGAATAATCCTCTAAATTAGGAATGTTAAATTATTCTCCCAATCAATTTATTCCATCAAACATTTTAATTTCTTCTTTATAAGAATTAGGTAACTCAAAATGATTTAATGTAAAAAATTGTTTCTCTTCATGTGAGAATTTAATTGAGTTAAGGATTTTATAATACATTATTTCCTTACTAAAAGTCAAGGAAGGAGTTCTTCCATTGATATATTTTAGGGTTTTATCAATCATGTGGAATGGATTTCATAGATTGATGGGAGAGTTATCTTTACCTTTTCTTTATTACATGTTGATAATATTGTTTTTGATACGGAATGAAAAATATGTGTAAACATGCTATGTTATCTCTAGGAACACCAACTAGGTATGAAGTAGATGGATTGGAAAGTTTTTAAACCACTCATGTGGGTTTGATTGGTCCCCTCTCTAGAAAAATATTAAATAAAAAAGGAATTACATTTATTTCTTCTCCTAATTAAAAGAGTTTGTTGGAAAAAGTAATTGATCATATAGTTCATGGGATTTGGGAAGTACTTGGATCTTGAAATATCTTAGTAATTTTTGGGGAAACATGGGTAGAAACATTTTTAATTAAAAACATATCTTAATTTCTATTTAATATAATTCTATCAACAGACATGTATTTAATGATTTTCTTGTATTTATGAATATGATGGATGTCTTCCTGTAAAATGATATTAAAATCAACTTCTTAAATATTTCTAGAATGTTTTATTATAGTTTTTTCTCATTGTGTTTCTTAGGTGTTTTATTCCTTGTAGGTATAGGAGGTTTGGGATTTTTTTAATCATCTTTTTTCTCATTCAATTTCACTTTCTTCATGGGGGGATTTTTTACAAGTGCATTAACTTCATTTTCATAGAATGATTCATCAGGTGCTAGGGGATACCTATTTCTATCAACCTCTTGATATGGTGATTCATTATAGATTCTTAGATCCATAAAACTTCATAGATTAATATACTTAAAATTTCTATTGGTGTTAATAATGGATTGATCTATAATCATACATGATATTTTATTTTTCAAGTCATTTAGGGAATACAAAATCTCGTTGTACTATACTTTTATCTCATTTAGAGCTACTTTTTATGGTGTTTAGAGTGTTTTATTTAGTGGTGGGATAAAACACAAGTTGTTTCAAAAACAATATTATTTTTGGCCCTTGATTATAATAATTATTGAAGCATGTTGATGGTTGAGAACTACCTATTTGGAAGGCTATAGGTCAAAATGTTTTTCTAAAACCTTACAAGAAAGGTTTTCTTTGTTGTTTTTGGTTCCCATTATCCGACTAAGTAGAAAAAAAATACCGTAAATACATGGTTGTTTATTTCTTTCACTAGAACAATATCACCACTATTATGTATTACGTGAACATGGGGACATTACTCAAAAAATAGTCCTATGAAATGTAAAGATAGGTTACCATTAGAGGAAAGGGAGATAAGGTTATTAGAACATTGTTCACAATATGATATCTTATAATAGAGGTCATTTATTCAAATTTATTTTAATGTAAATGGTTGTTATAACTTTTGACCTCATAAACACCTCTTATTATTCATCTTAAACCAATTTTCATAGAATTTTTGGAGATCCTATCAATTACATCTATAACATCAGTGCGGTCCATTACAGTAACTCTCTTCTATATGAAGCATCGAGTAGATTTTGGTCATTTTCTCTCATCCCATTGTATAAGAATACCAAAAAATAGTGATCCTCAAATGGTTGATGTGGCAAGAAAGGTTTATATCACAAGAATCTTTCTGAATACCCCTTGAGTGTAAGTCCACTTTATTTATTGATCTGGTAGATCTATTCACTTACATTTGAACTTTTTTAGGTAGGTAAGTAATTTTAGAAGAATGAATTCTGTAACCCATGTCATGTGGAAACTTCCCATGGCCTAAGGTTTTAGGTTCATTCCATGGATACCCATTTAAGGGAGATGGGTAAGACCTTCAATCTCACATGTACTTTAGAAACACATATGGGATTGAAATTACTGAAAACAGTTGAAAAGTCCCTTAAATTTATATAAGTGACTTTTTTAAAAATCTATTAATATTGGGTAAGAGTTGGATTATTAAAATTATCAAATTAAATTCGTGTTGATATTTTCTGAAATTGGATCAATTATCATTTTTGAAATTAGGTGAAAAATGGTTTTTCATTGTTCTATTGAATTGTAACAAATTATTTTCAAAGATTTAAAATAATAATGTTACACTAGTTGAAGAATAAGCCGAGGTTTGGGATCTTGTAAATGTAACTATGATACATTTTGTTCCTCTTGTTATGTGATTTTTAAGGTTCTTAGTCTCACCAGAAAATCGTGTTCAACATCTGCATCAAAACCAATGTGGTGAAATGGACAAGATCTTTTAATTTTTTGAAACAAAATTTATAATAGGGTAAAAATTATGAATATTGGCCTCCCTAGAAATGGAACCATTATTGATGATCCTCTTATGATATGGAACTAAGAAATTTTTTTTGATCTCGTGATATTGTAGTAGTAGTGGAATTTTGTTTTCTCTTAGAGATGGCAGTAGTTTGAGTGTTTTTCTCAGTTTTGTGGGTTAAACTTTTTAAAAATAGTGTTAGAGATGTTTTGGATTATTTTTAAATTTAGTTTTGGAGATAGAAACATAGACTTATATCATCTTATGGGATTTCCTATAAAATCATAATTATATTTTAAATTTATCTTAGTATCTCTTAAACCCATTGAAACCCCACTTTGATTAACTTCTCCAAAAAATATAAAATTGATTAAGGGATTAAAATGATCTGTATATACCGAGCTCCCTCTTATCCTGATATCTATATATCTTTTAACACACTCCTTTTAACCAACTACATTCAAATGCATGTAGTTGAGTGAATCTAAGTGGCATATGTGTGAAATCTGAAGATATAATGAAGAAAAGTATCAAGAATATAAGAAGAAGTAAATACCGTAAAACATAAAAATGTTCAAATAAATCTATAATGTTCAATAAATTATAAAACTGACTACAAAATTGAATTAATTTATAATGGGTAAGAGAAATATTCTCAACTAATCCACTAATGGTTTAGTTTTATATCCCCGATAATTATAAAAAATATAGTAAAAAGAAATAAAAAATAATTAAATATTAAATATACTTTGATGATGTGGAAATAAAGAATTAATATAATTAAAAATTAATTTTTTATAAATAAATATTTCATTTCATCAATATTTTATTTCCATCCACATGGGTAACCTATGAATGTTTTTCAGTGAACCATGTAAGTTGAAATTATTCCCCAAATTATGTTCCCACTACCATTTCTTTAGATTGTCTCCTTGTAAAATACACGATGTACATGATTTCTCCAAATAAATGTTTTCAAATATTTAATGTTAAAACATCCATATCCGATGATTAAACTTTGTACTTCTTCTTAAAGGATCAAAGAGAAATGATTTTCTATTTTGTAACTTTACAAGATATAAAATTATTCTCTCGGTTGGGATATAATTTTCTTGTTTTAATAGGGATGTTGATTTTATGTGTAAATGTTATAGACCAAGATGTATTTTTAATTTGGCCCCCAAATTCCAGATGTGGTCCTTCTTGATCCTACACATGCCTATGTGTTTAATCATTTCATGGATATTTATTGGCTTTAATGTCATCCTTGATTTCATGAAACTCTATTTCGAATATTTCTTCACAAAAAAAACATCTGATGTCTAATTACATTAAATATTCCAGTTATCATCTTATATACTTCAAACCATAAATGACTTAATAATTATAATTTAATAATTTAATTTATTTAGTATGGTTGTTATTTCTCAACACTGTCAGGCTTATTGGTTTAGATTTCTATTGAGATATGTATTCATTGAAAAAAATTGTAGAGGGTTTATTCACCATCAATTTGTGGCATTGATTATATAAGAAAACCTCATATGAGGCTTCTTCATTAACATTTACAATATGGTTTGAAAGCGATTTAGTGAACTCCTTTTTTCATCATTTAGTTGTGCTTTGGCTCTATATTGATTAATGGTCTTCATTAGAGGATTCTATAAAAGATGTTATTTTTAAAAAAAATATTGTAATATAAAATTGAATTCTTGGTGAATGCAAATCTATATAATCACAACCAATATTTCCATGAGACATGGCCTCAATCTTCATCTAATTATAAGCAATAAAATTCAGGTAGGAGGAAAATAATTCACCATCCTCCAAATCTGATATCCCCAATATATTTTTCTTGTGAGATCGGGATCTCATGTAAAACCTAAGCTTCATTAGGATTAATGCTTAGTTTTTATTTATGATTAGTAATTTCTTCTAACTTCATTATCAATAATATTTGGATTCCATGGTGTTAATCCTCTTTATTGTCAATGATATGGTTCTAGTGCTTCATATTTGAATTAGTGGATTGTGGATATTCGATTATTTATTATACTATGTATTCACTAAATCTGTAAATGGAAAATTGTATTGGAATGTATTGGAAAGCGGTCTTAAATATAAATTTCCTCAGATTAAATAAGGGAGCATAGTTGCAATTCATTATGGAATGTGGCTTAGTACTCTACAAACTGGAGTGATCGGGTGTTCTTCTTGTGTTTTCCATTAATGAATTTTTTTCCTAGAGGTTCTTCTTCAATAGAATAGGATGTTTACATTCATCACTATTCGTCATCTAATGAGATTATCCTTCATGACATGACTCTAGAATCATCATCCTATTCCATATCTGCAAGCATTATATTGATCTCAGTGGCATCGAATGCTTCAGGAAACATTAGTTAAATGCAATTGATATCAATTTTTGTAATCTCCTCACAAACTTTTGGAGACAACCATTGGAATGGATCAGTTCAATTGATCATGTTTGAGCTTTTATTCATGATACTCCCCCAAATTGATAGGGTTATAGTATTCCATTTCTTTGACTATTTCAGCTAGTATCTTTATATTCTTTAACATGTTTTTTCAGATATCATAGCTACAAAAGATCCTAATCGAACATAGTGGCCTTGGGGAAAGCTTCTAGGGGTACTATGTTCCCTTTCATTGGTATAGTGATAGTGGAAAAATATCGAATTGAGTATTAGGTTTGGATTCGTAAAGATCATTTATTTTTTCAGGAATCATTAGTTTGGTGGCTAACATGATTGTCTTCGCCAAAAATAATGGTAATGGATCTAAGTTTGATTCAATAGGGGACGAAAATGAGCATCGAGATTCATCAATGGATCTTGGGGTTTGTCTCCTTCGTAAAATGCTTAGTTGGTAGTGTGGTTGATGATGGTGTTCATGATTATTGATCGTGGTGGATGATTCCTTTTGGTGGATTTAGTGTAAGAAAATATATGAATTTGAGAGAGGTAACAATCAACCATTAACGGTAAACCATTGAGAGGGCATGTTCACAAGGTTCCTTTGTATTTTTCTTCATTTATGTTTGAAATCAAAGGTAGGATGATAATTCCTTATAGCCAATTGGCATGGTAAAATATTGGAAGCATAAGTACTTTTTCAAATTTTCAATTAAAGGACATAGTTACTTAAAACCATTATAGTTTTGAGTCTGATATTCCTATCACACAGTCATATTTTTTTAAATAAAATAATTTTTTCTTATTTAAATGAAAAAAACATTAACTTCCAAACTCTATTATTAAATACAATTAAAATAATGATTTTCACTTGTTAAAAGGGTTTATTTTTAACGAAAAAATTTAAATATTTAAAAATCATCAACTCTCATTAGCCACCCATCAAATGAATTGATTAATTCATTTTATTTTATGAGATAAATATAAATAGAAATAGTATGTATAACTTTATTTTATGTTTTCATATCATTTTACTAATACATAAACTATGTTTTTGAAAAATTGGTACAATCTTCGATGTATTCTTATAATGTCTTTGTAATTATCCATAACCAATGTTTATGATGAAACACCTTATGTTTTTACAAAATCTATATTTTTCTCATGATTACCATATTCTTATGAAACTTTTTTCTTATTTAATATTTATATTAGTGATTCCATTTTATTATTACTAACTTTAATGACATATCACCCCATATTTATCATATTTTTCAGCCTTAATAGTAATTATATCTCAACCATTACTTTTTTTCCCACAGGATATTGCATCTAGGGATAGGTGTATGGTGAGATTTGGGAAATTATATAAACATGGAAAAAAAATATAATTTAAAAAACATATTATGTACCTATTTTATCAAACACAATAGAACAATATATTTATTAGTATGATAACAATATATTAATGTTAATAATGATATAATGATATGTGTAAGAGATGTTTATTTTTATACTCAAAACCAAGATAATAGTCATATGATACATAGTCTGGATAATTATTCCAAATCACATCATGTCTAGAGACACAAGGGAACCCTTCCATGCCAACCATTTTTCATAAATTTTTTGGCATTATGCACTACTCATCTTGCTCCCCACAATACCATTTTCCAAAGGTTGGAAATTTCCATCACATTAATCTATGATTCCATCTCCTTGTTTGAAAACGAATGATGGGATGTTGGATCCTCCTTACATGGATTCCTCCTCGAAGATCTTCTCCTAATCTTGGACTCCCTCACAGATTTATGTCATGTTCTTGAAACTCATTCTTGATGTCATCTAAAAGTTGGTGCCATTAAATTACACGACATCACTCTCGATAGGTCAGCAAACTTCAATCAAAGAATCTTGTAATATTGGGAATATATGTTCATTTCTTTATATTTGGTGTGTTGGTAAACTATAATGTCTTATCCTTTTGAATAATAAGTAATCCCATGGGAGGAATATTAGGAAAATAACAACAGGAATCCTATGTTGGTCATGAGGTATTTGATGCTATGGTCATAGGCCATTAGAGAATTTTCACCTTAGGCATCCCATATTTATTATATGGGGAAACGTTTTTATATACTTCCACAACTATAACTCCTTGAGATGATTAGAGGGACACATGTTTAATGATTTATGGGGATGGAGGGTTTGTAGGTTTAACTTCTTAGGAGGATGGATGGGCTATAGATTTAATGTCTTACTTGGACAGATGGGTTGCAAGTTTTACATCATTTGAGGAAAGATGGGTATTAGGTTTAACATCTTGTGGAAATCTATGGGTCATAAGTTTAACGTCGTGCGGGGATGGATGGATCATAGGGTTAAAAACCTTTGAGAATAGATGGGTGGTCAATTATGTCCCCAAGGGGGAAGATGGTAACATCTAAAGGATTGGTTAACTATGTCCCTAGGGGTAATATTTCAATATTTAGGGTTCGGTTATGTGTTTCTCTAGGGGCTTATTTCACGCGTGGGATTTGGATAAGTGTTTCCCGATGGAGAAGATTTCAGACTTGGTGGGTTGGTGGTGATGTTGGTGTGTCAATATTGAACCTCAGAGAGTTTTCCTGCATACCCTATTTAAAATAAAAATGAAAAACCTTGTAGTTTTATAACATAGTTTATGGTTGTGTCAGATGACTGGTCTATGAACATTCTAATCATGTGGTAAGGATGGTCATGTCATGGAAGGAGAATCAAAAAGGGATGGTGTGTCACATACACTTTAAATCTTCCTAGGGAATGAGGATCATCCCACAAAGCGTGTGTATGGTGTGGGGGTAATGAATGGAATCTTTCTAGTGTATAAAGTTTTCTCCCATGGTTGGGGGTAGTGACATACAAGGATGATCATACATGAGATTCCTATGTTCATCACAAAGGGTAAGGCTATATTTTAACTTCATCTGATGACTACATTGGCTTATAGATTAACATTGTGTGACTACGATGTAGAGTTGGGTATTTTTACATCATGTATCTTAGATGTGGTTTGGGCTTACACCCTGAGGATTACCATGACATGTTGAGATAAATAACTAGAGAAAAGGACTCTTTAATTAGATAGGTATGTTTTTCCCTTGGTGATGTCACCTTTATGTATTACATTCCCACTGATCAAGGTTCAATAGGCATAGGTGCACACAACTTCTGGATTCGTTGACAACATAGGGTTGTGTGAAGGATACTTCTCTTTCACACACCTGGTTATCCTTAATATGTGTTCTTTGAGAAAATCTCAACCATTGGCCATGGTATATTGGGTCCCAAGGGGTTGTTAAGAAATATTCTCTACCTCTAGGGTCCATGGGATTTTGGTGTTACACAATGTCAAAGAAGAGAACCTTGTGTGAATTAGAGAAAAATTTCATATTCTAGTGCCCCCCCTCCCCACAAGTCAGGGTGTTGATATGTATATGTGTGTGTGTGTGTATGAAATGGGTCAAATATGTCACACAACATCATTGTGATGCGCAATAGGGTTGCACACTTCCCATCGCTTTCTAAACAGGGTTTTACCGCACAACATGAGGGGTTTGAAATTTCCTTTAACACACAACTATATAGTCTAAAATATGATTATTTCCATGAAACACTCAACTTTTTCATGAATATACCTTATTCATAATTTCTTACATGGTAAAAACCAACAGAACTTCTGTCACTATTGTCTCCTCTCTTGCGCAAGTCTATTGTTTCTGAATCTCATTATTTGTGTACACTACTAAATAGTTTCATCTAACTTACAACTCCTCTCTGGGATATTCTTTAAGGTGGTTTGTATACTTGGTTCATGAAAAAAATAATTTTGGTTTTATGAATTGTTTTTAGAACCAAAAAATTTCCCCAATTTGAATTAAAGCAGATGTGAAACAAGAAGTTCGAGTTATGAGTAAATAACTGATGTTGATGGATAATTTATTCAAGGCCATGAAACTCTCACCTTGGGTCACACGGACATTTTTTTTGTCATGATATAATAAGGATATGTCCATATAAAAAAGTTGTGGGTCCCTTTGTACAATAACCAGTCTTTCATGTATGACAAGCCATCTTTCATGCATGATAATCCATCTCTCATGCATGGAATCCTATATCTTTCCATGAAATACAATGGTTTGAGAATTAGCTATCATAAAAAATATTCTTTCTAGAAATAAATTTCCATGCTTTAGTCAAAAATTTGTGCAACCACATCACAATGTCCATGCTTTAGTCAAAGGATGTATTTTTTTATAAAAATAAAACATTAATGGAGTGTTTCAAAATTATAAAGACAATAAAAAATTTGGTAATTTTATTTCATACATATTTGGAATAATAAATTCATGTGCAATTGAAACATAAAAAATTACATCTAATTTTTATTAAATGAATCATATAAAAATTTGGTCCAGAACCAATAAGTAATCATTCATAAAATCCTACTTCTTCTTTTTCATGGATTTTTTATAGAGGATTACATCTAACTATCCTTATTAAATGTAAGTAAAATTATGATATATGGAATTTATATCATATACTACTTATAAAATCACCCATATTATCCCAAGGAGATAGAAAAATATAATAAACCAATTTCACCTTAGAAATCTTTAGGAAGGACCTCACATGGGTGTGTGAGGACATCAAAATCAATAATAATGGTTTACTCTATTAACTAATTTTTAGAGACAGTTCCATTATACATTAATTTAATATTAATTTTTTCAATATATAGATCATTCTTAAATCCTCAAAGGATTATCTTTCTTCTTTTTGAAATATTTTTTAATCCAATTATTATCCATCTTAATAAACAATTACAGATCCATTTCTAAATTTTTGTAAATGATAAAATCATTGATTCATTATGTTACCCAGGTCTTCGATCCTAGGATACAATTTAAATTCATACGTAACTATTTCATAACATGATCCAACTACACCGTTTGTCCAATATTTGAAAATATTTTGGTTTGATCCAAGGTCAGAAACCCTTCCTCCGGTGTTTTTTCTATGACATGTTGGTAAATATTTTGTTATTTATATGTGGGTTTTTACCCTACTAAAAAAGTATTTTATCAATATTATATGGAACTAATTGATCCATCATTGTATAAGATGATCTATTTAAATTTATGTCAAACCCTCATTTTTTTAGAAAAAATTGACATCAATTTGATATACATTCTCTAAAATGGGTTTGAATTAAGAATATGTGTCCTTTTTATAATAAAAAACAATTATAGAACCATATGTTATATAACTAGTTTTTTTATAACCTTGGATGTTATAATTTTTTCATTTAAAGAACAGGTATGATAAAATAATGGTATATTTATGAAATTTATCAAAATATATTTTGATCCATACAACCTAAGGAGGGTTCATTGATATATTAACATTAAAAAATACTTAGCAATAAATATAGTGTTTTATATTACTCATTATATTGTAAAAACACATTAATATACTTATTGAATATCCCATGAAATTAATTGTACTGGTATTCTTTAATATAAGTGTAAAAACATTATGTCTCACCAAAATCAAAATTTTGGGAGGATCATGGTTCATATCGAATTAAACAGACCACCTAATTAGATGAAATCAAAATGAATTAATGTATCATAATATTCATGAACATACTATTTATAAATCATATTCATTTGATAATCAAAAAAAATTATCATATAAATTCCCAAATATTGCATTATTATTTAAACAAAAATTAATTATTTTTGTGTTTATTGAATTCATCAACTTATATTCAGAATATCTCAAACCATGACACAAAAAATAAATCAAGAAGTGTTGAAGATTTATAAAAATATAAAGGATACATTGATATCTTTAGTTAGATATTGAAAATCCATCATATTTTTGGGAGTGTTACAATTTTTTCATATTATGTAATGAAATACAAATTCATTTATGGGACTAGTAATATAAATTATCGGTGGCCTAGTATATTAACGTAGTGGGAATTATGCAATAACTAAATGGTTTTGGAAAGGCAAAAATAAATCCATATTTAATTATCATAAAAATGGAAACCTAAAAGGATGTAATTTGTTAGGAATAATAAAAAAAATTATGTGATATATGTTCTTGATAAATAAGAGGATTATTACATATTGGATGTATATTAGTCTGGGAGAATAATATAAAGTAATTTATTCATTATGTGTTCATGTTTTTCTTACAAAACATCATTTTATTTATGGGATATAAATATAGGATAATTGATAAGGTAACATTCATACATAAATTTCATATGAAATAAAAAAACAAAGGGATATAATTTTACCTGGATTTTATAAACTTCCATCTATAAGTAATTCATGATTTGATCTTGTAGCTTCAATCCATCTAATCCCAGTCATGGTTTTTTAACTAAATTTTTTACCTAAAAAATCATAGTCAACATTATCACCAATATTACTATTGTAACTATATGTTTACCTAAATATAATTACTAATTTAATTATATGTAGAATATGTGGATTTTTTTTAAAATCATGTATAATAATGAATATCTTATGTAGAATAATTTTACATGATTTTAAATGAATGAGTTTACGAATATGGTGATACATCACATTAAAAATATTCAGTAGTGTATAAGTGACTAATTTAATTGAAATAACATAATATGAATACTTCATTGTTTATGAAAAAAAATATTCATTGATGGAATCAAATTTTTATTTTATATGTTTTGGATTTATGTGTTTTTGAACTCCATATATACCATTAACTGATAATGTATTAAGTTAATGATGTTAAAAATGGTGTATGTGTGTTTTAGATGGGATACTATTCGAAATTAGATTTTATGAATGATCACACCATAGTTATAGGATGTATTAAACATGAATAATTACATTAAACCTAGCTGTATTGGGAAGATGATAAGAACTAAAAATATTATTTTTTATTGTTTTGAAAACTGACACATTGTAGTTATTTTTTTATGAATTTGTTTCCAACATAAAAGGATTAAACATGTAAATATATAATACCATGTCACAGTTAGTATATGAAACATCATGATAAAGAAAATATGATTGAAATTTATAAGGAACTATTGGATAAAATAAAATGATATTATGATATCATTGAATATATTTTAGAGAAAATGTTCAACCAATAAAACCATTCCATGATAATGAATGGTTATACAATGGTTTTTTATAATAGTTCATTTTAAGTATTTAGATACTTTAATATTTTTAAGTGATTGAAAATTGTTTGATGGATATACTTTTATATTTTTCAATGTTTTAAAATACCCTATAATATCATTGAAACATGAAATAATATTGATAATATATTAAATTATTGTATTAATCAAAGTTAGGTTGTGATATTTATTGATTTATAAACATCATTTTCTTGGAATGAAGAATAAAAAGTCATTGTAGTGATTGAAAATCAATAAGACCAATATGTTTGATCACATTTAATGATACTAAATTAAAGATATGGTGACATTTTTTAATATTAATATATAATTCATGATTACATAAATATGGAATTAATTACAACCAATAGATTAGTAAAGTTTTTAATTTAATACTATTTTTTTTATTTACAGCCAAATAATCATTGGGAACCATTTTATCATAGAAGTAATTGGAGCGAGATAAGAGAATGTGATCTTTAGTCTTAGTAATAAACAAAAAAAATAAACATCATAAACATAATAGTTGTTACTAATTTTTTATACACTAAAATATTATCATGTATTTTTCTCTGTATATTTGCCATTTGTGGTAGAAAAAATTACTATCCAAATGTGATTTTTAATTGAAACATGAAATATTATTCAATTGAATGTGGTTGATAAAAAAATTATACCTCAATTCACAACCTCTCAAGGTTATTAAGACATTGGTAGTAACAAGTGACATTAAAGACAAGAGTTTAATTAACTAATAGTTTCTAAATGAATAGATCCAAATATAAAACAATCATGGAATAAAAAATATCATGAATGAAATGTTTGTATCAAACCTTGATGGGATAAATTATCATATATGGAATAGTCATATGAGATAAAATATATGATTTTTAGGTGTACATGTTTATTTGGATAATATAGTAGAAATATAAATCATAAATTTGGTGAGCACACATTTAACAAAATCATAGAATAAAAGTTTAAATATATACATAATGTCTGAAAACATACTATCTAAGTCTATCACAAATTGGATATACATGAATTTTTTGAGTTTAGATCCATATAATAAAATATGGGTTAAATATCTAATATTTTTTTATTTCAAAAAATATATTTCTTGAGTTATAGGGAGTTATACACCTACAAAAAATATAGGGGAACTTAATGTCTATAATATTGCTAGATAAAATATGACATCCATTATGAAATGATCATGGTTGATCAAATACAGATCCTTAGTATTTTCCATAGTTTTTAAATATAGAATACAAAACGTATAGTAAGTTTAAATGGAAAAATGATTTATAGAATTATAATTTATAAAAGTAAAGAGTAGTGGAAATGAAATCATGGGAACATATGTGGGAATAACATGAGATTCACAGTAGATAAAGGAGTATTGAAGCTCTATCAAATAGATTCTAAAAAATTGGTTTTTAGTATTATATAAAACAAAATAATGTTTAATTTGTAAAAAAAATTTAATACTAAATTATTAAAGCTAGATGTTGTATATATTGATGTTTGGGGGCCTTATAAAATACTATATAATAGTGGGACACAATATTATGTTGCATTTATAAGATAAAATGATATGGGTATACTTTTTCAAGTAAAAATTCATGTTGTTTGATGTGTTTGTTCAATAGATATCCATAGTCATGAAATAGGTTAGAAATAATATTATATTTCGATGCTAGAAAATGGATTTGAGTAATATTGGATATGATTCTAGAGTCTTTAATCAGAGAATGGAATCCTATTTGAGAATATTATATCTAGGTAAAATGAATAAAATATTGTTGTGGAGTGGATAAATAGGGAATTGAATGATCCATCTTGGAGAATGAGATTTCATGCATATTTTCCAAGTGATTTTTGGATATAATCTTTCAATTTTTCTTCATACCTCGTTAACCAGAGCCCTTCCATGCTTATAGGTAAGGTTATTATGGAAGATTTGTTATCAAGAAAATTGATGTATAATTTTCACATTAAAATTTCTGTATTACTCACATACATCCATCTTACTAACAATAATAGGAAAAACCTTGAATAAAATTCCCAAGAACATTTATTAACTGGTATGGAAATGAAAACATTTGATTTTTTATTTGTCATAATGATGAAAATTATATAATTACAATCCAATTTTATTTATTCAGTTATAAGATCATATAAAATTATATAATCTAAATGGAATATGGTGTTTTAAACAAAGAATCAACTAGTAATATCAATATTGTTTTAAATAGAATATTGTATGTTCTAATGTTTTCAAGAAGAATTGAATGTATATAAAATTAAACAAGGAAAAATTTAATGGAAGGATAAATGACTATAGAAACATGGGTAATCATTTTGAATGATACAGTTATAAAAGGGGTGGATACATATGTGTAATTGAAGAGATAAATTGTGAAAAAATTACTAGTTTAAAGGTTCAAGATTGATATTCATTACTATATATTAATGGATGGAATAGAATCAGATATCTTGAAAAATATTTTCTGTCATAGTAATCCCAAAAATGGGGGCTTAGCTATAAATGTGGAAAAATATATTTTAATTAAAATGAAACATGTTATCTAATACAATTATCACTTGTAGTGCAATTTGTGTATGCAAAAAGTGTATACAAGATATAGAAGGATATGGATGGTAAAAAATAATATAATTATAGGTTAGTTGTCTAAGGGATTATAGTGAAGAAAGGGATGGATTTATTTGAAATTATTCCTCCTATTATAATGCATACTGTGAATCCCATAGTGTCACTTTGTTGAATAATTTATATTTTAAAATTTAATTTTGGATAAATAATTTTTTTATTATCCCGTACTTATGTTTTAATATTTTTAGTCCTTTTTTAATATGAATATGTTGTAGCCTAGATAGAAGTGACAATGAGAGAACCGAGCATGGATGTCTATCAATAGGACAATATAGTTTGGTATAGATGGAGGCTGATTATTACCATGTGGCACCTATTTGAAACCATGTAGGTTCTACAAGCTTGTTCAATATGGGTGGAGGGTTTGTGCACAGTTTGGTAAATCATACGCAACACCCTATTTTTTAAAATTATTATTATAATTATTTATTTTCTAAACTATTCTTAATTACTTGTATCCGCATATTTTTCATTTCCCCCTTTCACATCGCATACCCCAAACAGGAACCCCCACAAAGATCCACCATCTTCTCATCATTTCATGATTCCATTATCCCCTAAGAGTAGCCCCCTCGCATGTGATGATCCATCATCTTTTCCCCCGCACATCTCATAGAAGTAATTCTTAAGAGTGCCTTATCACATGAATTTTGTCTCCACCCTACAATGAATTTGAACTCCCCTGTGAATAGATTCATATTCTCTAAAAATTACAACATATTTTCTCATGATTCCATGTTAGAATCATTGATGTAAGATCATCTCCACCTTTTTCTCATATTTTAATATCTCACATCACCTCTCCATGATCTGTCGAACACTATGTCAATGGTTTGACATTATTTTTTGTAATTTATTAATTTATGGTGTTTTTAATGTCTATTTCATGCTTTCTTCAGGCATGTTTTATCATCCTCTATCGAAGATGATCCATTTTAGACTATTTTGGATTTCCCACCACCATTTTGATCATAGTTTTTTTGTTATAATTTTTATTATATGTCTATAATTTCATTTTGAATAAAAATGGTTTTTTTCAAGTATAAATATACATGTGTACCATGATTTTCAATTGAGATGAAATTAATTTCTAAAACATTACATGAGATTTGAGTCCTTTATTTTTTTTAAGAAATTTTGTGGTTATCTTTTAAGAAATTATTTCAACTTAATGTTTTCGTGGAGAGCACATGGTAAATGTTTTAAAATGTGTTATTTAATTAAAATTACATGAAAACCATGTTTTTAATTATTTTTATGGTACTAAGAACTTATAAATTGTTTGGATTACTTCAAATGGTGATTTATACCATGTAGATTTGATTTTTAAACATATTGTAATTTAAATGTTTTCAATGATATTTTTTAAATGGAATTGATATTTCCCATTTGACTTTAAAAATTGAATGATAAAATGGATTGGAATTTCAATAATGTCTTAGAGAAATAGACTATTTTGAATTTTATGGATAATGATTTTTATAAATGATGTAAAAACATCTTGAGAACCTTGTGATTCTATTGTCCATGTGATAGATTGTGATCCCTTGATAGAATGTTTATTGTGATGCAGTTTTAGAGACATTTTTTATTATGGGGAATATTTTTTGAGGGAATGAGGTGATGCATGTGTTGTTTTAAAATATTATATCATTTACTTAATAAATTTTTTATTATTCTCACCTCCACTTAGAGTTTTCTTGTGATCCTGGGTATCTATGTGGGAGTATAGGCTTATAATGCACTAGAGAGATACACACTAATGATGACCCCTCTTGCATGATATTTCTCTAGATAGAGTTTTTCATTATGATGAGGCTAGGTGTAGGCTAGTTAGGAGGGTTGTGATACGGATGTAGTGTATACATATATAAAGATCAATTCAAAAATGTCTAGGTTAGTCTCAATATAGGAACTACGGTGGATCGCATGACACTAGGATCATTTTCATTGTCATTTAAAGGAATTATCAATGTTAATCGATTCAGTCACAAATTATTCATTCATTTATTTTTATATATTATCTTTTTTTCGTTTTCTATTTTTCTTTACTTGACATAGTGGTGCCAACTTATGTGGTTTCTCCCTTATTTATTTGGATTTATTTTCAAAAAAATTAAATGTGTTTGTGAATGGATTTCAAAGAAGTAAATCAAATTTATGGGTTTTAAAATTGTTTTCATGATATTTTAAGAAATATCATTAAATTGATATATCTTATGAGAAAAATGGAAATTATTTGTTTTGTAACTCCTAGTGTGTATGTGTTATCTAATGGGTTTTTGAGATGTTGATCTTGGATTTTTGGAAATGGTTGTTTTTCAAAAATAATTGGAAACCCCTAAGAAAACATTGAACCTATTCGATTTGTTAAATGAATATTTATAAAAAATGGTGTTTATGATATCATTTTAATGTGTCAATATAACGAGTTATTTTGACACAGTGGGCTGGCCTAGGATACGGGTATTTTACAAGGGATTATATTCATTTAATAAAAATATGAGAAAATATATTTTGGAAAACCAGTGATATGTTGTTTTTTTATTTATATAAGTATATATAAATTTTTTTTCTATTTTATTTTAAACTAAAAATTTTAAAATTTAATAATAAATAGAAATTCTTAGATTTAGTGGTTTTAGTGTCCATCAATGTGATTCTGTGCTAACAAAAAAAATTATCTCAGTTTAAGGCCCTTGGTTCTTCTTTAGACAACTCATTAGGCATTGATTATTGACCCCAATTTTTATTTTGTCTCATTTTAAAAATGGCGTATATTACAGGTTTTCACACAACCTTTCATTTCAATTCATAGAATTCCAAGATTGTGGGCATTTCCTTGGTTTATCGGGTCTAATTAGGTATTTACTAATTTAAATGGATGGAGGTTAACTATAGTTGTTGGTGGGTGAAGAAGATCCATAATAGTTTGTTTCCATTGCCTTGTAATAGAGGGTACTCAAATTTAGATAAATCCTATTAGTTCTCTATATTTTTAAATCGATTTCCAAGTGTAGATATTATGTTTATTTCATGTTTATTTTTCTATAGAGTGGACATCTAATGTATGGATTGGTCATGTTGTATTTTTATTATATTCATGTTGCTATATTTTAATATGATTATTGGGAAAAACTATTCCATAGTGATTTCCTATAAAGGTGAATGCGCTAGTTTCTAGCCTTAGGGGATTGTGAGTTCCCCTTGGACTAGGGGTGGGCTAGTTTAGATGTTTTTCCCATTTATGTCCAAGAATGGTTCATTACAAATGATATCATATACAGTACTAATCATAAAATTCCTTGGAAATACTAAAGATTTGAGTTTTATGGTCCACAATGAGGGTGTAAAGCTTTTAATGATTGGAGAGTTTAACACCCTTGGAAAAAATTATACATAAACTACATAATGATACTACATATGTTAAGATGGTGAACCTTTCTTTTTAGCAATCTACTTGATTAGAAATCCATATTTAAGCATGCTTGGACTATAGTAGAGGTCATGATTGCTTACCTCATGTGAATATTACTAGTGTGTGTGTGTGAGTGGGGACAAAGAACACCAAAAGAAAATGATTTGGCCAATGGGTACAGTTGGTAGTCATATAAGTGACCCTGGTAATTAATACCCTTTAGTGTGCTGGGAAGGAAACTAAGGTATTACAGGATATCTATGGGGTCAGATAACTATGTTCATAAAATATAGATGTTCGACTCATGAAAAATGGTATCAAAGATATAATTTCTTCATTTATATTCAATTTTAAGGCGTTTTAATTACCATTTTTATGTGGGGTGTTGCCATTTTGGAAATATGGATGTTCGGACTTAAAATTTTAGTTCATGGAGTGTATCAGGAGCTCTTTCTCACCATGATACTAGAGATTCACGAACGGTATAGATTTTACATTGATTATGGTTTTTAATTTTATGGAATTTTCATATTATGTTTGATTCCAATTGAGGTGGTTTTTTACCCTAATAGGCGTGTCTTGAGTTTCCTTGGGGGACGTATGTGTTGCTTTGGGATTGAGAATGAGAAGTAGAAAATCAAAGAATGTCATTGGATTGTAAGGGAAAAAAACAATTTGGAAACATAACTCTTGATTCTCAAATCACTATGGGGACCAATGGATGAATGACATGTTGAAATAAATCATGTGTCCATGTTAGGAACAATTCAATATCCTGATTATTATTTACATAGAACACTTGACTCTTGGATTTACCAATATATTTTTATAGTTAGACAAGGGTTAGGATTAGACTTGTGATTTGTCGGTATCTGAGGAAGGGGTTTTGGTTAATGTTTATGTTATGCCATTTTTTATGAAATATTTTATGTTATGTGAAATTCATTTTGTGAGGGTGAAAAATATTTTTCATATAAAAAATATTATTCATTTCAAAGCAGGGCCTTACGGCATGGTTATGAAATAGGGTTGATTTCATTAAGTTCATTAAAATAATATTTTTTCTTGAAATTTAGACAAACATATTACATGTGGAAGATTTTTCTATTCAATTCCACGATTTTTTAAAGAATAGGTATCCAATTTTAAGGGAATATTATGTTATCAAAATTAGGATTTTACCGTTAATAAGTGTTTTTTAATTGGGTGAGTGATCTGTAAAGTCTTCTAAAAAGGAATGTGTTTGATTTATTTTGAAACCTAAAATAGAACATTGGTTTTAAAGTGAGTAATGTTGTTTTCAAATCATATTTCTAACCATTTTAAAATTATGTGAGCCTGTGGTTTAAAATTTTGAAAATGGTTTCTTATGGTTTAAAAAAAAGAACACCCATTTTTAACGTTTCCTTGGTTTTTAAAATGGGATATTGAATAAAGAATGGTGTTTTAAAAAATAATTTATTTTTAATCCCTTGGGTATTTTTTTGGATAGAATGGTGTGATTTTTGGGACATGGTTTCATGAGGGTCTAAGTCCCATCTTGATTAATGTTGGACCCCTCCCACACTAGAAAACTCTAGTGAGAATGTAGAGTGTTCATATTAGGGGAATTTTCATCCTTATCTTTAAAAATTCATATACTCTAAATGGATTTGGTTGTGTTATTTTTTTATTGGGGTTTATCTAAGGTAGGTCCTCTTACGAGCTCATTTAGAGGTATTTGGGTCATATGGTCTATACATGTAATAATTGGTGTGATGAATAGATCGGTGATGATAAATTTAATTTTGGAATATATATTATGAGCTCTATTTTGGTATATTTTTTGTTTTTCCATGGGTATATTTGAGGTTTTATGGATGTTTGGTAATCATTCAGAGTAAACATTGTGAATTTAGTAATGTCTCTTTTTATTTAAAACCCCTGATGGGATTTATGCTCATAGATTTTAGATCAGTTTTATTTTGAGGAGTCCATGTCTTTGTGATTTTTCGGGTTTTTAATTGGTTTCCTATTATTATAATTTTTGCTTTTGGGTATTTTTCTGTGCGTCATCACTTTATGATGTTATTTAAATTTTGGGGTGTTGACAGTGGGCTAGTTCCTTTGGGAATATTTTAGATCGCTTTTTTGGGAAAGAACCTGTAGTGTACGTACAAATATATAATGTGTATGTATATTACAATTTTTGATGGGGTACCATTGTGTTGTTATTTCCATTAGATATTCCATGGTATGGTAATCTGGGGAGTTTGATATGAATGCCCTCAAACATCAGTATTGAACCATAGGTTACGGACACAACATTGCTTATTGAGATGTGTTTTCCATTATTGAGATCCATCATTGGACAATATGGTTTTAGTGATTCTATTTTTTAAGGTTCTCTATGATGTTTACAGATATTTACTTTGATTGATGGTTTAGGATCTCTTTTGAGTGGTCAGTTTTAGCCAGAGCCTTTTTGGTAATTCTATTTGTAGATTCCATGATAGAGGTTTCTTGGTGACATTCACTTATTTTTTGGTAACAAGTTCTCAGTTGTTCCACATTTTACATTAATTCTAAATTATGGGGAGACTAATTCTTGGCCTTCTATTCATTGAGTTCCTCTTTGAGTTTTATTGAGTGATTTTCATTCATGTTTATTTTAGGAAGATTTTTTCTGCAGTATTCATTTATTTCTGGGGATTTGTTCTACATATTTTTTCTATTTTGACCTATAATTATACTTGAGAATTTATGAGGGTATTAAATGACATGGTGAGAAATTTTTGATAGCCACAATGAAAATTGGGAATTTGTGTTAAATTTTTTTAATATAATTATTTTTAATTATAATTATCTATGGTAATGGGCTTATAATTTAAATTTTTTATTCATTTTAGATTTTTGAATAGGCTGTGCATGGTTGGGTGTTACCATGAATAAATAATAGATGGGTGTCTAACAATAAGAAAATATCATTTGGCATTTTCATAGCATGTTTATTCTAACCATGGGACACCAAGGAGAAACCATGTGTGTTCCTCATTCAATAAAATAGGTATAACACAGTTGGAATATAGTTCGGTAGACCATGCACCTAACTATGTGTAAAACCCTATTTGTTTAAATTATATTTTTTATTTTTCATTTTGTTTTTTTTTTATATTTCATATTTCTCTCCCCCTCTTCTTCCACTCCCCATCTCACATTTCCTACCCCTATCTAATAACACAATGGTCCCTACCCTTTTTCCCCTTCATGTGATGCCACAACCCAATGGGAGAAGCCCCCTTACGCATGTTGCTCCCTTATCCTCTCACCCTCGCATCACATGGAACCAACAACCATGAGGTCCCTTTAACATGGACTCATTATGTTAAATCGATGGTGTTTGAAATACCCTTTTGTTAGCCTAATGTTAACACATTATTCAACCAATATTTCATTTGTGTTCATCGTCAAATAATTGAGTTAAGATCTCTTCTCGCTTCTTATGGTGTTTTTCTTTCTCTCATTTCACCATAGTAATCAACCAATCCCTAGGTTTATGGGTGGACCGGATTCTTCCTAATTTATATATTTCTATGATATGTGTTGAGGATTTCATATTACATTCATGCATTTTTTAGCATATGTTATCAAAGTTTATGCATTTCATACAATTTTGGTTCTCCCACCATTATTTTTAGGTTGGTGTATGTTTGTCTCACTTTATATTACATGACTATAATTTTTTATTGTTTTAAAATCGTTTCTTTTAATTGGTTATATATAAATATATATTAAAAAAAGATGGTTAAATTGATATAAAATTAATTTTAATCCTTTTCATGATATGTGAATCCCTGTCAACTATTTGAGAAAATTTGTAGTTGGTATTTAAATAATTAATTTTATTTTAAAAATTGGGGGTGACTTCCAGCTTGATGTTTTAAATATATTTCATTAATTAAAATGGCTTGAAAACCAATTATTGTTGTTTTGAAAGTGATTAAGACATTTTAAAAGGGATGGATGACTTCAATGTGTATTTTATCCTATGTGAAATTTATTTTAAAACAGTTTTAGCTATGACTTTTTGGAAATATTATTTTAAAAATGAATTATGTGTTCTCATTTCAGTTTAAAAAGTGTATGATATAATGAATTGTAATTCCAATACTTTTTAAAAGATATGGGTTGTCAGAAATTTTATTGAAAGTGAGTTTTCATAAATGAGGTGGAAACTTCATGTTTATTTTTTGATTCTTGTGTGCCTCTGATTTCATATAATCCCATAAAGGAATGTTTATTTTGAGGAATTTTTCAAACTGTTTGATTTTATTAATTTCGTAGAAGATTTTGTGACTGTAGAAAGTGATTTCTATGTTATTTTTAAATGTTTAATTCTGGATTAAATAAATTCTTGGTTATGAACACCACTGTTTTTATTGATCATGGGAACCTTAGTAGCTAAGTGTTAATCAAGTATTTTGATACACTATGCATAAACACACTACTAGTGACCCCTCTAGTATGATATTGGTTTATATGGGGTTTTCCATTCTAAAGAGACATGGTGGAGGCTAGTTAGGGGTCACTAAGACATGGATGCAGTGTACCTGAATCGTTTGATCCATCATGATAATTATTGGATGGTCTCATTATAGGACCAAGGGTAGATCTTATGAAACTATGGATATTTTATATGATTTTTATTTGATCATTTATTTCATACGATGTTATTATTTTATTTCTTGACACATATAAACATGTTATTTTTTCTTTGTTTCCTAACTTGAAATAGTGGGTCCTAATTGAGTGGTGTTTACCTTCCTTGTGTGGTTTACTTATAAATTTTTTTTAAAGGGTTTATAAACTATTATTATATATTTGAATAGAAACAAATGTTTTTAATTTTTTTATCTTTTCTGAATTTTTTTAGAAATTATTTTTGAAGGGTTTTATCTTCCGAGAAAAATAGAAAATGGTTTTTTCAAAATCCTAGTGTGTGTGAGTTTTCTATAAGGGTTTTTAGTTTGTTGATTATGATATCATGTATGTTTTAGGTTTTAAAACATGTTATATAAAACCAAAGTGAAAACATTAAACCTCTTTGGATTTTGAAAATAATATTTCTAAAAATGGTGTTTATTAAATTTTTCTAATGTGTGACTCTAATGTGGTTTTTTGGGCAACTACTTTATCCTGAGAAATAGATATTTTCCATCTAATTTTTTTCATTTAAGAAAAATTATGGAAAATATATTTTGGAAGACTTGTGATATGTTACTTCTTGTTTTGTATATATTTATGAAAAGTATTCATTTTTCTACTATATTTCAAACATCATGCATAGGATGTAATATGAATGTGACTTCTTAGTTTAATTACATTATATTTTAATACTTGGTTATTTTTGTTAAAACCTATATTATTATCCCTGTTATTGGTTGGTAGTTCTTATTTTTACTTGTCATTTAGTATTGATTGTTGAGGTCCTATTTTATTTTTTTAATTTTTCACATCCTTCCTATTAGATATTTTAGTAGTATATTACATTACATTTCATATAATTCTCATTGTGTGTCCCTATACATGATTTATCATTTTAATTTAGGATTTTACTACTTTCTATGGATGAAGGGTGACTACTATTACTTATGGGAAAAGTACAACCATTTGGGGATGGTATCTCCACCTTGCAAGGGAGTATGTTTGGATGGTGTGAGAGGTTTTTGGTTCTCACGGTTATTTCATTATTTTTAATCATTTGATATTAAATTTATTTTTATTTTATTTTATTTTTTGAATTTCCAATGTATGGGTGAGTCATACTATATTTTATTATATTCCTGTTATTATATTTTACTTTCAGTTTTGGGTGAAACCATTACTATGTGTGTTCCTATGATTCAAGTGAACTATTTGATCACTCATTGGTTTTTGGAATTCCCCTCAGGAATGTTTTGGGCTAGTTCTTGCTTCTATTATAGTGGTATCATAGACTGGTTCATTAAACCTACAATAATCAAGATGGTTCTATGTTTTGTATCATCGAAATAAATATATCTTAAATAATTAGAAGTAAAAATATCATTTTTTTCATAGTGATTTAATGATAGAAGTTTGTATAAAGAATAAATAGGGTTTATTTGATTAAATAAATGAAGGCCTTGATTGAAAAACTAAATACATCATTTATGGATAGAATCAATCACCATGGTATTGGAATTGAGAGTTATTATCCTTTATATAAGATAATGTGTTGTCATGATTTATTATATCATTTTTTTAAAATAATTTTTTTTATGAAATCTGATATGTTATAATTCTATTTTACATGGATTATATCATTCTGGAAGGTTTTAATTTGGAATATATTATTAATTTTAAATCTGATTTGAATAAAAATTTGAATATGAAATATATGAATTAATCTAATAGAATTTTTAGGATATGAATCAATAAGGATATCAATACCATGACATTAATCTTGTCTTATAATTATTAATTCGGTAAGATCATTAAATGATTAATAAAAAAATGATGTAAACCTATGATCACCACAGTGGTTCTATATTTCATGTTATCCAAATAAAAATAACCAAAAATATAATATGGGGTATTTTCATGGGAAATATTCTATTCTCATCATTGGTCGAATGATTTATCTATTCAATGGTATGTTCAATACCATACATTGCGCATGTAATAGGAGTTATAAATACTAATATGGATAATATTAAATAGGAAAAAATTAGAAATGGTTAATTTGATTCTTCAATATCTCAATGGAACTGATGAAAATATGTATATTTCAAAATATGTGATCTATCATAGGGGTATGTTGATGAGGAATACGGGGAGAATATGGATACATATATGAACTCTATGAGTTTTTTGTTCACAATAGGAGAAAAACCCATATGTTATATGTCAGGATTATAATAGGAAGTTATACAGTCAGCAATGTAAATATATTACACAACCATTACAGAAGTTTGGAGATAATTGTTCTAGATGGAGTTCTTTTTAGAAAAACACAAAATGAGTCCAGAAAGGGGGTTTTTGTTCTTCTATTTGATGACTATTATCCATCCATAAAAAATTTAGTGTTTAATTAATGTTTGAATCATATAGATATAATTTATCATTCCATTTGAATGTTAATACATGGGTAGTTTCTATTACTATATAACGTTGGCGCAATTCATAATCAATGTAATATGATGAAAAAGTATTAATCTAGAAATGTTTGAGGAAACAATGTATCTTTATGAGACATGGGAGACCAGAAAAATAAATTTACATATTATAACTGTTAATATAAAATAATAAGTGTTGAACAATTTCCAATGTATTGGATGTTTCCATGAATCAATAAATGCATCCTTCTGGAAGAATATTTTTATGAATATATAGAGAATCTTTTCATTATTTTGTTACTTTTGGACTAAGAGTTTAAAATCCAAAATAAGGGATTCAGATTTGGAGGTATCTTTGAATAGTGTAAGACCAAAATAGGAAGCCATGGTCAAAAATAACTTATTATAAAAGCAATAGGAAAGTGGGTTTTATTGATAATAGGAGTGAATTATGAAATAATCTATGTTTACTAGAGGAATCTAGCTGAGGTGATGAAACTAATAGGAATACAAATGTATCCATGGATGATGATGGGATCCTTATAAATATATTAAGGAAGTAGTGGTAGTTTCATTAATGGAAAATTACTATAAATATTTGTTGTGGGACCACTAATGAATGTATTATCAAGATATACATTAGAATATTATTTTTCTATTTATTATAAAGAAATCCATAAAGTTCTCATATGGAGTGAAACTATGTTTGAACCACATTATTCATTTTTCTTTTCCCCTATATTTATTTTGGTTATGTTCTCATTCTGCGGGTTCTAATAGGTCTAGTGATAACGGAGTTTGTTCTTGATTGGGGTTTATTTATCTTCTTAGTTTGGACAGACTACTATCATGTGTTTTTTTCTGAATTAGTAATTTTTGGAGAATGTTAATTTATTTAGGCTTCATTGGATACTTCTAGATTTTTGAATTCAGACCCAATAGTTAGGAGGATTGTGTATGTGACCCATTGAGATAAAATAATAGTATCCATAGTCGAATTACAAGCATTATTTGGGTCATTAGTCTTGTGAGTTATGTTATGGTGATTTTGGGATCAATTAAGCATCGTGGGTTCCCCAGTAGTGGATAAGTATTAATAAACAATTTTATAAAATTATATTCTTATATTAATGGTGGACCAATAGTTTAAAATTTATGGGGACCCACATAACATCTGAAGAGATCTAATAGTATAATAAAAAACATGAGATCCCACAAACTGAAGTAAAATTTGACGATAAAGGTGAAATTGTATTCTAAAATTTTTTTGGAATGATATTAATCCATTATGTCATCGCATAAAATTACATTGTAAATGAGTAAATACTAAACGGAGGTATGAAAAATAAATATAATGATATTTTTATCCTAGGATGGATTTGTTGTCTTTTACGAAATGTTATTAAACTACCAAAACAAATTAAGTTTATTGAGGTTCATTTAAAGTGGAAAACTATTAAT
The DNA here is from genome assembly GCA_963277665.1 of Viscum album. Lineage (NCBI taxonomy): Eukaryota > Viridiplantae > Streptophyta > Magnoliopsida > Santalales > Viscaceae > Viscum > Viscum album. The sequence continues at coordinate 1,421,389,637 of OY728141.1, read as the reverse complement.
GGATTATTAAAGGTGATGTCTGCATGCTTGTTATGGAGAAGGAGATTGATGATTCCATATATCATTTCCCAGATTTATTTTAATATATTAAGAAGATGATTTCTCTATACCCTGGTGGTCACAATATGGATTTACTAGTGTCATCATTGAAGTGATTCAAGATAATGGATAAAGATTAAGATAATTTTATAAAGTATCTATGATGAAATGAGGGGTTGGGGATGAATTTCTTAATAATATCATAAGATCTTCCAATATAATAGAAGATATTTATGAAGGAGAGATAGTTGTTTCACTCTGAGTATGGATATAAATATAACATTACAATTTGATGTGATTATAAAAGGAGTTTCTATTTCCAATAATATTGATTTCTCAAGAATGGTCGGATGTTCCTAAAAAATAATATCAAAACTAATGGTGTATTGGCACAAATAAATAGTAGATTTTATAATGGATTTTATTATTAAAGAGGAAATTATTACGCAATAATGTTTTTTATTTATATAAATATTATAATTTTTTCTATAGATTTTCATGAGGATTTATTCAAATAGATTAACAAAAAATATATCTCAGCACTTTAAATATTCATAAAGATAATGATAAATGATAGATAAAGGTTGAGTCAAGAATTGAAACAATGAGTATGAGTTTATCTAATGGAGACATAATATATATGATAAAATTCTTTAAATGTTGTAGAATAAAGGTGATAGAGTGGATAATTTTAAACAATAGAAATTAAAAAAATACATTTGTAGAAAACCATGTTGTACTGCCTACCAAAACACAACATCAAATATCCGTAATACAATTTTTTGATAAAACGTGATGAAAAGAGTCATTATGATAATAATTATCCTTTAAGATAAATATAAAAACATCAGGATACCATGTGGATGAAAAAAATAATATAATCAATTAAATCTTTGACTAGGAGAAAAAAAGGAAATGTTTGATAATGTTATTATATATATATAGTGGTTATTTTTCAATGTATATAAATCTATAATTTTTTAATTAATGATATATTATTATAAATGAAAACAAGTAGCATATATCACTATGATATTTTGATAAAATTATGAATCGATGATTAGTACATACACATAAATCAGTCATTATTATAGTTATTATGTCTTAGTGTGAAGAAAAATGGTCCTAGTTGACATTATCATGTTTGTGGATAAGTGTATGGAATACTAGAGCACAAACCATTATATTTCCAAGTGGGAAACAAATCAAAATTATTATTAACTCTATTAAATGAAAGAATGAAAAAATCTTCCAAAAGCTAAGGAGGTTCAAGATATAATCATGCCTTTTGTATATTCGATTGAAAATCACTCCATGGCTATAGCCAACACTATACAGTTTTGGTAATACAGACAAATATCTTTCATTAAGGACCTTACACCTTTATAAGTGTTTAATTATTTTAATGGAAATATGTTGGATGCTTTCAAAATTACATTAACTTAAAATTCATATGAATTTTCATGACTAAATGAGTTTATTTTTAATTTAAGGATTACTCATAATCATTGATGAATGCACGAACTTCTAAAATATCATTAAAAATAGATGATCACATTATTATTATAAGATGGATAAAAAATTATAATGAATTAATATGTGGTAAATCCACCCAAAATGGTTTATACTTACAATAGGAAATATTCACAATAAATCCATTGATGATAGGAACCTTCAGAACATAAAGAAAGATAATAAAAGATCATGGGAACTCATCATTAATCTATCCTTCCTTTTATTAAATCATTGATACATGATGAAATTTAGGTCTATTTTCATTCTCCATCCATTATACTTCATGGATATCAATATAATAATGTGTAATTGGGGACACCAACCAAAAATCTCTAAGGATTTACCTTTGATACCATTTTTTTGAAAATATTAATGGTTTAAATATTTTTTATACCCACCATTCTAGTGTATTTTTGATGGATTGGATTGTGATAATTTTTTTAAGATGAAAATAAAAATATAATGGAATAATTTTAATCCTATTATTTTATTGAAAAAAGGAAAATATTTTATTTATTTTGAGGTGCTTAGTAATAATCCATATGTATAGGTATGTGTTTGGATGGTAAATTGGTGTGGTGGAGGCTATCGATGGGATGCATGAGTATGTACATGTTTGGGAGACTGTATAATTTTTCAAGGAGACAAATTATTTCTTGTTTTAATATTGAGTAGGATATTGATAGTTAATTTCCAAATCATTCTAAATATGAATGTCTATCTATAATGTTGACAACAAAACTATAAAGAATGCATAGTTAGAGGAACAGTCAAAAGAAAAAAACATTAAGGAAATGAATTATTTAAAAAGTACCTAAAAATGATATATTTTTGTCCAAACACACCCTAACCCCTCCCATTTTATCTCTCACTTGAGAGATACATATGTTCATTGATATTTCTATAGTTATAGGAATATTAATTTCTCTCCAATCCTCATTGATCTATGATAAGTCCCCCATATCCAATTTTTCTTTTTCAGCTTAATCTATTGTCATGTTAATGGTAAAATATAAGGATATATTTTTAGGGTTTTTGATATAAATCCATGACATACATGGATATTTAAAATAACATTTTACAAAAATCTAGGGACATGAGCTTGAATTTATTGAAGAAAATGATTAAATGAATTATAGACTATGGGAAGAAGGAAGATGGAGATGATTTTGAATGTATAACCAAAAGATAATATGCCTCTAAAAAACTTATAAACAAGATTGAATTAAGGATGACCAAGACACTAATATGTTTCTGAATTAATAAGGAACATAACGGTTTCATGTAAATATCTTTATAGATATAATAGTATTCATGAGTTAATTAAACCCAAATAGAATGGATATTAATAGCCAAGAGGAGAGAAAAAATGTGTAACATCTAGTTCCAACATGTAATAATTATCGGAAATACTTTTGAAATAATTTAGAAAATTAAAATTAATTTATAAGGAAACTATCAAACATCATTTTAGATCCAATCACCAACCAAAATATTTAGTGAAATATAGCATGCCAAACATTATTTTTAATCTTCTACCACTGAATTTGATGATGATTTTGTGGGTTTTGGATTCTATTGAATCGAAACAGAGAGGTTGGGATGTCAAGAGAGTGTTTTGAAGTTAATTATTGTATTTATAGTACAATATATTTCAATTATAAAATTTTCATGTTCCTCTTCTTGTATATTCAGGATTAATTCATGTGAGTCCTCATTAATTATTTTAGTCTTCGAAATTTTCATTGGGGTTCTAGGTTCTTACAACAGATCTTGTGCATTCATGATATTTATTCTATCCATTCTATGTCAACCTTAGACGCATATTTGTTCCTTGATTCTCATCATACCCCCCCTCCTCAAAAGGATTCGTCCTTAAATCTCTAAATTCAATGGGAGAAAGATCAACATCATTATCCATGCTCAGTATTTTTATTTCAAAATCACTATTATGGAAATATGGGAGACCATCAACATTCAAGATACATAAGGATCAAGCCTCATAAGAAATAATCATGTCATTATAAAATATTTTAAAACCATTTGAATTTTTTACCTTCAATAACTACCATTTTATGGATTTAACCTCCATATAGATATTATCTATAATGAGATCCTCAAAGAATGGAGCCATCATGTCCCATGTTATCATATGTTCTTCCAGACTACTATTCCCCTCATTGAAGCCTCAGATCAAAATCCTACTGGATTTATCAATCGAATATAATTTTTCAACATTCAAATCAATATTCAATGGTCATTAAAACATTATGTGGGCATCCTCCACTAATTTTTTGATCATGAATGAATCTTCTAGAATTTCATAATTATAATGAATTAGGAGATCATTTGTATCCTCTAATTTCATGTCCTCCTTATCAGTATTCTCTCTTTAAATGGAAGTTGCTTCCCCTACCCGGGCTGCAATAGCCTCCTCTTGAGGGCATGTTTCCATCTCTAGATGCATTTTAGATCCCTTGAATTTTCAGTAAGGGGTGTGAACGTTGAAAACCATCCCATTTTGAGTGGGCCTACCTTGTCTAGCTTCCCTTGTAACCATATGGATAAGAAAATCGAAGTAATCCTTTCATATTTGATTTTCCTGAACATGTTTTATAAACACATCATCGTCCGTGATTATGTTATTACATTTATTTTAAGAGGAACAATGATAATATTCGGCATGTTCTATATCCTTAGACATAGATGATCATGATTCAGAAAAAAATTCATTATTCAATCCTTTGAACTGTTTCCCATGATTGGTGGTGGAAATGTTTATTAAATAATCCTACTTGTCTATTGGATTCACTTTCACTTTGAGACCTTGATCACATGGCTTTGGAACACACATTGAAGGAATATGTGTTTGAGAAACCACCCTAGATGAATAAAATGACTCTGAAAATGAAATGATTATACTACCATAAGTCTCCATCCTTACCACTAATCAGTCCCTCAAATCATGTCTCAAATGAGAAAAAAATTAGCTACGACAGGCTCCAACAGAAAGGAATTGACATATTTATGGATGGGAGGGATAATCCTGACCTCAATAGTTCCAGAGGCTATCACTTCTAGATGAAATCAAGGGGAATAAGCAACCAAGGGAACCTTCTCGACCACAATGGCTCTTAGGTTTGCCTCCTCAATGAAGTTACCAGATGATTCAGCAACCAAATTAAATATTGCACAATCAATCGTGGCCTATAGATGGAGAAACTCCTACAATAAATAAGACAAAAGAACCATTTCAGATACCCCCATAGATCATTTCATCCAACTATAGTCATTATAGATGAGATGATTTCATGAAAAACAAAAGATAACCCAAGATTTATAGACAAAATTTTGATACCACTGAAGCTCACCATCAATATCTATGTCAATGGTATCCAACAGGTTCATATAAACAAATTCTTCAACAAAAATTATAAGGGAAATGAAGTGGATTAAAACATTAGTTCATTGGTATAAGCATAGGCATCGACCATAATTATTTCTAATAAAATAAAGAATTGATGGATTCATAAATAGTATAGAAAGCCCAGGGAGAGAGATCCAAATCATTGAGACATGCAGGTCTCTTTTTAGGAGTAAATAGAATGACCAGCAGAACAGAAATAATGGAATACTTGAGATGACATACAAATAATTTTCCCATGAATATATAAGATCTTTTTTAGATTAGAAACAAATTTGAATGTGTTGCGAGTCCAGGAGCCCAACAATATCCTAGTATTAAATCTTCTACTGGTTGGAGATAAATATGTCAATGATTTTAGCTATATTTATCAATTACCAAATAAAGGTACCAATTAATGATCCATAATCATGGATTCATTTGTAAACTCTAGTGATGAGACCAGATTCGTTGGGACACTATTGAAAATCAAATGAAATTTATGTCTAATGTGAATGGAGGTGAAAATGGAGAGAGTGGAAGGATCCATGATAGGATTGAAATACGAGGGGTGAAGTGATGAGGGATGTGGTAGAAGAATCTCCTCCCCTCCCTAGCCGACAGTAGTCGCGGACTGTAGGTGATCTAGCATCCATCACCTAGGGCATTAGGAGTTGAAAGTGTGAAATCCATAGTGGGTTCTCTCTAATCCTAGTCATAACCATTAAATAAATTACTTATATATATCACATATATCAATAAATTTACACTTTTTGGAGTTTTCTACAAAAATCTCTGAAAAATGGAAAGGGAAATTTTTACATGACTTATTTTTTTACTTTGTCTCAGATGCTCTCATTTCATTAGTTTACCAATATCCATACTCTTATTTCAAAAAACCACCTTTCAAGGACACTGGTTCTCATGCATAAAAAATTTCAATCTTTAGTAAAATTTTATACTTTTTCTTTATGTTTAACTCATTCAAAAACATATATTTCTTACTCAACTTAAATATTTTAAATGCGATTAAAATGAAATGGAAAAAAATAAATATCAATCAATGAGTTAAATATAAATATATAATTAAAATGGGATGATTTTTTATTATAATGTAGAACACAATTAAAATTATACTCTATTTGATGCAAATATCATTCCCAATATTTAACTTTTTTTATACGTATGGAATAAAAAAATATGGAATGTGTTATATTATTTGTATTAGTTTGAAAATTAGTTTCTGGGAGTGTTTAAGTAAAGAGAAAATTTTGGTTTATGTTTATTCCATGATGTCCTTTATAAGTGACTAATGAAATTAAAATCCCAATGCCACATATTTATCTTAGATATCTAAGGAACCATAATTACTTCCCTAAAAAATATAACATAAGAGTTCATTCATCGGTTTTAGAACAATACATATATTGGTCCATTTTGATAAACCAATCCACCATGAAATTCATGAAATCTATCTTGGATTATTATCTAGAAAACCTAAGATCAAAATTCATAACTATTTGAACCAAAGGATGTGAATAAATTGGAAAATGGTGTATAAATCATGTGAATGTAATTTAGATTTATGATATTTACACACATTATAGTTTACACAAACAAAAATTGCATTCCAACACATATGAGGCTAATAATAAAATCACACAAGGAAAAAAATCATCAAACCCAAAATTCCTCCATAATACAACCACATGAGTTTCTATTATAAGAAACTCACACACAGAAAAATATGGAACACATCATTTATTTTAATAGAAAAAAACTATCATATTTTTAGAAATAATTTTTCATATCTTCACAGCATTTATAGATATATTAAAATTCAGAATCATCTGATAAATTCATTTCAACATTACAAATCCATATATTTTTTCATTTTTATCAGTAATAGGATAATATATCCTATTAAAATAATCGATGATAATTTTTCATTTTCCATGTTTATTCTTATTAAATAAGGATATTTTTAATGAATATATGTAATTTTTAATGATATAAAATCAAATTACCCAATAACATTATAAATATCATAATGTATTAATTAAAATGGGTCACAAAATACCTAGTCCATAAGTAATTTTGAAAAATTTATAATTTATTTTTGATGGAATATAATTCTTTGCTGTAGGTAATGTAATTTATTTTAACCCCATTAAGATACTCATAAAAGTGGTAATATTAGAGTCTCAAATTAAAACCTTGCTAAATTCATATACTAAATGCATCGCATTTAACATAAAACTCATTATAAATGTTAGATGGAATTAAGATATAGTAATTGGTCAACATAAAAAATATTATATAGAAGGAATGTTCGTGATATTTTACTCACTTGAGGATCAATCATTTGATAAAAAATTAGTTAAATGGTATTTAAATTGTAAAAAATTCCCTTGAAACCCTTTTATATAAATAAAAATATATCAAACTAGACATTATAATTATAAATTATTATAATATTTTAAATGATATTATTTTAATTGGTAACTATTCCATTTTTATTAGATAAGCCTTACTAAAATCAAAATACAATATAATAAATATAACTTATTATTTTATAGAACATGTAAATTTTTATTGGAAGTTTCCCTTTCTTCTATATCAGATCCAACATATTGAAAACTGATTACATGTTTTATCTCAAAAAAAGTTGTTTAACCTAGGGGTGACATAATTTTATTCTAAATTCTGGGCCCTCAAGATGTTCCTTCAATGTTTCATTGTTTAATTAAAAATTATTATTAATTAAAAATAAAATTATTTTTTATAAAATTTAAAATCCTATATTTATTCATCCATTATATATATAATTAGTGTTTTAAAACTTGAAACATAACTAGTGATAGTGAAGGAGAGAATTTATAATATACATGTACCATCACTCCCAGATCTGGTGCTAAAATCATAAACATTTCATTTCTTGCTTTGATGCCAATGAAGATGAACAAATTTTTTCCATCCAAAAAGTAAAACAATATAATGGAAGTATTAGATCACATGCAAACAGAAGGACTCATTAGGTTTATAGTTTTATTGAATTTTTAAAAACTATGATATAAATAATACCCAAGTCTCTAAAAGATAATTTTACCACTTACCCCAACTTTTATATTTTCACATTATGTCACCCTAATAATCCATATGAATCCCTTATAGGCATAATTCATTCAACCTAATTCACGAAAAACAAGGGAAAATTAATAATAATAAGGATGAGGATAAATTTTTAGTATGGTTAAATATAATATTAAATAATTGAATTTCATCAGCGAGAATTAGATGAGAATATGTGTTAGATGAATTAATCAAAGAGTATGTTCAAAACATAATAATATTCATACCCATAAATACCTTGATCATCAATCCTAAGAAATTGAATTAGGCTTTAACAAAGAAAATAACCATAAGATTAAATAATCACGACTTATATAATATCAATATTGATCACAATAATCACAATAAACCTATAAAAAACATAAAAACATATAATAATCTAGGACTATTACCATTATATCACTCTTAAACATGGAATAACTAGTATGGTCAATATCCAACTATGGAGTAACCTATGAACTGGAGGTCTATCATATACCTAATATTCTTGGTTTATCATAGAACTATCTATCCAAGTGTTATTAAAAAACCACCCATTAGTGGTCACTAACATAACCACCTATCCTTATTTTATAATGGAACCACTCGTCCAAGGTTTATAACATAACTATCAGTCCTTCTAGACATTTTCAAATATATTAATCATGAATAACATATATAGAATATTTATTTCATCATAAACTAATTGAATAGAAATTTATTATTTTCAGAACATGATTACCCCATGGAAAAGAATTGGGTTCCCTAACAATATCTTTGAAACATGATTAAACCATTGAAAATAAATGCGTTCCATTTCAATATATGTGAAAAATTATTAATCCATACAAAGAAATAATGATGATTTTGTTATTAAAATATTTCTGCATTGAGTCATAATTATTATGAAGGTTTTTGATGTTGGTGAACAGAAATACCATTAAAGTATCATTAATAATATTTTTTGTAAAATAAAATTTTCATTTTGAAAGTAAATTTTAAAAACTAAAAATAAAAAGAATAAATAAATTTATTCCTTGAAAAAAAACATTGAAACATATAAAGTAAACTTGATGGAAAATAATGTACATTGTGGTGGGAAAATATATTTTTTCCACCAAGGGTAAACATAAAAATTCATTTTCATACTTTTTTAATGAGGGAATCAATAGTGACAGATTATGAACACATAAAAAATTTACTTATAAAACATTTATAAAAAGGTAAAAGTTCATATAAATTGTTCTTTTAAATAATATATATTTTTAAAATAACATTTTTTAAAAACATTCCGAAAACAAGTATATTTAATAGAAGGATACCTCATATAAAATAATATACAAGACTGGTAGCACATATAAATGTATTTCATGATGTTTCTTTAATAAATATGGGTGAAATAGAAATAAAACTTTGGAACCACATTCATAACCACAATATGATAAAATAGATATGGTTCATGAAAACAATATCACCTTATTTAATAAAGAAAACCATGAACATTAACAATCTAGAAGGAAAGGAGATAGTAACATATAGCCTTTACCACATTACTAACTCTACAGTCATAATCTCAATGAAATAATAAAATGTAATGATAATTTAAATATCAGGAACATATTTAGTTTCATTATATAACATTTTAAATGGTAGTCTATAAAGCTAAACTGTCATGACCCGACCCAAAAGGGCTCGAGCCATGACTCCCCAAGCCCGCCTCCAATAAGCCAGGGGCTGGTGACCAGCGCCGAGTTGGCTATCACACACATGGGAGGCATTAGCCTAAGGTACCAGTATACACGCACCCACAACACCTTCATGCAATAGTGAAGAGACATAGAAACTGAAAAGTAATTGCATGCTTACAATCTATCCCAAACCAGAGTACAACAACAAAAGTACAAAAGGGAGAAACAGGGCCCACCAAAAGAAAACTAAAAAGCGCATCCAACCTGCTCTGAAGAAGGGGAACGCTGCAATAAACACCCGCTGAAATGCTCCCTCAGCACCGCACCAGTAAAAACCTCGGTTAACCTCACTCACTCAGCTTTTCCTGCACCAGGTCCTCTTGGGACTCTGTCGAAAGGCATGTGGTCTTCACAAGACACAAACATGTGTGGGCAAAGCCCGTGTAGGGGAGAGTATAAACAAACTCAGTAGGCACCCCAAAAACCAAAAACCAAAGGGAGCAACTGAAAGGAAATAGTCCGCTCATCCCAGCTAGAGGGAACCTAGATGAGAGAGAAAATCCATCTCATGACCATCTTCGGCTAAACACAACTAGTTAGCTCAGCTCAGGTGTATGCCCATACATACACATTGAACAATCCTGATATACTTAGCTCACACCACAAAGCCACAAGATGTACCGACCTCACCACCAGCAACTGTCCACAACCAGAAGAGTACACTCCACGATCACTGTCCTCCCATATGACACGCGCCTGAGAGATACACTCCATCTCATCCCAAGAAAACTTCTCAGACGCTCACCCGAGAGACCACTCTCGTCGGATACCGTCACTGGGGAAACCCCCTCTAAAACAAAATAACCACCAAACTCCTCAGATATGGGATCGCTCTTAGGGTCCGCTAGGGGATACCAGAACCCACCCTGGTAGAATAATTTCTCACAGATAGGGGATCACTCCCAGGGTCTGCTGGGTGATACCACAACCCGATCTGGCATTCGTAGATCTCACAGATAGGGGATCACTCCCAGGATCCGCTGGGGGATACCACAACCCGATATGGCGCTCGACGGAAGCACGTCACACAGATAAATGATCGTCGCCCATATAATGGTGGCCACGATGATACAGGAACCCTATCTGGTATAACTCGCGATGTAGGGGATCGAACCGACGATGTCGCAACCCTACCGAAACCACGCGCTAAGTAGGGGATCGTATAACCAACGATACTGGAACCCTACTGAACCCACGTGCTACGTAGGGGATCATATAAACAAAGATACCGCAACCCTACCGAAACCACACGCTATGTAGGGTATCTTATAACCAATGATACCGAAACTCTACCGAAACCACGCGCTATGTAGGGGATCGTATAACAACGATACCAAAACCCTACCGAATCCACATGCTATATAGGGGATTGTATATCCAAAGATACCGCAACCATACCAAAACCACGCGCTAAGTAGGGGATCGTATAACCAACGATGGCACAACCATACTGAGCACGGCCCTCCAAGTTGGGGATCATAATTCTGATGATGCCACAAACCCTATGGGGTTAACTAGCTAGATAGGGGATCCCTGCCAGTGAATAAGCTGTCACAGCGATACCAAGAACTCGATCTAGGGAAAAGATGCTAGAGGATCCTGCTCCGGGCCCACTAGAGGGATGTCACAACTCTAACGATTTAAGCATCCCATCGAGAGGATCACAAACCTATACGAAGGTTTTGATGCCACAAAAAGCCTCATGGGAATGAACCAAGGGAGTACCATCAACCAATGTTGGTCCAAAACATCACTACCCCATGCGACCCACTACTACGCCACACTGCGCGCCTCCAAGGCCATTACCGAGTCCACCATCGTGTTCTACGTTAAAAAACACACAGGATAGGGTATTTACTCACCCGAAACGGAGCACCGGTGAAAATGGCACTATTCACCGTAGCTTGCGTGTTTGGGGCTCACACAACGATCCCAAAACCCATCAAGCAGATCACACCACGGTGATCCCCTAGGAAAAACAAGCAGAATCGACTACTCACTCATCCGAAAAGGACACCCAGTGACAAAGGTATTATTCACCGAATGTCGGCTCAGGTGGGGACCATGCCTCAATCCCGAAACACATCGAACGGATTGTATCATTGCGATCCTCTCGGAAAAACACACAGGGTCGACTAATCATCTGCCAAAATCGGACTCCTGGTGCAAAAGGTGCATTTCTCTGCAAACGCCAAAATCCCAGACTCATGGGGCCCGCACCCCATTCTCATCCCCAACACCTAGAAACCACCTCAAAAAGTCCATCATACCATCAGGGTCTCAATGCCACTAATGGCACGTCATTAGAACGCTCCGAGTAGAAGTTACAAGGTCCCGAAGTCGTAAAATAATAAAATAATATTATTTTCTATGACGTTTTTAACTCCCGGGAAACGATCCTAAACCTTTAAACCCTCAAACACACACTGAAGGGTTCTCCTCATCCCTGGGGTCATGTATCCATAGACGGAACAAGAATCCGACCACCGGATTGCAAGAAATGGTGGTCTAAAGACACCCGTATGAGTAAAAGTGGTCGGACCGGCCTGAACCGACCGGTCCGGCCGACATGGACCAGCCCGCCGCCGGTGGCACGCCCTACGTGGAGGCTCTCCGAAGCGCTCTGGCTGATGGGCCGGCGCGCCGCAGCAGGCCGGCATGGACCGCCACGCGCCGCCGCGGGCCCCCCCTGCCGGCCTCCGCCAGCGCGCCGACGCCTGCGGACCTTCCGAGGTCCGCCGGAGGCACCTCGGGGGTCCAAACGCAGCTCTGGAAGCATCTGCACACCCCCTGAGACCCGATCTACCAATCTGCAGGTTAAAAACAGAAAAAACTCAGAAATTTGGGATCCGGGATTTTCAAAACGTAAAACGCCTACCTGTTGGCGGATCGCTGACGCTTTGGATGCAGAACAACGCCCACAACGCCCTGAAGCTGGATCTGCCGACGAACAACGCTGAAAACGGTCACCCGGATCTTGAATTGGCAAAGAACGGAGGAGTTGGGGTGGGTTCGTCATACTTCCACTGCGCGTGAGGGAGGGGGAGGTTGGGATGATGATTCCCTTTGTTTTTTTAAACAAAAATATCCCTCATCTCTCGCTCCCAACTCGCCTCCGCCCGATGCCCGATGTAAACATAGTTAAGGTCACCCCTAGGGTAAATGTGCCATTCTGAATGCAATAGCGGACTCAGATTTGCGATACTAGACTTCGTTCAGAAGTTATTCGAGCCGACGCTCGTAAATGGACTTTTCCACTTATTTACCAAAACGACCATGTTGGCGTTTCTCACCGCAGGCCCGCGCCATCAAAGTTTACATCTCTTCCAGGGTAAACGACAGGTTCCGGACGCAACTGTGCCCTCAGATTCCCGTTCTGAGCTACCGTTTAGGAGATATCACACCCCCGCCATGTGCATAGTATAAAAAATTTAATATTTTTATAAAATTAATTCTGGGCACACTGGGACTTGGAATCGCACGCCGTCTTGACGCCTAGCTTTAGAATTCTTCGTAGAAATATTCCAAAGTCTTACAGGGCCAAAAACCCGAGTCGCTACATAAAAAAATAATATAGTTCTACAACATTAAATTTCTCCCAAAGAAGAAAATATGAGATGAGAAATCCATACAATGATCATAATGTTGAAGTGAGAGTTAATCAAAGGATAAATGTTTTGTATTAACTATAAATCCACATAAAACAATTGTAAATACAAAATAATATAACAAAAATTAATTATATACATAATGTTATAATATCAATAACAATAAATAAGTAATATGTTCCAATGTAATGTAATTGAGATTTGAAATTCCTTACCAATTAGAAACATTAAAGTAAAATCCAGTTGGATGAAATAATTTAAGTTGAATCATAAAATTCCATGATTTTGGAATTAATCATGATATTACATAAAAATTGGAATTATATATTAACCTCGTATAATAAATTATGTTCATAAATTTTATGGACTCCACGATGTTAAATTTGAGACGAAACCCTTACTACATTGTTAGTATCTTAATTAAAACATCATAAATGAGAAAAATCAGAAGGATTTTAATATCCAAATAATTTTTATTAAAATTATAATAATATAAATTTATGTTTTTGATATACACCACACACACAAAAATAAGTGGTAATTATGGCGTATGTGTCATTGAAATAAATGTGAGACGAGAAGATCGTACATCGAGTACATACATTCCATGTGTTTCCTTTAACACATGCTTAATAAGATTATAAAAAATATTATCTTCCATAATAACCTATTAATTTTATAATATGTTACACTTAATTTTTTATTTTATTTTTAAATTGATATTTAAATACTTAATCAATTAAGTCCACCATTCGTGTATTGAGGGCGTTTGGTTCATTGTTCAAAACGACATTGGTGTGTTGGATGTGGTAAAATATATCATTGATTCAACATCTACAGTATAATAATAATGAAATATATATAATATTTAAACATCATTTATATTTCTGTAACTAAACATGAAATATGGTTATGAAAAATAAACTATGTTATTACTATAGAGATGATAGGTTGTACATATACATTATTAACTTTTCCATTTTTCAAGGATAAATATAAAAATAAGGTAGTTATTATTTTACCAATATATAATGATACTTATATAAAATTATTTCATTAAATAAAATTATATATCATCCATGTGATGTGGTGATGAAATATAATCCCATCGATTTGTGGAGGCAATTGTCTATACGTACCCACGTACGATTTTATCATATTTTAGTGTAACAAAGAAAATGATATATTATCTATTCAGAATGATAAATATTACAAGAATTAAAAAATTATTTCTTTTATTTCACATATATTTATTATATTTTTCCATATTACCTTCCATTTATAGAGTTAATGAAAACAAATCACTTCACTTCGTGAGGCAGTAGTCCGCCATACACAAGAGGATCTCTTTCATTTCCCATACGGAATGGAAAGTTTAAATTTATATGTAAAATTTTATAGAAATAAATATAAATATGTTTAAAATATAACATATATTAATTAAATCCATCAGTATAACAAGACATGAGAGGCCAAAATTGTAATGCCCCGACCCTAGAAGCCTGAATCCCATGCATTATTTTATTACATTGGCAGGATTAGAAGGAATCAGATCCCAAAAGAATTTCCAATTTATCAGTCATGGAAATATATATTACATTAATGATACCCATAATACATTGTGAATACAAAAATAAAACATTATACAATATAAAATTAAATAAATTGCATCCTTGAAAGCATACACAATGTTTTCTTATACATAATTGGGGGAAAAGAATCATAAGAAAGAGGTGATATCAAATGCTCATTAAGGGTAGAAAATAAATCAGAAGATATAGTAAACATAAAAATTATTCATGGTCAATAACTAAAGTCACTTGCCTTTAAAAATAATCTACACGAGTATAACATGTCCATAAATAAAAATGAAAAAATAACGCCATAATAGAAAATAACCACGAATATTATTCTACTCAAATGAACACATGGACTATCAATTATTAGTATCATAATGATGTAAATTCATATGTCAAAAATTCTAAAACATATTGTGAAGGCCTCTCCCGATTCCCCTGTAAATGACTAAGGCCTCAGCCAAAATCATATTTAAAAATGGGCACAGCCTTGGCCAAGCCCATATTTGTTTGTCTCATGAGACATATCGACACATATCATCACATTATAATCCCAATGCATTAATAATATGTTTAATAAAGATATATTTTGATCAATGTTTCCCATAGATCTTTGAACTATTTTAATTACAACCATCGATGAAAATACACAAAATAAATCATTGTTTAACTCTTGAGGAAAATGATCACTAAACATTCTATAGTATCTCATACCCCATTGAAAAATTTATTTCTTAATTAAATATAACCTCATTATAATTATAATACTCGTTATTTAATATATGAAATGGAATTAAATACTCAACATTTGTTGAATAAGTGGTGAACATGTTGTAAATCTCATAGAATTAAAAGTGAAAAAAGAAAACCCCTTTTATTTTGGAAAGAATATTTCTTCTTGAAAACCATTTTGATTTTTCATAAAAACATATTGTAAACATTTTTATCCCAAAAAAGAAAAGGGTAAGACATCAAAATTAAATTTTAGGCATGACAGTTGTCCCACATAAGTGAAATTTTGTATAAAGAGTTTTTAATAAAGCTTTTGAAATAAAACATTTTAGTGCAGTTTAAGGAAAATATTAAAGAGATTTTAAATCCAAATAGTATTTTTGTTATTCAAAAAAACTATAAATTTAACATGATATTTATTCATGATAAAATGTGATATTTAAAATAAATTAATGATGGATTAAAACAGATTATATATTTTACATGAATATGCGTAAGAATTTGAGAAGTTCTCATGAATCAGGCATGTTTATCGGGATGAATTTAGAAAGGAACTATCATAAAACATATAATACCCATAAAATAATAATGAAATGATATGAATTTTTTATTTTTAATCATAATAATAATATAAAATTTTTTCAAAAAAATAAATAATCATTATATTTGGGAAAGTATAGTTACAGAATAACCCGATGGAAAAAATGGCGGTTCGAGTTGAACCCCTTAACACATTATAATTAATCGAATCATATTCCCCAAAATTATTAAACTTTAAATTATACATTTAACACCATTAAAATTAATATATTCATGATATGATACATCAATGGTCAGTATATATAAAACATAAATTAGAAATAGATGGGAATATGGAATATCTCACAAAAATGTAAGTGAGTTGAGAAAACCCTTACTACTTTGTAATCAATTAAATCGTATGTCCAAAATTAAAAATCATAAAATATATGATTTAATTCCATGAAAATAAAAGTATTCATGATTTTATATATCAAATTTCATTAAACATACACCATGTACAATAAATAATTTCTGAATAATTGAAATCTTACAGAAATAAAAGTGAGATAAAAAACCCCTTACCTTATGTCTAAATGTGATCTATACATGATCATAAGGTCATGGAATATGAAATTATTCAAATTAATAATTTATTTAAGAACATATTAGACATGTATAAAATTTATTTTAATTTTATTAAGTTCATTTATGACCTTTTTAAATGTTATCAGATTGAATATTTTCATTCTAGATCATTCGTTTCTTTATATTCTTGATCGGTTCGCATGATTATAATTTTGGATGTTCTTGTAGAATTGATATAATTCACCAGGATTGAATTTATATATTATTAATAATCATTCTGATGTTTAAATTTTTATATATATCATTTGATTACTAGGTATGAGGATGAATCATTAGATAAGTCATTTAGTGACAATCATTTAGATTTTTACTGTGGGTTTTCAATCACATCGAACGAGTTTTGTTATATTATTAAATTTCATGTAGATATAATGGTTCCAATGTAATTAAATAAGATATAATAAAGATTTTAGATTATAGATCAACCATAATAATGATTTAATTACCATCATTTATAGAGAAAATGAAGAATGAAGGTTCGTCATCCCGGATGGTTGTAAATGAGCACCTCTCACACGATGATTTCGTTTTTAAAATAAAAGAGAGAGAGAGAGTAAGGAGATTGATGATGTATCATCCATTAATATGGGATAATTATAGTATATATATTATATTAGTGTTATCTTGTTCATTTGGATAGAAGAGTTGATTGATAATATAAAAATATAAACCAAATTGAAAATGAAATTAAATGAAATAGGGAGAGTGGTTACCTCTTGAAATATCCTCCTTGAGAACCTACATAAGAGAAGGATTTTCGTTATTTTGGAAAATAAAAGGGATAATGGAGGTGGGGAGGTACTATGGAAGACTATTAGGGTAGAACATTGAGAAGCCTCAAGGATTAGTGGAGTAAAGTGAAGAGGGGTGAGTGGTGGTTTTTATAGTAGAGGAGAGTAGGATTTTGGCATTATTTTATAATTTTGGGTCAAGACTATGAATATAATTGACTCTTATGACTAAAAATATTATTATGTATATGTGAGTTTAAAAAAATGTCTATTTACACTAGTCATGACTCAATAATGATGTAGAAATTCATTTACTTAGAATATTTCATAAATTATTGAATTTCAATATTCACTAAAAATTCATGTATTTAAGAAAAATCCCAAAAAAATTCACCCTAACCATTTTTTGATATGTAGAAATCAAAAATGAACTCCATTTTACCAAAAATAATTTTCCAAATACTTGAAATTTAATTTATAAATTAAATCATTTTATACTTGAAAAATACAGATTTTGATTTCAAAACTGATTTTATAATACTATCAATAATTAACTAATGTCTCATAAAAATATAATAAAATCATAAGAAAAAATTATATTTACTTAGGAATAATTTTTTAGAAATTAATTTTATTTTAAAAAAATTAATTAATTTAAAATTGAATATAAATATTTACTACTCATAAAAATACCAACACTTAATTACTTCTTTTTAAAACATGCACTCTTATTTATAAGGTGCCTAAATTTTATTTATAAATTAATGGGTGATATTACTATTCATAAGGGTCAGGTTACTATTCATAAGGGTAACATTTCTATTCATATTGGTACATTACTTTT
The DNA here is from genome assembly GCA_963277665.1 of Viscum album. NCBI lineage: Eukaryota > Viridiplantae > Streptophyta > Magnoliopsida > Santalales > Viscaceae > Viscum > Viscum album. Next base: position 1,421,371,162 of record OY728141.1, on the reverse strand, counting down.
CATTAGGGTAAATTTAGCATTCACAAAAAACTATGTTGATCCAATTAGTCTCAAAAAAATTTATTGATCACAATGGATTTTTTTTTTCAAAATTCAAATCAATAAAGTTCTAAAATTATATATTATGGGTAGTTTACAAATATAAAAAAAATATTCACATTGACTAAATGTTGTGGGCATATAAGATATCTAAAGACTTCATATTATTTATTATGAAATATACCATAATCTCTTAGGGTGTCATATTAATATTGAATATATTCATAAAATAATATATTATTTATCAATATAATTATAATCGTCAATATATATTATATTTAATAAATAATCTATGGATAAAAATGTGTTTTGTTAAAATAATCAAATATATATATTTACATTAAAATATTATTTTACACAAAAGATAATACTATAAAATAGTATTCATTTGTTAGAACATTAAATAATTTGAATGATATAAATTATAAGTATTTATAAGTATTATTATTAGTCGAAAAAATTAATTCAAAATTACTTAAAATTATTAATAAAATTACTGGGGTGTTACAGTATTCACCCTCAATAAAATTTTTTCCACATAAATTGAAACTACATGTCAAAAGTTAATGGTTGATGTTTGAAAATTACCTTATGGGAAACCAACATCAGAAATATGGTTAATAAAAAATCCACTTAAAAAGAGGTTAATGAAAATGAAGTTTTCACCACAAAAAAATCATTCTAATGGGGTGAAATTAGTTAGTTGTAAAAACTAGACATGGAAAAAATTCAATCTATGAATTCATGATGGAATGTGATAAAGAAAATTTTCATATGAAATATGATTTCTAAATAACTATAAACTGCTGTAAAAATCAACGATATTATCAATGATTATGATAATTGTACCAAATTTTCTTTATGACTCTTTAACATGAGTTTCTGAATTATTCATCTTTATAAGAGTATTAATATATGTTTATTTTTGATAAAAATAGTCTTATCCTTTGAGACATGAACTATCTATACATCATCTCTTAGAATAGGTTCCATCTTATGGTGATGTAATACATTAACCACTAAAACCTCATACAATGATCAGCTTAAACCATTAATAAATGGATAAACATTAAAAAAATAATATTGTTAAACAATTAAAAATTAAGTATCATAATTTCCAAGGTGAACATATCATTATCCCTTAATAAACATGAAGCACATCTAAATTATCACAATCCAAACATGTCAATAACATCATCATTATCCTCTTAAAATATTTTAATAACTCGAATTAAAAAAAACATTTTAGAAACCCGAATTCTTTTATATTCCTTATTTTAAATACATGTTATTGTATATATTCCTTAAATCCAAAAGTGTAGTGAACTACATCGATGATAGCACAAACAACTTGTTGGCAAGCCCAATATCTGTTCCAAAGTTGTCAGTACTTATACAAATCAACCATTTCTTCATCATTATCTAAACATCAAAAAATTATTAAGGGGTGTAGTTCTATTAATAATGTGTTTTACAAAAATTTCGAATTTATACTGAATATATCTTCTTAGTAACAGTAAACATATGGTCTCAAATACATAATGAAAAACTATTACAATACAATCCTCATACATTCCATAATACTTTTAACCAGTACATTACTGATAAAATACTAAAAAAATAATTCCTAAAAAGGAATATTAATTATCCCTATTCATCTATTGAAGTATAACAAAATGATTATTATCAAATATCATAATTTGGGGTAAATTTATTTGATTCTTGGGATATCGATTCCCATAGTGTATCGTCTCTTTGCAGTTGAATCATCATATATTGGGAACCTTTACATAACTTTTCAATCACAAATATGGCGTCCGTTTTCACCACAATTATAAAAAACTCCCATTCCCTTAAGGCATTTGTCGGGGTGATTCTTTCTATAGTTATTACTTGTGGTAAAACCCTTCATTCCCTTCTTCCCTTTATATATCTTTTCCTCTTCAATTCTTTTCTTCTTTTTCTTCCCTTGAAATCTATATGACTCGGATAATTATTTACTTATCTTATTTATAGATGATACTACTTCCTCATATGATGAGGATACCTTGGATACTATTTCCCTTGGATCTTTTATCTTAATACCAGAAAATATACGATCCTTCTTACTCTTTTCATCACTTGAATCGGTGGAGTTCCCATTACTTCTTCTAGGTGCCAGTTCTAAACAATTACATATTCTAGATTATCTCTTAAACATATAGAATTTCTATAACTCTAAACATGGTATAGGAAATATTATAAATTTATACATAAAAAATCATAGAACCATTTACTTTGGTTACTTTGGAAGCATAAATCCATCATAATGGTATGTAAGAAAAATGTTAAATATCCTAAGCGTATCCACTAGGAGTGTCAACCCAGCTGTACAGTAAGGCATGTTTTCATGAACCAGGTTACCCCAAGTCAATATTAGAATACCTTGTCAGAGTTATTACCCCTAGAAAATTCTATTATAGAACAACGTCCACTTTTAGTATCCAAACAATAATGTTTTTACCTGTTATATACACATAATAAATACATTATCAAAATTATAGGATTTTTTTGTTTTCTTATCCTCAAGCTCTATGTCAGGGTTATGTTCTATAATATATTTTTTCTAAATCTAGTTTCAAAGGATTCTTATAAACATCCTCTAATACCAACTGTAACGCCATGACCCCAGAAGCCCAGATCAAGTGCATTATTTTATTATATTGGTATGATTACAATGAATCAAATCCTAAACGACTGATCAGTTAAATAGTCATGGAATACCATATTTCATACATGATACCCATAATACAATGGGAAAAAACATGATACAATATAATTTTAAATAAATTACATCCTTGATATCATATTAAATTAGTTCTTCTTTATTACCTGTGGAAAAGAAAAACAAGAGAGGGGTGAGCTCTAATACTCACTAATGCTACGAAATACAGTGGATGGTATTATAAACATATATATTAGGCATGGTGAATAACTAAAAACATAGGGATTTAAAAATAAAATTCATGTTTATAACATGGCATCAATAAAAATTAATAAATAATGCCATTATAGAACATAACCATGTGTATTCTACTAGTCGAAGAACCACATGGACTTTCAATTACTAGTATCATAATGAGGGAAATACGTACGTACTAAATTGTAAAAAATACTATCAAGGTCTTGAATATGGAATCTAAAAATTATTAAGGCCCTATCCAAAACCATATATGAAAATGGGAAAGGACTTATCTAATTTTATATCTGTATATCTCATTAGACCTTTCGATGCATCACGTTTTTATAGCAGGACCCACCTGTCACATGCTACGTCCAGTGGATTATTCATATGTATAATAAAAGATATATTTTGATCAAATTTTCCATTACAACATTGAAATATTTGAATCATAATCATAGATGAAAATAATCGAATTCAATAAATGATAAACTCCTAAGGAAAACAATCATTAAATATAAAAAAGTGCCCCATACCACTTTGAAACATTTAATTATTATTTCCATATAATATTATAATAATACTAAGACTTGTTATTAGATATATCAAATGGAATTACATAGACTATATATGAGGAATAAGTGATGAAAAAGTCTAAAATCTCATAGAATGAAATTTGAGACATGAAATAACCTTTTATTTTGGAAAGAATAATTCTTTTGGAAAACTATTTTTATTCTTCGTAAAATCATATTGTAAACATTTTTATCCCAAAAAATAGAATCTTAAGACGTTGAAATTATATTTTAGGCATAATTGTTTTCTTGCTAATGTGAAATCTTGTAAAAAGAGTTTTTAATGATGCTTTAGATATAAAACATTTTAGCGCGGTTTATGGAAAATATTAATAAGATTTTAAACTGTAAGGAAATGTTTATTTTTCAAAAAAAACGAAACGAAAAAATTATTTTGTTTTCATCATAAAATGTGTGATTTTACAAAAATAATGGTGGCTTAAAATATATTGTATAGTGCACTTGAAAATGGATAAGAATTCTAGAATTTCCACTGAATCAGACATGTTTATCGCGAGGAATTGATAAGGGAACTATTTTAAAACACATAATTCTCATAAAAATGATCAAATGATATGAATATATGATTTAAAAAAAATTAAAAAACAATATATTCGATTACTCAAAAAAAATCACATTTCGGTAAGGATTGTGAATGAATAACACGAAGGAAAAAAATGAATGTTCATGTAGAACCCATTACCAAATTTTAATCAATCAAATCATATGCGCCAAAATTAATAAACATCAAATGATACACTAAATAGAAGTAAAATAATAATATTCATGATATGATAAATCAATGGTCACTATACAAACACCATACATAAGAAACAGTGTTGAATGAGGAATATCTCACAAAAACGAAACAGAGGTGAGAAAACCCTTACAAACTTTGTAATCAATTAAATCATATTAAAATATTAAAAACCATCCTATGAATCATTTAATATGATGAATATATATATTAATGATGTTATATATCATATATAATAATACATACAAAACGTAAAATAAATAATTTGAGAATAATAAAAAAAATTTGAAAATAAAACTAAGATGAGAAACCCCTTACCTTCAATCTAAATGTGTTATATACTTCACCATAAGGTCATGAAACAAGAAATTAAGACCCATAATATTTTAATTCATAATATATTAGAAATTTATATAAATTTTTATAATTATATTATCTTGAATTTATGGCATATTGATGATTTATATGATTGAATTGTTTCATTCAAGAGCATTCCTTTCTTAATATTCGCGATCTATTCTCTTGATTATAAGTATAGAATTTCTTATTGAATGGATAAAATTTTCCATGGTTTAATTTATATATTATTAATTAAAATAAATAATTTTAAATAGTTATATATTTCATTTGGTCACATGGTATGAGGATCAATCATTTGATTGACATTTATTGAAAATCATTTATATTTTTACCGTGGTTTTTTTATCAGAACGAACTAATTTTGTTATATTATATAGTATTATGTACAAATGATGGTTAAAAATAATTACATAATATATAATAAAAATTTCATAATCTTTTAAGACCATAAAAATGGTTTCATGACAATCCTTGAAGGAGAAAATAAAGAATGAATGTATGTCGTCCATCAAGGTTGTAAATTTGAACCTCTCAAACGACAATTTCATTTTTAAAATTAAATAGAGAGAGTAAATAGATTGATTATGTATCTTAAATTAACATTATATAATGAGAATATATAAATTATAATGGACATATTATGATAATTTGGAATGAGTATTTTAGGACAAGATAATAATATATGAAAAATTTAAAATGAACATTAAAGAATAAGGGAGAGGGTTTACCTATTGAAATATCCTCCTTGAGAACAAACATAAGAGAATGGTTTTTGGTATTATGGAAATAAAAAGGGATCTTGGAGGTTGTTATGGACTACATAAATGTAATTGGGAATATAATTTTGAAGGTTCAATGCATAGAGGTGTAAATAGAAGAGGGAGTGAGGGGTGGTTTTGTAGTGGAGGAATGATGGGTTTTTCCATTATTTTAACCATTACATTATTTTTTGGCCCAATAAAATGTAGTTTAGATTCTTGGGAATAAAAATATTATTAAGTAATTTTTTTTCAAACCAATGGTAATTTACATAATAAATTACTCAAGCATGATTCATACATTCATTTATTTTCCATATTTCGTAAATTATTGAATTTCACTATTTACAAAAATTCATGTATTTCATAAGAATCCCAAAAATTCCCTCTAAAAATTTCAGTTCTGTATAAATCTAAAATTTTCTCTATTTTAACAATATATTTTCTAAATTTTTGAAGTTTAATAATTAAATAAAATCATTATTTACATGAAAAATACATATTTTAATTATAAAAATTATTTTATAATACTTTCAAAAACTAACTGAGGTCTCATAGAGATATGCTAAAATCATAGGGAAAAAATTATTTATTTAATATTATATTTTATGAAACTATATTTTATTTTAAAAAATTATTAATTTAAAATTAAAAATAAATATTTATTACTCACAAAAATACCAACGCTTAATTATTTATTTTTAAAACATTTACTTTCATTTATAAGGTTACTAATATTTATATTATAATTTAATTGGTGAGGTTATTATTCGTAAGGGTCGAGTTACTATTCATATGGGTAATATTAGTATTAATAAGGGTACATTACTATTCGAAAGGGTCATGATATTATTCACTAAAAATTAAGTAGGTCCTATTAGACTCAGAAAAACATACTAATCGCAATGGTGTTTCTCCATTTTTTGACATTCAAATGATAGAAGTTGAATAAGTGAGTTTCATGGGTAGTATATAACTATTAAAATAAATTGGTAGAGACTTAGTGATGTGTGTATGTAAGCTATCTAATAAATTGAAAATTTTTATGAAGAAATATACCTTAAAATCAATGGGTGTCATATGAATAGTGAATATATTTATAAAATAATTTAGTATTTATCAAAATAATTTTAATTATCAATATATATATTTATATATTATTTTATAAAATAATCTATTTATATAGATAGATTTAAAAATAATAATAAAATATATATACACATATTAAAATATTCTTTTACGCCAATATTATACTTTAAAAAGGTATTTTTTTAGAAAATTAATTAATTTGAAATCTATATATTATAATTATCTATATGTATTATTATTCATTAAAACAATTAATAATAAATTTTTGAAATTTTTTAGGTAAATTACTGGGGTGATACAATGATGGAAAATGAATAACATCGGTTCAAGAGGTTGTAGTCCATTGTACACAAGAATGATGATTTTGTATCCAAATTTAGGGAAGAATTGACATATTCATGTCATTAAATTATTATAATATAATATTAATATATGGTAAATAATTTAGTTATTATATCATAAAAATAAAAAAATATTTTAGGGATGTGTATGAAGAAGTAAAATAAAAATGAACACATAAGTATGATACCTCTTCTTCAGATAACCTTCTTTAGATAGCACCAAAATCCATTTTAAGATGGACTGAGGATCAAATAATGCTCTCTAGGTCATGATTACATATTTTATGAATAATATTTTTCATTGTATTTTGAAATAAAATTTTATTTTAACATGTGAATTGGAGGTTATAGGGGTGATCTTTTATCAATGAGGTGAGTCACACATTAGTAATTTTTGAATAAAAAAATTGTACCCATGTTTTTCAATTAATAAAAGGATATAAAATGGACTTTTATTGAGTATTATACATTATAAGGTATAAATATAGACATCTAAAATATTTTAGGAATTTTTGTTTGTCATTTTAATTGTTTTATTTGAGTTTAACCCTCAGTAAAGTAGTTCTCACCATTACCACACATATTAATTTTTACTCTTTTCACAGTTGATTATAGTAATAAAATAAGTTGAAATTCTTATTTTATATAAATAATTATGATTACAAATATGGAATCAATTTTACCAACATCATTTAACATCACCATACAATTTTAATTTTAAAATTAAATCCATGGAAGTGACAAAAATATGAGTTTCAAGAAGTGTATTTTTTCACGAAAAATATGGTTTTATATTAACACTATAACAAATAATAATCATGGTAAGATTCATAATTACTATTTATTTATATTTAATATATAAATTTAAATAATTTTATTCCTAATTATGGGTTGTTTAAAATAATTAAGATTCACAAGAATTATTCACTTTAAAACAATTTTTAGAAGAAATCCCTTTTTAAACATAAAAATAATCTTATTATAAAATCCCATGTATAGATGATTTAAATTTAATAAATTTGTTTAAATATAAATAAATAATAAATATATAAATTTAAATCATATTTAAATTATAATTTTACTTTTAAATTTATTATTTTATTGAAAAGAGATGACATTTTTTCCAAAAAAAATCTTTTTACTTCACCATTCATTGAAAATTACATGTTTTCTAAAAAATAAAAAAACTTCAACCTAAGTTAATTTTAATATTATGATTTAAAAAATTAATTTAATTTTATAGAATATAATTTTGAAATAATTAAAAAATTTGTTATATTATTTTCTCATAAAAATAAGTAGAAAACATTTCTGAAGAAAATATATTTTTGATGAGTAAAATTACATTACTAAATATATATTGATTTTTTAATAATAATTTAAAAATATATATATTTATTTATTTTGATGTATATATATATAAATATATTTAATACTATTCAAACCAACAAATTTAATATATAGGTTATCAGGGTTATATATTTCATGGGACGTTTAAGTTCGGTGTTGCATGTTGAATACACTATTAAAAACAATATCTTCATTTTAAATATCATGGTGTTAAAGACCCCCCCCCCCCCACCATAATAATCTTAATCATCACAATTTGAAGTTTTTAATGGTAATAAAATGTTTAAAATTTAAAAAATTCCTTTTTTGAAAACCCAAATAAAAATGGTTCATAAAACATCTTTTTTATAACAGAAAAAAGAAGTACAAGGGTTATCTGGAATATATAATACAAGGATTCCAATTCAAATATCATAGATGGGAAGATAATCATTCTTAATTTACGAAAATTGAAATTTATGAAAAATTATAGAGAGTGTTAGAGATCATTGTCAACATGAAATTCAATAATCATGTGAAAATTAATTACCATAAAACAATAAAACAAACAGGTGTACAAAAGGTCATCGATATCATTAGAAATGATGATACCAATTTTTTTTCAAGTTTCTTTTACTATAGATTAAGAATTAATTTTACATATATACTAGTAGAATAATGAAATATTATTATATTATCAGTAGAATTTAATCATTTTATAAATTTCCCCCGCATTATCTTCTTTTTCTCTAAATGATGGGAATTCAAAATGAGTTTTTTTATTCTTAAAGAAAAAATAATAGATTTTAAAGGATCACATAAACATAAATGTTATAATCAATATATTGTTCCTACTTTTTGACATTGACCAAAAAAATGTTCAGAATATTGTACGATGTTTCCAAAAAATTAAATAACCTTCACTTTTTGAAATAATATATTAATATTTAAAATTTAATAGTAAATACCAAAGTTCAATATAAATACTTTTATATATAAATATCTCTATATAAAAAAGAATATATAAAACTAGGGTCCTCAATATTTTCTAAAGATATGAATATACAAAATATTGATACTAATTATCAAGGAAAATGTGTTGATTTATAGGAAATTCAAATTTCGTTGTCCCCTCAAATGTCACATTAGAATGATAACTCCAATGCTGGAAAAAAATAACGATTTCACCCAGGAAGAAGCTCACCATAAACATTCAAATTATAGGATGATTTCATTAGGTATCAGAAAGGGTAAGAAAATTTTAGAAGCTGACTCTCTAGTCATTTCTATATGTTTTCATGCTACTTCAAAACATGTTGCCAATAAGTAAAGAATTATGCGAGACTCTAACAAGAATGGAAAGTCTATAGTTGTTCTTATTGTGGGTAATCCTTCCCTTGGTCAACATATTCATAATTCCACTATGATCAAGATACCCATCGTTGCTCTCCTAATGAGACTCAGTAGATCTATGCTCATTCTAATGCAATTGAGGGAGTCGCCTCACAGGGATAAGTCAAAGAGAAAGAAGATAGATCTGATTCTGACAACACTAATGCTAAGACACGTATAGAAAGGCTTCAATATCTTCCCTTAAGAATAGAAAGATTAATATCTCAAGGCCGTGGTTGCGGAATTGTTGAATGTCATGTAATTCAAGAAGAAGAGAGAAATCTAACTGCATATTGATAAAAAAGCTAGGTAGATAGTTTTATGCCTTTGGGTTTTCCTCATTTCCTATACTCTTTTTGGATACTTTCTATTTAATTATTTTTAATTTAAGAGGAATGAACTCAATACATTAAAAAATAATCTAAAAACGCAACATTAAAGTGTTTTTCAACCTGAAAGTTTATCGCATACCATTATGGTTATAATCCTAGAAATAGTAGTGGCCTTATATTGGAATAATATTTATCACCTTGTCACCAAATCACTTTTAAATACCATGACTATCTGAATGATAAAATTATGTTCGCATAATTACGTCTATATCTAAGACCATATAAAACCTAATAGTTATCAATATCTTAAAACATTTGTCCACATAATATAAATTAATACTTCACATTAAACCAAAAAATTAAATATACATCATCATAATAATAGGTATCCATAAATTCATTAATCACGTCAAAATTTATTTTGATAAAACATATAAATGGTTTTCTATTACATGAACATTTGATTAAACATAAACTTGTAAACCCTTGATGTAATTCATAACTTTTAAGATAAAATAACATTAAAATATATTAATCTAAAATGTTATCTAAACCATCATTAGAAACTAATTATAGAAACCCAAAACCCACACACCCTAATCTAGTTCTAAAATCATAAAAAATACATTTATGTCATTAATGCCGAGGAAGGTGATACAATTTTCACAATAAAAAACATAAAAAATAAATTTAAAATATATTGTCACTTAATTAGGATGGTTATTTTTTGGTATAGGGTATTTGAGAATTAGGATAAAATCTTTTATAAAAAATATCCATGAATTCAAAAAATGAATTTTTCTTACTTTCCCCGGCTTTTCATATTTCACATTAGGTCAACATATTCATCCATATGAAATCCTTATATACATAATAAATTAAACCTCATTATTGTTAACATGGGAAAAATGAAACATAAAAAGGTTGAGGTCATATTCTTATAATGGTTAAACATAAGAATTAACAATTGAACATCGTCAATGAACATAATATGAGAAGAAGGGTACGATGAAATAATAAAAGTGAATAAGTATATGATAATAATTTTTATACCCTTTAATACCTAGATCAGAAATCATACAACACGGAATAAGGATTTCAAAAAATAATGAGTAATAAGAATAAATAATCAAGATCTATATGATATTAATTTTGATGACATTAATCATTTAAAATTCATAACAAGCATAAATAAAATGTGTTGGTATCATAGAACATTTTCATCAAATCACTATTACAAATGGAATAACCAATATGGCTGAATTTCACCTCTAGAGTACCCAATGAATTAGAAGGATATCACAGACCCATCCATACATGGATTATGATGGAACCCCCCATCCATGTTTTAACTTGGAACCACTCATCCTTGGTTAATAACATAACCACTCATCCTAGTATTATATTGGAACTACTCTTCCTTAGTTTATAACTGAACCTAAAATCATTATAAAATATATCCAACTAACATGTCATGAATTAAGTACATAGAGTATTAATTTTATTATAAACTCATTCAAAAACCATTTTTATTTTCATAACATCATTATCCTGTTGAAAAGAAATGGGTTCCATGAAAATATCATTGAAACAAGATTAACCTATGAAAAAAAGGTTTCTATGTCAAACAATCTGAAACAATATTAAACCTTATAGTGAAATAATGCCGATAATATCATTTCAAAATATTTCTATTTTATCATAAGTAGTTAACAGTTGTTTTTGGAATTGATTAATATAAATAACATTAAATTATAATTAAAAAATGTTACAATCATGGAAAATAATATTTGTATTCTAAAAATCACATTTAAAAACAAAATATTAACAAATTCAATAAAAAATACATTGCATTGAAAAAACCATTTAAATATATAAATGAAACATCATGTAAAATCTTATAAATTGTGGTGATAAAATCCTAACATGTCATAAATGTTTAAAATAAACATACATTTCAAAATATAAGGAAAAAGGGATTCAAAATTGAACATTGTGGAAAATGTTATGAAATTTCCATTTATACCGATTAAAAATATGGTAAATGATCATGTAATATTATTTCTAGAATACATTTATTTTTTGAAAATAAATTTTTTGAAACCATATTATAAAAAAAAGGATTTTTAAGAGAGATAAACAGAATCTAAAAGAAAATTCAATATAGTTATCACTTAAAAATTACCTTGTGGATGTTTCTTTAATAAATAAGGGATGAAACATAAATGAAACATGTTTGTCACATTAATAACCAGGGGACAATAAATATTATTATTTTTTAATTAAAATAATATCACATTATTGCTTCTAAAAGAACCTCAAACATTAATAATCATAAAATAAATTGGGTTATAACATAAATACTTCGCAAATTTGGTAACTCTTCAATCTAAATCCTCATGAAAGAACAAAAAAATTCCACTTTAAATACAATGAAAATACTTATATTCAATATATATCATGTAAAATGGATGTATACACATATCATAAAATAAGATAGGTGTATAACATAGCCAATGTAGAAAATAAGGAAATTTGAGACGAGAAACCCTTACAATAAACCAAACCTTGATGTTATAATTAATAAATGAATTTATTAAGTGTATGAACTAAAAATACAAATAATAAAATTTTAAATAGAAAATAAGATAACAAAAATTCATTACAAGCAAAATCGTTTAATATCAATGACAATGATGAAGTAATATTACCTAATGAAATGAATTTAGGCTATGAAATTCATTACCATGTAGTAAAATTATTTTAAAATACTTTTGGACGAAATTATTAAAATTCAAAATGAAAATACCATTATGTGGGAAGTATTATTTATATTAAATATAAATTTGTTAGTATATATACACAACATAGAAGAAATTATTTATCCAAAAGAAATTATGTCTCAATAAAGGAAAATTTGATACAAAACCCTTACTGCATTAGTAATATATTGATCAATACCACAAGAAATATAAAACCAAAAATTTATTTTTTAAATCCTTTAATTTTCATGAAAATAATAATAAAATACATTCCTATGTTTAATATAAACCAAAAAATGATTTAGTGGTGAATATATCACATTCTTTAGAGAAGTAAAACTAAGATGAGAACACATTAACTTGAGTCCAAAAATTCCATTTGTGTACATCAAATTTTATTTAATAAAATGAAATCAATTATTTTATTTCATAACAAACATTTATAGTATTAACATCTTATACTTAAATAATTCATGTCTTTAATTTTTAAATTTTTTAAATACATAATCTGTTATGTCCATATCGGTTGTTTTGACGATGTTTGGTTCATTATTTCAGAACATTTTAGGTGAGTTGACTATGGTCCAAGAGGAAATTATATAATATTACAATGACTAATAATAATAATAAATTAGTCCTATTTATACATAAATTATACATTCAGTTAAAATTAATAAGGATTTTTTATGAAAAATAAACCATGTTATGATTGTAGTGATGGTATGTCATATGTACAATGAGTAATGTATCCATTATTCAATGATTATTATGGAAATAAGATAAGAATACATTTATCATTAATGAATTATAATTTTATAATGTTATTTCATTAAATATATTTATATATATCATCTATGTGATATAGTGATGAAAGAATTATCACATCACTTTGTGGAAGCGGTAGTCCACATGTATGCACGAATGATGTAATCATTTTTTATTGTTTGAATGAAAATGATATATTATATATTAATAATGATAAATATTTCATTAATATTATAATTATATAATTTATAAAACATATATTCATTATATTTATCCTAATTACTTTCAATTAAACGATTTAGTGAAAAATGAATCACATCACTTTTCACGGAGGTAGTATGTCATAAACATGAGCGATGTTATCGTATCCCCCACAGAATGTAATGAAAGGAGTTATATTTGATATAATATATACATAAGTAAAATTATTTTACTAATATAATATATATATATATATACATTAAATACAAACTTAAAACAGTCAATTATAAGCGATGATCAAAAAATGTTTGACATCGGTTAGTGAGGAGTTAGTCTATCGTACACATGAATGAAGGTTGCATATCCCAGTTTATAAAAGAGGGGATTAATTTTAGTTATTACATTAAAATAATATCATATAATTATATAGGATACTCTATTTTTTAAAACATAATAATTTAATTATGTTTTGAGGATTTGGAATAAGAAATAATATAAAAACATTCAATTAAGAATAATATATCTTCTTTAGAATAACTCTTTATTTTATCACCAAAATCCTTCTTATGTTGGATTTATGATCAGCCCAATGGATATAGGTCATGGTTAGGGATTTTTTATGTAATTTTTTCTTTTATTATCCAATAACAATTGCATAAAAAGTTTGATGATGAGATGAGAGTGGTGGCCTTTTTTAAGTGAGGTGAGTGGCAAAGTTGTAGTTTTCGAGAAAAAAATATTCAACCCACATTTTTCACAAGAAAAAGGCTCTTAATAGAAATATTACAGATACTTATACATTTTAAGGTAAAAATTGTTCCATAAATTATATTTATATTTTTATCTAGGAGATTTTAACCATTATCCTTTTAGTTTAACCCCTCAGTGAACCTCTTTTCACCTTAACAACAATAATTAATTTTTACTCCTTTCACTATTCATTAAGGTAAAAAATTAATTTAAACATATTATATATTATAAATTTTTATGTTTTAAAATATCGAATAAATTTAGTGATATTAAATTCACATAATTTTAAAATTTTAATTTAAAAATTCATCCTGCTCACAAGAAAAAAGCGGGTTTTTAAGAAGTGAATTTTCTGAGAAAAAGATGATTATTTGTTTACAACATGTATATAAATAATCATTGAAAAAATACCAATTAATTTTTATTAATATAAAATATAATAATTAAATTTTTGCAGTAACTTATTACGGGGTTTCATAATTTCTTAAAATTGAGAAGCATTGTATAGTTCCAAAGAGTTTTTAAAAAAATATCGTTTCTAAACCCAAAAATAATCTCATAATAAAATAAATTATAAATAATTTTAAAACATAATTAAGTAGATTTACTATACATAATTAATAATTTTGCGAATTTCAATTATTTTGAAAACATAATACGATTTGTAAAATTCATTACTTATTACAATGAAATATCATTTTTAGAAAAATTGTCTTTTTTCATTATTCACCGAAAAATCCATATTATTTTAAAGATCACATAATTTCACCCTAAATTTCATTTTATATGATGAATTATTATTTTAGTTTAATGTTATCATATAAAGTTTCTAAAATTTTAAAAAATAATTATAAGATTATATCATAAAAATAATTAAAATTATTTTTTATGAAAACATTTTTTAAAGAATATAAATACATTTCTAAAATCAATGTATTAATCACAATGATTTTTTCTATATTTAATATGGAGTAGGATATATATATATATATAATAAATTTTTTAATACTATTCATATACAACAATTTAACTGCTAGATTATAATGGTAGTATATTTCGTTTGTTGTTTATGATCTGCATTGAGTGTCGAATACACTAAAAAAACATAATGCTCTTATTTTTAAATACTACTGTGATAAATAAAGAACTTGGTGTAATATAATATCTATATATTAATGAATGAGTTACTCAAAGGAGATATCCAATTTTACAAAGTGTTAATTAAATATTCATCCAACGATGACATAAAAATGAGTTAGCGATCATTATTTCAATTATTTTCTCTCTTCTTTACGATTTTATATCTTTAAATGTTACCCATTATTTATTATATATAGTTGTATTTGCCTATAAATTTTTTTATTTCATATATTCCTAAATTTTATAATTATTCTAAAATATTTAATCATTCATAGATTCATGCATGACTAATGGTGGATGGACAATGACATCATCCAACAAACCCATAGTATTATGGTTCTATCCATAGTTTCCTCATGTATTCACCATTGTAATTCCCCATGTTAGTAGTTCAAAAACCAAGGCCCTGGATGATACAAATTTGGAATCTATTCTTTTATAGAAAAAATTTGGGTGTACCAGCCAAAAAGGGCTGAAGAAATATGATTTGTATAAAAAGTAGGTTTCACATAGATATGGTTGAATGTGATGCTGATAGAATAAGAGTTTCTAGTTATCGATGGTACATTTAATATGTTTTTGGGTGATTTCACTAGTGACGTTTGACTTTTAGGACCAATACAAAAGGATATGATAGAAAAAAAAGTTGTAACAATGATGGATGATGGAAATGGTAGAGATTTGGGTGAGATCAATGGTGAAGAAAGGTGGTGAAGTGATTTTCTTTGGAAACATTATCTACAACTCAATGATACAATCATACATTGTGTAATCCCTAAACCACACATTATGTGTCATAATATCTATATACACTAGGATTTTATTATGTTTTAAATATAACATGACGGTTACTTTAGTTATACACATTGTCAATTTAACATCATAGTTTAATAAAGAACATGAAATTTTCATATTTATTAAAATATGTGAAATAAATTTTAATTTAACCATAAAATGGGTTCTATGTTAGATGGTGTACCCGACACACAAAAATTGGTTTCTTTGATGTCTTGTGTTGCATACAATGTCGAGTCATAATGAAAAAATTAATAATATAATATTATTATTTTCAATGGTAGTTAATGCCATGTTGTTTTATTGGAGAGAATGAACAGAACACACCATATTAGGATTAAACATGTTATCTAAATGTTTTTACATTTATCCAATAAATTTTAGAGGCTTTAAAAAAAATTGAATCAAATTTTATGGAGAAATACTCAAATATTTTTAATAGTAGTTTTACCGCCTTTTGATGGTGAACCCTTATTAAATCTAGTTTTTTGTCAGTTTTATATGATATATATTATAAAATAAAATTATTCATTAGAATTGGGACATCCAAAGTATTTTGGATGAAATATTTGTATTTTTCTGGTAATGTATATTTTTTAATGAATAGTTAAAAATACTACATTTTATGACAAAAATATATTTTATTCTAATTTATTAATATGATTTGATTATCCTTTTAATTGGTTTTAAAGTGTAATCAGAATATATTTTTACCATTTAATCCAATTATGGTCATTAGATGTAATTTCACAATGAAATTGGACATAAACACAGGTCAGCCTTTTTGTAGTTGTTATTTCTTAAAAACACTCTTTTTGGTTTTGACTACAGAAATTAATTTTAATTTAATTATTGAAACTTTTATGTCATTAATTTATTTAAATATACAACCATTTTTTATTTGGAAAATTAAATTTATCTTATAGTTAATTTTTTGTTTTTTATGAAAACCTTAAATTTTTTATGAATAATGAATGATATTGCTTAGTAGTTAAAAACCGACATTTTCATTTAGAAGAAATTTTACTTCTTCTGTGATATGAATTTTAAAAATAAAACATACAAGGGTTCCATGAGTATATAAAATATGGTTTGATTGGATTAAAATATTATTTGGTGAATAGTAACTTTTGATTTTTATTTTCCGTTGTTAATGGTTAAAAGGGTAATTAAAGCTCAAAATAATATTATAATAATATAAATTTACCCTAACAGTTTTTCATACCTTATTGGATGAGTCTGGGTCGTCCAATAAATTATTTAGGTGAAAAGTTTGGCTTTTGAAGGCGACTTGGGTATTATAATTACATTAATAACTTTTTCATTAAAGTAAAAAATAAAAATATAATAAACATTTATTGTTTTTCTAAACCAATTTTAATGTGGGGTTGTATAATTGATATATTTGACTATAAATATTAATTACTAATATAAAAATATTTCATACATCATGGTATTTTATTTATAATTTTTAGACATAAAATAAATAAATTTGTTTATGACACAATTATGATGTAATGATTACCTCATTAATGAATGTTTTAAATAAATGAGAATATAAATGCTAAAATAAATTTATTCTGAATATTTTTATACCATCAAAGAATTTTGGGGATGAATTTTACTTTCTATATTTGAATTATTTTGGTTTTTTCAAATGAATCAAGTTGTTATCGATTTTTTAAATTTGTTGATATGAATAGTATTTAAATTGACACAAATGACTTTTTAAATCATTCAATATCTTATTAAATGATATATTAATCTTAAAAATATATGATTTGGAAAAAATAAATAGATATGGTTTGTAATTTCATTAATTAACCACTTATGGTTTGATTGTAATTTTACTATTATTATATTAACCATAATGTATGAATATATAAGAGAACATGGTATAAGTTAAATAAGTTAACAAAGGGTTAAATAAAAAAGATAAAGACTAAAAAATATACAAAACATGTCCAATTATTAATGAATGATTTTATATCGACTTATATTCACCTTATAATCAAATTGAATTATTTTTGGACCTTTTGAAAATGAAAATCATTTGACAATAAAATAATATTTTCAGACATTCCAGAAGAGCCCCACCTCCCACTTATCAAAGGCCATCACCTATAACACATTACTCACACTTCTCATGCACATTTTGATATCCAAACTCTACCCAAATAATCTCCAAAGATCCATATCTTCCACCTATAAGCCTTACATTAGGTAGAAGGTACTTCAATAAATCCTTTTGGTTCAAACCAAATAGATTTACCCGATTTAAAGGTAACGTATTCCCTCAAGATCTCTTATTTTTTTTACTTATTCACTCCATATTCTCTACCTATAATTTATTTACATAAAAACACTATTATCCCCAATATATAATGTTGTTATTAAGATAAGGATTCAAACTTCACATCCACACACCTCCATATACAAACAATTAGGCCCTGAATTACAACATTACATAATCTTGGATTAAGTTTATAATTCAAATTGAGGATCTTTTTAGGTTTAGATCTTTATTGAATTAATTCATAACCTATACATAAAAATTTGAATATGAAAAATTAGAAACTTCTACTCAGTGTCCATTTTTTCATAATATAAATTATCTTAAATGAAAACAAGAAATATTTTTTTGATAAAAATTTTCATGAATTCTTCCTTTCTCTTACCCTTCCTTATTCCGGGTGAAAAACCATTAAAAACATTATATGAAAAAAAATCTCAAAAATTGATACACGCAGAAGGAAAAATTTTAGTTTTTCAAAACAACATATAATCCTTGAATACATTATCATAAGTAATTCTTTTCACCTTTATGAAGTTGTAAATACTTTTCTCTGAATAAAATCTCTTTTCATACCCTTTTTGTAACAAAAATATTTCCATAAAACCCATAGAAATCACAGATAGCATATAAAGGTGACTTGGGACATAAAAATTAATTAATAGAATAACCATACGATTGAAATCCACAAATATCACTACATGGAATATCCATATGACTGAATTCCATTCCCAATGCATTGGAGGTTATAACATAACCACTCATCATTGGTTTATCATGGCACCACCCATCATTTGTTTTATCACGTAACAACACAACAAATTTCAATGTAACTTTATATAATAATAGAACATAAAACAATCATAATGGAAAAAATAAAATTTTCACAATATAACAACAATATTTCATTTTAAGATAAACAAATATACAACTCATTCCAAAAACATTTGAAACATTTAATAAGGATATTTTTGAATCCAAGTGTCCCATACCAATTTGATACTTTTGATATAAATAATCATTTAAAATCATTAATTTACATAAATATAATTTCTTAAAACCCATTTTTAAAAAATGGAAATGAAATAGAAGGTTTTAAATGAATAGATCTTTAAAACATTTAAAACGGTATTTTAGATAAAGAGTCCCTTTCCACTTGAGAAACACTTAAAAAACATTAAGGAATAAAAATAAAAGGAACATTAAATATCATGAGAATATACTAATTCATCATATAATGTGTCAAAGGGTTTATATATACGCATTATATGATAATATATGTTCATAACAACAAGATATGCCTTGTTGAAAGGAGATTGTGGCAAAATCCATTACAAAGATTGTTCCACTAGATTAAGGATAAACCAATGACATAACTATGTATGAAAAATTTTAATACACCCAATATAAGTGAATATAAAGTGTAAAACAATCATAGGTCGTTAAAAAATATTCATATCATGACATAATCAATAAGTATAAGTTTATCCCAAATAATTGAAATTGGGTTAAGAATTTCTATTACAAAAATTCGACATCCTAACAGTGTCACATAAATATTCATAAAATAGGTTGATGAGAGAAAAAAGGGTCTCTGATCACATAGAAATAAAATTTACAGCAGTAAGTATTTATAATAACATATCTCGACATAACAAAATCTAAATTTAAAATACCTAACATAAAATATGTCTTTAACTAAAAGAGGAGGGTGAAAGGTTCCCTTAATGATTTGGTAACTTACGAAAGATACACCACATGAAAGAAGGATCATACAATGATGATGTAAATACCCATAAATTAATGTATATTACATAAATAATTCAATAATGGGTAGTACACACACCAAACAAAAAAATAGTGGAAAATATAACATTAATCTCGCGGGAATAAAAAGTGAGATGAAAACCTCTTACCTCAAGTCTGACTTATCTTATATGTTCCCTTTTCATCCAAAATAATAAAATTTAGAAAATTTATACTTTCTTAAAAAAAATTACATTTTTTTATTCCTATATATCACCCATAACATTTCTAAAACAATTATTTCATTATTTGAGTTAATATTGAATATTTTGTCAATGTTTAAAACTTGAGTAAAAAATGAACATGTTATAATTAAAAAATTTCCATGTGGTAAAAATTAAATTATCTTCTAAATGATATCATGAATTAGATATCATATATGTCATATATATTGAGTATATATGTATTTATAATAGTCCATATCATTTGGATATATGAAAATGAAATACACTATTCTGGGAGATGATAAGTCGTACGTACACAAGAACGCAACTTTAATTTCAATTTTTTTGTTTTTAATGGAATGGAAACCAAATTATACAACAGTATATTATTATTCCAGTATAATATCATATTTTATATATGATTCATATGTTCATTAACACCATACTTTAAACGTTCCATGTATTGTATGAATGAGTCATATCACATTGAGGGTGTAGTAGTCCGCACTTCCTCAAAAGAAATTATCATATTTACCAATTATTGAAACAATACAGGTTTTCAATAAATGAAAAATAAATAATCTTTGAAACAATATAAATATAATACATATCACATATAAATACAACGCCGTCATAATGACTACCGTGTGAGGTGGTAGAAGATAATTGATCATTCACTGTTTCGTGATGCAGTACTTCACCATCCATAGAAACAGTATGTTCTAAATCCATTAGATGGAGGTGTGTGTAAGTGTTGTGTGAATCATTCATCAAAAATACTAATATATTTAGGATACTGGTGTTGTTATTTAATCAAATAATTTTAATTTAAAAGGTATTTTAGAAGGAATATAAAAGAAAAGACCTTGAGAATAGACGTTGCCTTAAAATTGGGTAACTCCCTTTGGGTTGAACCAAAAGGATTTCTTGAAGTTACATCTGCCTAAGATAAGGCTTCTAGTATGAAGAGAGGGATTTCGTGAAAATATTTTGGTAGAGTATGAACAAGACAAGGGTCTTGAGAGGATTGAGTAATGTGTTAGAGGTGATGGCTTTTTATAAGGGGGAGGGACTCTTTAGGAATGTTTGAAAATATTATTTAATTAAAACTCAATTTCAGTATCAGAAGATCCAAAACTCATTAAATTAGATGATATTATGACTAGTATATGAAATACACTCAACCAATTGGTTTTATACAAGGTTTGATTTCAAATATAACCTTATCATTTAGTTGTAACCCTTTGTTATCTAATTTTACCCTTAATGTGTCTTCTTTTGTATTTACTCTATATGGTTAATATAGTTACCATAAAATTCCATTAGAACATAAATTAGTTCATAAATGACATTTATAACATAATATAT
This sequence comes from Viscum album, assembly GCA_963277665.1. Lineage (NCBI taxonomy): Eukaryota > Viridiplantae > Streptophyta > Magnoliopsida > Santalales > Viscaceae > Viscum > Viscum album. Next base: position 1,421,349,205 of record OY728141.1, on the reverse strand, counting down.
GTCATTTTTCTTAATCATAGATTTTTAGTACTATTTTATCATTTAATAAAATAATAATTTATTTAACATCTCATTTTTGTCATTTTTTAAACTATTCATATCATGACTTTTTAAAAAATACAAATCCACTTAATTATTTCAAAAAACCTTCGTTAATTTAAAGATAACAAGATATCAGCATCTCTAAATTTCATGGATGGAATAAAAAGTTATAAAATAAATTTATTAAAATATTTATAATCTCATTTATTTAAAACATTCATTAATCAGGTAATCATTACATCATCATTGTGTCATAAATAAACTTATTTTTTTAATGTCTAAAAATTATAAATAAAAATCCATGATATATTAAATATTTTTATCTTTCTAATAAATACATATATTTGAATGACTAATTTATATGACCCATTATGAGAATTGTTTTACTAAGTGATATATGCTTATGTCACATTTCCATTAACATTAAATTAATTTTTATAAAGTGTCATTTTTACTTACATGTGGCTCCACAGTGTCCCAAAAATCCACCCAAGGATGCCCATGGTCTGCCATTTATCATCAAATGTGGTTAGGACACGTTTTAGAGTATTTTATTTTTATTATTATAATATTATTATTTACCCTTATTTACCATATTTACCCATTAACAATGGTAAATAAAATATTTACTTAATTTACAATTTATAATGTCTAAAAATAAAAGTTACCTATTTACACAATTTGGACCTCCAGATTCCCAATATGAAATAATTTTTTTCTATATTCCAAACATATAATATTCATAAATTAATTTAATATCAATTCCTGTTGTCCAAACCAAATAGCGTGTTTTAAAGATATAATAACAATCAAAAGATTGACATTCTTTTATGTCTAATTTCTAAGTGAAATTACTTTCAATGACCAAAAATTATTTAATGATTAAAATATAATATAATTACACTTTAAAACCAATTAAAAGGAAAATATAATCATATAAATATATTAGATTGAATGATAATTTTGACTTAAAATGCAGTATTTTTTACTAATAAAAAAATAAACTTTACCAAAAAAATACCAAAAACTCATCCAAAGTAAATTCTGATTTCATGATTCTAAAGAATGATTTTATTTTTTCAAATAGAACATATACTTGTGATAAAAACTATATATAAAAATGTTCTCCCTCAAAACGTGGAAAAAGTATATTTCAAAAATGTTAAACTATTTAAGCTTAAAATTCAGTTCAATATTATTTTAACCCTATTAAATTTATTTGATAAATGTTAAAAAAATCAACAAATATGTTTAATCATAATATGTTTAGTTCTATTCATTCCCTATAATAAAACATCTATGCATTTACTACCATTTAAAATAATAATAGTATATTATTATTTTTTTAGTATGACTCACCATTGTGTGCTACATAAGACTTCAGTGAAACCCATTGTTGCGTGTCGGGTACGCCATCGAACATTACATCCCCTTTAAAGTAAAATTAATATTTAATTGACAAATATTAATAAATATGAGATTTTCATATTCTTTATTTACCCGGGATGTACATCCTTCCACCCTTTTGGGAATTGCCTTCTCACAATATTAAAATTTGGCTCAGAATCTTCATTGAAATCCCCACATTAGAAAAAGAGTCAATCAATCTATCACATTAAAGGAAATAAAGAAAAGTACAAAGGTCACCTGAGATAACCGATACTAGGATTTCCTAAAAACATGGATATGGAGGAGAAACTAAGTTTCAAATTATGATGGAGAGTGATAGAAAACATGATCTAGAGAAAGGTAAGTTTCTATAAACCATAAACATGTGATGGGTTAAATAGTATTTGATTCCCAAGTAACAAAAGTAAACATACAACATTTTTGGTGTAATTTTATTTTTCATTATATTGAATAATTTATTTAAGTGCTTGACTAAGAACATAATGAAACATACTAACTTGTCATGTAGATATCCATCCTTTACTAAATTTCTACATAAAACTAATCTTTTCTCTAAACGTTGAGTTTTCAAGATGACTTGGTCGCACCTAAAGTGATATAATAAAATCTTAGATAATAAAATAATACATTAAATATTAACTATATATTTCACTTGTCTTTATAAATTTACCAAAACATAAATGGTAAGTACAAGATCATATAATCCACAAAAAGGATAATTATTTAAAAAAATAATTTTTATTCTTAATCTCCAAAATAGAACATACAATACTCAAACATCAAAAAAGATCATTCAATAAACACATTTATGTAAAATAAATCAATATAATCCAAACAATGATTGAAACCCAACACTTCATAATGATTTCATCACATAGTCTTCCACCATAAATCCTATCATTTACCTCAAAATAACATCATTTACCCTTAAAACCTAATCACTTATTCTCTATGATATGTTAAGCATTTCCATAAATAACCCAATTTTCTATATGTCCCCAATAAGAATATAATTCTTCCAAAATAAAATTCCCCCATTAATCCTCAATTTAAATCCCAAAGTATTCGATTTTCCTTTGGCATATAGTGTTCCCCAAAAGAGAGAATGTCTTCCAAAATAACCTTTATCACCTAATCTCTATATAATTTTACTATAATAAGGATATCCATTTGATAGAATATATATTACCAAAATAAACGTATTCGTCATTTATAAAATAATTTAATGAAAATTAAAAATTCATACTAACCAGGGACTTCAGGTAGTCCAGTGGTTGGAAATAAATAACTATCACACTTTGGTAGTGGGTTCGATATGCATAGATTTTTCCAACACGACGGGTTGTCACACAGTCTCCGTGTTTTCCTTTTTCAAAACCTATATAATTTTTTAACATTCCTAAAAATAAGATAAATTTCCCACAAATAACCATAACATATTTTAACCAAAAAATGTTATATCATACTTTGCATTTTCATCCCAAAAAGTAATAACTTGTAATTGCCTCAAATTTAGGGAAAATATAAACAAAAATGGTTCTTATTAACTATTTTCCACAAATTAAAAGTCAATTGTTCCATGAATAAAATTTTCATATATCAAACTTCAGGTTTATACATACTTGAAAAATTCTTCCAAATTAAACCCATCATCAAAATATCCTTAATACTTTTATGAATTTCATCCTCGTAAAATTTACCATAACTCTTCAATCCCTTATATGTATACTTCATACTCATTTAATGTTCTTCATGATACATTAACCATTATTGTCCCACTTATTTTGTAATACATATTTTTTACAAACAAAATAATGAATCATATCATAATATTAAATAATATCAAAATATCATCTTAAAAATAATCCATACATATGTTTGGTCATTATCAGTTTCTTCATATTCCATTGGATTGGCATTAAGAATTGGTAAATAAATATTTTTACGATCTTACTGATCCCATTCCTTAACCTTCTACGTAGGACATGTATTTGTATAATTGTCATTCACACGACATTTAAAACATTCAATTGCTCCTTTGGAAAGAACTTCATTCCCTTTCTCAGATTCAACTGGATGTATCATTTTTCCATGGTTAGTTCTTTTTTTAAGACTATCATTACCACATAGGAAACATCATATCTGTCGTTGGATGTATTTTCCTCGGGGTCTCTTTCCACATCCTTGACACTAATTTTTTTTAATGTACTAAACTTATTATTATTACATAAACTTCTGTAGGGATTTCCTTCTCGCATATATGATGCCTTAGAAAAATCACCATGGTATGGGTGGTCAATTATGACTCTAGATAGTTGCTAGAGATAACCATAAGAGTTCTCATTACATCTCCCATTTAATTCCATTTCTTATTTATAAAACCAATAGACTTTTATTTACATCCATTGTTACATTGGTGCCTACTAGATGCAGTCATTTACTAAAACAAAAAAGGTCAATGTGAGAATATAATTAAAATCATCATATACTGTGTCATGACGTGACCTTACCCAGGCTCAAGACGCAACTACCCCAAGCCTGCCTCCATAGTCCAGGGGCTGGTGGCAAGTGCTGAAGGCTAAACAACGTGGGGAGGCCTATTCTTGAGCACCTATACGCACACACACTGCCCACTCAATGCAAAAGTGTAGAGTAAAAATAAAAGAAAAGTAAAGTAAAGTGCCAACTACTATAAATATACCAAAAAAGGTGCATCAACCTCTAAATAGTACAAAGTAAGTGCTGAAGGTAAACTGAAAAGGAAAGGGCAAAACGCGTGCCCAACCAGAAAAGTGCCACAATCTGGCAATAGGTAAACAAAAGAATAACAGCTGGGAGAGTCCCACACCTGGAACCTGACTACGAACACTGCATGCAGTCCAAGCTCTTGAACTCAAAAGCTCTTATGTAGTCATGAGCAACCTGTCTATCGTCTTCAAGGGAACACTATGTGCGGGAAAATCCCAAGAAGGGGTGAGTATAAAAATACTCAGTATGATACCCAAAATGCTCGAGGAACAAAGGAGGTACCAAAGAGTGAGAAGTATATCGAACAGGGTATAGTAAATGAGTACAATAGAGAGTGCAGTAAAAAGTACAACTCAACCCAACAAGAGAAAGGAAGTAGACTAGTCCTAAAACAAGGAGATAGAAATGGTTAGAAGATGAACTTCCCATCAATCCTTCGCTGCCTATACCAGGAGATTAGACTCATCCAACCATGAGAAGCTAGACATAGAAAGCACTTGGCATACCATGCCTGTCTTCGCCTCTCCTGGTAGGAGAGTAACCAAAACCCAAGAAGTAGGTACTGGAATAAGATATATACATATCCATATGCTCAATCAAGAAACATGAACAAGGTCTTAAGGGTATCTCCATCCTATAGCTCAGCCCGAGAAAGTGAGTGTCCAACAGTCCCAGAAGTAAACACCATTAATGCCCAACACCCCACCCATCTACCCCGAACTACAAGTCAAAGGGCTCAAATCGCCGCACCTTGACAATATCTTCATTGGGTGGAACTGACTCCCCCACATGGTTTTAGGTAGTGTCTCAAGGATGTGTCTTGGTGGGGAAATCTCCCATCGTACTTGAGAGTTCTGGGGAAAGTCAAACCACACCTCGTCAATGTCACACGGTTGAGAGGTCTTCTTAATGTAAAAGCTATCACATCACTGACCCGTATAACCAAGGTTCCCGCTCTGATAGTCCATAAGAAAATCCAATGTCTAGCATAGTAGAATGGAATGAGTTTGGAAGAATTTAGTGGGTAACCCATTGCCCAGAATCAGCTGGAGGGTAAACCCTAAGAGTTCGTCGGGTAACCCACTACACAATTTGTGCTTGAGGGTAAAACCTACGAGGTCGTTGGGTAACCCACTGCCCAGTAACTTCTGGAGGGTAGACCCTAAGAAGTTTTCAGGTAACCCACTGCCCAGTATCTTCAGGAGGGTAGACCCAAATAGGTCTTCGGGTAACCCACTACCCAATCTCTGCTGGTGGGTAGACCTTAAGAGGTCATCAGGTAACCCAATATCGAGTCTCTGCTGGAGGGTAACCCCTGATAAGCCAATGAGAAACCCACTGCCCATCCCACCTAGAGAGTAAAATCGAAGAAGTCGATGAGCAACCCACTGCCCTGCCCCGCTGGAGGGTAAACCCGAAGAATCCAATGAGCAACCCACTACCCAGCCCCACTGAAGGATAAACCTGGAACTGCTCTGGCTATCCCTACTTGATGTTACAATACTATCCAACAGATCATGGAGTGGGTATCGTCCAAGCCCCCAACTCCAGAACAATTCACCTAGTAGAGGATCAGCACCCATGTAGTGTGGGTCACACTGATACCTCGATCTCTTCCTAGGGGAAACATGTCACTGTAGAATTCTGAAGGAAGATATGATCTCAAATATTGGCTATGGAGTCTTCGCCTTGGGCTCACTGGACTCCAGAACCTACTAGAAAAAACTTCCTAGGTAGAGGATTTGTGCCTGCGTAAAGTATCGGTAACACTGAATCCACAATAACCCTACTAGGTAACATGACAGGATTTTATACTGAGATCCCACATGGCTAAAAGAACAGGGGATCCCAAATTACTCAACCAATCCAACCATTGAAAACAGAACCAGAGGAAACCACTCCACCCTGCTGGTCTAAACCATCGTTAACAGAAGGACCCTCTACGTGATGAGAGGTCAAAGGTAAATAATGTAGTACATGGTACGCACATGGGCCCCTCATGACTTGTGGCCCTAACTCATCTCCAAACCAAGTACACAAACATTATCAGGTACAAACGTACATCATGTACCTCCAAGAATTCCTGTATACTCCTAGAGTATACCACATTCCTAGCCCAAAGGCTATCGTGCACATGATGTCCAACGTCAATGCAAAAAGGGGGAAAATGTATGATCTCCCACTTGGTTCCACTATAGCCCTAGCATGACCAACCAAAACTCTTCAAACATTTACTTCACTCTCACATGAGTGCTTGCAAATACATGACAAGGGTTCTCTACAAACACAGTGGGAAGAACCTCCACCCTTACACCTTTCATTCCTCCAAATTTAATGACATCTCGAATGAGGCCTTGCACATCCAAATAGATCGCAACATTGTAATACTCATGGAAAAACTCGCGAGATAGACTATCCACTCATCTAAAATGGATATCTGACGAAAAAGTTGTCCAACACCGCTTTACGCCCGAACATCATCTCGTGGTCCCAAGCCTCGGTCATGAAAGAGTCGGGAGCATCGCACCATTGTGATCCCCTTGAAAAAACACGTCAAAAGGACTACTCAATTGAGTGGAAAATATATTAGGAGAAAGATATTTATTTCCTTATTCCGCACACGAGTGGTGCTACATGGGACCCACATACCAGTCCAGAAGTGCTATGACTGGATTGCACCATTCCGATTCTCTTGAAAAAGTACAAAAGATTGACTAATCACTCGTCCGAAATGGAAAATCGGTGATGAATATGAAAATCAACACCAACTCCCAAAATGACCTTTATGGGGCCCGCACCACCATGAAGAATTAAAGTGGGTAGATTGTGCCATTGCAATGCTCTCAGAATGACACTCGGAATCAACTGGTTGCCTGCCCTGAACGGACGTCGGATGATATAGTTGCTAAAAAATGCTTGAAGCTTAAAAGAAGGGCCATGGGACCCATGCCTCAACTCCAGTTTCAACACCCAAAAACCCCTTGGAAATATTTTTCTCAACACCAGGGTTGCAACACCGCTGATGGTGCTCAAATCGGACATCGGATGTGCTCACACCATCCAAAACAAGGACCCCCAAAAATACGCCAATCCTCTTAACAGGAATGTCACACCACTAAGGCCCCCATATCTGGAATTAAAACCCCCAAAACCATATAAAAAATTTCGTCTTGAGCAGAGGATTTCACTGCTGTAGACGGCACACAAAACAGACACCCAAAGATAAGATTACGAGCGTCCGAAGTCGAGGGGACGAATCCCCTTGGGCTGGACCAGCCTCTGCTAGCCAGTCCGCCCAGTCGTGGACCCCGAGTCCAAGCGGTGACGACCGGCCCTTTTGGCCGGTCGGAGTCGTGCGTGGAGACTGACCACTTTCAAGTCTCTGTTCTTGCATGGGGTCGTGTGCCATGACCTCACAATAGTCCCCCCCCCCCCGGCGAGCTCTCCTGCTGGCTGGGCGCCGCCGCCTTGCCCGGCTGCATGACGCGCTCACTCGCCCGGCCACATGCGCCATCTTCCCTCGACCCCGACGCCCCCGGCCAGCTCAGCTAAATCCTCCACCTCAGACCGCCCGCCAGACCACCGTGCGAACCCACCAGAGAACCTCGATCCGTCAGAAAAAACACCAAAAAACTCCCCAGACATCGTCGGATCACTGTGGTCACCTCGAGACTCATATTGTCGAACCGAAATAGGTGTTGGAAAGCTTAGAACGATCCCTACTCTTTCATGGGATCCACTAGAGAAGCTGACGGGAATTCCACACATATATATGAATTCAACAAAGCTACTGAAGTTTAAAGCGAAATATGCACGATCCAACCTTGTTGGGCATAGCCCAAAGCTTCGTCGTCGATCCGCCAAATCCGCACACCACCTTGGGGTGGAGAGGATGGAGGTGGGCTTATTAGAGGAGATCCCATGATTGAGTTTCCTTCCTCCAAAGGATGAGAAAGAGTAAGGGAAGAAGAGGTGTGGGTTTAGGTTTACGTAATGAAATAAGATAACTTTTTATTAATTTTAATACCCACTAGAAGACCCATATCCAAAACTCTTGACAGGGTCCAGGTTAATCCTCCACTAATGTAAACACTACCTCTAGAGCATAATAGAGGTCTTGGAATTTTAATCTGAGCTTCCGTTTGAATGTTATAAAACTTAACATCAAAGGCTGCTAAATTACGAAAATTCCTCAGTGGGAATTTTTCACAGGAGGCCCACACCCGCAAAAATTACACCCAACCGAGGGTAAAATAAATGCTCCGAACTCAACAGTTCCCTCATTTTCCCCATCCAATAAACTATTTAAGAGTTATTTCATTTATTTGTCGTGCCTAGTGTGAACACACTAAAAATTTAATTTCAGCCACACAGGGGCTCTAAAACACACGGCCTCTGAAGGCACTGCTCTGGAATATCATCCAGAATATTCCACGGTCTTTTATTGCAAAAACCAGGTTCTTACATCATTCCCTCCTTCAATATTTTCTCCTTGAAAAGAAAAACTAGTGACGAAACTCATGGTACTAAGACCATAGTTGGCTCTCCCATACCAAGAAGAACTCTTGCACAGTTCTGCATCACCGCCCAAGGAACAAATAATTTGGCCCGTTTGAATGGGGTCTGCCCTCGTCGATAACGTGCATAGGAGCACGCACACTTCCACTCAAGTACATCACGTAGGAGATGATATTCACCCAATATAGCCTTTGGGGTTAGGGAAAGGTGGTAGAGAACCTCATCATCCCTTCGCATGGTCTCAAATGGCCTGTAGGCCCTTGGGGGAAACTCACCTCCCCGGTCGATCCTCTACGTCGCACACGGTGACTAGAGTCACCGCTTGGACCAAGGACAGAGCTCGGTGATTCCCTCCTTCAGAATATCCATATGGTGAAACACTCAATGATAACTATTCATGCAAGGTTTCAGAATTGATGTATCAAACCAAGACTCTCTTACACGCTTAGAAGGTGAAGGATTCGACACCATCGTCTAACAGAAAAGGTTTTACACCTCCTACTCTACCAACACAGGGTTAGACCTGATTCCCTACGTCTCCCTAGTATCAACTCAAGTAAGGAGCAGGGGGAAAAACCAATTCACACACAGAGTCAAATAATACTACTGCCAATAGTGGAAGAGCTATAAAGCATACCTCTTATCAACTCATGATCGGTAGGATCATACACACTTAAATCTCATGGATGTCTGTAGTCCCAACTATCAGCTCTCGGAGCCTGACGTAGACTGCCTAGTGGTGATGGAAAGACCTAATAATGTCCTCACCCACTACCAGCTCCCCCCGCTCCTCCGCTACCACCACCTCTATGGGTGATACTCCGATCATGGCACCACCTCTGTCATGGTGGTGCACCTGCTTCCTGCTCGAAGTTCTCTGCATACCTGGTCAGGCAGTCCCAAGCCAAGTAACATTTCCCATCACAAGCATAGAGCAGGCCCTCCCCGGGCTTCCATGGAGCCCTCTGGTGCCACTGTGGTGTATAACCTTGCCCCTGGGTCTGCTCATGGTAGGGTCTCCTTGGTAGAGCCCCTGTGCTTTTCTGCCATAATGGTGCATGACCACATCTCCAAAACCAGCGGGTGGAAGGCTGCCTGCATCGAGGTTCGGTCAGCAGACGCTCTCTAGCTGCGATAGACGTCTCGGCTCCATCATTCCTATAACCACCACCAACTTTAAAGCATGACAGGAAGCTATCTATCACCAGTGCCTGCTCTAACACCTCAAAATAAGTGGGAATTACCAAGGGTACTATTACAGAATGAATATCTTTACAGAGACCCTGCTTAAAATTCTGCACTCAGAAGTTGTCATCGTGATCTATGTCCGGGTAAAAACGTGCATGGTCTGTGAAACTAGTCACATACTCAGTCATCATCATCCCTCCCTACAGAAACTGCAAGAGCTCCTGGATCTGAATGGAGTATAAGAAGGAGGGGTAAAACGCCTTAAGAAATAGCACTTGAAAGTCACCCCATGAAAGTGACTTCTCATCAAGTAACTAAGTCACCAGACTCCACCAATGCCCAGCTTCTCTGTGGAAAAGGATGGCTGCCAAAGCCACCATCTGATCAACTGGTGTCTGCGCAAGCCTAAAGAGGTGAACCACTATCTCAATCCAAACCTATAATGCCTAACGGTCTAGATTTCCACTAAACCAAAATGATATCTGATTCTGGGACTCACGGAGCACGCTCAACCTGCGCTCAAGCTCCGCCTGATCTACTGGAGTTGTCTACTACTCACCTGGTGTGGGTGCTCCTACCAGCCCACCCGGAGAAAGGGGCTTCCATGATAGGTCCTGGACTAAGGCCTCGTCACTCGGAGGGTCATTTTCACGAACCAAATCTAGTATCCTGGTTGACTTCCTTCGCAGAGACATCCTTAATTTTATCAAGGAGTTGCATGGTCAAATGAGCATATATGTATAAAACATTGATAACAATGTGGAGCTGAATCAAGTAGGACAGTAAAGACTCAATCATATGTGACGCATAACCCAATTTCCATGTAACGAGTGTCCCTGCATGCCGATTCGACAAGCGAGTTATCAGGGTCTTGGTGAATGGATACGTCGGCCGTCGCACCATCACTGGACTTCCTGGCCTGTGAGCCTCTATTGAGACACGTTGACATTATTTCCATAGATCCCATCCAATTCCATTTTTAGGGTTTTCCAAATAGCGTCCCAAGGAAAGAACCACTTCTGATACCACTTTATCGAAACCTGGCCCTACCTGGACTCGGCCACAACAACCCCAAGCCCTCCTCCATAGGCCAGGGGCTGATGACAAGCGTCGAAGGATAAACAACTCGGGGAGGACTTTTCCTGAGTACATGTACACACACATGGATACCACTAAATGAAGAAGTGAAGAGTAGAAAAGTAAAGTAAATTAAAGTGAAAACTGCTATAAACAGACCACAAAACGTCCATCGACCTCTAAATAGTAAAAAGTAAGTTCTGAAGGTAAATTGAAAAGGAAAAGGAAAAAAATGCGCCCAACCAGAAAAGTGCCATAACCCGACAACATGTAAACAAAAGTAAAATAGTTGAGAGAGTCCCACACCTAGAACCCGACTACGACCACCACACGGGGTCCAAGATCCCGAACTCTTAAGCTACTCTATAGTCACGAGCAACATGTCTGTCGTCTTAAAGGTAACACCATGTTCGGGAAAAGCCCATGTTGAGGTGAGTATAAAAATACTCTGTAGGATACCCCGAAGGCTCGAGGGAGAAACAATGGAGGTACAAAAGTGTGACCAGTAGATTAACCAAGGAATTGTAAAGGACTGCAACATAGAGTGTTGTAAAGAGTATAACTCAACCTAAAAATAGGAAGGAAGTAGGATCGTTCTAACAAAAGGATCTAGAATCGGTGAGAAGATGAACTTCCCTTTGAGCCTTCTCTACCTATAGCTGGAGAGTAGACACGTCCAACCACAAGAAGCTAGACACGGAAATCACGTGGCATACCCCATGCGTCTTCACCTCTCCTGGAAGGATAGTAAATAAATCTGATGAAGTGGATACTTAAAAAAGGTATATAAATGTCCATATGCTCAATCAAGAAACCAGAACAAGATCATAAGGGGATCTCCATCCTGTAGCACAACCCAAGAAAGTGAGTAGTCAACAGTCCCAGATGTAAACACTATCGATGTCCAGCATCCCACCCTTTTGCCTCGAACTGATAGTCAAGGGGCTCAAATCACTGCACCATGACACTATCTGCTCTGGGTGGCACTGACTCCCCCACACGGTTTTATGTATCATCTCAAGGATGCATCTTGGTAGGGAAAGCACACCTCATACTTGAGAGTTATAGGGAATGTCAAACCACACCATGTCACTGTCACAAGATCGATAGGTCTTCTAAAAGTCAAAGATATCCCATCACTAACCCATACAACCAAGGGTCATGCTTTGGTAGTTTTGGAGAAAAGCCTCAGACTAGCCTAGTTGAAAGGATTGAGTCTGAAGAAAGTCATCAGGCAACCCACTACCCAGTCTCTGCTGGAGGGTAAACCCAAAGAGTTTTTCGGGTAACCCACTACCTAGTATCTGGTAGAGGGTAAACCCTATGAGGTTGTAGGGTAACCCACTGCCTAGTCTCTTCTAGAGGGTAGAACCTAAATGGTCATCGGGTAAGCCACTAAGCAGTCTCTGCTGGAGGGTAGACACTAAGATTTCGTCAGGTAACCCACTGCCTAGTTTTTGCTAGAGGGTAGACCCTAAGAGGTCGTCGGGTAACCCACTGTCCAGTCCCTGGTGGATGGTAAACCCTAATAAGTCAATGCGCAACCCACTGCCCAGCCCTGCTAGAGGATAAACCCGAAGATGTCGATGAGCAACCCACTTTCGATCTCCACTGGAGGGTAAACCCGAAGAAGTCGATGAGCAATCCACTGCCCACCCCCAGTGGAGGGTAAACCCGGAACTGCACTACCCATCCCTACCAGATTGTATAACACTGGCCAAAAGAACACAGATTGGGTATCGTGCAACCACCCAACTCGAAAACAATTCACCTAGTAGAGGTTCAGTGCCCGTGTAGTGTGGTTCATGCAGATACCTAGAAATATTCCTAGAAGAAACATGCCACGGTAGATTTTGGAAGGAAGATATGATCTTGATACTCATCTAGGGAGTCTGCACCCAGGGCTCACTGGACTCCGCACCCTACTAGGAACAACTTCCTGGGTAGAGGATCGGTGCCCGCTTAAATTATTGGTCACACTGAATCCACAATAACCCTACCAGGGAACATGAAGATATGTGGTACTAAGAGCCCAAATTGCTAAAGGAATAAGGGAACCCAAAATACTCCTCCAATCAAACCATCAAGAATAGAACCAGGGGAAACCACTTCACCCTTCTGGTCTAAACCATCGTGAACATAAGGACCCTCTACGTCACGAGTGGTCAAAGGTACATAAAGTAGAACACGGTGCACACATGGTTCCATCGTGACATGTGGACCTAACTCATCTCCAAACTAGGTACACAAATATTATTGGGTATAAACTTACAACATGTACCTCCATGAATTCCCGTATACTCCCAGAGTATACCACAATCCCATCCCAAAGGATATCATTCCCACAATGCCCAACATCAATGAAAAAAGGGAGACAACATAATTTCTCCCACGTGCTTCCACAACGGCCCTAGCACAGACAACCACACCTCTTCAAAAATTTAATTCACTCTCACAAGAGTGCTCACAAACACGTGCCAAGGGTTCTCTGCAAACACCATGGGAAGAACCACAACTCATACACCTTTCATGCCTCCACATTTAATGAGATCTCAAAAGTTGCTCCACACATCCAAATAGATCATACCACTGAAATCCTTGCAAAAAAAACACATGACATAGACTATCCACTAGCATCAAACAGATATCCGACGGAAAAGTTTTCCAACGCCTCTTTACACCTGAATAGAGTCCCATGGTCTGAATCCTTGGTCCCGAAATAGTGGTGCGTGTCACACCATTTCGATCCCCTAAAAAACGTCAAAAAGAATGCTCACTTGAGTGGAATGGATATCCATAGAAAAAGATGCATTTCTTCATTCTGCACATGAGTGGTGCTACGTGGGTACCGCATCCTGGTCCCTAAGCACTGTGAGAAGATCGAATCGTTGTGATCCTCTTTAAAAAGTACACAAGATTGACTAATCACTCGTCCAAAATGGACACCCGGTGAAGAAGATTGAAATAGCCGCCAACTCCCAAAATTTCCCTCATGAGGCCCCCACCACCATGCGGAATTATGGTGGGCGTATTGTTCCACTGAAATTACCTCTGAAAAACACCATGAATCGACTGCTCGCATACCCCGAACGAACATCTGATGAAAAAGTTGCTAAATGCTGCTTGGAGCTTAAAAGATAGGTCGTGGGACCCATGCCTCAACTCCAGTTTCAACTCTCGAAAAACCCTTGGAAATCATCGTCACGACGCCAGGGTTGCAACACCACTGATAGTGCTCAAATCAAACATCGGATGTGCCCACTCCATCCAAAACCGGGACCCCCAAAAAAACGCCAATCCACTTAATGGGCATATCGAGATGAGTATTTCCCGAATGGCACGAATGCCTTCCTTTTTATTTTATTATAGATAATCCCCCTTTAAGGTTTTAAGGGGAACCAATACATGACCCTTAGGCCCAAGGTACCCGGCCCGAGCTGAGTATTGCACTGCTGTAGATGACGCACTAAACTGACACCCATAGTTATGTTTACGGGCGTCCGAAGTCGAGGGCACGAATCCCCTTGGGCAGGACCGGCTTGGACCGACCCACTTTGGCCGGCCTGTCTCACGGGGCCGGCCCGTGGCCCAGCCGCGTAGCCTTGCTGTGGACCTCGATTCCATGCGGTGCTGACAGGCCCGTGTGACCGGTTGCGAGCATGTGTGGAGACCCGCCAGTTACATGTCTCTGTTCCTGCACAGGGTCGCACGCCATGACCCCGCCGCCATGCCCTCCCCCCCCCCACCCACCGTCAAGCTCGCCTACCACCAGGGAGCTACCACCATGCCCAGCCACTTGCGTCGTCTGCCCTCATCCCCGATGCCCCCAGCTGGCTCAGCTGAATCCGCCATCGCAGACCGCCCGCCGAACCGTCGTGCGAACCCGCCGGAGAACCCTGATTCCTCAGAAAAAACACCAAAAAATTCCCCGTACTTTTTCGAATCAATGTGGTTGCCTCGGGACTCGAATTTTTTATCTGAAATATGTTTTGGAAAGCTTATAACATTCTCTACTCGCATATGGGATTCTATCGACAAGATTACGGAAATTAGATGCATATATATGAATTCAAAGAAGGTGTGGAAGTTTAAAACGAAATACGCATGATCCTTTCTTGTTGGGCGTAGCCTGAAGCTTTTTCGTTGATCCGCTGAAGCCGCGCCCCACCCTGGGTAAGAGAGGATATAGGAGGGATTGTAGGAGGAGCTCCCTTGATTGAGTTTCCTTCCACCAGAGGATGAGAAACATGAATGGAATAAGAGGTGTGGGTTTAGGTTTACGTGGGGAAATAAATTAACTTAATGTTAATTTTAATACCCACTAGAAGTCCCATATCTGAAACTCTCAATGGGGTCGAGGTTAAGCCTTCCCTATGGTAAACAAAACCTCCCAAGAATAATGGTGGTCATGGAATTTTAATCTGGGCTTCTATTTTAATGTTATAAAACCTAACGTCTAAGGCTAATAAATTATGAAAATACCCCTGGTGGCATTTTTCACAGGAGGCCCACGCCCACGAAAATTACACCCCTCCTAGGGTAACAAGAATGCTCCGGACTCAACAGTACCCATCCGTTTTTTCATCTAAACCACCTTTTAAGAGTAATTACATTTATTTGGCATGCCCTGTGTGAATGAACTAAAAATTTAATTTCGGCCACACTAGGGCTCAGAATTGCACATCGTCTGAAGGCGCTGCTCTGGAATTAAATAAATACTATTCCAAAGAATTTTATAGCAAAAAACAGTTTCTTAAATTCTATTTTATCAGGATGGTAAACACTAATATATACTTATTATTGTTGTCATATACCATTTGGTTTTATATGTTCCTTGAATTTCAGTCAATTACAGGTTATTAATTTTTGGGATGAAAATGCATGGTAAGAGATAACTTTTGTGGTTAAAATATTTTATGGTTATTTTTGAGGAATTTATCTAATTTTTGGGACTATTATAAAATTATTTATTCTAAAAAAAAATTACAACACACAGACTGTGTTATAACCCTTTGTGTTAGACAATGTCATGGGAATTGAACTCACAACCAAAGTGTGATTGGGATTTATCTCATACCAATGGCCTACATGAATCCTCTAGGTAGTATAAATTATTCATTTTAGTTAAATGATTTTGTGGATCAAGAATAAGTTTATTTTTGGAACTTATGTTTTATCAAATGGATATCCTTAGTATATAAAAATGATTAGGTGATTAAGTGATAAAGGTAATTTTGGAAGACATTCTCTTTTTTGGGAACACTATATGCCTAAGAAAAATAGAATACTATGATATTTTATTTGTGAGTAATGGTTGAAATTTTATTTTGGATGAATATATGTGTTTATTGTGGATATATACAAATTCATATTTTTAATAGAAATGATTAACCTATCATAGAGAATATGTGATTAGGATAATTACTCTTCAGTTTGATACTTTTAGAGTAGTAGATGTTATTTTGAGATAATTGTTATAATAAAATAATATTTTCAAACTTTCCTAAAGAGCCCCTCCTCACCCTTATAAATGTCCATCACTTAAAACCCATTTCTCACACATATCTTGCCTTATGGATCATCAAAAATCTTCCAAAAAAATTGTGCATGATCCCTGTCTTCCACATAGAAGCCTTACCTTAGGAAAAAGGAATTTCAATAAATCCGTATGGTTCAAACCAAAGTGAGTTACCCAATTTGAATGTATCATCTTACCTCCAGTTCTCTTATTTTATTTTTCTTCTTAACTCTCTATGCTCTTATTATTATTTGTTTAAATAATAACACCAATATCCCCAATATAATATGTTGTTATTATTATAAGGATTCAATATACACATCCACACACCTCCTTCTAATGGATATTAACATAAAGTTTCTATGGACAACGAACTATTGTCTCATGAAAAGATGATTTCTCAATTATCTCCTATCGCCTCTCATGGGGGCCATTGTGATGGAACTATATTTATATGTGATATATTTTATATTTATAATTTATTTGTTCTTCTATATTATTCATTTATATCATACCTTTATTTTATCCATAATGTGTAAAAATGATAATTTCATTTGAGGATGTGCGGACTACCGCCCCCTCAAAATGATATGAATTGTTCATGCCAATCATGGAACATATAAAGCATGGAATTAATGAAATTATGTAACATATATTATATATGATATTATAAAATAATTATAATATAACTATGTATTAAAATGTTTTCATTTCCTTAAATATAAATTAGAAATGAAAGTAGTGTTCATGCATACATACGACTTATAGTCTCCATGAATGGTGCATTTCATTTCAAATCTCCAAATGATATCGAATATTATAAATAATATAAACTAATATATATGACATATATTATATCTAAATCATTAATATCATTTTGTAAATAATAGGAATTTGACCACATGGACAATTTTTAATTATAACAAGCTCAGTTTTGACTCAAGTTCCCAACATCAAAAAAACGTCTGATATGAACTCAAATAATTAACTAACAGTTATATCAAAGTAATAAGTGAAATAAAATTAATAAAAAACATGAATAAGGTTATTAACCAAGTAGAAATTAACTATATTTATTATTCATTAAATTAGATAATGAATGATTCAATTCAGAAAAGGGGTAAGGGAACATCTTAACCTAATTTCCATTCTTTGGTTTGATCATATACCTCTTGTTAATGTCATGTTATGATTGTGTGAGAAATGAATTTTGATATTTTATATTGTATTTATACTTTATTTAAGTGTTCTTATTGTGAATACACCTAATAAATCTATTTTATTTACAAAATTATCTTTTTAAGGGATTTCATCTCAATCTCTTTTCATTGATGCATATCTTGTTGTTATGAACATCTATTATCCTATAATGTGTATATAAAACGATTTTGACTCTTTATATCATGAATTATTATATTCTCATGATATTTAATGTTATTTTTAACTTTATTCCTTAATTATTTTATTTCTTGTGTTTCTCATGTTGTGAGGGACTTTTATCTAGATCATCGTTTTAAATGTTTTTAATGATCTATTCACTTTAAACCATCTATTTAATTTCCATGTTTTCAAAATGGGTTTTAATAATTTATTTTTATGTACATGAATGTTTTGAAATAATATTTTATTTCAAATTTTTCAAATTTTTATTGGACACTTTGATTCAAAAATATATTTATTAAATATTTCAAATGGTTTTAGAATGGGTTATATATTTCTATATCTTAAAATGATGTATTATGGTTACAATGTGAAAATGTTATTTTAACTTTATTCTTGTTTGATGTGTTATGATTATATAATGTTACAAGGACAATTGATGGGAGGTTACGTGATAAACCAAATTTTGGGTGGTGTCATGATAATCCAAGGACAGGTGGTTGCGTTATATCCTCCAATGCATTAGGTATGGAAGTTGGCCGTATGACTATTCCATTTAGTGATATGTGTGGAAGTAGAACGAATGGTTATTTAATTTTAGTATGTTTTTGTCCGAAGTTACCTTTATATGTTATGCGTGCTTTCTATGGGGTTTACGGTAATATTTTTGTTAAAAATGGTAGAAAAAGAGCTGTCATTCATGGAAGAGTATTTACTACATCATAAAGGTGAAAATTATTACTTATGATAAAGTATTCATGGTTTATTTGTTGTTTTGAAAAACTAATAGGTTTCCTTCTTTTTGATTCTCTTACAGAGTTTTTTATGCTAATCCAATGATTTTGAAATGTTTTTTCACAGGACATAAAGTGGAATAGGGTCATGGATGGGATCATGTAAAATTCACGGATATTAAAACATAAAACTAAACATTATTCTTTTTTTGAAGAGTTTATATTTTATGAAAAAAATGGATACTTAGTATGAGTTTCTAGTTTTTAATATTTGAGATGAAATGTAATAGTTATATCCTAATTCTCTAAAACCCCTAACCCGAAAGACCCTCAATGTGAATTATTAACATAATTCATGATTATGTAATGTGTAAGGCTATGGACATACAGTCGGTATCAGAGGTCAATTTAGATGACTTTAGAGGATAGGGTTTTTATTTAGCACAAGTGACATAACCATAATGGTTAGCATATTATATAGAGTAAAACTTTTTTTAGATAAATCGAATGAGTTTAGGATATGATGAATAAGTATACCTTAGTTTTTATCCTCCCCATAATATTGTATATGATAATTTTAGGGATATACTCACACTGATCTTTTTGGTTTTAGTAAATTGTTGGATCTAGTAGGAACCAACGTTACAATATATGTGAAGGAAACTATGGGTGTTTTCCTAATGATCTACCAAGTGAAATGGGAGCTACAATGAGAACTCTTGTGTTAAAAATATATTGGAGTAATATTTGAGTAATTTATCTCATTTTTGTTAATTTTATAAAATTATATGGTTTTAGAAAAAGGACAACCCACCAGAAGGGTGACAACCCATCACTTATGGTAAGTCCATGAGAATTGAACCCACAACCGAAGGGCGAAAAAGGCGAATCGCCTACCACTGGCCTATTTGAAGTCTCCAGTTAGTATGATTTATTATTTTAGTAAAATTGTTATATGGACCAAGAAAAATATTATTTGGGATATATTGTTTTATCAAATGTATATCCATTGAATATTAAAAATGATTTGGTGATTAAGTGATAAAAGATATTTAAGAAGATGTTTTCTCTTTTGGGAACACTATATGCTTATAAAAAATATAATACTATGGGATTCAATTTCTGGAGTAGTGTTTGAAATATTATTTTTGAAAAATATAATTTTTATTTTGGAAATTTGGCTATTTGGTTTATTTATGGAAATGACTAACCTATCATAAAGAATATGTGATTAGGTTAATTACAATTCAATATGAGACATTAATAGTCGTAGATGTTATTTTGAGATAAATATTATGATTTACTATGGATGACAATGTGATTAAATCGTTTTGAGTTTTGGTTTTCTATCATAGTTTGGGAAACATTGAAAAATGTTATGGAAAATTGCTTATTGAATGATCTTTTTGGAACATTATGTATTTTTTGTCTAATTTTAGAGTTTAGGAATAATATTTCTTTTTATAAAGGATTACCCTTTTGAGGATTATCTGATCTTAGACTAACCATTTTGGTTTTGGTAAATGTATAAAGACAAGGGAAATACATATTTCATAATTTGTGAATTATTTGATTCTCTAGAAGTATATTATAGCTCTTTTTTTGTGAAAAAGTCATCTTGTATACCCATCTTTTGGAGAATATATAACTTTGTGGTAAAAATTTTATAAAGGATAAAAGTCTATATGGAAGGTAAGTACGTTTCCTTGTATTCTTATTCTAGATCATAAATAAATTCCTTAACTTTGTGAAGAGGAACTTAAAAGAGAAATATTGTCCATTTACTTTTCCTACTAGGGAAAAATACCATTTAACCAAACATAGGTTTATAGTTTTCAGATTGTTAACATTATCTTGATCATGTTTTATATCACTCTCCATCAGAACAAAATGCTTATTTTCTCTTCCATATCCATGTTTTTATGGAATCCTAGTATGTGTTATCTCAGGTGAACTTTTTACTTCTATTTCTTTCTTTTAATGTGATATTTTATTGACTCTTTTTTGAGATGGGACTTATAATAATGTTTCATAGCCCAATATTAGAATTGTGTGGATGCAATTCTCAAAAGGTGGGAAGGATGTAACATCCTGGGTTAATAAATACTATGAAATTTTCATATTTATTAATATTTGTGAATAAAATATTATTTTTACTTTAAAAGGGATTCTATGTTAGATGGTGTACCTGATATGCAACAATAGGGTTCTCTGAAGTCTTATATTGCATATAATGTTGAGTCATACTGAATAATAATAATATAATATTATTATTTTAAATGGAAGTTAATGCCTAGTTGTTTTATTAGTGGGGATAATCAAAACAAACCATATTAATATTAAACATGTTTTTTAAATATTTTAACAATTACATTATAAATTTTAGAGGCTTTAAATAAGATTGAATCCAATTTTAAGCAGAAATACTCAAATATTTTTAAAATGTAGTTTTACAACCATTGATGGAGAACCCAATTTAAATATATTTTTTTCAATTTTATATGTTATATTTGACAAAATAAATCTATTATTTTGACTTAGGACATAAAAAATTACTTTGGATGAAATTATGGTATTTTCCTAATAATATTCTTTGTTTAATGAATAATGAACAATATAGCATTTTAGGTCAAAATTTCCATTTAATATAACTTTTTTATATGATTATATTGCCCTTTTATTTTATTTTAAAGTTTAGATAGATTATATTTTTATAATTTAATCAAATTTCGTTGCTTGGAAGTAATTTGACTTTGATATTGAACATAAACACATGTCAATCTTTTTGTAGTTATTATTTCATAGAAACATGCTTTTAGATTTTGACAATAGAAATTATTTTTTACATAATTAATGAAACTGATTTGTTTTCAATTTGGTAAAATATAAATCAATTTTGGATTTGGAATATCAAATATATCGTAGGGTGGGTTTAGATATTTTTCTGAAATCCTTCAATTTTTTATGAATAGTGGAAAATATTGCTTTGTAGTTAAAAACTGACTTTTTTATTAAAATGAAAAATTACCACATATATGAATAGAATTTCAAAAATACTATATACACGGTTTTTATCAGTAAGTAAAATGTGGTTCAATGGGATTAAAATAATATTTTGATTAATTGTAACTTTATATTTTTATTTACCTTGGTTAACGATAAATAAGGTGATTGAAGGTAAAAATAATATTATAATAATAAGAAATTACCTTAAAATTTTTCAAAACATATTTTATGATTCATGGACGACCAATCAAATCATTGGGTGAATGTTATGGCCATTGGAAGCCACTTAGTTTAGATAATTACATTAATAACTTTTTATTTCAAGTCAAAATAAAAATATCATAAACATGTATTTTTTTTCTAAAAAATATAATGTGGGGTTATATAATCGATATAGTTGACTATAAATATTCATTATAAATCTAAAAATATTTCCTAAATCGTTGAATTTTATTTATAAATTTTAGACATCAGATAAATAAATTTATTTTTGACACAATGATGATGTAATGATTACCTCATTAATGAATGTTTTAAATAAATGATATTATAAATGTTAAAATAAATTTATTTTGAAACATTTAATGCAATTCACGAATTTTATATATAATTATGACTTCTTATAATTTAATTATTGTACGTTTTTAAAATTATTGATTTTTATATAGATTTTGTAAAATTCATGAAATGAATAGTATTTAAATTGACATATATATTTTTTAAATCAATAAATATTTTATTATATGATATAATAATCATAAAAAATATAATTTGTAAAAATTAATTAGATAAGGTTGATAATGTCATTAATTAACTACTTATGGTACTATATTCATTTTATGGTAACTATATTAACCATATAGTATGAGTATATAAGAGAACATGGTAAAAGTTAAATAAGATAACAATAGGTTAAATAAAAAAGATAAGGATTAAAAAATATCCAAAACCTATCAAATTATTATTGAATGATTTTATTTTGACTTATATGCACCTTATCTTCTAATTAATAATCTTTTAAAACTATTGAAGCTTAAAATCAGTTTATAATAAAATAATATTTTCAAATATTCCTAAAGTACCCCCTCCCCCCTTATAAGATGCCATATCATCTAACCAGTTACTCAAACCTCTCAAGAACCATGGATCTCCCAAAATCTACCCAAATAAACTCCAAAGATCCCTATATTTTACCTATAAGCCTTACCTTAGTCATTAGTCACTTCAATAAATCATTTTTGGTCAATCCAAAGGGAGTTACACGATTTAATGGTAATATCTTCCCTCAAGTTCTCTTCTTCTATTTTACTTGTTCACTCGCAATGATTTTATTATTCATTGTTTAAATAAAAAAACTAGTATCCTCAATATTATATGTTCTTATGAGAATTATTTTAATTAAACATCCACACGCCTCTATATAATAGATAAGAACATTCAATTTATGTGGACGGTCAACTACTACCTCAAGAAAAGATGATTGTTCAATTATCTCCTACCACCTTTCATAGTGGCCATTATGATGGCACTGTATTTATATGTTATAAATATTATATTTATATTGTCTATATTCTTCTTTATTATTCATTTATAGCATACTATTATGGTTTCCATTGTGGGTAAATATGATAATTTCATTTGAGGAAGGGCGGACTACCGGCCCCTAAAAGTGATATTACTCATTCATGACATACATGGAATGTATAAAAGATGGAAATAATGAAATTATGTTACTTATATAAAATATGATATTATTTTGGAAGTATAATATACGTATATATTATTATTTTTTCATTTATAAATATAAAATAGAAATTAATTTAGTGTTTGTGCGTACGTAGAGCTTACTGTCTCCATGAACGGTGTGTTTCATTTATTATCTCAAAATGGTACGGAATATTATATATAAATATACACTGGATATATATGATATCTAAATCATAAATATAATTCTATAAATAATGGACTTTTGACCACATTGATAATTTGTAATTATAAAAATTTCATTTTTGACTCATGTTCCAAACATCAACAAAATATCTTATGTGAACTCAATTGCTGAACTAATTGCTATATCAAGGTAATAAGTGAAATGAAATGAATAATAAAAATAAATAAGGATCGTAATAAAATTATTACTTAAATTAAGTTTATTATTCTATAAATTAGGGAATGAATGAGTAAAGTCGGACATGAGGTAAAGGAACTTCTTAACCCAATTTTTATTAATTGGGTTGATCTTCTACTTATTGTTTATGTCATGTTATGATTATGTGAGAAAATAATTTTGATATTCTATATTATATTTATACTCGATTTATGTGTTATTATATTGAATAAACATAATCAATCTCTTTTATTAACAAAATGATCTTTGTAATGGATTTTATCTCAATCTCTTTTCATTGAGGCATATCTTGTTGTTATGCACATCTATTGTCCTATAATGTGTATATACAACCATTTTGACAACTTATATCATGAATTATTATATTCTCAAGATATTTAAATTTATTTTTATCTTTATTCCCTAATAATTTTATTTCAAGTGTTTTCAAAGTGGCAAGAGACTCTTTATCTAAAGCATCATTTTAAATGTTTTAAAGATCTATTCATTTAAAACCTTCTATTTATTGTCCATATTTTCAAAATGGGTTTTAAGAATTCATTGATATGAACATGATTTTTTTTAAATTATAATTTATTTCAAAAGTTTCAAATTGGTATGGGGCTCTTTGAAACAAAAATAACTTTACTAAATGCTTCAATTGATTTGGAATCGGTTGTATATTTCAGTATCTTAAAATGAAATCTTGTCGTTATAGTGTGGAAATATTATTTTTCATTATTCTTGTTTTATGTGTAATGATTATGTAATGGTAATGGGACATTTGAAGGGTGTTTATGTGATAAACCAAATGACGGGTGGTGTCGTGATAAACCATGTGTGGTTGGTTATGTTATAACCCCCAATGCATTGGTTGTGGAAGTCAATCATATGGATATTCCATTTACTAACATGTGTGGAATTCAACCATATGGTTATTCCTTTTAAGTATGTTTATGTCCCAGGTTATCTTTATATTTTATGTGTGATTTCTATTGGTTATATGGTAATCTTTTGGATACAAAAATGGTATGCAATGAGCATTCATTAAGGGAAGTGTATTTACTACTTCATAAAGGTGAAAAGTACTAATTATGATAATGTATTCATGGTTTATTTGATGTTTTGAAAAACTAACATTTTTAATTCCTTATGAATACATTACTGAGATTTTTATGCTCATCCCTTGTTTTTGAAATGATTTTCATAGGACATAAAGTATAATTTGGTAAAGGATGTGATCAAGGAAAATTCAAGATGATTAAAACATGGAACTAAAAATGTTTCTTTTCTTTAAAGAGTTTATATTTTATAAAAAATGATACTGATTATAAGTGTCTACATAGTAATGTTTGAAATGTACTTTAATTGTTATGTCTTAATTCTCTATAAGTCTATACTTGAAAAGAAACTCAATATGAACTATTACCTTATTTCAAGATTAAGCAATGTCTATGGTTGGGGCCTTAGAGTCATGTTATGTGTTATATAACTCATCAAGAGATGTGTATTCATAGTTATCTATGTTACCATAGACATCATCTGGACTAGTAAGCATGCCATATATTATGGTAAAATGAATTGCATTTAGGTTAGCTACACATATTTTATCCCATTATGTCTCACATACCATATAAACTCAGAATAAAAACTATGTTTATAAGGACTACATAACTTGGTGTGTATTGGGTGTACATTCCCAAGAAGCCCTTGGGATATCATCTTCTTCATTATCAAAATATATTTCTCATTTAGAAATCCTTCAATTCACATTTTACTACCACATAATGAACATGTGATCATGATTTGAGTGATTTCACTATGTCCCCATTGCATACATGAATCTCTTTTAAAAATGAGTGATATAATTGTGTAATAAATATTAAATAACAAGAATCAATTTGGATTATAATAATCATAAAAATTTAATTAGGTTTGTAAATTTAAATAGTGGGGTATTATTGGATATTGAAGAAGAAATACACAATATCATTAACAATTTAACAAGGAAATTACATAAATTTAGTAGTTGAAGAAGTGATAATTTTATCACAATTAGTGGAATTAATTTCTCATGAACAATATAACCATAATAATTATAGATATATAATCCAGAAAATGAAATAAATCTGTCCATGAAATTCTGGCATAATGTGACTAATAGGATGTTATAATTGTTATCCACTTTCTCTTCTATACAACTTATTTAGTAGTATGTGGTTAAATAAGATGAAAACGTCATCTATATAATGATTATTCATATCTCACTTTAATTGAATATTTCTTTTAATGATCCTTTATTCAATTAATTCACAATTATATTAAAAGTTTCATAATATAATTTCTCTAAATCCATTTACTTTTAATTAATTATATTTTTTGAACACATGGAAGCTATTACTATTTTTTTATTATCCTCTATGACTCAGGATAAACCTCTGTAACTAAAAAATGATAAAAAATGTGATTCTTTCTTCAAATATAAGAAATATTGACTTGAATTCATTTTTAATTTAAACTATATCTATAATAAATTTAGCAAATAATCCAATTCCCAGTTCCCCTTATGCACAATGTCATCGGTATTTGATTTCCACACATCCAATTATGTGTTTTTAATGAACTATATCTCACTATAAAAATAATTGAGATTTTAATCCGCTATTACATTTAATTTTATCTCATATATCTCAATTCACCTTTGGATAATCCTATATATCACTGGATTCTAGGAAGTTAACATCTCAAAGATCATGTTGCATCTAGTTTTTTACAATATAACTATCTTGACATGAGTACCGTCATGGTTTCTCATTATGATGTGAGGGATCATTCCGTATACTTTTATTCATACATGAGATATTATGAAAAAATTTCTATGGATATAGTGTTGATCAAACATAGACTCTAACTCATTGTAAAATATCTTACATAACTCTTAATGAATGGTGAACATTATTATATAACCCCTTTACCATGTGAAATAACGTACATGAATATTTTTCCATATAAAATATCCTTCATAACTATTTTTATATGATATTTCATATATAACTCATTTTCCCTAATAAAAATATTAATAAAGGTCCAAAATTCCGTATATAGCTTAAAAAATTCCATATATTTCACCTTCAACTTCATCTGTAAAAGAAGACATCCAACAGACCCATTAAGAAAAACAATCCCATTTTAAGTGTCCTCTCTATAATGAAAAATATTTTTGAATCTTACCAAAGAATAAATTCCATATTATATATGTAATATCGAAAATTTAATATTGAATATATATAAACAAACATTTAATATAATAAATCAACTCATTAATTATTTGAGCAACTAGATTACTCAAAAAGGAAATCTCAATTCAAAAATTTCAAACCTCTTTCAAAAAATTAATTTTCCAAAAAAATTATTATTTAAAAACATAGAAAAATTTAACCACAAAGAACCAATATTTTTTATTTCAACTAAATATTTAATGAAATACAATTTTAACCAAGAATTTACATGTACCATGAATTTATAATATGATATATTTAATCAAATGTATATTTTAAAACTAAAATAAAAATACATGCAGAAAACAAGATATAAAATACACACATCAATTTCCCAATGACTAAATATTTTCTTCAAGTGATGAAATATATCAAAAATAAAGATCATAATGAACATTCTATAAAAATTTAATGAAATAATGAAAATACTGGGTAGTTGTAAAAAACATTTCTCCACTTAAGAGTAGATAATTTATAAAATTTTATCACACTCTCAATATTAACTATGTTAGGAAAAAATTAACTTCTTCTTTTTAAATATTTTGATCAAATATGAAATTTCTGAATTAAATGAAACCATATTAATTATATACTGATTTATTCCTTCAAACAATCTCATTTTATCTATGGATTGGAAGACACAATAGAATAAAAAAGAAAATGAGAATAATAACAAAATAAACAGATAAATATATATCCTAAATATATAATAATCAATAATAACTTGAAAAAACATCCATCAATATAAAATTACCCACACATATCATCAATGAATTACGAGTAAAATTCAATTTTTTTGATATATTGTGTTTCGATGTGTCATCCAAAAAAATTTAACATCATTAAATTAAAAAAGAAACTTTACTCTTAAATATTCACCTATAATTTATTTTCAAGAGTGTAATAGACATGATATCATTAGTTGAATCCCAATGAGAAAATGAATTGTTAATCACTCAATGAAAAAATGATTCCTTCATATTTAAAAAACTCCCACATTACTAAGTATGTAACCGACCCCATTTTAACAACCAATTTTGAAATAATAAATTTGGTAAAATGACATGTATTTCAGGAAAATAAATTTTAGTAGCAAAAACACCCCTTTTTCTGATAACCCATATCGTTCATAAAAATTAATTCATGATTTATTACATAGTGATACAATGAAAACAACCCCTAAGTTCATGAGCCCTAGAGTATTTGGGTAATTAAGTTCATATCATATCAACTTTAAATATAAATATTAAAGCTTATACTTAAACTCTATAATATTCCCTTAAATTTCCTTGATATTCTAAAACTGTAACTGTTATCCTAGGGATGTACATAAAAAAGGGATTAGCTATAAAGCCTTGTAAGGTAATATTCAAATCACAACATGATGAAAGTAATACATGAGAGTAAATATTAATTACAGAGAAACATAAGAGGGTTTATAATCATAAAATTTAACATTAAATCATGGTATAAGATGATAACATATTGGCAACATGGGAATGTGGGAACAACATAAAACATGAAATCATAAGAATAAGTTAAGGATATCCACTAAGAAATTGTAATATATTATGACTTGGATAACATCCCATTCACCAAAACCTATAATATCAGGAAATAAAAACATTACCAATACATTCAAGGGATATATTATTGCAGTCCCACCCTTTACCTTCTTATCCTATACATGTATAAGTGAGTACTATAAATCAGACAACATAATGATGGCTTTCATAACGTTTACCCCATGATTATAGAGTGTGCGTTATTTAAATTGAATTCACATAAAAAATAATGGTATTTATATATATATGGATACCATTGAGTGGAGATTGTAATGTGTATTCACTACAAAAAATATTTTCCATGGAAAATTTTAGGGCAATTTCGTTATTATAATGGAGGTATATAAATATTCAAGTAAGTGTTTATTGAGACATAAATATTTCTCTAACAACTTATAAAACTAAATGATAGTAATATGGTTGTCTAAAAAAATATCCCAACATAAATTAAAGGACATAAAAATGAATAATATAATGAAGGTTATTGAATAAAGTGGACAATTAGAGAATCCCTTTCCTTGAGAGGGCACCTCTAATAGATTTGGATGAGATTCTTAAGATCTTGGGGGAATCTAGGGAAGGATATGTAGAGTTAAGGATGGTGAAACGTTATACACAATGAGTTTTGAGTTAAGAGGAATGAGAGGTTGTGTTTTTTTATATAAAAATAGAGGAGAATTATTTATTAATTTTTGAACATAGGTTTTAAAATCTATATTGTAAGTTAATTGAAACCAAAAACCATTTCATCGTTTTTGCCAATTTTTTTTCCAAAATTGGATTTTAAATAATTATTTTATAAGGATAGGATGCGAACTTATTAAAATAATACTCGTAGTGATGTTAAAGTGAGTTGTGTTTATAAATAATTTATTTTAAAAACACAAAATATAATATATGTTTTGGAGGATTCATTATGGGTTTATAAAATTAGTAAAATTACTGAAAAAAGATTATTTTTATGGGAAACCTAATTTTGGACATCTATACTATTTATTATATTTATAACGTCACATTTACACCTTTATGATGTCATATTATATACTCAACAATTATACTGTATTTAATTTTTTCACAAAAAATTGAATTTCTTATAAAAATCAATATTACATAATTTGGTCATGATTTTTTTTATTTTATCATAACCATTTCATAAATATGAGAATTTATACTTTTAAATCCAATTGCCCTTTAATTTAAAAATACATCTATTTTTCACAATAATATTTTTCTAAACATTATAAAAAATATATTTGACCACATAATATTATATTATCATTTATATTTAGTAAATATTATTTAATAATAATATTTTATTAAAATTAAATTTATTTCGAAAAATCCTTATTTCATAGAAAACAGTGTCTTGATTGAAACTATTTAATTTCCAAAAATACAATTTTTATATCATCATAACAAAAAATAATTTATGTAAACATTATTATTTAATGATTATAAAGTAATAAAAGATTAATATAATTACTATTTTATTAAAAATAAATATGTATGTATTCATAGTCTTATTGTAACGATATATATATCATTTCTACACTAGTAAATTATCTAAATATGAGGTATGTAAAGATGATATTTTTTTGGGTGGTTAGAAAAACATAGTGTGGTATATGATCTAGATTAGCATAAATGTATCCTATAATGGATTCAATCATGGTTTAGTTGTTGAATCTTATTTTGGGACTGTTTGGGGGAAAATACTAGTTATTCTATCTCCCTCACAATCTATGGTAAATGGGATTCATAGGGAATAATCATACTGGTCGAGGACATCACAACCTTTGTGTCCATCAAATGGATTTATCATAACCCATAATATATAATAATCATTATGACATTGTATAATATCTTTATTATCAATGATTTTGATGAATAGGAATATTTTAAATATATAGGATATAACTTATAGTCAATGAAAACTACAAATATAAGTGCATGTGTTTTATATAACTAAATTACATGATAAAGTATTAATTCATTTAAAAACGAATCATTAATAAATTTGTGGGTCGTTTCACTTACCCATCACAAAACATTTCTAAGGATGGAAAATATATTTCACAGTTCAAGATATTATAAATATACAATTTTAGTTTTTTACTCATGAAAAAGGGCCAGAATAATAATAAAACAGAATGTTTTTAACATCATATAATATTTATCTAATTCAATCATAATTTATAAAATATTTTCATGATGAAGGAAATATTGAGAAAGTGTATCTACATTGTTATTATTGTATGATATTTTATTCAACATCCTGAAATAGTGTAAAAACTAAAAAAAACAAATGATAAATAGAAAAAGATATTAATATGACAAATTATCTCCCTTTCTTTATACTTTTTTTTAAATATACTCAATTTTTAATAGATTTTGGCAAAAACTAAAAGAAAAGCATAAATTCACATTAAAACATAATCTGATGGAAGGAATAAAACTAGCCACATATATAAAAATTATATTTAATAAGAACCTCATACATTGAAGGATCATGAAAAATCATTCCAAAAAAATTAACCATTTTTTGTAGACATTATGTTGTTCATTTTTTCAATATCTCTAATCTTTAAAACGCAAAAACAAACAATAAAATATCCAAACCATTATGAATGTAATTTAATAGTAAATATCTTCATTCTGAAAAAAAATATTTGTATTTTATCTTATTATTTTAACTCCATTTTGGAAATAAAAACAACAAATATAGATTTGGTAAACCACTTATAATCCAAGATATTTCATAAGAATTATTTATTATTTCTTCCAAATATTATGAGGATAATTTCATCTCCTCCTCAGTATTAAATATTTTTATGTTGTAACTATTTATAGACTAAAAGGATTTATGTTGAAACTATACTGGTATGTGACATGATCTCCCATTGTAAAACATAATAAGTGATATTTTCAATGGAGTTTTATAAGTAGTCATATAAGCCTGAGGAGAATCATACAAACTGAATCATCAGTCATTCATATTTGGAAGATTATTTTTCTACTCATTTATTTGATCTCCTCATTTGATACATCTTCCATTTCCATTTCATAAGGGTGGAAAAGTGTAAAAACATTATGAGGAAATTCATATTTCTTAAAAATCACATCGAATGTACTATTACTAATGCTGTAGAATTGATCAATGAAGATATTTCTACGAAATGAAAGCGTATAAAATAAAATAATTCTCAAAAACTAGGAAACTTCATTTTCCAAATCAATTATAGTGTTAATGGCCTCTACCCATGTTAAAACATAGTCCAAAACAAGTAGAATATTGAAGTATGAAATAAATATAAATTGATACATGAAATATATACCTCAAAAAAATAATATCATAAGTAAAAGAATAGATTTTGTGGAATTTAATATCTATTAGTAATAATTCCATGAAACATGAATATTTTACTTTTTTTATAAAACTAAAATGAATAATTGAAAATGGTCGGACAAACCAAACCTGGCTCTAGTATATTATTAATTCTTCATTCGAGAAAAAAGTGTATGCCACCCCTCAATGTATATTATAATTTTATCAATGATGGAATATCAAAATAGGGAATACATATCCTAATGAATTGGTCAATACTAAGGTAACACAAGTAAGATTAATCCCATATATACATCCTTGGTTTACTAAATAACATGGAAATATATTACTTAAAAAAGAAGTAGTGTATTTCATTATACTATTTGTAGTTTTCAATGTTAAAAAATAATTCTGTAACTCCTTCAATGGAATGATATTATTCATTAAGTTTTTTTAATAGTTTTGTTGGTTATTTTTTTCACAAAAAAATTAATAGGTTTTATATCCATATAAACAACCATTAAGTTCTCACTACAACTCTAATAAAATTTTTAAAAAATAATATGGCTATAAAAAAATTCATCCCAACAACTAAATTTTTTTGCAGGCATCCTCACTAAAAATATATTTGTAGAATAGTGGGTTAATACAACCATTTTGAATCCAAATAAGCTACACATAAAATCTTCCAAAAAAATTAATAATGTATAAATGCATATTTTCAGTGGTTATGTAATTTTATTATGCTGAATCTAGATTCTAAGAGGATTAAATTATGACATGAGTCATATAATCCTCTATTTCACTAAAAATAATCCCTATAGAGAAAACTAATTCAATAGATATCAATTCATAGGGAATTTCCCATGAATTTAGTTTGATAACTTGTGGGGACATAAGGATTTGTTTCAAACATCTAATGGAATCATTATAACTCTCATAAAAAGTATTTGGAGATTATTTTATGTGAAATTTAGCCAACGGTAAGGCTATATTACTGATATATATTGTAGCATTCTAAAAGAATTTGGCATGGTAATGAAAAGATGATGAATTATTTAGAGTTGTTAGGTGTGGCTGGGATGAAATAACTTCATCCTAGACCTATCAAGTTGGATGTACTCCCTAGAAAACAATTATCCTAAAATAATGACTTTATAAACCATAACATAAAATATATAATAGTTAGGAACAATGTTGTTATCAATAAATTCATTAAGGGTGGTGGATATAATCCTTAAACATCACTCAAAAATTTATCTATACACTATGAAATAGTCCATAAAAACAACAAAGACTCCCCTAAAAACATCACAAAAATTCTCATTATACACCTTCGAATTGTTCCAAGAGCATTAAAAGGTCAAAGGGAACTCTCTTCTAAAAAATATTATAAAAGGATAAGTAAAATAGGTATTTATATGATATTCATGTCTAATGTATATATGAATGTACATTGAATACCAATCTAAAGATAATTATCTGGACTTCCATACAAGTCTCTCTATGATTTGATCAAGGAATGGAAGATGCTGGTAATATATCCATGTCACACAACTTAGTTACATATAAAAATTATATAATCTCCACTAATTTATAATAATATCAATGATAAGATCACAAAATTCATTTTTACAATTAGTGATTCCACTCTTCTTAGGAACTGTCATGACTGGAATTACCTATTGACAATCATAGATATTAAAACATTTATATCAATCATCTAAGTGGTCAATTATTTCATAAAACAAAACTACAAATGATTATGGCTTAACATCTTCTAATAGAGTCAAATAGTATTTTAATCATCCCCTAAAAATTAATTCCATGAAAATTGAGGGGTTAATTCTAGGATTTTCAACTCGGTTCCATCCTGTAGATTTTTTATTCACTTTAAGGACTCAAAAAACTGATTTTTTATTATTTTCAAATCCCTTTATAAATGAAAATATTAAGATTATAATAATCATCTAAAATGGAATACATTAATATTATTACACAATTTTTTATGTTATAAGACATATTTTTATCTCTTTATTGTTAGAATAGTTTTGGAAACATTAAGGATTTGTTTCCTATTAAAAACTCTATAAAATTTAAATTTTATAGTCACAAAATTAGTATAAAAGGGTTCAAAACTACTTTAAAAATATATATTAATAAAAAAATTCAAATTCACAAAATCATCATTATAATAATTAAAATAGATAATTTATATTAATTTTAGATTACTCTCTACCTACTTAATATTATATTTTTTTAATGTTTTCAAAAAAAATAGTTATGATTTTTTTTAAAAGAAAACACATCATTATTTTTAGTGGAATCAGCAAGAAAACACTAATTTCAATAGTTTTAAATGAAAAAAATGAATTAATTAAATATATTTCACATGAAGACTTATCATAATATTTCATATATTGTTTGTCTAAAAAAATATTCAATTAATAGGATAATCACTCAATGGTTCAATAATTATTAAATTTAAAATTAATTTAATGGATAAAAAAAAATTCATGATAGATTAGTGAGATTGGTTATTCTACATGTGATATTTCATATAATGAAATATAGTAAAGTAAACCATTTGTTTTCCAAATTAAATTAAAAGTGTTTCTTTGTAATCATTTATTTTATCATTGGTAGTTTTATGGAACATTCTACCAAAAATCTAATGGTACATGTGTGATAAAACTATCATTATCCATATCCAAAACATTAAAATAAAAGTTAAAAACTTGTCATTTAAATATTATAAACACACATTTAATTAATCCAATTGCTATATGGGTGACTCTATTGGGTGATTAATTTAAAATCCTAGGAATCATCTGTTCTCTAACCTAAGGAGTTGTGTAAAAAGAGTTATACATCATAAATACATCCTAGAAAATTAATTTCAATGTATAAGTTTTGCATCTATACCTATTCATGTATTATTCCATAGGTAATTAGGTATACTAGACATTCATTTTTTCTAACATAGAGGTTATAATTTATTTTTAATTTGAAATTTAGTTATAATTTTATTTTTTAATTGTATAATAAAAGGTGATTTTGAAGGAATATTATGTTAGAGTTGAAAAAAATAATCAAAATTGAAGAAAGTTTATGAGAAATATTATTTGATAGTTTTTTTACAATATTTTCCCCATTTATTTAGCATTATTACCATTTTCAAAAATATATTACACTTTATTGAAATCCATTAAAACTCATTGTACTACCAAATAATGAAATCCTATTACTCATTAGTGTGATTAAGATTAGACCTAAATGTTTCTGTGACTGTCATTAAAAAGGGATAGATATTATTATCTAACAAATACTAAAAATAAGAATCAATTAAGAGTAAGTTAATGTAAAAAAATTCATGATTTAAAAAATAATATAGTGGATGGGATTTCAAAATTAGTAATTAAATGACACAAGATAATAAAAAAATTAATTATGAAACATCACAAATTCCATAGTTGAAGAAGGGAAAATTTTAATAAAAACATGGGAATTCATTTGTCAAGAACAACACATCCATCATCATTAGGTGATAAAATCCAAGAATAAAATATGATAAATAAAAACAAAAGAAATTTGACTCATAATATGTCATCATAAATAACTACTAATTTATCACTACAATTGTTTATATAGACATGGATAAACAAGCCAAAATATTTATCTCACTAGTCATAGTACGTAGCATTATATATCTCTCTATATCTTGGAATCATGATCATTAAATTTTATCCTCTGAATGAATTTTTATTTTATTTTAAAAATTACCTCTCTCTATTTAATGAACTACACCATATTTTAACTACTTTGGTACATTGAATACATGGATGTTATTGTCATTGTTATTCTTCCCCTTGATGTCTCGAGTTGCACCCATCGAACTAAAAATTATCTAGTATGTCATTTTAAATTATTAACTATGTATGTTTTAGATGATCATATTTCAATCTATGACTAATTATTTTAAAAAATACCAAAAAATATTCTTCTTTGTTCCCTCCATGAACATATTCACTGAGATTTTATTTCCTCTCATTATATAATGAGTTGTAAAATAACATGGGATCACTATGAGTTTAATAAATTATCCAATCCCCTATAAATTTTCATTAAAAATCACTTATATTGACTATCCATTTGGTAATCTAATATAGCTTCTAATTCTAGTTTTTAATGTCATATAAAATATTTTTCAGATTGTTAATTTATAGATGCGTTATTCAGAAGTCAGTTCTTAGTAGTTTATATTTTAACAATAGAAAAAATTCTATTTAATTTTACTTTCTTAATTTGGATGTAGGAACTATAGAAATGTTTTTAATTACACATTTCCTTTTAACAATTATTAAATATCTTACATAACTCAATAATCATGGTGAAATATATTATGTAACCCCTTGGATTTTTGAAATATGTTATCTGTATCGTTTTCCACATGAAATATCCTATATAAATCTTTCTCATATAAAAAATATTTTGTATCTCATTTTACACATTAAAAATCATACCAAGGTCAATAATTCCATTTAAATATTCAAAAATTCATTGCGTAACAGATTCTAATTCAGCCTCAATGTAATAAATGATACATAAACATCGAGAAAAAATAATTTCTTCTTGTGTGTCCTCTATATAAAAAATATATTTTGAAATTACAACAATATATTATTCAAAATTACAGATGTATAATGTGACATTCAATACTTAAAAATTTTAATTGAATATATTATATTTTCAATTATTTGAAATGTGATTCATCTAACTAAATTACTCTAAATCTATATCTCAATTAAAAATTATTACTAGAAATGAAAATAGGATTAGTTTAAAAATTATATATAGTTAAAATCATATAACATTTTTATAAAAATAACCATGAAATGAATATTAGAACTATATTTTAAATTTAATTTTATTTCACCCTCTAATTGATAAGTATCAAGATATAACAATATAAACCATTTCAAGTATATTATTTTTACTACTTAAAATCAACATTCATGTCGAAAATATGACAAAAATACACTCATCAGGGGATCCTCAATTCATGGATTTCAATACTCCTTCATTCAACATGCTCTTCTAGAAAAGGGGTGGAACCTCTAATATGATAGGTTTCTATTTTTTTCAAACCATATTTCATGGAAAAGAATGGGTCTTACAATTCGTTTTATAAGAGTTCATGTGGGTATGGAATGGTAGGGTAGTCTAGTTCCTTGGGATTCTAATGGTGGATAATTTTTTTTTGATTGGGATTTTAAGGGTGATACTCTCTTATGTTCCAGGCTCTTTAACCATTTTAGAAATATATTTTTATACTTTTTTTCATTTTAGGTGAATATTTTTTATATTATTTGTGGTTATATTGTATCCTATTAGTTAAGTATACACTTTCCAATGCATGTGAATTTCATTCCCATGCGTCTTCTCAAATGAAAATGTTGGGAAATTTGATGGTGTTTTTAATAGAGATGTGCTAGCTGAATATATTCTTAGTATTACATACAGGTTGAAGACACAAATAATGAATATGTTAGGAGACATGTAATGAAGAGAAATCAATATCTTAGGATATCTAATTCCATTAACATTCTATATATTAGGATCTTATATCCCCCACTCATATCTATGGTTGATCATTTTGTTGTATTTTTTATATGATTTGTATATGTCAAATGAATTTTATATATTCAAGGTAATTTTATTATATCTATTAAATTGTTATATAATGTGTGAGAACATGTGGTTGTATAATGAAGCAGTATTCTATGACATCACATGTTTTTCGATATAAATACTCAATTCTAGTAACTAGCCCATAGATTATTGGAGGAATTATTGGTGTGAAAACCCCAACTTTATTATAGACTAGGAAAGATACCTTTGGTTCAATGGATGTAAATTTAGTATTTTCTTTGGTCTTTTTTAGGGGTTGAGATTATAGTTAGGAATTTTGTGAGGTTATTTTGGGAACATAGGAAAATAGTGTTAGGTGGTGTTATGATTAGCTATTAGATTTGGAAACCCATTCATTGTGTGGTCACCAGTATATCCATTCACCATGAATCTGAAAATCTTCTTGATAACATACTATATATATGAACTAGATTAAATGTAAATAAAGGATGGTATATGAATCATGTTGGAGTTTTTCATTTTTTTTAGTATCCTTTGCCAAGATATTCCTTAATGATTATAAGTTAACATTATTAAATACAACTTTCTATGATTCTGATAGGAAACATGGATCCCAATTCATGTTTGTGACACAATCATAATAGCATTAGAGGCTCTAATAGTTGGCCAATTGAGAAATGATACTTTTACACATGTACTAGATCATATATTTCCCCTGCTAATCATGTAGGGAGTATATCCTCAACTATTTGAGAAGTGATCAGATCCTCCAACCACAGTTTAAAGATATGTAGTAATGTGAAATGAGTGGATTGGATTGAGCTAGGAAAATCCCAACTATCTTGAACCCATAAAAGCTTTCATGTCAATCAGTTTGATTAATCAAACCAACCTGACCTCATAGTGTAAGGGTCAAACACATGGGAAAATCATGAATATATATTATGAATATAGATGTAAGGGGGTGAAAATGTGTTTGGATAGTCTTGATTTTAGGGATTTAAATTTATATATCATTATCATGAATGTGTCCATGGTGATTAGGGTGATAAAAAGTTATATATGGTTCTTGCTTCATCAGACCGAGAGGGAGTAATACACTAATAAAATTGAATAATACATGTAGTGTGGGGATATAAAAATGTGGGGGCATCGTCCAAAAAAACTATGTGTTACTTGAGGCATCCAATGGGGAGGAGTTTTTATGTAGGACTGTTGAGTGATAGTGGTATAAGACTGTGAGTTTGTGTAGTTTAGAGAAATGGAGGTAAAATGATTCTTAGGGTTCCCATATCACTTAGTATATAACAATGGATATGTAATTAGGTGAACATTGGTATTGAAAGGTGGATATGAGTGCCTAATGGTGCATATAGAAGATATAAAAAGCACCAAAATATGGTCAAATGTGGGGACTATCGGAATCTCATGATTTTGGGTGATTGCCAAAGTTAAGGGGGAAATAGAACAAAGTTCATAGGGGATATGGTACTTAGAATTGATGATGAGGAATTACAGGCATGGTGGAAGTCACACATGTGGGATGAAATGCATGTAATAGACTACATAAACAAGAATAATTGAGATTGGAAGAAGTATTTTTGGAAAACTGACAATACTT
Source organism: Viscum album (assembly GCA_963277665.1). Lineage (NCBI taxonomy): Eukaryota > Viridiplantae > Streptophyta > Magnoliopsida > Santalales > Viscaceae > Viscum > Viscum album. Next base: position 1,421,310,036 of record OY728141.1, on the reverse strand, counting down.
TTTCAATAAATTAATAAACCATGGGACAACATGAATCAATAATTTTTTTCCTTTATATCTTGACTACACATGTGATATTTCCTTTTATAGTCAATTCAAATATAAATTATTCTAATAGGCCCACCACACCCAAGACTAACTCATAATTATTTGTCATGCAACCCCGTAACCCATTTGAGGTTTCAAAGAAGATTCCACTATACCCATTGATTATTGTATGATTCATAAGGGACATGATGAGGATTCACATAGGCCAACTGCACTTTTGGAGTTCCATTGATAGTGAATGATTGGATTTCATGGTGATCCTAATCATTTGGTAGTATAGAAATGGATAAATGTAGTACCATATGTGTTTTTTATTTTTTGAATACATCTTTGTCATATGGTAATTCTTGAATGCCACCTCAACCATGGAATATAAAGTCACCAAGGAATCTTGTTCTTCAACACCAATTATGAGTATACTCTTCTATTTACACTGTTTGATCACAACTTTTGTTATGAGTGCACCTAGGTACTAAGAGAATGAATTGTATCCAATATCTAGTGGATTTATAGTAGGGACGAATTTTTATACCAGAATATGCATTAATAGTTTTTAACCACTTGAGGCACTCTATCAACATGAATCATGATAGATTATTTTATGTGAAACAAATCAATAATATCATTTAATGAGGGATCTAAGTTGATGTATTCCCCCTCTACCAACCCATATACATTGATCTCTTATAGAGGGGTATGATGACAAAGATATTTTAGGTATAAGTATGATCAATGAAAATATCACATACTAAAATTCTATTAGAAGAGTCATCAATTATGGATAGATGATAGAAAATTGATGTGGTTATGGGGGCATTATCCCAAGTCCTAATATGGAGATCATTCAGCCCAATTATAAGGGGGAGTGGTGAACTCTATGAATAATGCAGGGGGACCCATTATTTGCAAAAAAATACACCATCAATGGTGTTCCAAACTTCATGTCTATATATATCATCTTAACTAAAAAAAGTAAATTTATTTACCTGGAAAACTAATCCAAACTAACAAATATATCCATATTTCACACCTTGGATGTGGAAAAGCAATTTATCATTGTGTTATTTGTGAAAAAAATATCTCAAAATAGACAATTTGTATGCCAAAATTTTAATCTCATGGAAGAAGTAGAAAAAACCCCAAATCATGAACTACTTCTAACTTAAAATGTGATGATCGAAATACATTACATGTATGTGGGAGGTGCACAGTGTGTGAGATGATTGGAATTCTCAGACATCCACTCCTAATAGATGCCAAGACAAATTATCCTAATGTATATGGAGTATCTTCTATATGTACATAGCATGTGAGAGATGAGTGGTTTGTCTACATGTAGCCAACCATGACCCCAATCATGTGTCTATAACACCATACATGCTCACTAGTACACACATCATATGTATCCATCCAAATACGCAGTCATGCCCTTCGATACATCTCAGTCTGTGTAACCTAGAATTATATTGTTTTTGAAACTTTTATACACCTTATATGATATTTAACATAGAATGAAACCCAATTAACCCTAGATATCCTGATATAAGGTGTTCTCTTTAGGGATCATATTTATTTTGATCAATTCATTGACCTAATGATTTTGAATCCTCTTGTAGTAATTTCACCAATACCATTTTTACTCTTGCTCTTTCTCATGTCACTGACCTCAAATACCTCTATCATAGCCACACCAATAGATTCTTTCATTGAATTCCGATGAGGCCCGTTCAAATTTCCTTCATCCTTGAAATCACTCAAAATCCTTATAAATTCTCCCTCACATTCCACCATGTCTCTTCCCTCAACCTTTCATGCTGTTGTACTTCCAGTAACATTCTATCATCAATATATCATCATCCTCCACCCCTTTTCCACTACTACCCACCAAAATTCCTCCTCTCAATCCCAATTGTTTCCCATCTATCATATCTTGTTTTAATCATCAAGGCACTATCCCTGGGGAAGTTCTATACCTATGTAGTGAATATTTTGGTAGGTAAATAAGGAAGAATGTGGTTTTGGCCACCAGTATTATGGTTCAACAACAATTAATCTTGTTCATATCTATCAACGACAAATAATTAATGAAGTATTATATATTTTGATAATATGTCAGAAAAATAATTTTATTTGGATATTTAATTTTAAATTATAAGTAATTAATATTAATATAATATCAAAAAAATTGAATTAGAGACTTAAAATAATCAGTCTTTACTCAATTTAGAAGTATTCATTGATGAAGATCATGTTTATGTCAGATTCCATTGGCAATCATCTTTGATGATCATATTTATGAAGCTTTTGATAATTGATTCTTTCAATGACACTCTCTTGTTATATCTACATAGTTTAGGTTTATGGTGAAAAACATTAATTATAGAGGTAAGGGAGGAATACATATAGGGTTTTAGGTTTACGATGGATATAATTAAGTTTTTAATTATTTATATATTTTTCTAAAAGAATGCATTGATGGTGGATTTTCCTAGGGGCATATAATTTGGAAAAATATTTTTTCATCCCTCGGGTAAACCCCTTACTATGAGATAAACCATGAAATTAGTTTTCCCATCATTGTCACTAATGAAGGTAAAATTAAAATCCCTCCAGAACATGATTGTGTGAACTGAAATACTATACTACAATTATTATATGATATTTTGAATCTGGGACACAAATAAAAAAATGGATTATCAACCAAATAAAAAAATACTATATAAACTATTCTCATGGTTTAGGCTGAAAACATGTGGGCTGTTGACCTATTGTTTCCTACTAAATGACTATGATTCATGTAATAAAGTAAAATTTGGGTGATATAGTGGATATATCCCAATTAAATATTCAAAACCTTTATTAGTGTCCTCTATATGGTGGAATGTGTGTTCTTTAAGGAGGATGCTTCAGTGGAAAATCATGATGTGATAGAGGATAACTTGTAGGTGGGAAACACTATAATATACTCCCAACATGTCCACATATAGGTTATTTATTCCAATATTAGAGAATTAATTTCTATGGATAGGTTTAGTTGTAGGAAATGGATCTCTGCAACTTGGATGTGACCAATAAATATTGACTTATGATTTTTTCCTTTTCTACACAACCACATGTTCTCATCAATATGTGTGTGATATATTATTTTATTATGAAATCCCATTTCTAGATCTATAAAAAACTGTGGATCCCTATCTCAACCTATGAATCTAGATACTCGTACAGTATATGACCACATTCTTACCCACATCTTCCAATAATGGAAACTAGTTATTTGTGGAGGGTGTGGATTTTGTGGGAACTCATAGTGGCTGGGATGGATCCCCAAAACATCAACATTCGAAGAGAATATAATGACACAAATATCGAATGCAAATTATTACATAATTTTAAATATAAATATCTAGATACAATCACAGAAATATAGAGCTAAATTGTATTTAGGGGATTAAATGTACAATTCATAAAAAATAAAAAAAGAACAATGCTTTTTTACATATATAAATATGTTCATATATCACATCATACATTTATAATTACAAACAATATTCTATGTTCATAAAATAAATAAAAGGGTGATAAATAAATCCTTGTATGAGGTTTGTAAAGGGGTAATATGGAGAGAATAATCATCATGATATTTATGGGACATCAATAAAAACATGTAATCATGTGCAAAAAGAAAACATGAATAATAAAAAGCATAGAATAGGTGAATATCAGTCCATGATATAAAAAATATTGACTTACACTCCGAGATTCATTTCTAAAAACATAATATTAAAATTTATAAATTTGATTCAAATAATCGTGACCCAATTTCTAACATCCAAATGAAACAATATCAAATGGAAATATTGGATTACTTAAATATCCAAGGAACTTTTAGATTTATAGTTTTATATAATTATGAATAACTCTTAAAAACCAATACTCATATATTCAAGTGATCAATTTTCCTACAATACCCAAATTTTCATATTTCCAAATAAGTATTCAACATCTCCTATATAATTCCACATATGTGAAACCTTTCAAGGCGTAACTCATTTAACAATATTCTATATAAATTTTTAGAATGTAAAATATTATAAAGGTGAGATAAAACACTCAATAATTGTAAACATATGCATTAATAGTTGAAAGTACCCATTGAGAATACAATGAGCATAAAGGTAAGATGAAATCATCAAATTTCATAAAAAAATAGAAGATAATTCATACTAAAAAAATTGTGCTTCATAAATCATGATACTTGGAATAAATAATTAGTAAAAGTTGAGTGTCATATAAGTCAACAATCATGATCCCTGTGAAATCAATACTCTAGAAAAGGATCGATTATAACTCATAGAATGTAGTGAAATCTATAAAGGTATCTTAGAATATGAAACAATCACCATGGAATCACATAACAAAATAATTTCAATATCTATTAGTATAAACCTATATTTGATAAAAAACTATCATCTCTTAAGAGTAACTTACATTTAATTAGACATTTTTCATTACTCAATGCATTATATAGATAAAATGGAACCACCTATCCTTGGATAAAAATCTAACAATTTATCCATAGTTTATAAACAAAACCACTGACCTGTTGATTATAGTGGGACCACTCTTCAATCATCTATAAATATTTTTATGTACCATCAAAAATAAAAATATTGAAGCTTTTACTTTTCAATATAACTCCCTTAAAAAACCATCAATCATTGTTTGATTTATCATCCTTTTGAAAATGAATGGGTTCCGTGGAAATGTTCTCAAAATATTCTTAAGACATATAAAGAAAGAATAAGGATATTATTATTGGATCTTAATTCCATTTGATCATAGTAAAAATAATAAAGGATATTTTCATCTATAATAAATTAATTTAATAAAACATTTGATACAGTTTTTAGAAAAAACGGAAGAAATTATTTTCTATGGGAATCAATTTATTTAAAAATTAGAAGAATATTCAAAAAAACATTTTCATTTAAAATAATGATGTAAACCTATAAAAGAAACATCAAATAAGGTAAGAGTTCTAATGACAATAAAATCCATTCATTTGGTAAATGTCAAAAAAGGTCCCTTTGACACTTCTTGTAAAAACCAAATGTAACCTATTTTTAAATGATAAAAATATTAAATTTAAACCATTGTAATGAAAATAAAATATAGATGAAATATCATGGAAATGGATGGGAAAATATTCTCAACCAAAAAAATAAATACTATTACATTTTCAATAAAAATGTTCTTTTAATCTTCTTATGTACCATAGAGTGGAAAAATAGAGGAAATCTTATGAAACTAAAAAATAACTATAGGGGAAGAATATAATTTTCTTAGGAAAATACGTTCATACGATATATCCAAAAGGAAACATTTTCATGAAAATCTGAAAAAATAAATGACATTATATCGTAAATCCTGTCTTGCTTTGGTTACTTTTGAATCAAAATTTGACAAAATAATGAATATGAAATATATTTTTATTTTATATGAATTACAATACTAAATATAAAATAATTAATTAATATGGTAGTAAGTAGACCGTATAAGATAAAAAATATTTGATAATGTGAATTATGACTGAAATAATTCAGATTAAGACCATGAAAACCCTTGCAACATTTATAACATTTTAATCAATATCTAATGAAAGAGATTAATTCAAATGAACATTAAATATAATTATCAAAGATTAATTTATGATATAATACCTCATTAGGAATCTTATTGACCTTATAAAATTAATTAGGTGTGTCATAAGAGACATTTCTTAATGAAATAATATTGAGATATATATTCTTAAAAAAGAACATATCAATGAAGTGAGAACTAATCAGTGATTTGATTGTGTGTAACAATTGTAAAACTATATGAAAAAATTCAAAATTCAAGAAAAATATAATTATAGTTTTTCCCACATAATCATGGCATAATCTAGTCAGTGGATTATATGTATAGAACAATTAATTGAAATTAATTTATGAAACTCCTTAACTTGAGTCCAAACATGAAATGTATATCCTTCAACTCCAGTACAATAATCATATGTTAATTATTTAATTTTTTATAACATTTTATAGGTTTATTTATTTATCATTAAATAATGTATTTTATTATCTTAATTGAAATATTTTATTTCAAAATCAGTTAATCCCAAATTGGGTGTTTTTAAGACATTTAGTTCAAAATTGAAAAATGACTTTGGTAGGTTGATCATGGTCAAAGTAGTCAATTTCATAAAATATCCTAAATAATAATCATAAATATATTATTGTACTTTTTATATATCAAATTCAATTTTTGGATACACCCATCGAATGAAATTATGAATGACAAAACACATCGGTTTACGAGGAGGTAATCTGTACGTATGCAAGAGCGATATTTTTTATGGTCCCAAAGTGTTAAAAATATATATGTGGTCTAGATATTTAAAATTTTCTATCTGTACAGTGACATAACATTTCTTATCTGGCAATCCAAACCCTGATATGGCCCTATGATCTTGAATGAATTATTCAAATCATATAAATTAAATTAAATGAGCACCTTTTTTGAAAATGAAGCAGGCATGTCTGTCACATATCATCATGATCATTGGTCAAGGTATCCAAATTCGAACACCTCTAGATTTCCCACACACCCATCAAGAGTCCATGAGATTTACATAAATCAAATTTCATGTGCTATCATGGCACACTGGAAAATCCTTTGACATTGTGATGTTCACCTCAATCACATGCCTTCAATCCATCAAAGGAGTTCCTAGATTAGTGGTTAGGTGGATGAATTTATCTCTCTAGAATGAAAATGGATAGAGAAGATCACATTAAAATGAAATGAACAGTGCATGGATTGATTTCCTCTCTCATATTATATTGTGAGTGGGTCACATACCTAGAAAGGGTTCTTTGGCCCTCAGAAACACAACACTAACTAAATAAGAAAAAAAATATAAACATGATTAAATAAAAAATTAATAAATATTAATTATATTTTATCACATAATTTTAATATATAATAACTATATATATGTAAAAAAACTGGAGTTGTTAACTTAACTCATAATTCCCACAAATAGTAAAAGATCCTTGAATTTTAAAATAATATTCATTCGTATAATTTTTTTATATATATTAACTAAATAAATTAGGAATAATTTTTATAAATAAATTCAACCTAATTATTTTTTAATTGAATAATAATGAATTTATTTATTCATTAGTGATCGATCATGGATGGAAAACTCTTGTACACTATCATGGGGCCCACCATGTTCTTTATAGATATTCATCAGAATACGGAAAATTCTTGAATACACTATTGTGTGTGACCCACTAGGACCTTATCTTTATATCAGTGAATAGTATTTGTAGACCAAGAGAAGATTTTAGAAACCCATCATGACCCCTAAAGAGAAAATGAATAGTTACAGTAATAATAACCAACCAACGAATATATACTATGTAATATAATATCTTTGTTTTCATATATCTCGTAATGTTGGATTCACACTTTCATCATCGTCCATTCTTGATTTATTGTTTTTCTATCTAACTCGATATAATTAGATTTGACTTCCATAGCCAATTCCTTATGAAGTTTCTACCATCATGATCAACCAAGACATAGATATTAATTCCTCGACTCAGAAGTGAAAAATTCAGTCTTGATCATCGAACCAATTCCATACCACTAGTGGTTCACACAACACAAGATTCATCAGCATGATTTAAGTATCATGGTTTTCTCCTTCCAAGAAATTACACAATCAAACAGAAAAAAATTGATATTGATGTCAATCTAAGATACCAACATTGATTTCTATAGATAGGAACAACCAATGATACCCAAAACATGTGGTATTCTTATTGGTGGGGTTTTCCTTATGATCACACCTACGAGAGGTCACCTACTGTGAACCTCATGAGATGAATCCTTAATGGTAATGAGGCATCGTCACGTGATAGTCAAACATAAACTTTCCCCAGTCAGTATTATTTATCTAAACCATAGGGCATATATTTAATATTAATGTCATTGTATCTCTACATTCTCTTTAAAACCTGGGATCTGTTATATCAATTTGATATGAAAACAAATATCAGGGAATTACAAATTAAATAATGGATGAATAAATATCTACACTTTAATTATAATTGTACATCTTGAATATCTCACTATATACATAGTATGGTAATCCAATTTTCTATTTAGTTGGGTTTAGGGAACCCACTATTAGAACACACCCACTTACACTAGATTCATGTTTTTGAAAATCCATGTTCACACTCACTTGATTATGATCATGTTTATTCCCCATCATGGATTTCATTTCTTGGTATTCCATGTTTCAACTTAATAACTATTCGTCATTGTGTGGCCTCCCCTCCTTGAGTTTGTAACCTAAAGAGATGTAATCATTGAGTTCATTTCCACTTTCCCATTGTCATAACTTGTAACCTTTCTCGTAAGAGTATGACAGTTATCATAATGATAACAATTTTCATACTATGTGTGATTCTAATAACTAGAAAAAATCATGTCTTTTAATCCACTACTTTTTAGCTGAATTATAAGTTGAAACGTACTTGAAATTTGAAGGTATTGAATCCACTATCATGTCTGAGATTATCTAACTCATTACATTAGATTAATGTGTTATTATATCATATTTACTTTATAGTTAAACTAGTTTGTATCCACTTGTAACTATTATCGCATCCTCTCTACAGAACATGTACATATATTTTGACTTTCTCAAGTAAAATTGGATATATTTGAATGATTGGATTTCAATTCATTTGGATATAAGTATTATTTCTGACTATAAACTATATGTTGTATGGTCACATTTTGTACATATGATGGAATATGTGATTATTCCATCATGCTAGAGAATATAAATCATCTCACAACTTTCATCTCCTACTAATACCATTCATTTCTTCATAATGAGAGTTATACCATTTGACATAAGTACCAATTATCTATCAAATAGTTAAAACATGTATCATTCAATACCCTTTCATTATATATACTATTGAATTTTATTATGAAACCTTTAGATCTACCTCAGTTTATCAACTTTTCTAGAACTTATTTTTATACTTTAATTCAATATCATGATGGTTATAATCGTCCTATTTTTAACTAATTATAAGCCCAACACTTGTTTTCCACATGTTCCCAAACATATTTTAAATGAAAATAGTTGTTCTCCCACTAACCTCTTATAGAAACATGGAATCAATTAATTCTATATGAATATTCTATGATATTTTTTTATTAAATCATTCCTAAACTATATTTCAATAACATTCACCCCTTATTGGAATTCTATGATTTCACATATCATTTTTGGTTGCATCATATTAATATCATCCTTGATTGGTTGTCTTTACATACAATGCACAATAAAATGATCATTAAATTTTTGATGAAAAGTAAAATTATAAGTTATTTATTCATAACTCCATGTAATAAATAATTAATCCATATTGTACCACTCTTGGTCCATCCATGAATAATTTCATTTGAATATCCATCACAGTATTCAAAATAATAAACCCAAAGTACTTTGATAATTAGAATCCATTATTTATTTTTAATTGATCATTTCAATTTTATCTTGTTTTCATATACTCCAAACATGTAGGAAAAATTACTCTCAATCAATAATGGATCATCAACCATGGTAAATATAAAAAAATATCTACAGTTTTAACCCTCATATGCAGTATGTGTCTTTGAAACATTCTTCTTCCATACCAATTATGGAACTCATTAATATATCAGGTACTTGTGCATATTTTGCATTCAGTAAACCCACGTACATATTTCTCACACTATCTCAAATAAAGATATAAACCCTTTTATAGAACTATAGTCAATTACATTAACTATGAACTTTTCCATCATAGGGATTTATTTAATATCTGAATAAATTTTTTGAAAAATTTCTTTACACAATCTATCTGTTTTTCATGATGCATCTATATTTATTTACTTATAAAAAAATTTCATTGGAACCTAATGTTCTTATAAAAGTGTGGATTTACATCATACTATAACTCATATGATACCAATTTTTCATTATAGTCGGCATATGGTAATGAGATATCCGCATTATTTGAAAAGAGAATCTTGAAATACAATGTTGGTTTCTGTAATTGATGTATGTCTAAACATTGATGCTCATTTAACATACATCATGAAACTAATGTGTATGAGGAATTTTTTTTAGGAATTACTCCACAACACCTTTTGTTGATAAGTGTTAACATGTAAGAAACATCATTGATCCTCCTTCATAGAATTAAATCTGTAATTTAGATAAGTTAATGTGTGTTTAAGAATTACTCCATACTACATTATAATAATCAATGAATGATTGGTCATGATATTATTCATCACACCAGCCCAAAGAAATTGAAATCTATTGACCATTCATATATTAATAATGAAATACATATTCCTTATTAAACACCAAAAGTAATCTAATGATGTATATTTACCACTAGCATTATCTTGAAATATTTCCCGCTCTGTTGTAGAAAACAATTTGAATTCTTTTCGGAGTACTTTTATTTCTAATGGATTCATTGTCCAAAACTAAATATGTCAGTAATACATATGGTATTTAACTCCAAAGAATCTAAATACAATATAGGTTATATCAATGAAATGTACATTATTAATCTTGACAAAGTATAATCTTTCTAAAATAGGGTATATAAGTCATACATTTTATATTCATATTGAATAGCCTATGATTCATGTATTACTAAACTATTTTCTGAGTATTATTAACCATAAAAAACATTCATTTTTGAATTGGAATAATTTTACCTAGTGTCCAAAGGACACATGACATTAAGGATTTGTTTACCCTAAATAAATGTTATACTATAATCAGTCAACTTGGAAATATAGATGTTGTGTACATCTCACCGTTTAGTTGGGAACCATCCATTCTCATCCACTTGAATAACACAACTTACTGATATTAATGTTTATTGTACAGGGTTATTATATTTAAATATAGAAATAAAATAGTTAGATTGAATTTAATAACAATGATTTATAACAAAAAACAAAAATCAAAATTTATGAATTTATGTGAAGAATATGTGATTACAGGCTTCATTAATTTAGTTTATAGATTTTAAAATTCTATAGATTTTATTTCACAATACATAAACTAAATAACCTCATTTTTAATACCTCTTATATAAATGATGTTGTTAAGTTGCAATCGGCATCACATTTTTCATTTACATTTTCACCTTATCTTTCAAGTAGTTCATCATAGGAACTAAACATGAGTTCTTCTTTTGGTTCTTATTTACTAAGAGAACATTACCAAAAAGGTAATGAAGTATTCACTACATCTTATTCATTTTGAAAACATAAAAAATAATAGTAAATGGGTGAAAATGATATTATAAAGGGGTCTATTGAAATATCATAATCCAGCTTTTAATTTGCACATATACAGTGTAATCATGACATGTTAAAATATGCACGTCAGTTTCTCATTGAAAGCATCTATGATATAAGACAACATATAAAATCATTTAATTCCCAATGTTTGTATCCAAAAAACACATTGGACGTTTATGATTAAATTATGAAATAACCACCATATTTAGCACACATGAGTCTCCAGATATCAATGTTACACTCTCACTTATTGAGGGGGATTAATTGGATTTAGGGACACCAGCACCTTGAATTTACTATATCATAGTATTGTATGAAAGCACATGTACTACCATTTGGAATAATTGGTCTAGAGAGAAAATTAAATTTTTCTAATAAATATCATAGGGAACATCAAATATTACATTACATTTTCTAAAAATAATAGTATCATGTAGGTTAGTAATTTTAACTTGATTACCAATTAGAAAATATTGATTAATTAATTAAATAATTAAATGTATTCCACTATATTATGGAACTCTATAAGCCATATTTACTAGAATCATTATAAATGGGTTCTTGAGTATTATATTTGAAAGGATCTTTGAACCTCCCCTCATAGTTTATAAGCTTTTGTTATGACACTATTTCAACATTTCAAGATAAGTTATTATCTAGAGAAAAAAAATTAACTCATCGATACATGATCTATTCAATGAATTCCAAACATCTAAAATCATGAAACTTATTTACTCAACACTTTTCTCTAAAGTTGAAACAATTAATATTTGGATATATGTTTTTTTAATCTTTTGTTAAGTCAACACATCACTCTCAAAATAAATCCTCGGTAGTAAGAGTCACCCAAAACATTGGCTGATGAGAAACCCAAACACCATTTTTAATTCTAATTTAAATGATTGAATGTGTTTGAGAGTAATTGTTTCTTTGAGGGGATTTATATTTTTTTGAGGAATGCAATCCACTTATATTAATATGTTCATTATATTTCTTGAGGTCAAAACTAAACATTAATAAAAAACATCTGTTTTATATTTATGTATTTTATTGTTTACTATTTTATGTTTTTTCAAATTTCATTAAAATGCATAAAATACAAAAAAATGCATAAAGCTAAAAAAGTTACCTAACTGGTATTCAGAATCTAATATTGTTTGATCCATTTAAACTCAATGGATTAACCATGACCTAGTTGTATCACACCTAATTTGTAGCTTGAATCATGATTTAGATGGTCCCTAGTCCAATGTGTATACTTCTCATCTAGATTTCACCTTTTCATGGCATGGTTTGTGACATAAACTATCCTCATAAAATACAATCATGCATGCTTGTAGGTGAATGTGTCTTGAGACGTTTAATGTATATATAGAAAATATTGATGGACACACATGTCCATATACATATTTAAATGAAAAATATGATTCAAATAATGTAAAAAAAATTACAACTTATTTAAAAATCACATGAATATAATGAATACTAACATAAAATAAACCATACATACACAGGTTGCATCAATGCTCAACACTGATTAGGGGATTAAAGTATAGCGTGATAAATTAAATTGCATTAAATTTATAGTATAAGGGTCTTTAATTAATTTAAATCAATTACATCAATTCAACTATTTTAATTCATTTTGTTCATAATATAAATTTAACTTTAATTCTGTAAATTAAATTAATTAATTCGTTAGTTAAAACCAAAATTAATTTAATTGTTCATAGTATTAATATATAATTATTTTGAATCAAAAAATTAATGTTAATTTATTTCATTAAATAATTAAATTAAATTAATTAAATTAATTATTTTTTAATATTAATTTCTTTTATCCCCTAAAAACTCCAGTCACAGCCATTTCCGGTTGTGTCAAACCCTCACAAACCCTTTTTGTGGCGTGTAGTCCCTCTGTAGGGGTGTTTTGGTATAGGCCGACCCACCCTAACCTGTTCTAGATCGGGCTGATCCACTAAGCTTTCTGCAGTGTGTTTCTGTCAAAATGTATCTTATGGCGGCCATGGTAGGTGTTACCTCGTGTCTCTCACTGGTGAACTTGGTCTGGCGGGGGGTTTGAGGCCTGGCAACAGGGGTTGTCAGTGAGAGTGACTGTGATAAGTTAGCCTGAAGAATAGTGGTGGTCTAGGTTGGGATTCTGGGATCATCTCGTGTTATTCATTGTTCAATCTATGAGGGATTCAATTTCCTTAATCAGAATTACATCTCACAGTCTCATAGTTTCCAGATTTATGTGATAGGTGACCTATAGCCAACATCTAGACTAAAATTGGTGGTTCGTGGTGGTCTGAGCTGCATGGCCAGATATGGAGGCTTGTGGCAGTCTTATAGACGTATAAGGATATTCAGTCTTATAGTCAAAGGGAACAGAGAGGCTCTCATGGTGATCCAATAAAGGGGGTGAGTTCGAGGTCATGTTTGGAAATGACGATGACAGTTGGTTGAGACCCTCGCAGTGGTAGTCTTCGGTCGAGATGTCATGACACGACGACGACTAGCTGTAAAAGGGGGTTGGATCTTGGAGAGAAGTGTGGAGACAGCTATTCAGATTTCTAGGAGAAGCAGGGTAGTAGCCACCACACCATAGAGGCTAAGGAGAAAGTGGCTAGCTACTTAACCGGGTGAGTTGCTCGGTCATGGGAGAACTCGCCATAGATGTTATGATCAGAAGAAAACGGTGCTGAAAGGAAACTACAATGAGAAATCAAATCCCTTATCGAAGAAGAGTATTTTAAATTTTATGTTTCTGGAATTTGTTTGACCCATCATCTAGCCCTCAGTTTCCACACACACACACACAGATATATATATATATTTGTGTGTATGTGTGTCTGTGTCTTATTTTTTTAAGGTGATTAATTAGTAATTTTAAATTGTACTATCAATTGTATTAATTTAAGGCTTCCACATTCATGTGGAATTGTGAACTAGGATCAGAGAAGAATGCTTTGGTCATCACAATTAATAATTCATGGGGTCATCAAAATACAAAAACATATAATATAACACATTTTAAAAATATGCTTACAATTTTAATACCCTAAATGCCACCATATTTTTTCCATTAATTTTTTATTTAGATGGTGGTAAGATGGCTATCCAAAATTGGATCGATGTATGTTCAGATTCATTAGGACTGAGTTTATACACTCCTCTTAATTTAATAAAAAATTATTTTTTTATATCAAAAAATTAATGTTCTCACCCTGATACCAATTGAAGGAACCAAGGTTCACAAAATAAGTTGGTGGGTATATGATTTAATATTTTCAAAACCAAAGCGACAAAACATGTTTTATATGTTCAGCTATGCCTCTATGCAGTTTGAGGATATCCTTAGAATTATTCAATGTAGAGAATTTAGATTGAATGAATACCAAGTTTGAAAAAAAACAAACACACATATATCACATGTCATCAGTGAACGTTTCTTGACGGATCCAAATCTGAACCTCTCTAGAGCATACACACAGGATTAACTAATCTATGATATTTTCTTTCACCAAATTCTAGGTGCTATCATAGAGCTCTGAAAATTATTTTCAGTTTTGACAATCAACTCAACCCCATGCCTTTCATTTTTTAAAGGTTTTCCTGGATCAGATTGTCAATCAAATATATTCTTTATCTAGAATGTGGGAGGAGTGATAATCTCTCAATCCATTATAATGATCAATTAATGGATTCATTTTCAATCTCATACATATATATTTGGTGAGTCAAATGCTTGGAAAGGGATCACCATCAATTAGAAATAAGATTCACACTAAACGAGAAATAATTAACTGATTATAACGAACTATACTACAACATACATTATATTGGTATTTTTTTCACTTACTTGTAATGTATTATAAATATATTACATTATAAACTCATTCCCTTATCAGGACACTTAATTCCCACTAATATAATATCAAACTACAATATTAAAATGATATTCATTTGTGTAATATTTTTTATCTATTCACTAAATACCTCATGAATACTTTTACTAAATAAATTCAACTAAATCATTATATACATGAATAATGATGAATTTATTTATTCATTGGTGATCAGTGAAGTTGAGAAAACTCTCGGACCCCATTGTGGGGCCAACCATATCATATAAACAAATTCACCGGAATTTTCTATATTATCAATTATGTTATTGTGTGTGAAATACTGATCCCATATTTTTATAGAATTTAATAGAATTAATAGAGAAAGAGTGGCGTCTAATAACCAAAAAAAATCCCTAAAGAGATTATAAATATTCATAGTAATGAAAACCATCCTACAAACACGTACTATGTAATAAAATATCATTGTCTTAAGATATATCATAATGAATAATGCACACTTGTATCACCATACTTTTATGATTTATTGTTTACTGATCTCACCGAACACAGATTCCACTAAATTCATTTGTTGAGGTTTTATGAAAGTGTTACCATCCAGACCCACTAGGCCCGAGATATTACTTCATCAACACAGAAATGAAAATTTCTATCTTGATAATTCAACTAATTTTATACTACCAATGATGAATCCAACCCAAGATACCACTCCATGATTTCATAATCATGTTTTTTTCATTGTACAAAATTATGTGATTTGATGAAACACATTGATAATTAAATCAATTTCGGAGAGCAATACACATTCTCAAGGATAGGAACAACCAATGACACTCGATACATGTAATTTTTCTATTGGATGGTAGGTACTTATAATCCAACCATTTAGAGATCACCAACTGTGAACATCAGGGGAAAAATTCTCAATTATTATGATCCCTATCACCTTATTATCAGACATCAATGGTGTCCACTCAGTATGATGTATATATATCGTAGACATATATTTAAGATTAATATCATAGTATCTCAAGGTTCTCATTATATCATGAAATCTACATAAGATTTTAATAAAACAATTAGTCTACATACATTAATATTTAAATAGTGGTCATAAATATATAAACACACTAAAGGGATGTGATCTTCTTGAATAACTCACAATAAACATTGTTTGGAGATAAAAAGTATTGTTTACTTTTGTTTAGGGAACCCAATTTTACAATAGTTTTTTTATTTATTTGGGTACAAAATAAATAAATCGAATAAAATATTATCATATATAATAATTATAATGTTATAAGAATCAAATTCCTTCATTAAATATATCCCCATGACAATCTAAGAGTATCAGTTTTTATAAAATTGAGTACATTGCTATATGAGGAAGGTAGTTCTTGTGTATGCACATGCGATGATTCTATTTTTAATAATAGGAATGGTATAAATACATAAGATATATTATATTTAGTAAATAATTATTATTTAAAGAACATAATATATATAAATTAAATACACCATAATACCCATCCATGATAAGCAGTTATGAGAATAAAAATCTGTTAGTCCGCAAAGCGTTAGTCTACACATAGGCATGAAATGTGCTTTCAATTTACATTTGTTGGAAAACGATATGAATAAAGATATGAAATTCACATAATAACATCTCAGTAAATGTGAGATGATTAATTTTCTATATTGTAGGGGTAATAATGAAATTAAAGGACGAATAAGAAGAAGAAAAATGAAAACACTCAATTTAAATGATTGACTCATCTTTGAAGAACCTCCATTGAATATCCTCTTACCGACCATAGGGATGATAATTTAAGAACATAATCACCAATATACTATATATAATAAAATTTGAATAGATTTTTGCAATGTATTTTTGAGCAATGGGGGTTAATAAATGTGGCGAATAGAGGAGTGGTGGTGTCCTTATATATAGGGGAGAGGGGTACCATTGAAATTATTTAAAGTAATAAATTAACATAAATAATTTTTCAAGTTAAAATGGAACCAAATGGACTTATTTAACATATAGAATAGATTTTTTTTCAATATACACTTATATAATAAAATTTTTACAAGTATAGGTTATGTTTTATCATTTATCTTAGAGTTTTAAACCACTGTTAAACCTGTTTAACATTTATTATGAAAAAAAATGTTACACATTAGGGGTAAAAAAATTACATATATTGAGAATGTTTATAGTTTGTTTTTCATTAAATATCACATTCACATTTTCAAGGATATTATTTTTATTATTTTTGAATCAATTAAAATAATATTATTTAACATAAAATACCATGAAAGTAATATTTTGGGCTATTGAAATAATTTTAAATTATGATATATCATGATGGAAATTCAATTTGAATAAAAATGATTAATATACTAATAATACATAATATTTTTCAAATAAAATTGGGACACTATAACTAACCAAGAATATTATTTTTTTATTTTAAATGAATTTATATGATTTTTTCAATGGCTTGCATAAGCATTCCCTCGGTGTTGAATAATAAATTAGGGTATTTATATCAAGGGTAATAATTAAAAATAAATTATCATCGTAAAAAATTATTAATTTTAAATATATCCTTTTATAATTGTACATAAATTTTTTATCCATTTCACAATATGTCAAATATATAAAATCAACAATGAGACATTTTTTAATTTCCCTCCACTTAAAATAATATATAGGTCTTTATCAATGAAAAATGAAATTAAAATGTAATATTTTATTATATATCAATACATTAGAAAAATTAAACTCATGAAAATAAATAGAGGATAGTTTATGGAAGTTTTTATAACCTTATTTCATAATTTTAACATTGTTCTGTCCATTTTACCAATACCATAGTAAGAACATTTTTAACAAGGGAAATATTCATCATCACCACAAATAAATTTGATATTTCAAAAAAAAAAAGGAAAATAATTATTCCAAATATGGTTTTATAAAATTAAGTCTCTATAAGTGGATGAAATTAACATTAAAAAAACTAATAAAATGTTAAGATAAAATGTTTTCTAGAACAAATAAATTATTATATATATAATTTTATTCTGTTCCAAAATTAAGAGTAATAATTATTAAAATAACATTAATATGATAATTTTTAATCAAAATTAATTGATTATGAATTGAAACCAATTTAAATTAAAATGGAGCTTTGTGAATAATTGAAAAATAAATATACATTTCTATAAAATCATTATTTTCACTATTTTATAAAATAATCAATTATTGAAGAAAAATACCCAAAATCTACCCTATTTAAATTTTGATATTATTATTTTAAAATTTTAAATCATTTTTATCAAATAAATTTTTTTAACTTGGATATAATTAATTACAATATTATCTCACAAAAATTATACGAAATTATTTTTAAAAAAAATGTTTTGAAGCATAAAATTGACATTACAAAAAATTATGTTATTATTTCAAATGAATTAATAAATAAATTTTTATTGACAATAATATATATATATATATATTCTATTATGAGGTTACTACTATTAAAAACTTCGAATTAAATTTCTAGGTTATAACGGTCTTCTTTATATAAAAATATTTCACAATCTTTATAGCTCAGTGGTGAGTTCCATTCATGCTATCGAATCTGGTATTCCCTTAAAATATCTAGGTATTAAATTATCCCCAACTAAAAATATATTTTGACATAAAATTATTATTTTTAGTATATAAATTCGATGTTTTAATATTTGAAAACCCTTTGTCAAAAACCCACATAAAAAGGATTAATAAATCATTCTTCAAAAAAGTGGGAATGGGAAATATAAAGACCTCTGCAATAACACATAACTTTTTTTTATAAATAATAGAACATTAGTGTGAATTGAAAATACAGAAATTGAGTATAAAATTAATTTCAACTAATAATGATGAGTGATAGAAAATTTTATTAGGAAAAAGTTAATAACCACAAATTTCTGTTTTTATAAAAGAGAATAAAGGCCATTAATTCGTAAAAAGTATTTTAAAAATATTACATTTTTAGATTATCAAGGATTATATTATTATTTTGTGTAATATTATTGTAAAATATACCTAATTGATTTTATTACAATATATGACTACATTTTCATCCATTGGTTGATTGTTTTATCATGTTTTAACTTATATCCCATCCCATACTGCTAATGATGAATATCCCTAATGAGAATACACTTTTAAGATATAACAGGATCAAAACAAGGTTAAAATGTTAATCATTCTATATTTAGTAAATCAAAAATTGATTTAACATTGAAAAATAATATCCAAAATGAATAAAACCTCAAATTAAGAAGTGTTACATTTAACTTCAAAATTCCCACAATTAAACCAAAGGTTATACATAGATCATTCCATATATGAATAACTCAATATATATATTAACATTAATAACCTCAACATTAATGTATAATTAAACCCAGAACTTTGTCTCATACCTTTCAGTTTACATCCCCACAAATGTAACAAAATTCTCTCTAATTAATCTCTCATGCTAAACCAAAGGGTTACATATGCCTCAATCAAATAGGACATCTTACAAAATATCCCCAATTAAATTAAAATCCCATCACCTAAAACAACAAAATGGGTGTCTATATATTTCAATTAATGATCATCCTTAAACTTATAAACCCATTATAGTGTCTATAACTCTTTATCTAACCATTCTTGAAAACATTAAGAATCTTCAATGTTATATAAATTTTTATTTTGTAGAAACAATAATATCTTTAAACCCACAATACAATATTATTGAATTTGTAAACCCAATCATTACTTTTTTTTATAATACAGTTAATCATTATGCAATTCCATCCTTCCAAAATATACAACATCCAATAGAAATAATTGATAAATTACATTCCCAAGGTCCTTTTAGATTATTTTATTCATAAAATTCAGAAAAACTCTTACAAGAAAATACCTATTTATTCAAGGGATAATTTTTATCTATTATAACCATATTTTTATATTTCTAAATAATCTTTAATCATATCCCATAAAATTATTCACATATGAAACCATTATATACATAATTAACTTAGCATCATACTACAAAAAACTAGGGAAGTTGAAAACAATGTAATTGAGTGTTCAAATTCATAGTAAGAGTAATCATATACATTAAAAATTAAATATTATCAGTGTACATAAGATAAGAATAATTTATGATGAAATATTTAAATTATATACGAATAAAATTAGTCATTTCATTCACATAAAACCCTGGACCATAAATCATGATACATGGAATAAATATTTAACATAATATAAGTGTCATATTACTCTATATTTATAATTTTTGTGATTCTAATACATGAGAAAATAATCCATTATAACTCATATGAATCCTTGAAAAACTATTTACGTTTCTTGGAAACTAAAATTTTAATAGGGAATCACTAAAAAAGTAATTACCATTTCTCTTAAGATTATCGTATAACTGGTATACTCAACTATATCATAGGATTAATGTGCCAGTAGATTACTCTATCAATTTAACCAATGCATTAGATGTATATAAAGGGTCAACCCATCCTTGGAATACAACTTAACCACCCATCCATTGTTTTTGACAAGAAACTATTCCCTAGTTTATAATAAATCCACCCATAAATCATCCATTCATATTTCCATGTACCATAGAATGAAAAAAACGTTATTATTATTTAGCTTTTCAACGTAATACCCTCAATAAAAACCATTATTCCCCTTTAACATGATTAAACCATGGATAATAAATATGATACATGGATATATATTAAAAAAATCAAAATTAATTTAGATAAATATTATGGACGATGTCTTTGGGACATATCCCCATTGGACCAGAGGAAAAAATTATATTTCCACATATCGAGAAAAAATTAAATTAATATTAATGAAATTTCTTTTATAATAGAGAAAATAATCCATTAGTTTTGATTATGTTTTATGTGAAATTTCTATGAATATACTAAATAAGTAATTTAAGTGAGAAAACCATCAAATCAAAAAAATTAAACTTCAAATTTAATAGTAGTTATGGTCGAGGTAAATGAAAATCATTGGATAAATGTTAAAACAATGGTTAATTTCACAATTGTGGTAAAAACCAAAAACACCATATTTGGAAAATGAAAAAATTATTCCATTTATAAACATTTATAGAAAGGAAAATAATTTTTTAATATTATTTTAAAAATTAATTATTTCGTTATAGTTTTTATTCTTGAAAATAATTTGAGGATTAAGGATATGGAAGGGAAAATATTTCTGACCAAAAAGTGAAATATGATTAGGTTTTCCTGAATGAAAAAGTTTGATCTTCAAAGGACCTATGAGTTGAAAGTGAAATAATATCATATAAGTATCATAAATAACCATATGATAAGAATATATATGTTGTTTGAAAAATAATATCATACAACTTCCCCTATAGAACTATGTAAATATAAAATCTAGAAAAGAAATGAAATTGTAACAAAAATCCTTTACCACATTGGGATAATTTGAATAAAAAAATAATGAATGTGATAGGGATATTTATATAATAGGAGTTACATGATATAATATATCAACATTAATTCATGGGGTAGTAAGGACATGTCATAATATAAAATAAGGTGTATTTCATGAATTATATCTCTAATAATTTAAATTGAGACCATGAAAAGCCTTGATACATTTATAAAAATTTAATTAGTATCTCATGAATGTGATTAAATCAATGAAACCATAAATATAATGATAAAATATTCATTCATGATATAATATCTTTATAGGAATTATATAAACCTTATAAAAGGTAGTAGGTTTATAATAAAATACATATCTCAAAAAAATATTACTATGAATAATCCTTAAAAATATTGTATTAATGAAGTGAGACTTAGACATTGATTTAATCATGTATAAAAATTGTAAAAACACATAAAACAATTCTAAATATATCATAATATAATTAGAGGTCATTTTACACATAATCATAACATATTATAGTCAATGAAGTAAAATTACAACCCAATGAATGGATATTGAGTCAAGAAACACCATATCTCGAGTCTAGAAATACTATATATGTCAATTAAATCTAATATAATAAAATTATATTAATTATTATCATTTTTATGAAACATTTATTTGTTTATTAATTTATTATTAAACAGTTTATTACTATTATTTCATAGACATATTTAATTTCATATTTGGTTAAGTCCATATAGGTTGTTTTAAGGACATTCAATTATTAATAAAAAAATTACATTGGATGGTTAATCAAGGTAAAATGGGTATTTATTAAATAATATAAATATTAATTAAAATACTATAATAATTATTTTTATATATAAAATAAGATTTAACAATCAACCAATAAAAATGTTTTGGAAAAACAATATACATCAGCTCATGAGGTGGTAGTCAGCAAGTATATATAGGCGATATTTTTACATATTTTTCGATGGTAAATAAAGAAATAAAATACAATATTATCTTTATATAATCATTAAATGTTATATAAATCTAATTTGGTTTTTAGATCCATCCCCATGACTAGCCATGAGGTGAAATTTATGAAAAATGAAGACCCTATCTATGTGGAGTTGGTAGTTTGTATGATGACATGTGGGATGATTTTTTATTAATTATTAGAATTGTATAAAGATAGATAATATATTATATTCTAAGAATGATAATTTTGTCATTAATTTCATATATATACATTAAATCCATCATAATAGATGGTCATTAAAATGTTGTGATGAGAAATGAAAATCATTGGTATTTGGTGCAGTAGTCTGCACATATGCAGAAATTATAGTTTCATTTCTGATTTGACTGAAAAGAGTAATGAATAATGTTATTTCTTTATCAAAATATATAATATGTATGTCATATATAGTGAATTGTTCACATTGGAATGTCTCATGACTAGTCTTAAACCGGGGCTCGAGCCATATCTACCCCAATCCCACCTCCATATGTGAGGGTGGCGACCAATGTCCAAGTAATATATAACATGGGGAGGCCTTTTCCTATGTACCAGTATTCACAAACACACACACCTATCATGATGTAGAAGTGCAGAGGTAAACAGTAAAAATTTGAAACACCTCCAGAAATTATTCCAAGCATGCATAACCACTAGGGTGTACAAGAGTACGATAGTAAAAATAG